>CM069432.1:248083386-249283386 GCA_035610365.1 Aquatica leii
TATGGTACTTTTAAAAGGTCGGAAAAAGTAATCTGTATTGCTGGCTTCTGGCTGGGTTTTAACTTCTTGTGGGTAGATGGAACAAAGTGTATTACGCTTAGAAACATATGATTCATCATTTAATTACGGAATAAGCACGTTCTGACTGTTTTGTTTACTGTAAGAATTTTATAAAGTTTGATAATGATTTTGTGTTGAATCATGAGCGACGAAAATCAAAATTGGTAAGTTGGTTTTAATATTATATTATCTTTTTTGTCTTTTACATACAAAATAAATATTATTTAACGCTAATATCACACTTTGAAGCAAATAAAAATATAAAATATTTGGTTATGTGTGCCTAAACGATCCGTTACTTTTAAAAGGACGGTAGGTTTATACATATCTATACTGTTTTTTTTTAAAAGATACGTATTTTATTTCAGGTATTTGAGAAAACCCCAGACACTTAACGAACTTCTACAGGAAATTGAAGATATTGATGATATTGCTGATATTCCTGATGAAAGAGTAATATTTCCGCCAGAAAATGCCAATGACTGTATCACGGATGAGGATTCTGGAGATGAGAATGACGTTGTTCTAAATAATTTACCGGGATGTCAGTTACGGGCAAATGCTGAGGTTCGTATCGACAGAAATCAAGAAGATGTTATGACTCAAGAGTCTGAGAGCGAGGACGACTTGCCATTATCTACGTTTGTGAAAAAAAGAATAAAAACATCCAAACAATATCACTATTCGCTAGGAAAAGACATAGTTGTAAAGTTTCCTTCATGGAACCCTGTATTTCACGTACAAAACAATCAATCTCCTGCGAGTCTTTTCAAATGTTTTTTCGATAAAAATCTAATAGAACAGATAGTTCAATATACAAATCTGTATGCTTCTCAAAATAATCGACAACCTGATGTTACCGCAGATGACATATATTGCTTCATTGGCATTCTTCTTGTGACTGGATACTGCTCTGTATCTAGGAAGAAAATGTACTGGCAAAATTCTTCTGACAGTAATAACAAACTTATTTCTTCTTCAATGTCAAGAGATCGCTTTCAATATGTGATGAGTAATTTCCATTGTGTTGATAACAATAACTTGAACAAAGATGACCGTTTTGCCAAAGTCGGACCACTTTTTCAAGCTCTAAATAAAACATTTTTGGAAATGGCACCAATAGAAGAAAACCACTCCGTGGATGAAGCCATGGTTCCATATTTTGGACGCCATGGCTGCAAACAATTTATTAAAGGAAAACCTATACGCTGGGGATACAAGTTCTGGGTTGGAACGACGCGACTGGGATATATCGTAAATTTGACTTGGCGCCTCCGTTGTCTTGCAGTATGTTGATGTACTCCAATCCAAGGGATATGACAACTATCATATATTCTTTGACAATTTCAAGAATTGACTTCCCGAAAAATAAGAGCCACTGGAACAATTCGAGCGAACAAACTACCAAAGTGTCCATTGACTGATATAAAACAGTTCAAAAAGAAGTCCAGGCGAGAGTTCCAATATGCACTGGTGGATAATGAAATTGTTATTTGCCGTCGGAATGACAATAATGTTATAACTATGGTCTCCAATGCCTCTGAAGTACTGCCAACCTGTAAAATCAAGAGATTTTCTCAAAAAGAAAAGCGCCATGTTTATGTTGAACAACCTGCGATTATAAAAGGATATAATGAAAATATAGGAGGGGTCGATCGAAGTGATCAAAACATTGGCCAATATCGTATTTCTGTTCGGGGTAGAAAATGGTATTTTCCGTTGATTAGCCACTCCATTGATATGGCTATTCAAAATGCTTGGTATCTGAGCCGATTTGAGGGAGGCAAACTTGACCAGCTTGCTTTTAGAAGAGCCGTAGCAACTGAGTTATTGGAAACTCACACCGTGTTCAAAAGGAAACGTTCCTCCAGAGTACCCAATAATTACAAAGAACATTCTCGATACGATAGACTCGATCACATAGTGGTTTACCAAAATAGTCAAACGAAATGCGGAGTTTGTCACAAAAAAGCTAATTTTTGGTGTGACAAATGTAATATTGGTCTGCATCCAAAAGAATGTTTTCTACAATTTCACACCTTATAAGATGTAGAATGTTTTTATTACTCAATAAAAGTTTTTCTTGAATTAACCTGCATATCTTTTTTTCACAAATTCACTTTAGTAGTAGTAGTATATAATCCTACCGTCATTTTAAAAGGACGGCATTTTTTTCCTACTTGGAATACTTTCATATTTTTTTCACTATTTTTCCCAACCTTAAAATAGCTTATTGATAATGATTTTTAAGAAAAAAAATCGCATTTTGAAAAAAAAAAGTTTTAGGTCTAAATGGGTTAATTCAATATTCACATTTAATTAAGCGCAAACTTCAAAGAACTTACTTTTTAAAATCAAATTAATTTCTTAATTGAACGATTTGAAAACTTAAATTAGCATTAAATAAAATTTCTTGCTCTTGGTAGACAGTTTTGTAAACCTATTTTCTTTGAAAATGTTACAGTATTATCAGAAAATGTTAATATGTTCATTATTAACCAGTGGTTAATAATAAATAGTAGTTTATTTAACGAGTTCCTGTGTAAATTGGACGCTTTTTTTTCCAAGAGGGAAGTCCTCGAGGGAAAAAAAGCGTCTAATTTAGACAGGAACATTTTATTGCTCCAACATAAACTCGGAGGTCCCCAAAGTCTCAAAATCTCTCAAAAATAATTTGACCTTTATAATGACAAGTGCACAAAAGCTGTCAAAGACGGTTTACATACAATAGCGAAAAACGAAAAATTAAAATTTATGACAGTTATGAACAATAAATATTATTTACCAGCGCTTAAAAAAAGTACAACTTCACAACCTACTATTATACGTAATAATGAAAGCCTATACAACTAGTAGTGGAAAAAATCAGTTTATATGCTTTAAATATAAAGTTTTCACCACGAAACATAATAAATTATATTGGGAAAATGGTGTGTATTTATTTATTTCAAATTTATATGAATAAATTTACCCAAAATAATTTATTAGTTTATATCAATTTATATCATTTACATGCTGTTTATATTCAGGTGACTTTTTTATTTGATTTTTTATCTTTCCAATAGATGGCTAACACGTAAATTTGCGCATTATAAATACCAAACGAAACCAATAATTACAGTTTACGTTTCAATTCGATTTGGTCATTTTTGTTACTTTGAAAAAAGATTTTCTGGCTATTAAACACCAGTCACTGTTGCTCCATGATAATTATTTTGTGTTTTCATAAATGGTACGGCACTATGTCAAAAAAGGTGTGAGGGCAAAATTCTCCATAGAAAACTTACAGGACGCTCTTTCGGCAGTTGTGAATAAATCATATAAGTATTTAAGGGCTTTGGTGGAATTTAGTGTTCCTGTTTGAACTATTAAACACCACGTCAAACATAGAAGTAAAAATGTACAGAGAACTTCAGCTGTCGCAAAAGCAGTAGGTCCAAAAAGGGTTTTTAGCGATGGACAAGAAATTGAGTTAAAACAATATTCTTTATGTTTATCTAAACTATTCTTTGGATTAACTATAACGGAATTTAGAGAAATAGGTTACCAATACGCCAAACTAAAATTAGGTCATCCCTTTAAGAAAGAACAAAAAATGGCAAGGCCTTGATTTCTATTATGGATTTATGAAAAAACATCCAAAATTATCTGTTCGTACACCAGAATCTACCTCCATAAATCGCGTTGCAAGTTTCAATAAACTTGAGATAGATAGGATTTTTACAAACCTAGGTATTTTGTATAAAAAACCCAAATATTCTCCAACAGAAATACACAACATCGATGAAAGTGGTTTGCACAAACCTTCGAAAATTATTTTACAAAAAAGAACGAAGCAAATTGAAAAAATCACCAGCGCAAAAAGTGGAGATTTGGTTACAATTATTTGCTGCTTCAATGCTGTAGGGGATTTTGTCCCTCATTTTTTGTTTCTACTAGAAAATTAATGAACGACAGACTTATGGAAAATACACCGCCAGGCAGTAAAGGTGCTGCAAGTAGAAATGGTTGGAATAACGGAGAAATATTTGTAAAATGGCTTCAACACTTTATTAACATCGCAAAACCAACAAAAGAACGTAGAGTCTGTATTGTTTTAGATAACCATGAAAGTCACATATGTCAAAAAATATATGATTTAGCAAGGCAAAATGGAATAAAACAGCCTTCAACAACTAATGTGCTCATTGGATGAAATCTAACCCTGCAAAGAGTATTTCCATATGTGAAATTGGAGAATTATTTTCTTTAGCGTATCAGAAAGTGGCAACCTTATCAACCTGACATTTTTACTGACGAAAACTTTAATGCTTCAGATGCTCTAAAAGTCAACTATGTGGATTCTAGTAAAAATACCTTGTTTGTGAACTTTGGGAAGTCCGTATAGACGAGGTGGTTTAAAATCTGTAAGTCGACGTTTAGTTTCAGGATGTAGATTGGAAGATTTGATGATTTGGCTGACCTCATGTTCAATCCTCGAAGTGGGATTACGAGTTAGAAGAGCGTACGTACGTTTCTTCAGAATAGAATGGATTTTTGCAACATAATCAATTCGGTTCAAAACGATAGTAGCGTTGCCTTTGTCGGCTAGAAAAACAATAATATCAGGGTTCTCACGAAGACTTTTTAGAGCTAACTCTTCGGACTTTTGGATGATTCAAAGATTTTGCCAGCGTTAATACGAATGGGACCTGAGATGTGGCGAGGAAGATGACTTATACAAAACTCAACAGCACATAAAATATCTTCTTTAGAAATACGTTTGGAAGCAACAGCAAAATTCAAACCCTTAGAAAGCACCGATTCCTGTTCTGAAGTGAGAACCAAACTAGATAAATTGACAACCGTTTTTAAGGAGTTAATCGTGAATGAAACTTTACGATCCTTAGATTCCAATAATTGAAACTTTTTGATATGATCTTCAGTGGTTAGTCGTAGAGTGGTATCAGACTGCTGGTAAGTAATGTCAAAGAAATTCCAATCATTCGGTGATAGAGTGTTGGTCAACACAAGATGAAGATAAAAGGGTTGTTTCGAAATGATGTCTAACTCTCACCTATTTGATTAATCCGTTCGCGCATCAACGCTAGACTAGCACGGTGTAGGATGTTTTTATAAGAACGTGTCTGAATGTGGAACTTGATTCTGAGAAATGCAGGAATGATGTTGTAGTCACGACAGCGATTAAGCAATGTTAAATTGCACAAAAATTTGACGAGTTTGAGACGAAGTTTGGAAAATACGAGGTTTTAGAAGAAATATTCTCCTCGTAGAGATTGTTATTGTAATAGCAAAAGCTTCCGCGGCCGGAGTCTACACTAAGATAAGAATGTATTCTGGGTTTGGACCGTGTCAGAAGTTGCCAACGTTTCTTAAGTCACTTATCTAACTTTTGAGAAGTTCTTAGTTAGATTTCGGTTGCTTGTTTGAGTTTTTCGATTTATCTCAAGCCTTGATGAAGCATCTTACGAAAGTGGGCGAAACGTTGGCAACTTCGGTTACAACAATGACCCGTGTCATAATACTTCTCAATTATTGATTTCCCTAATGCTTTATTAGAAAAAGAAAATGTTCTGTGTAAAATAAAATTGTTTGTATTGACGTCTACGTTCACTAATTTTTTTTCTGAAATTGAAAGATCAAAAACATAATTTTTATTACAAAATTATAATAAACTACACAACTAATAATAAAAATTGACTTTATTCAAGAATCAACAAAAAATACTTAGTGTTGGTATTATAAATGTACAAACAAGTTTTCTTTGCTAATTATAAGAAAACATTCAATACTGAAAATTTTAAGAATTTTTCATTATTTTTCAAAACCATTACTAAACCTAAATAAATTAAGAAAAAGCTTACTTCTTTAGTGCTCAATGACCAATGTTTTGTCTTCTAGAACACAACACACGCGACACAAAATTCAATTATGTGATTTACGCGACGGCCACCGATAGTAAACTGACCACTACATTGTCCATCCGTGTATGATGATTATCTAATCTATAAATAGAGTTATCGCGACACGGTTATGCAGGTGTTTAAACAGAATAGATAACAAATTATTTACCTTAAATACATTAAGTTAAAAAAAATACAAATCTACATTATGGCGTCATTAATAATTAATAACTGAGCAAAAAAATCATTATTAACAATTTGTGGTTAAACTTTGTTTTTACTGTTAATTAAATTCTCAACCGTGGTTTATATACCTACAATAAATTTTTTTTTAATAATGTTAGGTTTGAAAGTTAGTAAATTTAATTTTAAATTTTAAATATTAATTTTAATTTAGAAATATTTTAGTGTTATTTATATTTTACAAAAAACTTAAATAATATAACATTAATAAAACAAAATTACCCTTTTTCGTTTTTAATTTTTGTTTGTCTTTTTATTTTAAAAAAATCCTAAAATAAACTTTAATCAACTTGTTAAGAAAAAAATTGTCATCGAAACCTCTCAATTTTCCTCGCTTTCCTTTATTGAATTTGTTGATTTTACTTCAATTTTCAAGCCAATAAAGCTAATTGTATTATTTATTTTGTTCATTTTTAAAAATTTTTTATTGTCTATTTTAAATTGTTTTATAAAATTAACTTTTTATTACTTTATTGTTAAAAAATAGTTGATTATTTAGGTTTTTTCCAATTTCTTTACATGCAAAGCTTTTTACGTAACAAAACTACTTGCTCCTTTTCGTTTTTTTATTTTTCTGAATTTTTTTGCATTGGTAGTTATACGTAATAACGTTTTTATTCAGAACTTCTTATACGACTAATTTCTTTTATTTTATTCTCTGTCGGCACCTTTGATGTTACCAGAACTATTTTCATGACCTTGAAGTGAACGGCCATTTTGAGGGACGTACATGCACGCAAAATTCAAAGGTACCAGGTTGTCGATAAATACAAAATGTTAAAGACAAGCAAATGCATAATAAAACCTGGACGTATTCTATTGAACGTTTGAAATAAATAGAAACAGGAGTACTAGTTTGAAAAACAAATAATACGCATTTCTTTATTTCACTTTCACTTCAAGAGTTTATTTTGAATCAATTGAAGTAATTATGAGACAATTTTGTAGTAACATGTTTAAAATTTAATTGTAATATACTCCTTATTCACTATCCACTGTTTGCATCTACCGAATTTGCAGACAATTTTAACTTATATTAAAACCTCCATGGTCTAAAATTACCTTTCTGGATCTTATGAAAAACGGAAAAAGCTTACATTTGTTTCCTTTAACCTTTAAACAGATTTGCAGTCTGGAAATATACACACGCGACCTTGTAGTCACTATAATCAAATAATTAGTTTAGAATCGTTAAGTTTCGTTTTCTTCTGCTTTCATCATTCCTTTTAAATATATTGGCAACATTTTTGTTCATAAATCTTCAAAACTTTTGATATGCTTTGATTTAAGTTTAAGAAGTTTTAGAATACTACAACAAATACAAACTAAACATCTTGTTTTTGTCACTAAAACCGTTATACCGCAAAAGACCAAATACTGTAAGAATAACTAAACTAACACTATGTTTTTTTGTTAGAGAGTCAATATGCACTATATACACTAACATGTTGATACTGCACTTAACAAAACATACAAAGTAATAACAAGATGTTTTAAACTAACACCAGTAAGAAATATGTACTCATTAGCGGGTATAACACCAACATAGATAAGAATGTATGCAATAACAAGTTTAGAAAGAAAAAACAAGCCACTGATGATTGTTATACAGAACCCAAAGCAGAATCAAATTGTAAAGAAACTTTATGAAAATAACTAAAAAGACAAAAGCCAAATAACTAAAAAGCAAAAGCAACGTTGGAAAGAAGAATTGCAAATCAAGACGTTTGTCCCCTTAGATGTACTTTTACTACTGAGTGGGAACTTACCTCCGACTCTTTGGAAAAAATTGAATAGGCTAAAAGTAGCCTTAAGTAACATTCATAACATTCCCCTTCTCACATTCATTTATAATGGCTGTACGCCTATGCCTGTCATAAAATCTAAGACCATACGACGGACGAAAGTCCGTTTGTTTTTAACATATTTTAAACAAACTGACTTACACTCCAACATTTTTATTATGCTATGTTGATGATATCGTTGCATGTATTCCAGAAACTGAAATTAATAATACCTTAAACGTTTTTAACAGTTACAATCCACATTTAAAATTTACTTTTAAAATAGAAACACAAGGATCTTTACCATTTTTAGATGTTAGACTGATCAGGGATGTTAGTACTAATACGATAATTATTGAATGGTATACTAAGCCGATAGCCTCTAATAGAACGATCAATTACTTATCTAAACATGCGCACCACCAAAAGATTAATACAATTAAGGCTATGAAAAATAAAATTATAGGTTTGAGCAGTCTTCAATTTTATGAAAAAAACTTTAAGATTCCAAAGAAAATACTTAGAAACAACAACTATCCTAACAATATAATAAAAAAAATACTGCTACACACTAACACAACTAATACTATTCCACCACCAGTTAACCCACCTAGTACTAACCTTAACACTACCCTTAACGCTAACCTTAATACTAATATCACTTACACCAAAATCATAAACGTCCCAAATCTCACACAAAGAATCATTCCGATACTAACAACACCTAACATCAAAATAACCATGTATAACACTAACACCATTTACAACATGCTGTATAGTAATACTAAAGATAGAATTAACACTACAGATAAACACGACGTAGTGTATAAGCTTGACTGTACTGGATGCAATGCGTGTTATATTGGTCAAACTAAACAGAAGCTAAAAAATCGGATGGCCAACCATAAATGTGATTGTAGCACAAAAAAAAGGCGATACAGCTTTGGCCGTACATCATATAGACACGGGACACAATTTCAATTTTATCAGTCCCACAATTCTAGATGTGGTAAACAACTTGAAAAAGCGTTTAGTTTCCGAAATGCTATACATCAATATATATATAATAATATTAATTTTAACAACGATACCAACAACTTAAGCAGCGTTTATAATAATTTAATATCCAAAATTGTGAGATAACTATATAGGTTGGATTTATCGTTATTCAGTTTTGTTTATCTTTTTATTCTTATCTTTCCCTTGACATTCATAAATTTTTGATTACACAATATTTGTCAATTGTTTGTTGAACGTTTATGTCCTACGTTATATAAAAAAAAATAATTATTGACCATTGTATGTTTAATGTTTTATTTATTATTAATTAAATACTAGCTCGTAAAGTTACCTATATCCTTGGTCGGTGGATTAATCCACTTGATTTTATTCTGTAAGTTTTATGTGTTAAAAATTATCTGTTAATTTCATTCTGTTGTTACTATGTTGTTGACTTATGGGTTTAATAAATTACAGTTGGCCTGATGAAGTGCTAACCTTCAGCACGAAACGTTGCCACAAAAATAAATTAAAGTGGCTTTACATGCCCCTCCTAAACAAAGAAGTCAGAATTAATTAGTAAACACACAGAGGAGGAGAAAGAATCTTTATCAATATTTCATGTTTTGAATGATTACTTCGTTGAAAAAATAATCCCTTTATCAAATATAATATCAGTAGCTACAGATGGAGCACCTGCCATGGTTGGACGTTATCGTGGATTTATAAGCTATTTAAAACAAAATGTGTCAGGGTTGTTAGCAATACATTGTGTCATCCATCGACAATATTTAGTTGCTATAAATTTGAGTGTTAGATTGCATGAATCTCTTTAATTATTCATTGATGCAGTAAACCGAATCCAAAGCAACGCGTTGAATACGCGGTTATTTGCGCAGTTGTGTGAAGAAAATGACGAACACTTTCATGAATTACTCCTTCACACTGAAGTACGCTGGCTGTCCAAAGGCTTATGTTTGATAAGAATTTTTGCATTTTTTGAGACTATTTTAGAATTTTTGGATACTAAAGATAAAATTTTAAAAGACAATTTAATGAAGTGGAAAACAGACATCGCCTATTTAACAGATTTGTTTACAAAATTTAATATGGTTAATTTGCAGTTACAAGGCGACAGTCTAAATTTGATTAAAACAAAGGTCATCTTATCAGCGTTTCTTGCCCGAGTTAAACTAATGGAACAAAATATTGGACGGGGTGTTCTCCAATTTGTCACAGACAAACTGCCAGGAAAACGATGTTTCAACCTACGTTCAACATTTAAATGCCCTCTATTCAGATTTTGAATTTAGGTTTGAGGATGTTTTGACTATGGTGGATAATTAACCCGTATGGTGACATAGAAGAAACGAATGTCATAATACAAGAGTAACTGACTGAACTAAATACAAACGAAAAACTTAAGGTTCAGTTTAAAAACGGATATCAGCAATTCTGGCTGCAAAACAACATACCCGTTACTTATCCCGTATTATGGAATGTACCGAGGAAATTTTTTATTTTCTTTCCATCGTCATACCTAGTGGAAAGGAGGTTCAGCGCTGTTACCAATCTCCCAACGAAAAAAAGAAACAGACTGGACATCATTAGCCGAGGAGATTTAAGATTAAACCTTACAAAATTGACGCCAAATGTTGATAATTTGTTATTAAAGCATCTGCTTAGGGATTCACGTTCGACGACACGATATTACGATAGCGGCGTGGAACGATACGAGAGACAAGCGACGATGACGATATAATTGATTCTCATACAGTGTCGAATACTGTCAAGTATGGATTCGGTAATCGTCGTGATTTAGTAGTATTAGAACTACTTTTTCATTAAACGACCTACTCTTTCATATTTTTTCTGTGCTCTTTTGCAATTGTGTGGTTAGTGTAATTTATTTTTTATTGTTATTATTTGTTATTATATGTGGATATTTTAATTTAATTATAGTACGTGTGGTGCTTAACATTTGTTTTATATTTTGAAGAATTCCAATTGTTTAATTTAGGTGAGTAAAATAAAAAATTAAAGGTATTTGATTTAACTTTTTTAGGAGGTATCCTACCAGATATGCTACCATTTCAAAATTATTTGATTCAAAATGCAGTTGAAGAGGACGAAAGGCAGATAGAAAAACTACATTTTAGGAGGTTAAGACAAAATATCAGAGACCAAGCACAACCTTTTGAATTGCCAGAATCACGTTTTATGGAATTATTTAGATTGAATAAAGTCACAACAAGGTGGTTAATAAATCAAATTCAACCATTTACTCACGAGCCTGTAAAAAGTTTTGGTGTAACAACGGAAATTAAAGTTTTATGTGCTCTTCGCTTTTATGCCACTGGTTGTTACCAGAGAAGCATCGGCCAGGACTTTAATTGTGGGCTAAGTCAAAGTAGCGTGCATCGTTGTATTCGTGAAATAACAAATGTTATATATGAACACTTATGTGACCAGCATATTAATTTTCCAAATACAAGACGAGAACGAAATCTAATAAAAAATGAATTTATGGTACGATGGGGATTTCCTGGTACAATAGGTGCAATAGATTGCACGCACATTGCAATATTAAAACCACCTATTGAGGAACATAATTTTATTAATAGAAAAGGGTATCACTCTTTAAATGTTCAAATAATTTGTGACCATAATTTAAAAATTAATAATATGTTTGCCAACTTTGGAGGGTCCACCCATGATTCCTTTATTTGGCGAAATTCCATCATTCAAAGATACTTGAGAACTTTGCATGAAAATGGTGAAGATAATATATGGTTAATCGGTGATTCAGGCTATCCACTGCAACCTTACCTTTTAACGCCTATAGGTATGGATATGCTCAATTTCAATTTGATAAGAGAAATAATTATTTTATTTCTTAGGTAATGCTGTTGAGGGTACTCCTGAGCATAGATACAATGTATCTCACATTCAAGCTCGTAACTGCGTGGAACGTTGTATTGGAGTGTTAAAAACACGTTTTAGGTGCATTTTGAAGGAGCGAACATCGAGATATTCTCCAAATTACAATGCAAAGTTGGTAACCGTATGTGCAGCGTTGCACAATATATGCATCGCAGAAAATATTCCTCTCGATGAAGAAATTCTACCTCCCGAAGAACTTGATTTGTTACCCCATCAAAATGAAAATTTATTCAATGAAGGTCAGAATCAGAGACAACTTGTTGTACATAGATATTTTCAGTAGTCAGTATTTTCAGTTTTGTTTCCGTTTACATGTTATTAATGTATTGAAATGTGAATAATAGGTATTACTATTATTTACTTTCAAGTTTTTAATTTAGGATAACGTTTGTAATTTGAGTTAAAGTTAGAAAAATAAAAATGTATAATATATAGAATCATTATTTTATATTTTACAAAACATTACACCTTAAACAAATAAATAAAAACAAAATACTACTTATTAGTATCGCTAACACTTCTAATAGCATCTGCTATATTTGCCAGCCCCTCTCTCAAAATTTCTTTAATTTCTTTTAATTCTTGTAGTGTTTGTTCGCTTAAATTTACAAGTTTGCGTGTGTGGTCAGGCTGTTCCTCTCTCTTCCTTTTAATTTGCGAGTAGTTGTGGTCAGAATGAGTATGTGATCCATATGATTTCAATCTTTTTGTCTGAAAACACAAACATTACATAAAGACATTGTTAAATACACTTATACGTACTGAACATTCTGTTGCCGAAGCATGTGGCGATTGTAGATTATCTTCAGCAGGTTTCGATGTACTAGGTACATTCAATAGTTCTTCTGGATTTTCCACATTCCCACCTACACCCATTTCCTTTATATCAGCAAGACCTGCATAAAACGTTGTTCCCAAAACATTCAAGATTCGCACCTCCAGTTCCGTTAATTTGGGAATTTTTGCTGGCCCTCCTCCTGTCTGATGCAAGCCCTGCTGGTATGCAGAAGCTTTCTTTTTTAATGTGTATTTAAAGTCAGTCCAAGTCTAACAAAATGATATAAATTATAATTTGTAGGTACTAGCAAGTGTATCTTACCTTTTGCCATTTCTCGGTAGTTCTTTGTCCTAAACCAGCCGAGTTTAACTGCAATGTTAATTCTTCCCACAATTTGCGATATTGAACTTTTCCATTGGGTCCTTGAAACTTGCCTGTTGCTACAACCGGATAATTTTCAACAAAGTTGACAATTATCTCCCAATGTTTTTCATCCACCTTAAATGACATTTTTAATGTGCACCTTGCAAACAATTACTTTGAGTAAGAATAAATACCTATGCTACCCTACTTGAATTCAATGATGATTCATGTATTAACAATAGAGGGTTAAAAGAAGCAGGTATTGTTTTACTATGGTTTTACCTAAATAAAAAAAAAAGAGAGGTAGTGCTATATTCACATAACACGACAAAAAGAGATGCCACATATCGAATGCTTTTAACGATACCATCGGCGCTCTCTTCTGTATCGCGACCAAACTGTGACGATAGACGACAGAATTTGCTATCGGCGGAAGCTTCGGAATCAATGATATCGTCACAATATGGCTGTTTTCTATCGTATCGGCGAATGTGAATCCCACTGCTGGTTCATCCTTCTCACTAAAAACACTTACTTATTGCTTAGTTTATTTTATGTTTATTTTATGTTACGTATATTTTATATAACAGATACAAAATTTTGTTTTGAGTAGTTTTAATTTAAATTCAATTAATAAATGTGTAAAACTTAACATGTGTTTTTACTTTAAGTTTTTAACATTAAACTTCACTACAGTTAGGTCTACCCAAAACCGAAAAACATGGCAAGGGGTCTACGACACAAAAAAGTTTGGGAACCTCTGCGTTAAACCCTTTGCTCCTGATGGACTTGCAGTTTCCTGGTTTCATTGAGAAAGATCCGATTACTTTTTATTTTCAATTATTTTTCCAGTAGTTTGATAAAATGTTTTTTTTATTTTTTAGTATGCATGTTACTGTTTTAATCTCTTTTCCGCGTATTTTTTTTTTCTTTCCTTGCTAATATCGTTTTGGTCCTTTTTTATATTTTTATTCTACTTTTACGTTTTTTAAACATTTTTAAATACTTTTGTTTTATTACATTCTCCAACTTAACATTTCTGCGTTTCTAAAATTTTGACTCACACCTTGACCTTTTTCCTATTACTTATTTTATCTTAGATTGTCGTTTCTTCACTCTTCTACTTTTCGTTGTTTTTATTTTTACCTATTTTTTTATTTTCCTTTGGTAATTCTTTATGCTTCTGACGTCTATATTTTTTTATTTATGTACCTTTTTTAATAATAATAATGATAATAATAATGTTTATTGACCTTAACAAAATACATTTTGCGTGGTCAATAGGATGCAATCAGGAAAGCTGGTTTTCATTGCATCCCATTTTACATATAGATTTCTGTGCTACAATAATTTATTTTTTAATTTTAACTTAAAATTATATAATGAGCTGGTGTTCAATATTGTGTAATACTTATTGAACAGAAATGCGCCTAAATATTGAAAGGAACCTTTGAATTTTTTACAGTGGTGCTTAGGGATGCGCGCGGTTCGTTTTCTTTGCCCATGTTCACGTTTTATAAAGTCGATGGCACAATATAAGTAGGCTGGTGTTTTTGACATAAGAATTTTATATAGAAGTGTCAGAAATAACATTATGTATCTATCACTTATTTTAAGTATTTTGAGTTTATTATAATATGGGGTAACATGATTATGCTTAGGTATAAAAAAGAAAACCTGAGACAGTTGTTTTGAACAACTTGCAACTTGTTTTTAAACTCATTTGTCAAGTGACCGTAGTATGTTATTAATCCATACTCAATTGAGCTGTGGACTAAACTGCATGTTAAGTTATATTTAATATGTGCAGGTAAGTAATTTTTAAATTCGTATAAAAGTTTTAATTTGCCATAGCTCAATCGACATTTTGATATTACATGCTCAGCAAAAGTAAGGTCTTGATCAATTATGATTCCCAATATTTTAACCGACTCTATGATGATACTGGATCTAATGGTATCATAACATTTTTTTCTAACCGATGCTTTGCCGATACAAAGAATGATCATTCTTTGAAGATTGTCATTCATTTCCTCAATAGCTTCGTTGAAATTTGAAACCGATGAGTGTATATATAATTGCGTATCATCAGCATACATACTGATTTTGCAATTTTTTGTAAGTGTTTTGTCAAATTCTGCGGTGTATATAGTAAACAAAAGTGGCCCTATAATACTGCCTTGCGGTACGCCATTGTCGTTAGGTATTATGTCTGAACATATTGATTTATTGTTCAACGAAAGTTTTACAAATTGCTTTCTGTTCTGCAAGTATGATTCTAGCCAGGCTAAGGCTTGAGTTGAAAATCCGTAATAGTGTAGTTTTGCAACAAGTAAGGGTCTATTTAAAACATCGAAAGCTTTCGAGTAATCAAGTGCAGCAAATATAGTAACTTCATTATTATCCCAAGCGTTTGTAAAGTCGTTGATAATTTTAGAATATTGGTATTTGTACTGTGCCTAGGTCTGAAGCCGGACTGGAAAAAGGGTAGAATGTTGTTTTTTTCAACAAAATCTGAAATTTGCTTGTAAATCCACTTTTCAAGGACTTTGCTTACAACTGGTAAAATAGATATCGGCCTTAATAAACTATAGTCATCTGCTTGATTAACTTTAGGAAGCGGTATAATACACGCAGTTTTCCACTTGTCTGGAAATGTACTTGTATCAATAGAGAAATTTATTATATGTGTGATAATATCTGCACACAATTGGCCAGCTAATTTCAACATAACGATACTAATGTTATCGTTCCCTACAGCACTGGATTTGAAAGAGTTAATTATTTTATTTACTTCCGTACTAGAGATGTGCTTGAATTTTAACTTTTCTGTAATGTTATCGTAGCTGTTTTTATAATAGTAGTCAATTTTATTATATGGAATGTTTTTAAAGGGAAGAGCTTTAACAAAGTGGTTGTTTACATTATTAGGATCGGTAATATTTAATGATATGGTTTTTTGAGTTTTGTTTTTGTTTAAAGAAACACCACAATTTTTTAGAGTTGTTTTTTATTTCATTAATTTGATTATTGAAGAAGGTTTACTTTTCGTGTTTTATTGCCGTAGTTACAAAATTTCGCATTTCCTTATAGGCTGCGAGATCAGCCTGCAGTCCGAAATTTTTGTATTTATTATGAATTTTGTTTCTTTCTTTAATCATAATTTGAATAACTGGTGTTATGTACGGGGGCCTCCGGTTTTTTGGGGTAAACGTTACTATAGGGGCGTGTAAGTCAAATAGGTAGGCGAAAGCTTCGTTGAAAAATGAATTTTATCGTCTATTTGAGGCATGGTCACTATATCATACCATGGGAAATTATTGACGTCTTTCATAAAAGCATTCCGGTTAAAATGCCGAAATGATCTGCATGTGATTTGCCTGTGTTGGGAGATTGTGTGAGATATATCAACAGTACACGACGTTAACATATGATCACTTATGTTAACGTCTTCACAAACGGCATTCGAGGTTGCCAAATTATCTGACACACAGATAATATCTAGTAGTGACTTAGATGTAGTACTGATTCTCGTAGGTTCCTTCACTAATTGCTTAAGGGCAAATACTGAAAAAATGTTCTCTAATTTAAGTGCGTCGTTATTATTGTTCAGAAAGTTTACGTTCAAGTCGCCCATAATAATAAGTCTATCCACCTGAGGAGCAACGTAAGCCAAAACGTTTTCAAAGTCTTGAAACCATTTACAACATAAATCTGGTGGCCGATAAAATACACCAATACCATAAGTTATTTTCTTGATGCTTACTTTGATGAAAAGATGTTCGAGTTTAGTCGCGCTGGTGTACTCAATTATCATGACCTTATACCTGAGGTTGCATGAAATGTACATTGCCAAACCGCCTCCCCTGGTTGTACGATCTGCTCGAACTAAATTGAAGTTAGTTACAGCCAGCAAATTATCAAGAACTTTGGGATCTAACCAGGTTTCTGAGATAGCAAAAATCCTAAAATTATTAGTTGCTAATAAAGAGGGCACTTCGCTAAAGGATGATAATAGGGACCTTATATTCATATGCCCTACTCTGAAATCTCACCCCAAGATATATGAACTATTATCTATTTGGGAACAGTGTTCATCACATGTTAGTTTAATTAAGTCATTTACAAGTTTTTTGAATTGAGATTATTACTAGGCTTATGTTTCATTGTATCAATTCCGAACACATTTTGTTTTAATGTGTTTAGCATTTGTGTGTATGCAGTGCAATTATTGCGATCCCACGCTGCATGATTGAAGTTACATTCAATTTTTTTCACATTATTGTAGTAAACACAATTTGAGCATTTATATTTGTGTACGTCCTTTACTTTACAGTCGCGTACACCTTGGAATTCTGCACAGAGTGGACAAACAGGGGAATTTTTGCGTGGACAGTTTGCCGACGTGTAGTTGAATCCGTTGCACGTAAAACATCTTTTAAGTTCCATACCATCATAGATTGAGCATCCGTCAAAGCCAATTAAAATATGTCCAGCCTGAAGCAGTTTATTGTACAGTACCGCATCAATATTTACAATCACTTGAAATATTTTGGAGTTTTTCTTCACCGGCGAAACAGACAAAATATCACATTTTGTGTCTTCTGAAAAGTATTCACTATTTTGTAATTTCAAGTACTGCATAATAACTTCAGGATCTAGTTCTTCTGTTAAGCCAACAAAGCGTAACTTAATAGGAGTTGGATTGAGCTGCTTTAGTTGATAATTCTCAGAGAGATTTTCTTCGGCCTCTTTTAGTAACTTAGCCGATTGTTTGCTGTCTGCACAGCTGACAACTATTCCGCCTTTTTTTGTCGTCTTGACTTGTTTAACTTCGATTTTCGAGGCAATTAAGTTAACCTTGCTGAGAACATCGGACTTGGTTGTGTCAGAATCTTGTTTGTCATCTTTGGGTTTTATTAGAACTTTTGTTTGAGCAGCTGCAGCAGCGATATTTGCATAGGAGCGTTTACTATTAGAAAGATCCACCTTGTTAGCAGTTGCGGTAAATTGATTCATTTTATTGGCAATAGCTCCGAGAGCCTCTTCTTTTAGAACGCTCAAAGTTGATGTTAAATCAGAAATAAGTAGCGACTTCATCTCATTGAGTTTAAGATTAACTTCATTTATTAATGCCTCAGAAAGACAGTAAAATTGCTGATTGCGATCAACAAAGTCAGTGCGTACGCAGTCTTTACAACGCCATGTAAGACCGGGATGGTTTTTGAGATAGTTCACCAGTTCAACAGGTAATTCAACACAGGAAAAATGATACGGTTTATTACAACGCCCTGAACAATTAAGATCTGGTGTTCTTGATGTGAAGTTTTCAGCACACTTAGAACACGGAGGCGGCATTTTTATATGCAAACAGAGTAGCACGTTGACCACTACCTAGACTAATGTTTTGCAGGAATCACTATGATTATTTATAGTTAAGAATTAGATTAAATTAGAATTAAAATAAAAGTATGTAGAAAATGTATTCTTCAGCGTATGGTGTGTGTCACTAATTTATTTATCACTTCATGCAATATTGTTAATGTTTGACCTTAAAGATATCAGTCAGTTGGAAATTTTACTCACTATTTGCGATATTTGTTTTCACTTTGCTGTTATCTCCTACTCCTTTGTCCATTACACCATTCTGTTCTTTTTTATGTTGACCACCGCATGCTTCGTGCTTCAGTTGTTTATGTCGTATAAATTAAAAATTAAAATACACCACAATTATTACACAAAACAACAAAATATCACGGAGCGAAATAACGAAATTTCAATGACAAAACAAAAAAAAAATTTTTGCGTTTTATGTTTCACTTTGGTTCGAATTTATTGTTTCCAGCAATTAGAAATTTGGTTTTATACTGTAACCTATTTTTATTGTTTTCTTATTAGTTATTGTAAAATTAATCACAAATTTCCTAATTGTGCCTGTATGTATTTTAAAATCTTCTTTCGATCTATTTGTGTTATTACCGATTAGTGTTCCATCTCGATTTACACTTCGTTTTTGGAATATATTTTCCTTTTTTGTTTTTTACTTTATCTTAGGTTTTTTCATTGCTCTTGTTTTTATTCATTTATTGTTTTTTATTTAAACATTAATATTTGTACACTAATGTCGATGTACAGAATTTTGAATAATTGTACAAAATTAAATGTGCGCTAATATTTTACTGCCGTTTACAACTTTTCATATCTATACATCTGTTTGTTATAAAACAAAAATACAGTAAAAAAAGTTTTTTTTAAAAATTTTTCAAGAAATTTTTCTTCGTAGTTAGTACGCCGTAGTAATTGTGTGTAAACACGAAGAAAAAATATTTTTGAGTAATACTAGTTAGTAGTAAAATTACGTATTCTCATAAAATATGTGAACAGTTTTACAAAAACTTAAGAAAAGTAACGAGAGGTTTAGAAGATCTAATAGGATAAGTTTCAAACGTTATATGAAATAGTAAAAGTTATGAATGAATAAAGAAATTTCATTTACAAATGCGTAACACTTTAGATAGCTATTATACCTTAAACCAGACAATAAATTTGTAACATTACTTATTTTTTTTACAAACAAGGTATTTTTGTTATTTATTCACGTCAAGATGTCATATTCAAGTGATTAAGTTTATTCCATGTATCTTCAATAATTATTTATTCAAAAATTACAATGTGTGTTTTTCAAAGAACTATTTTGATTTACTTTTAATCTTAATGTAAAGTGTTATTAAGATTGATATGATAATCTAAGTTAAAAAAGTATAGAATAAAAATCGAATTAAATCTATTTTACACTAAAATTTTTTTTACAGTAACAGTTATTAACTATTACATGAAATCTTTATAAAATAATATAAATGAAAATATAAAATCAGAAATTTTGTCGTTAATTTGATCATATTTAAAACGTTCTTATAGTTGCGTGTAATTCAGACTTTATTCTTATTATTTAATTAAAAATTTGAATATATGTAGAAAATATACTTTTACAATTTTGTGTAACTATTAACACTTTATTTTTATCGCTCTCGCACATCAAATCAGTTAGATCGAAAAAAAAGTAAAAACGATATAGTGTTGTTTTAATAAGGACACATTAAAAGTTACGAAAACGAGCACGGCATCTGGTCCAGAACAAATTATATATTTAAGAAAAAGTGGTAAGGGTTCGACCTACATTACGGCGGTATACCAAAACGCTCCAATTAACATTTTAGAAAATTACATAAACAACATTTTCTTATTATTTTTGTATAGTTTAAACATGCTTTTAACCACAAAATTGTTACTTTATTCTATTGTATTTTATACGCACAAGACGACAGCGTCTGACACCTCCGAAAAAAGTGTTTACCTTAAAGATCGCTCTATAATTTATAAAACCTTTATATAAATCATCACGAACAGTCTGTAAATGCCGATGCTTACTTTTAAAGAGCCATATGGATTTAAAACTTTTGCTGAGGAAATACCCTGTTAGGAAGATACGACTCCTGGATGCCAAATGTTGAATCAACTCCAAATTCAGTTATAAAAATAGGCACCTACGCTTAACACGTGTTCGTAATTGCATCTTGCTTATATTCCCCACTGTCATGTGGTTTACTTTCGCGTTCACAATAAATCTTAAAATAATTTTCGACGTTTCAAATGCCGTATAAAAAATACACAACTGTTGATAAATAACCGTTTTAATTAACTGTAATTGTAGAAGACCATTATTTGGTATCAAAGAATAACATCGTTAAACTGTTGCAAAAATTGAAAGCAGAAACGTTAAGAAAGCCTGTCGTTAAAAGTTTCACAACTTTTGTATAGCAACAATATCAAAATTTTTATAATTTAAAGTTGATGAAAGAAACATTAATTTTTTGTAAAGTATCTGCCTTTCTATTGTAACAAATAGGATTATTTTTTTCGATTACGATAATATTTCTTATTTTATATCGATAACGTCTAAATATATCTAACTTAATGTAGCTATAAAATAAAGCAAAAATTGGAAAGTAAGAGACGGACGTCAATAATTTGCAAATGTTACAAGAACGATTACATTCATATCCAACTGTCACGCGCGTTTGATATTTCTAATGAAATTTGGTAAAAATAATTGTCCCATTGACTAATTCATTTTAAAATAATCCTAAATTATACAAATAAAGAAACTACTGATTCATTTTGTCGATAATCTTAAAATAATAATTCATATTTTGCAAAAAATAGCCAAAAGATTAAAAAAAATTAAAAGATCAAAAAAACAGTAGATTATACTAAAACGTTTTGACAGATAAGAAATTTATTGATATAGTTTTGCAAATTAAAATAATCCGGTTTGGACTTAAAGGTTTTGTTACTTTATTGCTGATGCGTTCTCGCTGAACGCTTTGTCTAGGCCAGTGAAGCTTTTTTTGTCGCGGTACATTTTCAATAATTTCAAAACTTGGCGGGACATTAACTATATGATAAGTTTAAAAGAATTTTACTTATCTATAAAACACTGTGTAAAATAGTTTATAATAATAATTTTCAATGTAAAATAAAGTAACATGTAGGTATTACAAAGACAACGGAATGTTTGAGCAATGAATTTTAAGAATACACTTGACGCGAAATTTGAGTTTTTCAATCATTTCGTTTATATTTGGTTAAAAATTCTAATGCCACTCTCATTTCGTCATATACATTTAAAAGTCTCGATGGTTTTTTGTTTTTATATTGGTTAATGCTGAAAATCAGAATTAAAGCTTCTTTGGCTATTATGGGATAATCGCATCTAATGTTAATCCAAAATAAACTAATCGACTCTTCCTAATGTTTGGAAATTAAATCTCGATTATTGCAAAGCGAAATTATTTCTTCCTCTTCCTTCAAAGTTAATTCATGTACAGACGTATCCGTTATCGCAAATGGATTATGAACCCAATCAATTTTTTTATATGCAAATTTGGGACGTAATGAATCTCTCCTCTAGTGTTGTCAAACTTATGTTATGTTATACAATAAAAATACCAGATAAATATGCTAGTTTAGCACACTAGAACAACCACCATAGTTTCGTGTGCAGTAACAAGAATTCGTATTTAGCTTCCATAGCTTGGCATAAATTACTAAATAAACGACTTTTTAATGGTCTTGATTTTATGTAATTAACCATATTAAGAGATTGTTCTAGCACTATGTTCAATTCTAATGACAGATATTTTGTAATGCAGTTCACGTAGATCCTGTATCGAATGCGCTTCGTTTTCAATTTACGAGTAATAATCGAATTAAATCTTATATTTTGGTTTAAGTACTTAAAACCTAATAACTGCTAATTACTAATTACAAAAGTGTCTAGTTAGTGCTACCAATCAGGGCGACCACTGCAAGTCGCCCGATAACAATGATTCAGACATGGAAGCTAAATCAACACATGATTTAGATCCGGTTGAAATGGTAAGTGTAGATGACGTAGAAAACCTAATGTTTTACAAGATAATAACACCGACGTAAATACTATGAATTCATATATAAAGTTAAATAACAAATATCAACCGAATGATACCAGTCCATTCTTTGTTCATATCGAACATAAAATTAAAAACGTAGGAAGGTTATTTCCTATCAGAAATTCAGGGACCTGGACCCAATGGAAATAACGGTTCCGGTTTTCTGATTTTTCCAATAGCAAAATAGTTATAACGGTTTCGGTTCGGTTCCGGTTACAAAAAAATGATTTCGGTTTCAGTTCCTAATTTTTTTCGGCTCAAATCGTTTTAAAAAACTATTATACAAGTTTGGTAATTTGATATGCATTGCATAACTTTTCTTATGGGACTGTCAAAGGAAGAAAAAGAAAACCAAAGAACCCTATTATACAAAAGACAAAATTAATATTTCGACATTTTAAAAGTGGGAGCCTAAGGCCCTAAGATAGTAGAAACATGAAACATTTATTTCTAATTTTTAACATAATTTATTAGATTAGACCAGTATTTGAAATAATCGTGAAACAACAAACTAGTTTCTTAAAAACTTGTGTTTGTTTGTTTGTTTCTTATTTTCGCTTTCTTTATCCTGCCCTTTTCTTTATATGCAACTACTAGCATTCAAACTGGTAGCGGTAGTTGTCACTGTTAGTTCAGATTATTATTATCCCATTATCAGTTGTTATCGTATAAATTTGTTTTTCCTTTATTCCAAAATCATTGCAAACTTCTAATATAATTTTACTTACTTCTTCACCTACAAATAAGTCAGTTAATAGTACAGTAATTAAAAAATATCAATAGTTGCTGGTGAGTGAACATATAAATTCCAAATTGTGGGTTCTATGGTTTCCAGGTTTACTATAAAAACATTATTTACTAACCTGTATGGCGTTCTGTCAACTCTTTAAGAGCAAGCGTTTGTAGAACAATGCTATTCTCATGCATATATTGTATATTTATTCCAAGAAAAGACCGATCTAACTTACTAACAGCATCTACCTTACAAGGAACCCGTGATTTGATTCATCTATATATATAAAAATGTTATGTTGGTTTGTGTACGCTTCAAAAACTCAAAAAGTTCTGCACCGATTGAGTTGAAATTTTAACATGATATAAAATCCGCATCAAGGATTGTTTTTATCTATTTTTTGCATCAGTCACATATCTACGACCGCGAGAAAACAGTTTTTTTAACGATCAGCTGTGTACCAGTGACCGTGCCATCTGCCATAAGCGAGGAAAACACTCGCTGACAACCGCAATAGTAATGACGCAGTCACATGAGAAACAATTTCGTTTCCAATTACATTGTTTATTTACAAAAAAATTTGCATCTGATTCTGATTATTATACAATCTGAATTAAATATTCAATTAAATCAAGAATTTTTGGTGTTATAGTGTTGTGATCGAACTGCGCCTTTCACCAAATCGTAAGTAGAGGTTATATTTTATATCAAACATGGGCAATAAAAATATTATTAACTGACAGGCAAAATAAAAGGACTTATTATAATTCAAGTGAATTTCTAACAGAAGTGAGTGGTTGTATCTTTTTTATTACATCTAACACGTGGACGTAATTATATTATTTATTTTGGATTAACCTCACTTTTAATGTATATAAATATAATTACATTAAAACTAGCAATTATTAATTAATACGAATGTCAACCATTCAATCACAATGTGCCACTGCGAAGCGTGGCAGGGTACAGCTAGTTAATTCTAATTTCATTGCGTTATATTCTGTATTTACATAACTTTGAATCGATTCTGGAGTCAGACATAAGCTTTCTTTTTTCTTTTGCAATTCTTCTAAAATAGGATCTAATATTTTACGAAAACCAGATTCCTTCATTAATGTAAAGGGTCTGCCATTCGAAGCGACCAGTTCAACACAAGCTTGTATTAAATTTTGCTTTCAAATAGCCACTTGAATTTTGTTCATTTCTTCTAGCTTCAACTGGTCATCTTTCTTGTCTATAGTTTGTCCCTCAAAGTCAGTCTCTTTAAAATCATGAAATCGTAACAAATGTTTTTTTTAAGTTCGTACCATGATTTCCCTAAAATATTGTGTATATAAATATATGGACTGGTTTTAACACTACCTTGTTCACACAACAAATGCATAAGAAATAAGAATATTTACTTTTAACTTTTGATGGCATGTTTTGCAGCAAAAATTTTTTTACTAGCATCGTAATTGAAACGTTTGTGAGCAATGTTTGTTGTTGCTCTTCCCATATTTTAAACTCAACTTGTAGTTAATCAACAGTTTTGAACCAGATCCACAAATGATTTATTTGTTTATATGTAAAAAAAAAGCACAAATGTATTTTAGTTGATCTTTTTTACAACGTTATTAAACCTTTAAATTGATTTGGCAACATTCTACAAATATGGTAGTTGACTAACGTATCACCGCGCTGTGAGTCAATCTGCAACTGGAAAACAACTTTAAAAATGTAATGCTCGTTTCGCACTTCTACGTTTATTATGTTTTATTGGCGACAACGTCAAGGAACCAAAAAAAACCGAAAAGAAAAATAAGGGTTTCGGTTCTTTACAATTTTTTTTTAATAGAGAAATAACGGCTTCGGTTCGGGTTCCGGATCAAAAAAAATACCGGTTTCGATCCGGTTTTCGGTTTTATATCGGTTCGGTCCAGGTCCCTGATCAGAATAGGGCACTATCTTTACTCGCACGATGCATTTAAAAAACACATTATTGATATTAAATCACTAGGCGCATCAAAAGTTAAAGTAATTTTCAATTGTTTCAATGCTGCAAATATGTTAATTAACAACGAATATGTAACTAATAACAATTTGATTGCTTACATACCTACATTTTATACTCAAAGGAGAGGGTTAGTGCCTATGGTAGATACAGTTTTCAATGAAGACTACTTGAAAATGGCTATTGAGTGTAATCAACAGGTGATGGATGTTGAAAGACAGTTTAAAAGGAATACTGACAATGACGGGAACCTAATAGCGCCACCAAGACAAAATATCGTAGTTTCATTTCTAGGAAATTCATTACCTTCAAACATTCGCATTAACGGCGTAAGCTTTACGGTGAAACTTACATTTTTCCAGTTGTTCAATGTCGTAGTTGCTTAAGAACCGATACTACGTTGGATACGACACGTTAACTTCATATTAAGTTCAATGCAATTCCGCGCCATCGTAGTAGTCGTAATAATAAATTTAAAAAAAAAAAGTTTCAGAATTAGGTTACTTATGAATTAATCTATGAATCCTTCGATCGTTTTTTTCTTTACTCTTTACTTTTAATAACAATACTATTAATAAAATTAGCCGCAAAAGGATTTCAATTAAGTATTTAAAAAAAAAATTCGAACGATTTATAGCATTTTTTTTGCTTGTTTTTAAGAATTAAAAGTACAACAAATTAATTGACTGCAAACGTGGTTATAATGGCGCGGAATTATATATTCATATATATTTCAAGTTACGTCTGTTTCTTTCCTTAATAAGTTGGGTCATTTTCAGGTAAAATCCTTTTAGAAAACATGTTTACTGTTGTAACTTGTAACCCATTGTTAAAAAAATAAGTACCTAAATAGTATTTCTTAGGATTTGCGTTTGTTGTCGTCATTTCGAACTTAAAATTAAGTGAGTGTATTTTAGGATTGCGTGTAATTTTTATATTGCCTTTTAACTATTAGAATTGTATAGTTTATAAAACATTATGGGAAGACAAAATGCTGAAAAACGTAAAGTGACTTCCCGCAAACGTATGCGAGGAAATGTCATCAATTTTCAACGAAGAAAAGTAACTACTGAGACTTCAAGTAGTGTAGATTTCGAAAATTCTAATATGGTTAGTATAGAAATGGCTGTAGATTAAAAAAAAATAACTTGCCTAATAACTTTTATTTGCCTGCTATTTATATGAACTACTTTTTTAGAAACCGTACGAAGAAGTTATTTTGACGGGAAGAAGAATTGTGGATATTACTTTTTTCCTACAGCAATTGAAAAAATCAACGAGCATGGGATTCACTTTGGATGCAGTATACACAACCTTATTCTTTTTAAAGAAACTTCACGGGTATTGACATCTGCTATAAACTATCATTGGACGGAAATTTTAAATTATTTACTAGCGCCGACAATGACAGTGTAATGAATATGAACATAGCTGCAGTAGCTGCCGCAACAAGTATTGGAATTGCTTTTGCTAACAGTAAAGAACTCTTTGCTACATTAGATATACCATACATGTCTTCTAATACCTATTTAAAACAGTTTCAAAAGTTAATAGCATATGGGAAAGAACAGCTGCAAGAACAATGAAGGAAGCTGTAAAAAAAGAAGCTGAATATGCTATAGAAACTGGAAATGTTGATGAAAACGGTATTCTGCTACTGACTGTAGTAGCTGACGGTTGTTAGTCAAAAAGATCATAATTGTTGGTAACCATTTTGGCAAAGTTTTATATTTTGGGGTAAAAAATAAGTATTGTGCAGTTTGTACAAAAAGAAACACTTCAATACATACATGTTTCAAGAATTACGACGGTTCATCTACAGGAATTGAAGCTGCTATATTAGCGGAGGGCTTTAAAGAAAGCGAAAAAATGTTCGAAGTGAAGTATGCTAAATTAATTGCAGATGGAGACAGCAGTACTTTTAAAAAAATCTTAGAGAGTCGTCCCTATAACAACATTAGTGTGGAAAAGATAGAGTGCAGGAATCATATTTTAAGGAATTATTGCTGAAACTTTGTCTCAAGATACAAAACTCCCTTTATTTCTAAGAAAACTGATATCAAGCAACATACTGCGTTTACGTTCCTCATTTACTGGTGCCATAAAATATAGAAAAAACCAAGAAAACATTGAATTAAATATTAAAATTAATTTGTTAAAAGAAGACATACAAAAAAGTTTATACCAAGTTTTTGGAGAACACGAAAAATGTGATGAATATTTTTGTCGTCGAAAAGATGAGAAAACATCGCACATAAATTCAGTCCGGTTGTGTGAAGAATTGTTCTTTAGATTAGAACAGCATTTAAAGATGGTTTGGCTAAATGCTAGAAGTTTAATAGAAGATGTTGACAGCAATGTCGTCGAACATTTCAATAGTATTGTAGCTAAGCATGTAGGTGGAAAACGGATAAATTTTAGTTTAAGGGGATCTTATCAAGGATGTTGTGCTGCTGCAGTAGTAAAGTTTAATACTATCTCTGAATTCCATAGAACACTTTGTAGTACTAGCCCTAATAAACACATTAAAGAAGTAGAACTACAAAGACAAAAAATCTAGAATAGATTTATTGCGACCTAAAAATAAAAGTTTAACAAGAAGACAAGTGACAAAGAAAGATGGGGAGTACGGAAAAACTTGTTAGAAGCCGGATCTTTCCGAAGACCTGCTAAACGTAGAAATGAATACATTTTTAAAATCATTGAAAAAGTCTGATGAAGAAAGAGATCTGCTAGAAAAAGCAACCGTTCTGCAAGCAGGATGTGGAAGATGGCTAGAAGAGAGAAGGAGGCTGTTAACTGCTTCTTCATTTTACAGGGTATGTACACAACGGCCTGACACATTAACAAAGAAATTAGTAAAGGATTTACTATATAACACAAAATCTCTAAATATATTTTCGTTGGAGCATGGAAGAGACAATGAATATGTAACTAAAAATCAGCTACAGATACAAGAAAACATCAAAATTCAACAATGTGACCTTTTCACTGACCGGGTACATACAACAAAAAAAACTTAGATTCTTATGCAGTTAAGATGAAAAATCAGTGGTACTACCAAATTCAGGGACAACTTTTTGTAACGGGACGAAAAGGATGTATTTTAACTGTTTGGACTGGATCGGATTTTCCATTAAAGGTTTCATACATTAATAAAAGACGGGACTTTTGGGAAAATATGGAAAAAAAAATGATAACCTTTTATATGGAGTGCATGTTACCGGAGTTAGTAGACCCGCGCCACACGACAAATATGGAACTTCGTGAACCACAATGCACCTTAGATGCACGTAAAAAAAAAAGAAAATTAGTGTAGACAACAAATGAAGAAACCAAACGTCTACATACGACTCATTGTTATGAAACGTACGGAGTAATACATAATTGATTTTCTAAAGATTTGCTATAAGTTTTCTACTCAAAAAAATATGAAGTTAATACACTCTTGTGATTACGACTATACTTATGTATTATGCATAATTTATATATTTTTTTATTTTAATCATTGGGATTGTCTAAAAAAATTAAGACCGCTCTCAAAATTTTTTAACTAATCCCAAATGCTACTTTTTATGTTAAGCTACTTCTAAAATCTCTTTATAACGAACTAATCATTTTTAATGAATAGATACAAAAACAATGTAACATTATCTATGTCTTGCAATAATAACTGTTAATATATTTGAAATAAAAATATTAGTGTACTTCAGTGATTTTGATGAGAAGCTCAGACGATAACAGAACCCGTACAGTGTAGAGCTGATTAACTATTTTATTTGTATTTTTATTATAAATTGTGACGCCACTTACTGACTCACACATTAAACTTGAAACTGAAACACTTTTTTCTGTATGCAATATTATCTTAGTTTAATTTTTGAATCAAATCTCGTTTTACTACTACATTCACTCAAACTCATTTACATATGGTTTAATTACACATATAGAAATTATTATTTTAAATCAATAAAAAGGTCAAAATTCAGTTACACAAACGACCCATTTAAAGAACAATCAATTGAATTATGAAGACTCAGGTTTACACCTTTGGCGGTCAATCCTTACTAAGCTGCCAGCAGGAGACAAAAAATATTTTAAAAAAAAAACAAATTACGTAGCAACTACATTTCCTTTTCTTTACGTGAAGTATTTTTTTTTAAGAAAATGTCGTTGATTCTATAATCTTTACAGTAGTGTAGGCTCTTAAGATACGCACATAATTCCAGACTATGTAAAAGCAAAACTCGCTGTATAACATGAGGCAATACCCATAATGAAACCAATTGCACAAATAAAAATTACTGTGTACACTGCAAAAGTGAAACCCATAATTCGACTAACCAAAACTGTCCAATATTTTTAAAACAACAACAAATTAAAAAGTTAATGACGACTTCAACAAATTTTTGGACTATTCCTTAATTATTCAATTTATTCATGGAGTGCAAAGAGATGATATTCGCGACGAAACAGTTAGTCGCAAACCTGGCGTGTTTGGAGATGTTATTAAAATAGCGTTAGAAATGGAAGCTACACGGGAAGCTGCAAGCTTAATGAAACCTAACTCCGTAAGTACAGAAATGCAATATAAGTTTTCGCATGAAAGTAGACCAAAAATTAAGAAACAGACAAATTTAAGACAAAAATCACGCTCACGCAGTAATTACCCATCTTCTAATAGACAGAGCACAAATTCCAATCTTTCTAATAAAAACTCTATTCCTGGAGCATGTAATTCTTGTGGTGGTACTCACTGGCGTCGTTATTGCAAATTCCGGCATGCACATATGCAAACGTACAGGTCACATCGCTAAACTAACATTAGAATGTCTTCCGGGTTTGGGCCGTGTCATAGTTGCAACCGAAGCTGCCAACGTTTCGCCCACTTTCGTAAGGGGCTTCATCAGGGCGTGAGATAAATCGCAAAACTCAAACAAGCAATCGAAATCTAACTAAGAACTTCTCAAAAGTTAGGTTATCCACTTGTAAAACAAGCCATAACCTAAACTATGAAAAGGTAAGAAAGAAAACGATAACCTGAAAAAGCAAACGAAAATCTAACAAAGAACCACTACCGAGTTAGGTAATCAACTTGTGAACCAAGCCAGATTCTAAACTCCGTAGAAGTGACTTAAGAAGAAATGGTCTCCGTATTTAAAGGAAAAGGATCGTCACGGATGATCAAGCTCGACCCTGATTGGGTTACGGTTGCTAGGGGGCGTGTTTTTGATAAATGACTAATAACCGGGAACCAAAGAGGGGATAGTTCGAAACCATGATCGCGATTGAAGTTATTGGGGTGTTTGATGATTTCTATGCTTTCTCGGAATTTCCTGTTGAAAAAGAATGGAGATTTGGCAATCAACGAAACATTATCAAAATCTATCTTGTGACCTGTAGTAAAATGATGTTCAGCGACCGCAGACTTGGAAGTATACCTTTTTCCTTATACAACGATCATGTTCTGAAATGCGAGTAATGACGGAACGACCGGTTTCACCAATGTAGACTAAACCACAAGAACAGGGAATTTGGTATACACCTTGAGATGAAAGTGTAGGAAATTTGTCTTTGGGAGAAGGAAGAATCTGAGAGATTTTGCCTGTCGAGTTGAATATGGGTTTAATACCATTCTTACGAAGGAGTTTCCCTATTTGATCTGTAACCTTGTGAATGTAGGGTAAAAAGGCCAATTTCGGGTTGGATTCGGGAGTAGAAATGTCCTTAGGTAATCGAGTACGTGGATGTAAACGACGATTAATAACTCTATGAATATCTCGCTTTACATAACCATTATTCACTAAGGTTCTAGTAAGATGACGGAGTTCTGAGTCTAGATTCTCAGGTTGACAAATAGAAAAGGCACGATGGACCAAAGATTCAATAACAGAACGTTTCTGTGCAGGATGATGATGAGACGAAGCATGAAGGTATCTGTCCGTATGGGTGGGTTTTCGATAAACAGAATGGCCTAGAAGTCCGTCGGGCTTACGAGTCACAAGAACGCCAAGAAATGGAAGAGAACCATTACTTTCGATTTCCATAGTAAATTTGATATCTAAGTGTTGATTGTTAAGATGATCAAGAAATTTAGATTCCGGCCGTGGAAGCCTTCGCTATTACACATCGCTAAAGTTTGCAAAAGCGGAGAGTCCGAAAACAAGGCACAACCAAGTGTAAATGAAATTCAGTCCTCTGCATGAAATTCAGAATTTCTCCAAGTTTCTGTTAATTCTATAATTGAGTGTACTCCAAGAACAGTCATTAATATTCTTCTTAACAACAAACCAATTTGTATGGAATTAGATACAGGAGGTGCATGTTCTATTATTAGTATTGATGTCCTAAAGAAGACAATTCCTAATGCAAAACTTCTCCCTACTACTCGTAAATTTTCCAGTTATACGAAAAATAGTTTTAAATGCCTAGGGTATGTTCAGGTTGATGTAACGTATAAAGCTCGAACCAAACTACTCAACCTATACATTGTTGATTTTCCAGTTGATAATATATTTGGCCGCGAATGGATCACTCATTTTACCGATCTTCTTTCCTTCCAAGAATTCTTTCCCACTAATAAATTGGAAGAAGTACAAACGTCAGCTGTTGAAAACAACATTTTAGTTCAACTAAGCAATCTCATGACGAAATATGATAATTTATTTAGTGACATAGCAGGTACACTTGAAGGACCTTCGGTTCAATTGCATCTTAAAACAGATGTTAAACTAATTTTTGCAAGAGCACGTCCCATTCCCTACTCTCTTCGAGATCTATATGCTCAAGAAATCGATAAAAAAATACAATACGGATTCTATTCTAAAGTTACTCACTCTGAATGGGCTTCTCCAACCCATATAGTTATCAAAGGTGATAAATTAAGAATTACCGGTGACTACAAATCAACTCTCAATCCGCAATTGATCATTGATGAGCATCCCATTCCTAAGATAGAAGACATATTCAATAAACTACATAATGCAAAAGTCTTCTGTAGGTTAGACGTTACGGACGCTTTTATGAGTTTACCCTGTAACGAAAATTCTTGCGAAATGATGACATTAAACACCCCTACTCACGGACTTATCAGGCCTACAAGAGCGCAGTATGGAGTAGCTAGTATTCCTGCCATATGGCAACGTCGTCTTGAAGAAATACTTCATGGAGTACAAGGAGCTGTTAATTTCTTCGACGATATTTTAGTTTTTGCTAATTCTTCTAAAAATCTACTCACCGTCTTTCAAGGAGTGTTTGAGAAACTACTGAAATCCGGGTTGAAACTAAAACGTTCTAAGTGTGAATTTCTGTTGGATAGCGTAGAATTCCTTGGCTATAAAATTGACGGGTCTGGTCTACATAAACTAGACAAACATGTGAAAGCAATTGCTAAGGCTTCTAAACCGAGGAATCCTGATGAACTGCGAACCTTCCTTGGGAAAGTTACATACTATCATTCTTTCATTCCCAATTTATCTACTATTACATTTCCATTAAGGGAAATGCTGAAAGCAAACAGTTTCAATTGGACTAAAAAAAGAATTGAGTTGTTTGAACAATTAAAATCCGAATTGACTTCAGATAATGTGTTAACTCCGTACAATTCTCAACTGCCATTAATTTTAGCTGTAGATGCAAGTCCAGTCGCTTTAGGTGCAGTCCTTTCGCACATAATGCCTGATGGGAAGGAAAGACCGATTGCGTATGCTAACAAATCTCTTACTTCAACAGAAAAGGCTTATCCTCAAATAGATAAAAAAGCCTTGAGTATTGTTTGGGGGGTGAAAAAGTTTTTCCAATATGTATACGGTCGTGAGTTTACAATCTTTACCGACAACAAACCTGTGTCTCACATATTTGTTCCAAATGCTCTTCTGCCTAAATTCACCTTATCACGTTGTGCAAACTATGCTAGTTATTTATCTAATTTTAATTACGAGATCAGACATAAAAGTTCAAAAGAGAATATTAATGCAGATTACTTATCGAGAATTCCAAATTCAGAAAATCAAATACAATTGGATCATTTTGATTGCTTTGTTCAGAAACAAATCTGTCAATTGCCTGTAACTTCAGACGAAATTGATTCTGAAACTAGTAAAGATCCAAAATTGTCACAATTGTTAATTGCTATTCAAGAAGGAAAAAAATGTAGCTACGTTAGGGTATTCAGGAAGAGAGTTAGATTATTCTCAATCATGCAATTGCTTAATGCTCGGACACAGAATTGTCATTCCTTCTAAACTACAAAATAAACTACTTGAAGAGTTACACATGGCGCACATCGGTATCGTCAAAATGAAAGGTCTAGCCCGATCTGTTATCTACTGGCCCAATATCGATCGCGATATTGAACAATTAGCTAAAAATTGCGAAGCTTGTCTTAAGAATTCTAAAATGCCACCTAAAAATAACACTCATCATTGGGAGTATCTTGACAAACCATGGAGCCGTATCCACATTGATTATGCCGGTCCGATTTGTGGAAAATATTTACTTATTGTTGTTGACGCTTATTCTAAATGGATGCAAGTTTCCATTACTTCATCCATGAGTAGTGAAAAAACCTGCAAGTTGCTACATGATTTATTTTCCCTATATGGTGTACCAGACACTGTTGTATCGGACAACGGAACGTCTTTTACTTCAAATACCTTTAAGGAGTTTCTAAAGGCACAAGGTGTGAGATTTCACAAACCTATTGCTCCATACCATCCTTCTACGAATGGTCAAGCAGAGCGCTACGTTCAAACTATGAAAAGAGCTCTATACAGCATGAGAGCTACAGCTAGTAATCTTCGAGAATGTATAAACCTTTTTCTCCAACAATATCACCGAGCTCCTCATCAAACTACCAGACAACCACCTTCACTGCTGTTCCTTGGCAGAACCATACAATCTCGAATCGACACTATCCGCCCAGACTTAAGACGTGAAACACCACAAAAAAAATAATGACGTTATTAATCTTCGGTCATTTGCTGTGGGAGATCCAGTTATGTTTTGTATATACAACAAGTCACATCCATGGCAGTATGGTACCATTGTATCAAAATTTGGAAATCTTCATTATGAAGTCGAACATCAAGGCATTCGCCACAAGCGACACGTCGATCAACTGATATCTCGTGGTAAATTAAGAAACCCATCAACTCAGAAGATCCAAGCCCCTGAGCAAGGAAGACGAATAAAATACTACGAGTCCTCCTCTGCAACCACAACTCCGAAGACTCGAACAGTCCGATTTTTAGAAGAACCTAGAAGCTTAGCTGAAACCCAACCTCAAACAGAAGAACCCAAGACTACAAGCCCAGCTGAACTCGAAGCCAGAGCTTTTATGCCACCAGCCGACAAACCTCAAACCAGACGATCTACAAGAGACAGGAAGCCACGGCGTCCATAATCACCAATATAAAATTCTAATAAATGTAAAATTTTAAATTTTAGTAAATGTAAATTTTTAAATTTTAGTGAATGTAAAATTTTAAAATTGTTATTGTTTTTCAAATAGGTGTGGAGAATTGTTATGTATTGAATTTATCATACACTCTGTATATAATCTTGTAGTAAAGTCTGAGACGGAGGGGATAAGAGAAAAATGTCGTCTCGATGCACGTGTTGCTTCTAATGGTGCTTTTAATTACAACTGTCCTTAAAATATAAAATAGACTATATACAAAAAAAGTGCGCAAAAAGGATTAATATTTTAAAATGCACAACTAGAATCAAATGGGGTGCGAATCCTATTAGCTTTCTTCTTCTATACAAGGCATACATAAGATCGTTACTAGATTATGGTAGTATTCTGTACGGGTCAGCATCTGAAAGTAACTTAGCTAAACTCGATAGAATACAATACAAATTTCTTCGTATTTGTGTGGGTGATATGACGTCATCTCCATGTCAGGCTGTTTTAGTAAAAACTCAAGAACCACTACTATTCTTAAGGAGATAATATCTGTCAATCAAAAAAACTCTAAAAATTCGATTATTTGATAATGAGAACTCTTTACATCTTCATTGCCTGACAAATACTTCCTGGAGGTTTAAAAATGACCACCCTTTAGTATCTGCATATGTTGATACTATTAACCTTTGTCAAACTAAAAAAAAACACTACGTACCCACTGTTTCTTGTACCGTACCACATGATTTTTTTCAAACCAAAAATCGCTATTCCAGTTTTCAATAATAATCGCCAAGACAACTTTTTAGTAAAGTCTATAATTGCAAAATCTATTAACTCAACAGTAATATCTACGGATGGATCAAAGATACATAATAGAATAGGTTGCGCTTTTTACAATTGCAGACCCAAACAGTCATTCTTATTCAGACTTCACAATAATTGTTCAATTTTTACTGCAGAAGCATACGCTATTAATCAAAGCTTGGTTTGAATTAAACAACATCATACGCCAAATTAATGCTATTATCCTTTCTGATTCTAAATCCGTACTAACAGCATTACTTCAATTTTCAAATAAGTACTTTGAAAACGATCTACTTACAAACATGTCACAACTTTTTGAGCTTCATCAATTGAATGTAACAGTCAAATTAGTATGGGCCAAAGCGCATCAAGGAATCGTAGAAAACGAAATAATCGACAGGTTTGCAAAGTCATCTCTAAATCTACAGAGTGCACCAATGTCATAAATTACTACGATTTATTATCCAACATCTGTGCAAATGCCAATACATAAAATCCACAAAACTTTAATTTCCTGTAAATACGAATTAATTATATCGAAAATATGTTTTCCCGTTGTAAAATCAGATAACTCACGACAACATAAAAATTGATTAATTATATCATTTTCGTGAAGGAATCGAACGAATGCAATTAATTGTGCCTTTTCCGTAATGTCTGTTATTTCATCTACTTGTAGAGCAAAGTTCGAATTTGCAAGAGTTTTTGCAGTATTTTCTTCAATATCTTGCGACATGTCTTCAATATTTTAAAAGGTAGATTTCAATACATTTCTTTCGTGTTAGTTCCTTGAGTGGGTAAACCTAAAAAAATTTTAAGAGATCAGAGTTCACCGCAAACCTTTGGAAAGATTCTCTTACTATCTTAGGAATTCAGTCTTTTACCTCAGTTCGACATGCCCAAGCAAACTCTACTGAACCATGTCTGCTTTAACTTGGTCGGCTACTTTGGACTTATTGTTTTCAGTCCCATACGAGATCGGCTTCAGAGTTACCTAACACATTTTAAATTCCACGGGCTGTAGTATTTTCGAATTGCATTTTGGGAAAATGCCACAGACTCTTCTGCGTGAGAGTATCCGGGTCGCAGCGATGTGCATCTCCTTTAGTAATAATTGTGGCACCACCGAAACCGGGTCATTTGTGACCCTATTACTATTTATACTAATATTTGCAAAACCATTTTTTATATAATGATAAATTTTATAAGAAACTGTAGCAAGTATTATCAAAGGAGCATTCCTAGACGAACAAATCATAAAAAACACAAATAACAAAATTATAAATGAAAATAACAATTTGAGTTATTTATGACTTGTTATATAGCTTGTGCTATAGCCCGTTTGACCAATCGTTAACTTAATAACGAAGGTTTCAACGGTCGGAGTTTATAGTTTATACTTTTGGGTTTGGAACACGTTAATGTGGTAACCAAAGTTGTCAACCTTTCGCTCACTTTCGTAAAAGGCTTTATCAGGGCTGTATCATGTAAATGGCATGTCTTATAATTGTTTCATAAATCAAATCCAAGAAACTCAAATAAACCAAATGGAGTGATGACACTTACTTTTGGTATGTTTTTAGGGGCTAGTTGAATGTGAAAAGAAGCCCGAACTAAATCAATTTTAGAAAATATAATTTCTTACCAAGATGGTTGTTAAGGTCTTGCAAATGGTACGGTACCTGTCCGGCGTAGTAATTGCATTTAGAGACTAATAAATCGTCACACGGACACCAAAAACTATCTGTTTTGCAAAATATGTAAAGCGGGGTAGTCTAGCACCATTGAAAAGACAATATATTCAAAGTGTCTGATAGTGACTATTGAATGATATAGTATACCGTAAAATGTAATGTCGAATAATAGTTTTTTCAAGCAATAAGTTTGGATACAACGTGAGTAGGTTTATGTATGTTTGTTACGGAACTACAAAATCTACTGTTGTGCCATTCAAAGAAGCTGTAACTTCTAGTTGAGTGGCACTGTTCAGTAGTTTGCAGCAAATTTTTCGCGTTTACTCATAGTAGATCGCTTTTTATCTGTAGGCGGGAATCAAAAAATATTTGCATCTAAGTCCACAACAAATCTTTCTCTACCCAACGAGACGATTGGGCTTATTGGTTTTTCTTTTGCGGTGCGAACAAGCCTAAGGCGGTTGATTTTGTAGTTCGTTGTTAAAAACGTTGATGTACCAGCAAATTTTCTGTTGAAGACGTTGAGCAGATTTAAACCTTTTTCTGTAAACTCATCCGCCCAAATTTTAGCAATATCACAACAACAGAGACAGCTAAAACCCTAAGTCTCCAGTTTAGTCTATAGTTGCACTAACAAACAAAGCCATATAAACTGCTAGTGCAACGATTTTGTCAGTCATTATAGCAACTTTGCACAAACTATCTGAACTAGTCACAAACACTGTTCCTGCATTAGCAAGCAAGCGTTGCTTTTAGAATATTGTCTTTTGTCACTTAATTCTAATTGTGAAATTAGCCTTTTGGTTTTAAGACCTTCAGATTCTTCAAACTTGGTTATTATTCTGGCTTTGAGATTGCTGTATAAAGCATTGCCCTGAGTCTATAAATGGTATCGGTGACAAACTCTGCTTCATTACGAATAATTTTAATATGTAGGTCACCTGTTCAAACGTATTCGACTCCAAAACTAAAACATTAAGGCACGACTTAAAGCGTCAACATGCAACATCCGGGAACCGGCACGATGAACTACTTCAAAGTCGTAGTTCTGTTAGACCATCTAGCTGTTCTCGGATTGATATCTTTTTTGGACAGCGTTAACGTAAAGCTATCGATGTCTGTCACAAGTTTAAATTACTTACCGACCAAATACACGTGGAACATTCCAACTTGAAACTGTGGTAATTACACTCAGAATAAGTTCTTCGCTTGCTGTAATAAAAAACCGGCCATCTTCTTGTCTTTGTAATAAAATAGCACCGTAACCAACTGAACTGGCATCGCAATAAAGTTCCATGTCTAGTTCGGGTGCATAGACGGACAAGATTGGAGGAGAGATTAGTTATTCTTTTAAAATTTCAAAAGGTTCCAACTCAGAACAACAAAATTTGAAAGTAATATTTTTCCTTAATAGACCATAAAGTGCTTTTGCTAGAATGGAAAACTGAGGGATAAATAACTTGCCAACCCCACGAACCTGTAAACATCTTTAGAATTCTTTGGAGTTGCGTAGTCTAAAATTGCCCTTACATATTAAAAACACCTTGAAGGATTAATAAATGTTCAAACACAGTTTCCGTTGCATGTAAAATATCATCTAGATACCACAAGACCTTAGTAGCATTTACTAAATCCTCGAATACAAAGTTAATATACCGTTGAAACGTACGAGGTGCGTGGCTAAGCCAAACTGCATCCTCAAAAATTCAAATTGCCCAAGTAGGGTAATAGAAGACGTATACTTAATCGACTGTTCATGCATTCTAACGTGATAAAATCCGTTTTTTGAATCTAAGGTTGAAAAGTATTCTTTATTCCTAAAGCGGTCTAAATTATCATCTATTAAAGGTGTAGGATGGTTATCTTTAACTGTGATTTCATTCAGCGCCTTATAATCCACACATAACCGAGTTTCGTCGTCTTTTTTCATGACTCATACTATCGGGGACGCAGAATGAGAATGACTGGCTGCAATGACCTTTTCCTGCATTAGCTCATCCAAAATACATTTTAAATTATTCTTATCGGCATAAAAAATTCTACATGACCGCAAACTAATGGGCTGTTCATGCTTTAGTTCAATTTTTATTTCATAAACAGGATTAATTTATCGTGGTTTAGTTACTTCTCTTACATAATTATCGTATAAATCGTACACTTGTTGTTGAACACTGCATTGGAGACCTGGACCCAAGACAAATGATTTCTATGTTCATTATGTCTAAAACATGAGCTTAATTGTTATCTATATTGACATTACCTTGTCTTTCTGCTTTAAATTGCAAGCTTTAATAATACTTATATCATCTGAAAAGGTTATGTTAAGATTTTTATTTCCGACAAAGTCTCTACCCAAAATTGAGCTGAATGACATTGTGTTTTCAGGTACAACATAAAATAAAACTTCAAGTCTAACATCTTGTATTATAATTTCAATAACAAAAATTCCTAAAATTATTAATTTGCTACCATTGATACCTTTATATGAATAATTTTCTAGATTCCTACTCTTATTAAATAAACTACGTGGTATGTACCTATCCTTAATTAAGCTGACTGTTTTATATGTGCATTCTGTTCCTAAGCCGTGTTTAATATTAAATTCAAAATTTACAAAATACGGTTTTTTTAGTTCATGTTCGACCATATTAACGGCCGTTGTACTGTCTGCAGTAGCGGTAGTTGTAGCTTCTCGTGACCGAATACATTGGCTAGAGATATGGCCCTGTTCCACGGAATTGTAGCAGCTTCTTCTTTGCATTTTCGGTTTTTGACACTAATTTGCCTTGTGACCCACTTAACCACAATTATGGCCTTGTGTCCCTGGAATTGTGTTGTCAAACCAGGTACTGTGCGATTAGCGATCTAAGCGATTTGCGAGTTTTCATTGCGAAATTGTACAAGCACGAGGCACTATCTTACCAACCTCCCCGTGGTAAGACCGGAAACGACTGAGGGACTGCCAAGACTAACTTGGTTGGTTTAAAAACCCTTAGCGGCAAAGGTAAGAGAAAACAGAGAGAGGGAAAAAGAGAAAAAGGGAATGAGCGTACAACGCTTTCAGGGGATCACCTCCCTGAGAGCGAACCTCAAGTAGAGGAAAGTACAAAAAGGACAGGAGTCATAGAAAGTACTCCAAAACCGTCCCAGAAAAGACCAAGAGTGTCGGATAGTACAACGGAAGAAAAAAGTACGAATACAGTAAATATCAAAGAACTACAAGCACAGTTTGCGGAGTTTAACAGATTCGTAGAGACGGTACTTGACCGGACAGGACGACTGCCGCTACAAAGCAAAGTGGCCTTAAAAGAACAAATAGGAAAACTAACACTGCTACAAGCAGTAATTATTGGAGAAAACAACAGTCTCAAAGAAGAGAACAAAAGACTGTATAAACAAATAAGAGAGAGAAAAGTACCCGAAATTAAGACATATGCCGATATTACAGCTAAAAAAGATAAAAAAGAAGATCCTATTGCGCAAATGGCAATCAAAAAGAACAACACTGTGTTTATATCATCTACAAAAGATGAAGACGTGAAAACAATACAAAATAAATTCACGAGTATTATAGATCCCAAAAAAGATAAAATAAAGATAAAGAAAATAAGAACAACAAATAAGATAGTCATAGTAGAAACTGACTCGAGCAACGACCTAAACAAAATACTGGAAAATAGAGAGCTAAACAAAGAACTAAAATGCGAAAAGCCGAGGAAAAGAAACCCACTAATAATTGCGTACGATGTACCGAACAACATTAACGAGGAGAAATTAAAAAAATTACTATACGCACAAAATTTAGAAGAAGCAATCACCGAAGAGGAATGTAAAAACGAAGTAGAATATAGATTCAAAACAGGGCCAAAGGATAAAGCAAGCGCACATGTGGGGTTTCAAGTTTCACCCAAAATAAGAAACATACTGTTAAAAAATAATAGAATATACATAGGCTTTAGAGCAATCTCCATAAAAGACTACTTCGTAGTCCCAAGATGTTTAAAATGCCAAGACCTTGGACACGTGGCCAAACACTGTACTAAAGAACAGGAAGTATGTGGACATTGCGGAGAGGAAAACCACAAGAAAGTCCTTATGTCCTACTGAGGGAAAGACTGATACAAAAGACCGACTATGGAATATAAAGAGAATGCAAATTTAGATATCAACAATAAACAAACCATACATAAAAAGCATAAACCACCATCAAAAATAAAAAGAGATACAGAAAGAGTAAGGAAGTACAAAGAAGAGGTGACAAATAAACAAGAAATACAAAAAGGTGATAAAGCCACACAAACAAAATAATAGCAAGTATACGCAGCCTAAAAAATAGAATTTGGCAAAACAGGAATAGAGAGTTAGATAACCAAGACACAAACAATACAAATACAAATGAAACTGTCGTAATCGAGAAAGAAGAGAAGAAGGTAGAAAGCGAAGCAAACCAGAGCTCTCATGACCCTGAAAAAATATACGAGAACATTGAGAACGCAATGATGTTGGCAAAATTAGAAGATCCCAAAATATTAATGATAGCGCTCAGACAAATAACAAGAGCAACCCATCCAAAAGGTAGAAGAATAACATATCCAACATTAGAAGAGATAGATAGAATGCAACTCAAATGTTCCAATATTCCAACTGAGGCAGAAGAACTGCACGCTTTGTTAAAAACGGTATTTGAGAGAAGAAATGAAAAATTAGACCTTGAAAATGTGTACAAACAATTCGTAGCAATACACGGACGAATAGAAATTAACCATACAAAACCATGGCCAGAATGCGGAATACACACGAGGATACCATAATGGACGACAACAACAAAATAAGAATAGGACAGCTAAACACAAAGAACAGTAAAATGGTAAGTATGGAACTAAACAAGCTAGCAGAAGAACTCAGACTAGACATACTAGCAATACAAGAACCATATACGAAGAACAACAAAATCATGAATGTGCCAAAAATCAAAAGCCAAATAACTGAGGGAGATAATCCAATGGTAGGGGTAATAATATACAATAAGAACATACTAGTGACAAAAATAAAACAACATAGTAACAGACACTGCGTGTGTATAGAAATTCATAGCAAAGAAGCTGGCAACTGGATACTGGTTAACCAGTACTACCAGTTCGGCGAAGACATAGAACACCACATAGAGCACACAGTAGATATTTGTCACAGATACAAAGACGACCCAGTAATAATAATGGCAGATGTTAACGCAAGATCACCCCTGTGGCGCAGCAACAAAGAAGGGCACAGAGAAGAATCTGACGAAAGAGGTAGACCGGTCGAGGATATGGTTCAGTATCTGGGACTAGAAATAGGAAACAAACCAAATAACCCGCCAACGTTTAGTAACAGAGCTGGTGCTACTAGTAACATAGACATCACAGCATACAACAATAGAGCATATGGTGAGGTAAACGAATGGCGAGTACACGACAACAAGACATCTAGTGACCACAACCTGATAACATTTAACATCTCAAGGGACAGAACGAACTACATAAATACGCAGGAATCAAGTTGCTGTAAGTACGACATAGGTAGAGCAAACTGGGAAAAACTAAAAACAGAAATTTGAATAGCAAAAGATATAGAACAGGGAGAAAACGTTTGCACGTACGTCGAAAAACTAACAACAGAAATAAAAAGAGCAATGGACTGGACAATACCCAAAAAAGAACAAACAAGGTATAAAGGGATCGAGAGGACAGAAAGTTTGTATAAACTGAGAACGGCCATGAGAAGACCGAGGAAAATATATCAAAAATCTATTATAGCGCAAGAAAGAGAGTATTTCTAGTACAATATCAAGAAAAGAAGGGCAAATACAAAAAGAAACTAGAGAAACACAGAACAAAAGCCTGGATTAACTTTGTACAAGAAAACTTGCAGAAAGATGCGTGGGGCATGCCATATAAAATAGTGACCAATAAGATAACAAGCCCAATGGTACTACATACAGTTGAAAAAGGAAATGGAGAATTTAAAAGATACTGGGAAGACTCAGCCGAAACGATCCTGGAACATCTAATGCCTGACGATAAAGAAGAAGAAGACACTGTGGAACAACAAAGAACAAGAAAAACTGGGGAACAACTGTATCTAAACAATATACTGACAGAAGACTTTACAATACAAGAGGTAGAGATGGCCACAATCAAAAATAAAACAAGGAATTCTCCAGGAAAAGATCAAATAAAATCCGAAGTATTAATAATGTTAAAAGACAACATTAAAACAAGCCTAACGAAACTATTTAACGAATGCTTAAGGCAGGGGAAGTTTCCAAAACCGTGGAAAACCGCAGAAGTAATACTACTGGAAAAAGAAGAAAATAAAGACAAATCAAATCCGGGGTCGTATAGACCCATATGCTTATTAAACACAATGGGGAAAACTTTTGAAAGATTAATATGCGGAAAGCTCGAAGAACATCGAAGTAAGTATGGAAAAAACCCAAATCAATATGGATTCCGAAAAGGAAAGTCAACAGAAGACGCAATTAATCACGCGACGACAGCTATAGTAAATATGAGACAAAAATACGGAGTAATGGTCTTTATCGACATAAAAGGAGCTTTTCACAATCTATGGTGGCCAGCTTTGTTTAGACAACTCCGGAAAATGAACTGCCCGATACAAATATACAACATGATAAAGGACTATCTAAAGGATAGAATAGTAGAAATGAACGGACAAGGAAAAACGATAAAAAGATAACAAAAGGATGCCTGCAAGGATCCATATGTGGACCAACCTTTTGGGACGTCATAATGGAAAACTTGCTGGACCAAATGAAAGAAGATCAAGAAGTAGAAAGTGTAATAGCGTTTGCAGACGATCTGGCGGTGTTAGTTGGGGTAAACAGCATATGAGAAATAACAACGAAAACCACAAAAATAATGACTAACATAATAAATTGGTGCAGCGAAAACAAACTCGAGGTGGCAAAAGACAAAACAACATACGTAATTGTCAAAGGAAGATTACAGAAAAACCCAACAATAAAAACGGAAAAGGAAACAATGAAAAGAAGTAGCAGCTATAAATACAATACAATAATCGACGAAAACAAATCTTCATGGAACATATAGAAGACAAATGCAAGAAAGCAATAAACACAACACAGCAGATCGTTACACTGGCACAAAGAGAGTTTCGAATACCGATAGAGAGAATAAAATTATACTTCAATACGACATTAACATCCATATTAGCGTACACAGCAAGTACATGGGCGCATAGAATTAACTTGGTTAAACCAAAACAAAGAGTTCTACAGACACAAAGAACTATGATGCTGAGACTCACTGGGGCATATAGAACTGCACCACTAGATGCTATTCTAGTGATAACAGGGATATACCCAGCTGACCTCAAGATAAAAGAAAGAGCGGCCAAGTACTGGTCAAAACGACAAGAAATACAAAGAGTCAAAGACGTAATAGGCATAGAAGGAAGGAATAAAGAGCAAATAGAAAGAAGAACAAAAGAAGAATGGCAAACAAGATGGAACGAAAGCGAAAAAGGAAGAAGAGTATACAAAATATTTCCCGACATAGAAGAAAGGTTACAAATGAAATATCTAGAACCATTAAGAGGATTCATACAATTTTTAACAGGACATGGGCCATACCCAAGTTATACATACAAAATGAAGATAACGGAAACCGAAGAGTGCACATGTGGGAAAAGAGGGACGCCGGAACACGTCCTGTTAGAATGCGAGAAGAACGAAGAATGGAAAAGGGAAGAACTTGATAAACTAAAAAACAAAATAGTTAATAAAATAGTGAGAGACCGAGAACTATTCGAAATAATAAACAAGTTAGCAAATAAAATAACTATTAAGGCAATGAAAAAATACGTAGAAGAAAGAAGAAATGGGAGAACTTTCAACCGATAAGAAACCAAAATAAGAATTAGAAAATGGGGAATAGGGTAAGAGCAGAGGAGAGAGTAGTTTTAAGGTAGTATTAGTAATATGCATGAGCATGTAATTATAGAAATAATAACAAAAGGTGGTAGTAGCTCGAGGACACAGAAGGTATCCTTCTGGAACCGTAGCTAGCATGGCAGATAGTAATTAGTCTAACAAATTGTAGTAGAAATTTTAGCATGATCATGTGTAGTAGTAGTAGTATTAGTAGTGTAAGATTTAGTTAGTAGTGTTGTATGTCAAAATAAAAAGAAGAAAATGTTAACCAAAATAGTAGAGATAAAATTTAATAATTAAGGAAATTACGACATTGTATAAAAATATAAGATGCAATGTTAGGATTAAGATACATATAATTAAAAAAAAAACAATTATAACACCTACTCTGCTCACCTGTAGATAGATAGCCGGAAAGAGTTGAACACGTCCTTGTATTTCCTTTCGTTGAGTTTAAACGACCTGCATTGACACGAGTAACTGAGTTTATAATACGCAGCAAATCAGGTAGCGACTGAAAATCTTACATTTTTGTGTGCGTTCGTAATTGTGTATTTTCAAACCCATTGATTATATATAAAATAAGATCACTTTCTGAGAAATTTAGCCTATTTCCTAATTTTATTTTATCGTGATAAGAGGAGAAGGATTCTCCCCGTTTCCATTTCCTACTCTCAAATTTTTTCATTAACTGTAGCCGATCCGGTTGGTAAGAGAAATAATACTGTAATTCTGCCTTCAAAACATCCCAGCTCATCGAAGCACGATCAACACGTGAATGATGCCAGACATCTTACCTACTGCTAGTATGTGCAACACCTTTTCTTTTATATTGTACATCTCTCGGATAGCGTCTATCCTCTGTAGCCACGCGGTCACATCCAAATCATCAGGATTAACTCAAACGCCGCTTTTGTATCAACTTCGACACGTTCTTCTGCTCTCACCAGCGTAGATCGTGCATCGTTTGCTGTCGTATTATTTGACGTTATTACCCTCACCGTCTGTTGAATAATGTCGTCCACTGAACGGGTTGCGTTTTCGACATCCTCACGTTCCACTAAAACATTTGTACACTCCATTTCACCCAATTTTGAATCCACTCTGATCCCACATCTAAACTGTAGTTTCTTAATCTTTTTCGTATTGTCATAACTATGGTCATGTCAAAGACGGTTGTAGAAAACTTGCTCCTTCACTAGCACGCTCACAAAAACCCATTACTGAAAATAATTCTTTGCCTTCTGTTAACAAACTTGTCTGTTTTGGATGTAGTAAACCAGGATACGTAAGATCTCAATGCCAACCCAGCACTAGCTTTGTTAAGTTGTAATAAAAAATACAGTGACGGAATAAAGAACGTATAATAAAAAGTAAAAATAATAATTTGACCACGCCAAGCAATCGTAAGCACAGACCTCTGGGTATGGGTTTGAATGGAAATAACTACAAAGATGTGAACTCCTTAAATTTATTAATTATAACTTAATATACTATTTACATTAAAGAACAATATTTAAATTAAACATATTAGAAATAAAACAGGATTTAAAATAAAATATTAGGGCGCCAATCACCTTTTCAATTGGTGATGAATAAAAAGCGTAAAATCTTACACCTAATAAGTAATTAATATTAAATGCAAAAAATAGTAAACGGTTAATTTGTTATCGAGTGAACAGTTTTTAATGACACAATTTAATTATTTGAAGGTAAAATGCAGTATCTTAATTTTAGTTGACTCACCATGTTTAATATAACGTTATCGGATATCTTCTATTTTTAGCACATACTTTATTGTTGTGATAAAATTCTTCTAAAGGAATGTAGCAAGCATGAAATATCAATGTATAATAAACTCCATTAACGAAAAATCCAGTAATTAAACGACAAAACCAAAATTAAAGATCCCGTTAGAAACGAAATACCAGTAAATAAAAAAAGGCGAAGGCCCTAAATACAAATAATTAGAATGGTTTTTTAAATGACATCATGTTCTCACGCTGCATTTACAACGGCCTTCAAAATAAATTCCTTTGTCTTAACTATTGCGCAACATTGCGAAGTCACTAAAAATGTTGAATTCAATAGAAAAATTATATCAGAATAAAGGTAAACTCACCAATAATTAGATGGAATGAATAAAAATTAAATTACATAGGTTTTTACGCCATAATCAAGAAAATTTTGTCTTCCTCGCATCACACACGTGAACTGCGCGAGATTGTTCAAACGGAAGTGGAAATTTTAAGCTACCTCAAGTCGAGTTAGAACAACGCGACGTTGCCAAACTGAATAAATTTACGTGCAATATTAGTTGCAGAAAATAAACGAATGTAAAATTGAATTTTAATGTAATGAACTCTAACGGGACGTTACAAAGTCTCCTTCTACAAACTCAACATCATCTTTCGACGTATTGATGACTAAAGTTAATTCGGATGCTAATCGTCCCTATGTTTCATATAAAAATTGCTGACCTTGAAGGATTACCTTGTGTCGATTCCAAAACATTCCAACATTCCAAAAATGCAATGGTGGTTCGAAGATGATGTTTATACAAAGTATGCATTTTATTCTCCACCCTGTCCCGTACTCGCTACTGCTATTTCTAATACAGATAGAGATTTTATTGATGTAACTACCTCATTCGCGAAAACGAAGCACTGCCGACGAAAAATAACGTATAAAAAGATTGATGAATTGATGATAAAAATGTTTTTGAAAATGTACATTTTAATTCCTATCTCTAATCAGCGCTTTGAGACGCTTGCAATTGATTTGTTTGGACCATTTTCCGAAGCCCCCACTGGCAAGAAATGGGTGTTCGCAATTGAAGATACCCCTACTAAATGGATGGAGCTGTTTGCATTGACTACCGCCACTGGATAAACATGTACAAAATGTCTTGTCGACGAAGTAATTTTATGGTATGGAACACCACGTCGAGTCATCAGTTACAATGGACCTCAATTCGTTGGTGAATGATGCAAATAGTAGCTTATTGCTTAGGTTTTTGACAACATTTGATTCCTGTCTACCATTCTTCAGCAAATCCTTAAGAAAGATGCAACAGAGATCTAAAAACCCAATTGGGGATCATTTGTGGAGAATATCATACACGTAGAAAGAAGCTTTGTTTGCACTAAGGTTTTCAATAAACAAAACCTCATTACACAATCAATTTTTTTGGTTTCCTTTCGGGACGGTTACTAAAAACCAAAGAGGGAGTTTTTCTGCCTTCACCCGCGCCGGGCGTGCAGCGTTTGCTGCCGAATTATATGACATTATTGCCCTCACCGTCTGTTGAATTATGTCGTTCACTGAAAGGGTTGCGTTTTCCTCACGTTCCACTAAAACATTTGTACACTATATTTCATCCAATTTTGGATCCACCCTGATCCTACTTTTGAACTGTAGTTTCTTAATCTTCTGCGTGGCGGAATGTCTTAAAGTAGAATTTTTAAAAGTAAAACTTTAATACCGTTTCTCTATATTACAACATTCAAATGTATTAGTAAAGCGTGCGCGTCGAATGGGACACCCCGGAAAAACAAGTTTCGAAAGTGAAAGATAAATATATACGTAACGTGTACGAATTCTTTTAACTTACCAATTACTTTTGAAGATAATCTTATATTTATTGTGCAATGTTAATTTCCAATAAAATTGTAATTAAGTGGCTGAAAATGTTAATTATCAGTTTTATTTAAGTCTTCTAAAATTACACTAAAATAATACCGCTACACAACCATTTTCCCACCCACAACATAATTTTTTTTGTTCATTTCTACCAACCTAACTATAATTAAAAACTAAAACGTAAGGCACCAATTTCAAATTTCAATTTCATTACTACAATATAAATTTTATATTAAACAATCAAATATCAATAGCAATCAGAATATCGGCATTAACTAACTCAAACATTATCAGATTGTTGATTTATTTCTTTTTTCGTACACAAAGAATAAGTTGAATTACCAAAACTCGACCGTAAATGCATTTTTAGAGAAAATGAGCAACTTTGCAGATACTTGTAAAGTTATTTGTAATTTGCTTCCACTTCCAGAATTTTAAACTATTCGAATTTTAATAAAAACAATTCTTAATTGAAAAGATCTACTGCATATACTGCATTATAATTGTGTAGATGTTGCACTAAAGAGTTTAAGACGCAAACTTTTCATATTTGAACTTATACATAAGTTTAAACCTAGAAATTCAACTTTTCTGTCTGTTCCGTAAAAGTTAAACTCAACTTATAAACTATTTTAACTAGTTCTAAAAATGTGCCAAATATCACAAAACCTTAGTAGCAGTTTAAAATAAAAATTATCAATTTAAAAAAATAAAAAATAGAAGCTATGATTGAATATTTATTAAAGCCTAATGTGTATTATTTTATTACTGCTTATTGATTTACAAGTAGTTGATTATGTTTATAAAACTTGACAGTTATTAACTGTTACTGCTAATAAATTATCCGCACACAACAAAGTTTTAACGAAAATTAAAATGGTCAATACAATGTCCGAGTAATAAAAGCACTAACATTAATCGGGGCGTAAGCCTGGCGTATTTGTACGTAACGTTTAATATGCTGCATCCTATATAGTATGTTTTTTGTACTAACCACAAGCATTAAACTTATAAATTATACAAACTTGCAATTTAATAAAGTATAAATATAAACAAAACGATTCGCGTGACCTCCAAGTTCATCTGTAAATAATTTTGTTACTTATTGAGTAGTTGTAAATATGTACATAATAGATACATATTTACAGTATTTTAAAATAACAAAAGAAAATCATGAATTAAGATCATTTAATGCATTATTGATATAATCGTCAAAATTGTTTTTTGGTAAATGTAATAGTTTATTAAAAATTAGGAACTTACAAATTTTCTAGCGTAATCGATGTCAATTGAAGAAACATTGTTCTGAAATTATATATTACCTAAATTTAATTATTTTGATGTATTACATTGTTAATATTATTAATAATCGTCTATTAATAGGTTTTTAGCAATATATATGTAACAATTATTTGCTCAAAAAATTGTTGCTTTATTGAAATTTTTTAATGAAAAATAGTATTAGAACAGAATTAAAAGTTTTCTCACTACAAACAGATTTTCCATGAATTATTCTTTTCGTAAATTGCTATTTGTGCCAAGATAAAAAATCTGATGTTGCATAATTATTAAAAAACAAAGTGATTCGGTCGCCAGATTAAAAAAAATCCAAAATGTTGGCAGTGTTAAAGGAGGCGGGTAATACCACTTATTTGTTGATGAAAGTTTAATCTTTATTTTAAGATAAGAATGTCTTCCGGGTTTGGACCGTGTCATTGTTGTAACCGAAGTTGCCAACGTTTCGCCCACTTTCGTAAGGGGCTTCATCAGGACGTGAGATAAATCGCAAAACGCAAACAAGCAACCGAAATCTAACTAAGAACTTCTCAAAAGTTATTCGCTTGTGAAACAAGCCATAACCTAAACTCTGAAAAGGTAAGAAAGAAAACGATAACTTGAAAAAGCAAACGAAAATCTAACAAAGAACCACTACCAAGTTAGGTAATCAACTTGTGAACCAAGCCAGATTCTAATCTAATCATCTTCTTGCTGAAGGGTCAGGAATTTTTCCTTTTATCCCGTCGTCTTGAAAGTGTTATCATTTGGTAGAGTTAATTAGAATGTTTTAATACATGAATAGGAAACGTGGGATGCTTATTTCTTGAGTAGTATAGTTTTTGGTCTTTTGATTTTGCAGAGGGATTCGTCCTAGTCAGTGGATTTTCTTACTAAAGGATTTGGGTGACTTGAATTTGTTGAAAATTGGGATCTTGATCTTGTTAGGATTTGTTCTGTGATGAGAGAAAGATTGGCATCGCGGTGAAGATCTTTGTTTCTGACAAACCAGGGAGCGCTAAATGCTAATCTCAAGGATTTGTTTTGAATTACTTGAATTTTCTTAATTTGGAATTTAGCAGCTTGGCTCCAAACAGGTGAAGAATATATATATATATAGGATTTATTATGGTTTTGTATAGAAGAATTTTGTTTTTTGGATTTAGTTTGCTTTTACGGCAAAGAAGAGGAGCTAATGATTTAAGGGAGCCACGACCTTTATTGACAGCAGATTCGACGTGGGAAGAGAAGGTTAAGCGCTTGTCTAGTATCACGCCGAGATATTTGGCGGAGTTACACCAGGGAATTAGGTTGTTAGAAATGGCGAGTTGTCCGTAAGGATGGTGCTTTAATCTTCTGGAGAAGATTAACGCCGCTTTTTTTTCGGCGTTAACGTCTATAAGCCAAACAGTAAACCATTAATTTAAGATTTCTAACGCTGATTGTAGGCGATTTGTTATGTGCTTTGTTTGCCAGGAGCGGGCTAATATAGTGGTGTCAGCGTACAAAGCTAGTTCTATATTCGGAGGTTTGTCGTAGGTATAAAGGTTGTAGAGGGTTGGGGAAAGAACGAAGCCTGGTAGAGGACGAAACATTATGCAGTTTAATGCGAAAGTGACGGTGTGTGATGAAAGAATGGATTATGCGAATTAGTTGGGGATGCATTTTGACAGAAATTGTAGATAAGGCCATCATGCCAAACACGATCAAAATCTTTTGAAACATCTAAGAAGACTGCTCCAGTGGCTTGATTGTTGGACATAGAATTGTAACAGAATTCTGTGACTCTCAGAAGTTGTTCTATTGTAGAGTGTTTAGAGCGAAAACCAAATTGCTCGCCTGGAAGAATTTTTAGCTGGGAAATTTCTAGGTTCAAACGGGAGAGAATAATTTTTTTAGCAATTTTGGAAATCGCGAGAAGAAAACTTATTGGGCGATAATTTTGTGGAAATTTATGCTCTTTAAAAGGTTTCGGAAGCACTATTACGTCAGCTGTTTTCCAGACACGTGAAAAGTAACCTAGTGTTAGTATGCTATTGATGATAGCAGTGAGGAACATTATTGCTTTCTGAGGAAAGTTTTTAATAATTTTCTTTGAAATTTTGTCGTGACCAGCTCCTGGTCTTGTTCTTGAGAAATCGTATAATTTGCGAGATTTCAATCGGAGAGGCAGGAGAAAGTGGTAGAACTGGGTGATTTTGTGATAAGAATCTGACAACATTAGAGTTTATTACGTCCATACGGTCAAGATCAGCAATTTGATAGTTGGGGGAGCATTGTAGTTCAAGACTGTCCGCATGTGATTCTGCTTTTTCAACGTGGGAATAAACTAGACCGTTTGTAGAATGAATTGGTGTGTGAAGTTTAGCGGAAACGTTGCGTAAATTTTTTTGCATGCGCCAAAATGAGTTTCTGTCACGATTTAGAGAATCTAATTTAGACGACCAAGATTCGTTTTTGAAATTATTTAGAGCTAGACGAACTTCAAATTGTAGTTTGTTTAGCTCTCTTTTATATTGGGGATTAAGCGTGCGTTGATATTTGTGTTTAACGCGGTTTTTACGTCGCATTAATTCTTTCATATCACGAGGTAAAAAGTTTGAGTGTTTCTTAATAGTTGAAGTGGTTGCAAGTTTGTGGGAATTTGTGACTGTTGTTTGAAAAAAGCTAATGTTGTCGTTAAGACAATTTTTCGAAGAAATAATTGGGATTGGACCGAGATTTTCGGTTAATAATTGGTTAAATCGAGACCAATCAGTATATAATCGTAGACTAGGTGCAGACTCCGTTGTTAGTGTTGAAAAATGCATAATAACGGGATTGTGGTCTGAATTAAGTTCAGGGATGGAATATATGTTAGGGAAAAAAGGGATATTAGAAAGAACTATCTATATCTATATCTAAAACGTCCGGACGGTAAGTGTCGTGAAAGAAAGTGAGTTCAGTAGGTGCGATAACAGTTAGTTGAGGATGATTGTCTATATAATTAACTAGTTTACGGCCATTTGGGTTGCAAACACGACTATTCCAATCAGTATGTTTGCAATTCAAATCTCCCGCTGCGATAGAAGGTTGATGGTTGGGAAATACACGGTCTAGGTCATCATCAGTGAGTGGAGATTTGGGTGGTTTGTAACAAGAGACAATTCTAATATTACCAACGTCAGTTTCTAGTAATATTGACGTCGCAACTTTTAACAAAGATACCCGTGCCACCGCCTTTACTATCACGGTCGGTACGATAAAAAGTATAATTTGGGATTTTGGGATTGTGACAGGCATTAAGGTGAGTTTCCGATAGAAGAATAACATCAATTTCGTATTGCTCAAGAAAATGTTGAAGTTCAGTAGTTTTATACCGAAGGCTGTTGCAGTTCCAAAAGGATACCCTGAGGAAAGTGACATTAGGATTATTAGTCATAATTGTTTATTGGAAAGTGATTTTTAGCAGTTGTTGGGTTTGTTGTAGAAAGGCCGAGGTTGCTGTTTCAGTAGGATTCGACTGACTAAAAATTGTTAGCATGTCTCCTAGAATTCTAGCAATTTGGGCATGCTTGTTAGGTTGAGGAAATGAAGTATCCTTCGATATATTATTAATTGGTATTTGATGGTTTGATAAGGACGCATCTTTGGGAGATTGAAGAGGTGGAAATAAAGTCGTCGAGGTGATTTGTGGGTTAGTCCATGCAGGAAATTTTTGTGTTATCGAGGGTGTGCGCTTGGTAGCCGCAGGACATTGGCTAAAGTTTGCTGGGTGAGGTCCCCCACAATTAGCACACTTAGCTGGTAGATCCCGGGTTTTCGTGCAAGTGTATGATGGGTGAGAATCACCACATTTGACACAAAATTAGGGAGCGGTGCATTTCGATTGAGAATGACCATGGAGTTGGCAACGAAAACATTGATGCGAACGACGCTCTGAGATTAAAGTTTCTACTTGAATGGCAACTCTGCAGCAATGTGTCAAATTAAAAATTGAATTTTGTTCCCTTGGAAGAAGAATAAGAAAGAGAGGCATTGGAACTTTATTTGCTTTATGCATTTGAATTACTTTGGCAGGAGTAAAGTGAAGCGCTGTTAATTCATTTAGAATCATGTCTGTTGAGGTGGTATCTAGTATTCCCCTTATTACAACCTTTAAGAGCTTGTCACTCGGAAGTGCATACGTGTGGTTTGGTATACTTTTCTTCTCCATTATGCTAATCATAGCTCGATAGTCAACAACAGTTGTGGGGATGATCTTAATTCCATCGCTGACATTGACAGCGTTGGTAAATTTTTTTTATGGGAGTCCAAACGCGCTGCTGTGGAAGGCCACAGCGACTTCTCTCGCAAGATAATGAGGAGAACGTGATTATCGTTTTTGTTATAGCCGGAATTACTATTTTGAAATACTTTATTTGCAGACATATCTGCGGGCATCATTTTATTGGTTTGCGTTACTTGAACGGGAATTGAGGTGGAAGCTAATTGCGACTCAGGGGTGCAACTAACCTGACTAGTGTTGTCTTCATCAGCACTCATATGTGCTTCGTGGATAACAGGAGGCCTTTTTTTCTTTTTTTTTGCGCACTGGTTGAAAACCTTCGTCGTCGGCACTTGTGGGAGGGTCATGAACTGGTTCGTCCGCAAAATTTAAGAGTAGTCTATTTAAACCATCTATTGCACTAATTAATGCATGGCGGGACATCGACGCGCAGGCTTGATATAATATAATATGGATAGCTAATACTTATTAAAAAAATTTTAAATATAGGATTAGACTGCGTAGAAGACAGCGCCACACAATACTGAGATTAGAACTCAATTGAACGAATTTTGCTTCACAACAGTACCGTTATTTTGAAAACAAAAAAATGTTAAAGGTAAATCATTTAAAATACCTTTTTATGAAATGAATGAAATTGCATAAAACTGTATACAATTTTGTGAAATTTAATGGCTTTTAACGAATTTTAATAGTTTTAATAAGATTATTTAAAAAACAACACAGTTAAATAGTAATTTTAACTCGCTTAAGAATTAATCACACATGCTTAACCCACTCGTAGATTTAACGATCGAACGCATGACAGAATTGCAAAAAGTCAAGAAAATTAAAGAACATAACAGACATATTGAAATAAAAATCCGAAGCACAAGCTACTACGGATGCGTCCAAACAATTTTCTAAATATTTTTAAACATACTAATCTATTTAAAAAATATCTGACAAAAATATTAATATTTATGACAATTGCACTGACAAATAAACTGTCACAAAAAAGTATGGTTACCGCTACATTCTAGTTCCTGTCTCAGTAATGAGTGGCGCTGATGATTTTTCTAAATGCGTCAATGGTCGCGCTCTGTGATCTGAGCGCTCTAGTAGCAACTTTCGTCGTTTCTGAATTGTAAAACTGTTTATAATAATTATAAATATTTGACATAACCTTATCTATTTGCCTTGTTCTTGATTTATTTATTTTGTTATTAGAAGATACGTTTGCAAATTCAAAGTTAAATGATGGATAGAATATTGTTAGCTATTAATGATGATGTCCTTAATATGCTCAATGCAATTGACCATTTTGCTGAAGGTTTATTGCAACCCTTAGTGGAAGCCAATCCTGACGAACTTTTTGAAAGGATTCCATTAACTCGCAATGAACATTTCTATGAAATAACTATTCCCCAATTTACTGACGATTTGTTCAAGAAACACTTTCGTATGTATTAAGAAATGTTGTTGGACATAACATGCAAGACCGGAACAAAATAGATTTTTGTTTACGATATGGACAATAGCAAAGCCGGAAAGCTTTTTAGCAGTAGGGCCCCGGTTTGGGCTAGCTAAGAGCACTGCACATGGCATATTTAAGGATGTTATTACAGTAATTTCACGTTTCATGTTACAATACGTGAGATTTCCAACTCCTGAGGAATATGAATTAATAGCACATGTAAGAGTATTAATGACAAAGTAATAGAAACTCATAATTGTGTATTATAGAATTTTGAACGTCGTTCTCGAGGAATTCGGGGGGAAATTGGAGCCATTGATGGTTGTCATATTCCATGCAAACAACCAGAACATAATCCTCATGATTTTTATAATCAGAAAGAATTTAATTCAGTAATATTACAAGGTTATTATTTTAACTTGTCGTTGCAGCAGTGATATAATTTTATTTATTTTGCACAGGAAAATGCGATCACAGAGGTGCATTTATTGATTGCTTCATTGGAATGCCAGGTCGCATGCACGATGCTCGAGTGTTTTGCAACAGTCCTTTATATGGTTTACTGCCAATAGGGACAATCCATTACCACAAAATTACCATTTAATTGGAGATTCTGCCCTTACTCATGAGCCTTATGTGTCCGTTTCGAAATAACGGTCATTTAACTGCAACTCGAACAACGTACAATGCAAAGCTTAGTTTAGCCAGATCTACTATCGAAAGGGGATTTGGAATGCTAAAAAATAAATTCCGGCGTTTAAAATACAAAAGCCCCAAAAAAAATTAGCAATTTTTTAGAATGATGAAATTCTTAAATTTTACAGGACATTGGTTCGGAAAAACGTCTAAAACTTTATTCGCAGGCGCTGAAGCTGAGATTACAGTTTTTAAGCGCTATGGAAATTGTAAATCTAGTAGTGTTGCTGAATCGTACCTGGAAAATTTCATTAAAAATAAATTACGAATATTGTCAAATGTAACTAAAAAAACTGGTGTGCTCACCACACGACTTTCCTATAAGGAATGATGAAGCAATGTTTACATATTTTTTTAAGGTTATGTTGTCATATGTACACGCTTGCATTGACTTCCTAGCATACTATAATTTTTTTGAAAATTTTCTCCTCGATTTCATTAAATATATAACCGAAATATGGCAAATTAAGCTTATGTTGTAATATTGAATAAACTCTATATTTGTGCGCCTTGATATTGCTTTCCCTGTTGGTGAATCAGTAAAAATGATTATTTGTAACGTATCTTGCTTTCTCTTCAAGATATGCAATTTTTTTCTAAAAAAAATTGTCGCAGACACGATCCGAACATAGATTCTATTTGTGAATTCGCTTTAAATTATAAATCAAATATTTAATAAACTGTTAATGTTAGAAAATTTTTATTTGAAGAAATTGTTAGAAATAATTATCTCTATAAGGAACTGTAAGCATAATTCGAATTATTTACATATGTACAAATATATATAAGAACAACTGTTAAAAATGGCGGATACACCCACTTACAATTTCTTTATCAGACCCATTTGATAGATTTGATAGAACCGAGAGAATATGAGAGCCAGCTCTATACCAAATTTCAATTTACTAAGATTTTTGGCTCGAGAGTTATCGTGGGTACATCCAAAGATAATGAAAGGAAGATGCAGTAATCCGTTATTTTCAAGATATGGAACTTTTTTCTAAAAAAAATCGCCGCATGCAAATGTGGTACTCATTGCTCATTATTTTCGGGTTTACTTAATTTTAAACCTACATCTAACGGTGTAGCAACCGGTTTGCAATCGAGCATATTAAAAGTTTTTAGAATATCTAGAGTATAATTTTCTTGATCTAGTTCAATTGTATTTTTAGTTACTCTCATGCCAAGACATTCTTTCACAGCACCAAGATCTTTAATTTTAAAACTGTTAGATAATTTTTGTTTGAGATGTTTTAACTCTGGTTTAGAATTGGAAAAAATATATATATCATCAACATGAAGACCGATTACTGTGTATGACATTCCATGATGTGGCAGTCTGTTTCAGTCCATATAGAGATCGTGATAAATTACAGACTTTATCAGCTGAACCAGCAAACCCTTCAGGCTGCTCCATATAAATAGTTTCAGTTAAATCCCCATTTAAAAAAACTGTTGTTATGTCAACATGGTCGATTTCCCAGTCATTGACTGCGCGTAAGGCAAACAGTACACGAAGTGAAGATAATCTTACGACTGGAGCGAATGTTTGATGATAATCTTTACCCGGTATCTGGGAAAATCCACGAGCTACAAGTCTACACTTATACCTTTCACTCCCGTCCCTACTCTTTTTGAGTTTGTACACCCATTTACATTTTACAATATTTTTATCTATAGGTCTGTCAACAAGCTCCCAAGTTTTATTATCGTATAAAGATTTCATCTCTTCTCTCATACCTGCCTCCCAAAGATCTTTGTCTGGCCTTGCACAGACTTCATCATAAGTCTTTGGATCGTGAGGCCCTACAGCAATAAATGAGTATTCATAATCATCATCTCTTTTTACTAATCTGGTCCTATTAGGATAACGTCCACCAATCAAAAAAGAATCAACGTCATTGCCCTCATTATTGACATTGTTTACATTTGTACTCTCTGACTCAGACATCTCATTATTTGTTACATTAAAGGGAACAGAATCATTAGAAGCTATCTTTTCAAGTACAGGTTCAGTGTTGGTATTATTGTTTACAATATCACCACCTGAATTTTCAATTGACAGTGTGGTATTTGATAGAGGTTGTTCAGATATTTCAATAGGCTCATTATATTTATCATTAAAATCAGAATTTTTATCTAAATTTGATCTAGAGACTGTAGTACTGACTGTATCACCCTCTATGAAAACCACACTCCTAGTAACATTAATTTGCTTGGGATTGTCAATAGAAACCAAACGATACCCTTTAGTGTCATTACAATAGCCGACAAAAATCATTTCTTTTGATTTTTTGTCCAGTTTTAACCTCTTTTCTTTTGCAACATGCACCTCAGCTTTACAAACAAAAATTTTAAGGTGTGACAAATCAACTTTTACACCAGACCACACTTCCTCATGGACTGCCCCGTTAAAAACGGCTGTAGGAGAGCGATTCTTTAGATAAATAGCCGTATTCACAGCTTCGGCCCAAAAACGTCTGTCTAGATTTGATTCAAACAACATACAACGAGTTCTTTCTGTCAAAACACGGTTCGTCCGCTCTGATACCTCGTTCTGAGCTAGGCTTCCCGCTACTGTGGTTTGGTGAACAATTTCATGTTCGTTTAGAAATAATTCAAATTCATTTCCACAATACTCGCCACCTCTATCAGAACGTAAACATTTTAGTTTTTTACCAGTCTGATTTTTAACCATAGCCTCTAACTAGCGAAATTTCGAAAAAACTTCATCTTTGTGTTTAATCATGTACCCAAAAACTTTTCGACTAAAATCGTCAATAAAAATTAGACAGTATTTGGCTCCACCCCATGATGCTATTTCAAAAGGACCCTGATGTCACTATGAACAATAACTAAAATTTCTCTACTTCTCCTTTTTGGAAAAGGTTGAACTGTCTGTTTACCCTCAAGACAAGTTACACAAACCTTATCAGGTTCGTCAATAAAATTCATACCAGTTACAATATTTTTTAAAATTCTTAACCCTTTACGATTAAGGTGCCCTAACCGTTTGTGCCATAATTCCTGATCTGAAATATTCGTCACAGTAACAGTCCTCACTGTTTCTTGTAAACAAACTATAATAATAATTCCTTTTTAAACATGAAAATTCTACGCTACCCGTGATTGAGAAATCAGAACTGGCATAAACTGTACATGCATTTTTATCAAAAACAATATTGTAACCTTTTTCAGCCATTTTTGCAACTGAAAGTAAATTAGTTAATAAACCTGGTACATACAGTACCTCAGTAGCTGTTTTTACATTATTAGGGTTACCACGATCAAGTTTGATAACTGAACTGCCCATACCTTCGGATATTATTTCTGATTCGTCGGCCATGCTGATCGGTAGATTCATCCCAGGATCCAAATCGGTCAACAGCATCTTCTCTGAAGCCATGTGTGAAGTAGCACCTGAATCAATGACCCATGATAAATGAGTCACAGACGTCACCAGTGCCTTGGTCAGAAGTGTTGTTTTTCTACTGTTACTTGGACTAGGATGAGGAGGAGAATGTAAATTAGGTTTACTATCATTACTCTGTTTCTGTTGTCCTTTTTTTAACTTTTCACAATTGGTAACATTAGAATGTCTTCCGTGTTTGGACCGTGTCATAGTTGCAACCGAAGCTGCCAACGTTTCGCCCACTTTCGTAAGGGGCTTCATCAGGGCGTGAGATAAATCGCAAAACTCAAACAAGCAATCGAACTCTAACTAAGAACTTCTCAAAAGTTAGGTTATCCACTTGTAAAACAAGCCATAACCTAAACTATGAAAAGGTAAGAAAGAAAACGATAACCTGAAAAAGCAAACGAAAATCTAACAAAGAACCACTACCGAGTTAGGTAATCAACTTGTGAACCAAGCCAGATTCTAAACTCCGTAGAAGTGACTTAAGAAGGAATAGTCTCCGTATTTAAAGGAAAAGGATCGTCACGGATGATTAAGCTCGACCCTGATTGGGTTACGGTTGCTAGGGGGCGTGTTTTTGATAAATGACTAATAACCGGAAACCAAAGAGGGGATAGTTCGAAACCATGATCGCGATTGAAGTTATTGGGGTGTTTGATGATTTCTATGCTTTCTCGGAATTTCCTGTTGAAAAAGAATGGAGATTTGGCAATCAACGAAATATTATCAAAATCTATCTTGTGACCTGTAGTAAAATGATGTTCAGCGACCGCAGACTTGGAAGTATACCTTTTCCTTATACAACGATCATGTTCTGAAATGCGAGTAATGACGGAACGACCGGTTTCACCAATGTAGACTAAACCACAAGAACAGGGAATTTGGTATACACCTTGAGATGAAAGTGTAGTTAGATTTCGATTGCTTGTTTGAGTTTTGCGATTTATCTCACGCCCTGATGAAGCCCCTTACGAAAGTGGGCGAAACGTTGGCAGCTTCGGTTGCAACTATGACACGGTCCAAACCCCGAAGACATTCTAATGTTAGTATAGATTCCGGCCGTGGAAGCCTTCGCTATTACACTTGCACAATTGGGTTTTTTATGGGAGGGATCGCCACATTCATAACAAACTATTTTATTACTTTTCTTCTTCTTATAATAAGAATTTTTTATCGACTTCTTGACCTGATGTTGAGATATAAGAGCTGAAGTGTTAGTTTCTGATAATTCATTTTTTACTCGTCTTCTTTCACTTTCACTCAATACCGCTATTTTTATGTCCTCAAACGAAGCATTGTCTTTAAGTTGCTGGTTTAACGAAGCAATAAAACTTTCATAATCTTCAGACACACCATTTCTCATAACAAAAGAAATTTATCTTCAATTACCACATCAATGTCGGCAAGTTTTTGTACAGTAAGGAGAATGTTATTGATGAATTCTTCCATACTAGTAAATGCACTTTGACGCATATTGAAAATTTTTTTTGTCATTTCAAATTATATAGCCAAATTATTACCTTCAAATGCTTTTTTAAGGTTTTCTCAAGCTTCCTTAGAGGTCGACGCACTATGTACATGGACATAACAGTTAGGTTTTACCGAAAGGCATATTTTTGCTAGTGGGCTTTGGTCCCGAAGTCTGTCGGTCGCTGTAGTTATTGGTAAATTTCCATCAACATAACCAAACAAACCGTCTAACATAAGCCTCATCTTCATTGCAAATTTCCAGCTTCCGTAATTTAACTGGCCATCCAATTTTTCGATATTTGGTATTGAGGTTGACATAGTGCAGCTCATATTTGTAGGAGTTGTACTTGTACTAGTTATAGTTGCAGTTGTATTAGATTCCATGATGAAGAATACAATTAATACAAAGCACTTCACTCACACCGAAAAATATATATCTGAACATAAAACTTTTACACTACATTTAACAAATATTAATTTTTTCATGTTTTTTAAACGTGGCTGGGCCCATAACCTGTTAGAACTTGTATTCATAACAGAGGATGTAAAAAAAATTTATGTTTATTAAATTCAAAAACGTGCATGCTTATGTTTTATAGGTTACACATACATTAATTCATAGATTACATACATTTCTTAAGAATCTACTAACCGTGTTGCCACGTTGTAACAATTTCAGTTCTAAACATTGTACTTAATATAAAAATAATTGTTTATATCTAGTATGCAAGAATTCCAACATAACTAACAATCGAAATTCTAGCGCTTTTAAATATAGATCTTAATTGTTTTTAAAAAATGCAACGCTCCTCACAGTTTTTGGAAGTCGTTGCCGCTGCTTTTTACTACTGTGTTAAAAGGGTAAAAGTCATTTGTGCAATTTGACATCACTTATTAGTGAAACATTCATCACTGGGCTATTCTAAACTTAACTACACTCCCAAAAAATTAATTTCAGACAAGTTTAAATAGTTTGACTTTTTTTGAAGATTGATAAAGAATTAACAGAGTATACTGACAAAATTTGTGATAAAGTTGTTTTACTTAAAAGAGGAGTTACACAAAGAGTTATACTATTGCCAAAACGTTTTACATTAGCAATGGAAGACTCAGGAGATCGACTTTAGTGGGTTTTAAAGAAGAACGCGACGGTGTTAAGATAAAATATAAATGCATATCAGTGGTTTTAGACGCGTGTCGTAATGTTATCAAAAACAGTGTTTATTTTAATATACAGTTAAAGTGATATTTCAGGGTATATCTGAAATACAACCACAGACTCCAGGAGTAGTTTCCTTGTCGCGTTAAATAAAAATTTACCTTTAAAGTTTTAGTCTAAAGTGTCAGGCATGTCCTGACTATCTAAACAAATAGAAATTTTTCTTGATTGTAACGTCGAATGATGGGTGTAAATGCTGTAAAATCCGTGAAACGTATTGATGTATTGTGTTAATTATTGTTTTCTTTAATCGTCTGCAAAATCAATTGTTAATAAAATAATTAAAGTAATGTTCATTTCTTAGCATTATTACTGACCTAGTACTTTGTGTACACGATTACGTTTACCTCTGGTTGTAACCAAAAGAAGACTTTAGATAATTAAATGCAAAATTCAGCTTTCTTAGAACTGAGTTCGACAATCTGATTTATTTCTGTCTCGATTTTTTAACAGATTTCTTTAGCAAGTCGTGTAAACATACTCATACTTCATAATATTTATTTTAAATTTTCTTTATTATGTACAATAGTGATACTGTTTTAAAGTACGCTGTACCTTCTATGTAATTATAACCTCCATACCACACGTACATTGTGGGTTGAGTAGTATTCTAATAGACAATTGTTTTCGATAAATTTTATTTTGTCGTAAGCACAAGAACTTAGAGAGGTGTTTTTCTTACCTACGAAGTCGAGAAAGACCACCCCATGTATTATTAGCAACGAAAGAAGAATAAATCTTTTCAATAAAATCAAAACTTTAATATTTGTTTTTCTTCAATGTATGTGTAGATATTGTAAAAGATCGGACACAAAGTAATGTTTGGGCGGGTATTTTAAGAAATGGTTTAATTGGTGAATGTGTTTTGCCAAGAATAACATATGGAACAAAAAACTGGACAACGATAAAACACAACATAAAAAAGTCATGTGAAATATTACAAAAAAAGACAAGGTAAGAAATGAAAAAGTATAAGGTGATTAACAAAGATAATAGAAGTATGCTTCAGAATATCACGACTAAAATGGAGTTGGCTTCTAAAACGCTTTGATTAAAAATTTTTTTTTTGTTTCTTAAAAAAACTTTGAACAACCTCCGTGAATGGTTAAACATATCTGCTTCCTTTTCTTGCTTTGGTTTTACTTTGAATATGGTTATTTTCCGTCCCTGGCGTCAGTCTGGATACGTCTAACACTGTTCAGCTATACCTAATTGTAAATTCTTAACCTATTTTATTGAACGTATATTTTCTGTATTGGGAAGTTTATTTTCGTTTTTTTTATTGTTTTCTAAAAAATTTTAAAAATGGTTTTAAAATTATTATTATTAAAAAAAATTCTAATTTAAAAAAAAGTCGAAACAAGTTATATAGTGTGGTCAAACTGAGCTTTCGTCAAACTTCGCGTCGCAGAGGACATCTTCACAGCCAGGTAAAGAGTTCCATACTAAAGATGTCCACTCGACGTGTTACAAAAGCTCGGCGTGTGAAATATCGACTGCACCGGAAATATCCAGAATGAAAAATGTAATATAAATCCAGTTTTGTTTTAGCTAATGCTTTTCAATTAGGAAAAGTTTTTTTTTTTAATAAAACAATTTTATTGTAAGGTATAAATAAATTAAAAACAATATAAAAATCACCAATCGTTTGTTTGACAAAACAAACAAGAATAATCATTGTTACTTTAGTGCTATCAAATGAGACAAATTAATACAGACGTAAACGTGACATGTAAATTAGATAACTCAAAGTTTGTCTATTTAGTTATTTATCGGCGCTGTTAAACTCAAAATTAGCAGAACAGATTTCATACAAGACTGACAGCTAGTCGATAAAAATTTTAGTAACATCTAATGCCAAACGACATCTAAAAACGTTTTTTCTAATTATTTAAGCAAGGTTATCGATTTTTTTCTAAATTACTCGAACCTGCTGTGACATGTTAATTGTGTAATTGTTTGAATTTAATTATGTTTTTCGTAACGCTCCGTGTGATTTCCGGATAAATACATCTACAATAAATAAGGGAAACTGAGACACCGGAAACCACCTAACAAATAATTTTATAATTTTTTGTTTTATTTAATTTAACCTGTTTTTGGTATGTGTGCTCTCTATTACTGCGGCGTTGATTAATAAAAAAATTGATAAATTTAATTCTGCACTTGGTTTTAAGTATCTAATTAGTAAACTTCACAACTAATAATAATTCTGAATATATTACTGTAATTTAATATTTAATTCAGCCTTTGTGTTTGTTGCGTTTCTTTAGTTTAATTTAGTCGAAATTGTCTACTTTATAAGTATAATTTTAGTTATACAGTTAATTGTTGCTATACATAGTTAAACAAACTTTAAAAATTAAATACAAGCACAGGTGTGCGTTGTTCAGAAATATTTTGTAGTTTTAACCAAATGGACAAACCGATTTTAACACGTAACTCCATTCAGTCAAATTTAATTTTAGAATATCGAAGTCACAATACGTCTAATTATTGTTTAATAAATAAATGTTTGTAGATCTTTCGAGCAGTCGAGTGTGATTACATCTAGTTATATGATCTAACTCAACTTGATCACTGCTGGTGCAATTTTAAAAATTAGAAGTAAACATAGAACTGTAACCTAAAACTCCACTAAAAATACTCTTGTGACTGATCTAAAAAAAAACAAGTTACACATTGTTTACAGCACAAAGTATAAATAACATCGACAATTCTTGTAAAAATTGCGATGAAACTGTGAAGCAAATTTTTACACAAGCAAGTGAGCAGTAATTAAACTAAAGAGCGTTATATTGCAAATTATTAAAAGATACACAAATTAACGTAGATTAAATATTGTTTATTTCCACTATTGTAATTATGTACGAGTGTGTGTAGTTCTTAGACGTCGAAGTATTAATGTTACCACATCGTTTATATTTAGGTTTATTTTTGTTACTAAAGATATTAATCATATGCATATTTAATCCATAATCCATTTTTTTGGATTCTTCGTTAAGTAGTGTAATAGTAGTTGTAGGTTACTACTTAATTATTGTTTTTCTTTATTCTTGATATTAATGTTACCATCAAATTGAAATTGATACAAAAAACATGGAATGGCCCGTTTGAACTCGACTGTTTAAGCGCGACCGTTTGAACGCAAGGACGTTTGAACACAAGGACTTTTAAACGCTAAACTTTTGGACGCAAAGACGTTTGAACGTAGATACGTTTAAACGCAGGGACGCTTGAACGCGTTTAAAATGCTTTAAAATTTAAAAGAAAAGGTGACAAAATTTTAAAAAAGAAAATGAAATATAAACAGATTAAAGTTTATTTCAGAAAAATTCAAAATAAACATGGAAGAAAAGAAAAGACACAATTAGTTTGATCGACTAAAAAGGTTTTTAACCCGGCAGTGGTGGCGCCCCTGTTTGTTACACACCCGGTGGCGCTGGGTACTCAGATTATCTTTTTTGAATCAAAATTTGAATAAAACATAAATTTATGTCAAAGACCTGTATTTCTTGGACTATAATAAGACATACTTAGTGAATATTTTCGTAGTTATCAACAATTTCGCCTTGAAAATAGAAAGTGCTGTAATACCTCTTCTTTGCAACAAAAAAAAATACCAGTAAACTCAAAAACAGTTTTATTGCACAAATTAAGGAACGCAAAATAAATATTATTCTAATATGTCAAGACAAAATCAAAATGAAAAATTATTGCACACAATTCGAACACATAAACTGGGCATGCTCAAGACATACGAATTTATGGCATGATAAACAGTAATATTTTGTTTTTCTATCCTTTTTACAAAAATAACAGCGCCGCTTTGTGCCTTGTGGGATAACCTCTGCTTCCTGATGATCTCGGGTTAGACCAGCAGCCTCTTCGCGCCTTTCTCTAACAGCTCTAGGGACATTCTTTTCCAGGACCCTTCGCCGCGTATGCTCTTCGGTCAGTGATAAAGAAAGCCTTTTCAAAAATAATCTTCTAATCGTTTCTCCTTCTTGCCCTTTATTGTTAGAAGTGAATATTATTTGGGCGTTAATTCCAGCTAAGTTCAAAAGTGAATAAAATATCACCATCGGCCATCGCCTTGTATTTCTAGCAACGTTATATGTTGCACAGAGTTCATCAACTGTGTCGACACCGCATTTAGTACTGTTGTAATATGTTATAATTTCGGGCTTCATTTGCTTTCCAGTGTTCATGTCTATGTCATCACTATGATGCATACTCGACGTCAATACAACATTTTTCCCCTTTTTGGGAACATATGACACAATTGTCATATCTTTTGAAAAACCAAACATGCTTGAATTAACTGGCCGATCCTTTGTATTTACGAATTCTGGTGGAAGTTCCCGTTTATTCTTCCTCACAGTTCCAACATAAGTTAATATGTGCTCATTCAAAAGCTGAGAAACAAGGGGAAAACTGGCAAACCAATTGTCTGCCGTAACATTCTTTCCTGATCCTGATATTGGTGAAATTAGTCGTTTTACAAGACTAGTTGGATCATTAGGAAGTCTGAATGCACCCTCGGGCTGTTGACCAGGATACACTTCCAAATTCAAAGTATAGCGGCAATGTGAATCGACTACTGCATATATTTTCAAACCATACTTATTGGGCTTATTCGGGATGTATTGTTTGAAGATGCACCGTCCCCTGAAAGCTTCGAGCTTTTCATCTATTGTAACACAATCGCCGACAGTATAATATTTTTTGCAATTTGAATTGAATAATTCAAAGAAATCTCGTATTGCTGCCAGTCTGTCCGTTGATTTTCTCTCTTCTCTTGTATCCTTGTCGTTGAACCGTAGAGTACGTAATAGAAAAAGAAATCTTTGTTGTGACATTGTAAGCCAAAACCTTTCGATCCCTGTACCGCTTCTGTCCCAAAGCTCAGCAACATTCAATCGGGCGGCTCTTAGAGTTCCTGCCAGATATAAAAGGCCTAACAAAGCTTTCATTTCTATAGTATCCGTTTGTCTACATGAACGTTCACGGCGAAACTGACCGTGTATTTGTGTAATATATTTGTTGGTATTTTCTACCAGCATATCCACCATTTCTTGGGTAATATATAAATTCCAGCATTCCAAAATAGTTTTCGCGTCTCTTGCTACGCCTGTAACTCCAGGTATCTCTTTTATAACATTTGCGGATCTTGTTTTACGAGCTGAACCACTGTGTTCCATCTTTACCAAAAAGAGATGAATTTCTATGCCCATCCGGTTCTTCCTCGGGCTCTACATCACTGCTCTGTTCTACCTCTTCTTCAATATCCATATCACACTGCACATCTTGCTCGGAAACATTTTCATCAGCGTCACTTTCTTCTGTCGACAGTAGTTCGCCTCCATCTTCCTCTTCCGCTTCATATTCTGCCAGCAGTCGCAACAAACGCGCTTGCTCTTTCTCATAGTAACTCATTCTATGATAAATATAAACCGATGAGTGAAATAATACTAAAAAAATTGAAATATATCACTTACCTTATGAATATGTTTTGTAACTCACAGAAAAAAAATTGCTACATCACCGGTGACGCTGGGTCTGTGAGATCTTTTTGTAAATATCATAAAAACTATAAATACCTCAAGTTGGGCCGTTCTCTACTCAACTGGTGACAGCAGCGTGTAGGCACTTATAAGAGCGCGTATCCCCACCTCCGTTATTTTTTACGTAATAGGGGGAAGTACTGCGCATTGGGTCTCACAGACACAGCGTCACCACTGCAGGGTTAAGAAAAAAAAACAAAAAGCTATCAACTACAACTTCTTAAAGTAGGTTAATTGAAATTCAGTTTTTAGAACTTATAATAGAGTAAAAAAAATTAAAAAAAAACAGTAAACAACAAAAGTAATTTTATTGACTCGAATATTAAAAAAAGTAATGTCAAAAAAACAGAGGTCATCGTTTCTAATTTTGACAAATTAAAAAAAATTTGAATATACAGTGAAGATAAACAGAGAAAATGCAATTTTATCGAAGTTTTGGTTGTGGAAACTTCTATTACAGCGTGTCACGGATCAAACTCGAAAGTTCCTTGTTTTTATTTTCTTGTTTATTTGTTTTTTACTGTAAGTTTAATGTTTATTTTCTTTCATAACTAACTTTTTTTCATATTATACCAAAATCGATAACACACTTTTTTGGGATAGATTTTTATTTACAATGATGCTGTTTCTGCGTTTTTCTTTATTCATTTTTGACGTTTAATTTTTAACGTTTAATTTTGTCTAATAGGTCAACCTTATTTCAATTTTTAATGGAAAACAAAAACAACATTTTTTTATTTTAAAATATTTTACACTTTTTATTCGTTTTTTTTAAATACAAAATCTATCCTGCTTCCCTGTACAGTAACAATTTTTATCATTTCGTGCTAGCCGTCATTAAATCATTAAACTTTTTTTTAACTATTCTTAAGTTTGCACAGGTAACATATCAAAACTACTAAATTGTCGGCACCTGGATGAACCTCAAATACTAGTACTAACAGCCATTGCGATGGGGATTAGTTTTAAATACCACAGAACCAATGTTAACATTTTGTAGTTGTTTTTCCAATTTGATTTTTGTTTAGAGGTTGTAAATGGAGTATTTAGGCAATCTTTCTTTAAAATCGTTAAACTGTTTTTTAAATTAATTTATTTTGTTAACACCATATTATTTATAGTGTTTAAAATTGAATTAATTTGAGTAAGTTTAATGTAAAATTCTTTAAATGTAAAAGGTTGATTATTTATTAATTGTTTTAGATGGTAGTTGGTGCTTTTAATTTCTGCCTCCCATAATCCACCTTGGTGAAATGCGCGTGTTACAGTAAAATCTAAGTTTTTTTAAAGACTTTTGTATAGCTTTGAAACGATTTTTTTCATAATCTTTTTGGTTGATTTTTAGCACCAACAAAACTCGTACGTTTCCTACAAACTATCATTTGTCCTTCCAGAAGCATCTGGAAACGCGTGTAATGGAATCGAAATTTAGATATTGTTATTGAAAATAATATTTTCTCTTAAACTTCATAGCAATTGATTTATTCCAATGTATCTTTAATTGTCACAATTCCTGTATAATTAGTTTCTTTATAAGAAATCCCGATTAAAATTGCACCACCACTGCAGCGTGTATAGAAAGCTGAGTTAGTGACAACGTCGTTCTAAGTATTTGTCAAAATAGTGTGACGATATTTATGTGTGTTGAATTAGAGATATTTCTATCGTTTTTATTGTTTAATTTTTGCCGGCTGCTATAGTTCATTAGTTGTTGATTTTTTTTTAACTTTGCTTATATTTACAATCTGCTCTAGTGAGCAAAAAAGGTGAATTTACAAGTAAAGTTACATGTGGGATGCCGTCCCATTGGAAGTTACTTATTAACTATGTATGCAGGTATAGTATTGATGCACAAGTATGGCGAATGTCGGTCCAGAAAATCTAGGGGACTGAGCCTCCTCAGTCTATGCAGTGCATTGGTGTTATCCAACAGGTTCACAGTAAGATAGTTTATATGAGTTTCTAATCGTGTGATATACCTTGCACTAGCGTAATTCACTTCGTCTTTCACTAGTTTCACGCGGAGATCCCGAAGGATGACTTCATTTCTAACGTTGCAGCCCATTTGTCCAGATAGGCTTGAGGATGCTTTTGTAGAAGAGTACCTTGTTATGTGATGTCCGCCCTAATAACCAGTGTGGTTTAGTGAACTTTAGACGCAGTTGTTTCCGTTTACTGAATTTGTGTTTTTTCCAGGTTAGTCTGCAGTCGAGGTGCATATGAAGCTATCTAACGTCTTCTGCTTACGGAAGTATAGTGTTGTTAAAGGATACTGGTGGAAACAGTTCTCTTCTGAGTGTAAAGCTCACTTGTGTGGGTTTGGTTTCATTTGCTTTTATACGCGAAACTCACAGCCAGTCTTGCACTTGACTAAAGCAGGTTTATAAGTTTCTTGATGCAATAGCAGGATTCTTGTGAGTTGCAAATATTGCAGTATCATCTGCAAATGTAGCCGCGACGTATAGTCAGTGGTAGAAATGTCTGCTGTGCACAGTAGGTAGAGCATAGGTCCTAAAAAACTTCCCTGTGTGTAGTTTCGTTAGCTCATCTTGGAACTTCACCTCCAAGTGTTGTTTAAATAGGATTCGGCCAGTCAGAAATAAAAGTGTGCAAAATTTTTCTTGATCCCTCATGTCAGGCAGTATCGAAGGCCTGGGCTATGCCAAGGAAGGCCGTGGAACAATATGTCTTCTCTTTGAAGGGCGGTTGATTTTGCTTACTATCCTGTGAACTTGTTTGATGGTGATATGTTCGTCGTTAAAACCGAATTGATGGTCTGGTATGAGTTCGTTATTTACGAGGATTAGTTTGATTCGTCTGAGTAAAAGTTTTTTAAAGACTTTAGATACTGTTGGTAACAAGCTAATTGGACGATGGGATGACAATTCGTCAGGCGATTTTCCTGGTTTAGGTATGAGTATTATTTTGGCCACCTTCCGTTGGGTCGGGAAATGGTTCGTCTTATGATAGCATTAAATGTGGCCGTTACTAGCTTATATGCTTTCTCTGGCAATTGTTTCAAGACTTCACCTGTGTTCCTGTGCCTTCTTGGAATTTAATTCGAATTTAACTAGCGATCGTACTTCTGTTATCGTGACAGTTGCTAGATGTGCCGCAAATGTACTTGTATTTGTCATTTCTTGTGTGCTCCTGGCCCAATTACCATCAGGTTTTCGAATTGGTGGGAGTTTGCTTGCTGTGGTTGTTTTAACTTTTTTGTGGCTTTCTATAATGAGTGATCTGTTGCTTTGGTAGCGGAGAGGGTTTATAAGTAATATTGTATAGCCGGTCTTGAAGCATTATTTTAAAATTTCGTGTAGCGTTATTGAGCCTATTTTTATCATACGGTAATCTAGAGTTTTGCCAAGTTCAGCAAAGCCTTGTTTTTTCAATTATTACTCGTTTTAGTAGCGTATTCAGCGTACTATACACATCGTTGGCTTTAGATAATGAGGTTGCATCCTATGTCGCACTTTGTATAGTACGATGTAGGTGTTCTACTGCATCATCGATCTCGTCGGTGGTCTTGAGGGGTATATCTAAAACTATTTTTTCGTTAATTGTTTCTCTGAATAAGTCCCATTCAGTTTTCTTGTTGCTGAGACTAATTGATCTGGGTTTAAATATTTGTGTACTTAGCATAACTATGATTGAGGAATGATTTGATGACATATGGCTCAATTCGTAAATAGTTGTGTGCTATGTTTTTTGCAACACAAAAGTCGAGCAGATCTGGGATTTTATTCCTGTCCGTAGGCCAGTACGTAGGTTGCCTAGTGGTGAGATAATTAAGATTATTGGCGAGAAGCGATTTTAACAGTTCCTTGCCTTCGGTGGTGATTTTAGCACCACATTCCTAATGTTTAGCGTTGTAATTGCCGTTGGCAATAAAGCGTGCTTCAAGTGTGTTAAAGAATTGAATATATTGCTGTGTTTTATGCTGTACCGCGGGGGACTATACAGAGCAGTGATTGTAATTGGTCCTGTCCAGTCTTCCAGTACCACACTAGTAACTTGAATGTGCTCATGAGTGTACTTGTCTGTTCGGTAATGTTTGATGGTACTTTTTATAATTATTGCTGACCCTCCGTGTGCATCTCCGCACTACTACATCCTGTAGTGTGGTACGTAATGTAATTAGGTATTGTAAAGTAACTTCTTTCTGTAAAATGGGATTCGGATATTAAAACTGTATCTAAATTATGGTTGGCAATAAACGTCGTAATTCTAGCTTGTGGTTTGACAAGCCATTGGCATTCCAATCTGCAATTTTGAGTGTTTGTATCATTATTTCAATTTGGAGACGATGGCTGTGAGGTTTAACATCGTGTTTTTATTCTCACCTAGTTCTATCATCATTTTTTATAGTTTTTCCATGTGGGACGTGATACGTTTAGATGGTGGGTAAATTGATGATCATTTGACATGACTTGAGCAAATGTCCTTCCATTCATGTCTGCGATTTGCGTAGGAATAACAATTATTTGTGGTTTGTGGTTTTTGTACACGTATTCGTTAGGTGGTTTACGCCACATCTCATACACCTAGGTTGATGTGTGCAGAACCTTTTGGTGTGGCCGTATCTCCTGTTTCTGATTAGGTGGTTCTATAGTTACTTTTGTTTGTAATATGTATTTGATGTAGTATATCTTTTTGTTAGATTCGCTGGGAGCTAGGTCACGGAAAAATATTGAGAGCAGCAGTTTGACAATATATATATTTAGAGTTTTTTGCCCTTGGCTTCGTATTTCGGTTTTTAATTCACTAACATCAGTAGAGTAGTAAAGGTTCTAAATTACAACACGAAAGCTACGCCATCATCTAATAAGTATGAAATTGCATTTTAAGTTCTATTAACCTACCCATGAGTTGTACGGCGTATTTTTTTTCATCTGTATTTATTTTGTCAGCGGGCTGTTATTTAAAACGTCCACTATAAATATTGGCAGTGGTTTTACAGTTTTTGTTGCTGTGGGTGTATCTGCTTCCATTGTATTATGTAGTACTAGCAGTGCCTGGAACCGATTTGTTAAGCTGAGCTGTGTTGATTTTTCGGAGACTTTTTGCTTTACTGTGCGGTTTTCGTCATCTTGCGTGTTACACATGTTTTTCCTTGCTACACTTCGCAGATTGTGGGTGTGATGTAGAAGGTTGATAATCAAGTTGTTGCCATTGCGTAACGGATGCCGCATAAAGTGAATACTGCGGTTGGGCTGTTTCGAACTGGGGTTGCATCATGTTGGTCGGTAGTTTGGGATACTGTGCTTGATACTGCATCATTTGACACTGTGCATAAAGCATGGAGTATTGTTGATTAGTGCTAGCTATAGTGATTGGAAACTGGATTGAATAAATAATAAATAATTGTATGAATGAAAGAATTTAGTTATCGCGTAAGCGATATCACTTACCCGGTAGTACGCAGACATTAGCACTTCCTTGCGCTACGAAAACCAAATAAGGTTTTGTTCGTATTGTTACGTGCATAAGATTAAATAATGCACTACCCTGTTTAATTAAAAATTACTTTTCTGTTTCTCGACGCCATCTATCGGGCTCGTTGGTCTCTTCGTATTGAGTAGACGATATCCGGTGAGATACGGGCATTTTGACTTTAACATCGTTCACGATATAACCTATGTCTGCGTGAATTAAAAATCGTTTTCTCAAAACATCCATGTGTTGGGACACGATGGGTAATAAAAGTCTTCTTATTTAACTAATTTAATCACCGCAGGGTAAGTGGCTTTTGTTCATTCTTTGATTAAAGGTAATTTTTATGTCTTTTCGTTAGCGCAATGTGCTACTTCCTAAGTATGGGTGTTCTGGTCGTAATTTAAAATCTACAAGGGCAAATTAAAATCGGAAGCTGTAAACCCTAAGAACGCTGCGATACAAGGGCAGAATTTCTATGCGAAGGCAATTAATACCAGTAATTAATATCACCTTGTTCGGAAGATCCTAAGTACCGGATACGACTGAATTTCTCTTCGGAGGCAATAAATTAATACCATCGTAGATGAAAATACATTGTAATAAGTTTCGGTTCGACGACTTTCTTTTAAATGTTTCTTTTACTTGTAGTTTGTGAGTCGACAGGTAGACACGATTATTTTCAGGAAGTTTAATTACAGGAAGCCAGTAGGAAAACGTTTTCTGAAGGTAACCCTGAATTTGGTAAGTCAATTTTGCTTAATTATTCGTTGTCGCTACGGTGATAATCATGACTAACTATATTTACTGATCGTACGTTCGAATTGATTTGTTGTTTATTATTGTTACTCAATTAGTTTAAGTAAATTACTATCGCATGCTGATTACGTCAACAGTCAATTATCATTATTAATGTAATTTACTTATGAAGATTTTTATATGTTCCGGTGGTTACACTTTTTTTTACGTGTAGTGTAAGTTGCCGATACTTCTGATATTCTAGTACCTGCTTATATTTGTACTCGTACTAAAATTATTCTTTGTCATGCTATCCAATTGTTATTGATTCAAATTTTAATCTATTTATCCTTATAGAGTAATTAAAGTGAAATTGTTGTTAACGATTTAGTTTCTTTCTTCGTTTCCTCCATCTTTACGAACCTTAACAATTTTGTACAAGCTTCGAGCCTCCTGTGCTGATCTAGCAGGAGCTATTTCTGCAAAGAACAAAAGATCTGGCGCCCTTTAGAATAAAGTCACTTGAACCTCCCCTCTCTCCGACAGGTCCGTTTCAATCCTACAGTGAGTTGGCTGTGCAAGTTCGTAAATTACTAGAAGCTTGTAGCAGTATGTCACTAAAACAGCTAAAGGATCAACTAATTCTCAAAATATTTTTTTACTAACTGTTAATTGGGATAAAATTTTATTTGTTTTTTGGTCGATAAAAAATTAGTTGCGGTTTATTTGTTCATCTTAAAATTCTTGTACATTGCTAGCAAATTTGTACAAATGAAAATCCACCGTATGAGAAATATTTTTGATGTTAGCTTTAATTTCAATTAATTCATACAAACTATCCAATCTGGTGATTAAGATGCCGACGTAAAAATTTTTGCGAATAATTTTTGATATTCGTGGAAACTGTGTTTGTGTTGAAACGTAGGGATTTTCTCGTTATCGTTTTCGTGCATAATATTAGTTGAAACCTTTGTATGATTGCCATGCAATTTTCTTATGCATTTTTTTCAATTGTTAAGGCCATTTGTTCCAATGTAAACATTAAAAATTAGTCACCGGCGCTATTGGTAATTTCATTATCAGATTTTCTCACACATAAGGTAAGTGATTGGGTTTAAATTATAGGAAACTTCACAATTAGTCATCTTACAGAAACCAACATGAGCACGAGATTTGGTCAAAACTTGTCTGATTCAATACAAACAGCCGTCAAACAAACGACACCAGTCAACACCAAAAATACAGGAACGCAATATGGATACAGTTTTTAGAGTTTAGCTTTAAGAGTAATTATGAATTAACTGCGTCAAGCTAGGTAAAACAAATCGTATAAATTTTGAAAAACTGGGCTATGATATGGGTAAAAAAACTACAAAGAATCGAAAAATCACTAAAAAGTTATTGACAATGAATTTGAGACTGCACGAGATGCGCGTAATTGTGAATGTCAAAAACTTTAGCAAATCATCTTCATTGTTAGCTACAAACTGGCATGGAGAAGTGACAAAAACATTGGTGCAATATTTTAGAGAAGAAATAGATCATTATAGACATCGTACTGGTTAACCGAGAGCAAATTTTTAACGTCAAATAAAGATTACATTGACAAATGTCTGGTACGTTTTATTTTCTTATAAATAAATATCAAAAAGAGGTAAAAATATTCAAACTTATCGTCTATTTTTGACATCTAATCTATACTGGCAGGAATCTTTATATAAGGGATGGTTTATTTTTCTGATACGACAAAAAGAACTAGAAACATTGATAAAACAAGCGTCCTAAAAGATTGGTTTTGGATCCTAACAAAATTATCAATAATTCAAATAGTTATTTCGCTGTAATACAAGTAACCAAAAGTGGAGTAGGTGTGCAGCAGTTGTTAAAAAAATAGGGTACTCATCTGGGAGCTCCATTTTCCTCTTCATCTCAATGAAATTGTACAACTACCTACAATAATTGCACCGTTAATTCGTGGTAATAATTTTTTTATTAATTCTTACTGGATTAGCAGTATTTTTGTTGTTAAACGTCATACTGAAATATAATTTCGATACAAGATTTTTTTTGTTTGAAGTCGTAAATTTGAAAGAAAAATGTTAAAACTGACTATAATTTTGTAAAGACTAACTTAAAGTGTCTATAATGTAAAGTAGACCTCAAGAGGATTCAAAAACGTGATTGATGACTTTAAAGGAAAGGCTAATTTCTGTTAAATAATTTTTTTTTGCATTCCATTTTCAAATTATTTTATATACGTTTTATATATAAGATAATTAAAAAATCTGCAGAACAATCATATAAATAAATTGTAGGGTTATTTACACAAATTTAGAATCAAAAAAATTAGTGCTCAATATCGTACTGAAGAGTAAAATCTTTGAACAGCTGAAATGCAATATTTTTTATTGAGTGAAGTGTAACGATTTGTAATTTAGTGATGCGATTAGTACCTACCCATCGATAATGTTTTAAAACTAATTTTTTTTATTTAAATGATTAATTTTTAAAACTTTTCTTTTAATAACATTTTTAGATACATTTGTAATTCAATTAAATCTCACATTTCAAAAAGGTACGTATTTTAATTTAGAAAAAAAATGTTTGATGAATGATAGTTACAAAAGATTTATTATTATTGACTAAATTTTAAGTTGAATTTAAAATGTATTATAATTTACATAATCTACACATAATACAAAATTCGTATTTCTATCAGCAAGCCTTCGGTAAGATTTCGATTTTATTATTAACACCCATGGATTTTTGCGACTTGGAAAATTATTTTTATTATATAAGATCGAGCAAGTAACTAGAAAATGTTATTAGTTTACATCACCTGTTTGGAATCATTGGCATACTTTTTGTTTACTCATAATTTGGCTGACATGTGGCAGATTGGTTTCGTAGCATACTTATAGTTAATCGTAAATATAATAGTGTACCCGAAAAGGAAGCAATAATTTTAATAAAAACTAGAGTTATAAGGGTTGAATAAACTTATTTAGCGTCTCGAATCAAATCTAAAGCAAATAAAATAAACGTCATGCAAATTATAGTATGTAAAGAAAATTGGGTAGCTAAATAAATTCAAATTACGGAAGCGCGTCAGGTATGATAATAATATATGGTGGTTCCCAGCAGTTTACAGTTACGTTACTTCTACGGTTTAAAATTCACGTATAGGATTTCTTTCTATATAAAAGGGCCCCTATTCTATAGTATTTTTCCTAGTGGATAACAGCTGCGATTCAACACGTACCCCTCTTAAGAGGGGTTTGTTTGTACTGGTCTCGTGCCGGCGTGCAAAAGTTACGTTGGAAATGGTGGTTTCGTGTAGTTCGTTTTATAACTTGGACCCGCACGCGACAAACTTATAATAAACTTCAATTGCGAGCGCGCCGAAATAATTATGTGTCCGGTACTACGTCATTCATTTAGTGTTTAATATGTGCTTAGTGACGGGTTAGTGACTTAACGACGTGCATTTATTTATCAATAATTAAAATTCGTTCATTAAGCTTAATTAATGGTGTATGCTTTGGCAAATACGCACACGCTAAGCATCATGGCCAGTGACTTTCAGGGCGAAAAAACCGACATCTTGCAGAAAACGAATCAAAATGGATTGTTGTTACCGAACATTAAAGAAACGCCAAATAACGATGTCGCGCGAAAAAAATCTAAATGTAATAGTGGCAAAGATTTAATTGCAATACGCACGCCGCCTCCACCATCGGTAGCGCGTAGAAATGCGCGGGAACGTAATCGCGTTAAGCAAGTAAACAACGGATTTGCTAACTTGAGACAACACATTCCAAATTACATAGCTGCTGCGTTCGAATCAAACACGGGTAAAGGAGGTAATAAAAAATTAAGCAAAGTAGAGACTTTAAGAATGGCGGTCGAATATATAAGAAGTTTGGAAAAACTATTGTCTTTAAACGATAATTCACCAACTACATCTGTTAGTTATCCGTCATCGACGTCTTTAGAAATAGAACATAACATTAATTACGCCAATTCTCTAGCTTCTCCTTCGAGCGAGGACGATAATATTTCAAGTAATTCAACACCGCCACCACCATCACTTCAATACGTCAGAATTATTGGATCGGATGCTTATCACATAGTACCTTCACATGTGTTTGATGGTAATGAACGTTTAAAATTGCTGAAAGTCGAAAACGATCTCATAACAGATTCTGTATTAATCGATCCAGATGAAGAATTTGAAAAGGTGCAGCTGTCTAGTGATATTAATACTAATACAGAAATCTCCCCGGAAATGTACAGCGACAGTTCGTTATCCCCGGGTGTCGGCAACGGAATACAAGGATTTATTCCCGTGTTTAATATTGATGAAATTTCCCATCAACCAAACGTCAAAGAAAAAATAGAATCGATAAAGTCTAACGAAGAGATGAGAATACTCTGTCGAAATTTAATCATGTTACAAGCCGAAGCTGATAATACGGAAAAACAAACATTGCATGTGAACGAATTAATGACGTGGTAGCAATAAAAGAATTACAGCATTGCACGGTGAGTAATTTCTAAATTTAGATTGTAAACTACATTTTTTACCGATTGTGCTGAAAGAACGACAATACCTTATTTATCTGATATAAAAAACGTACGTTTCAGTACAAAAACAAGTAACAAAAAATTCTAAAAAGCAGAAAATAACACCGCGCAAATACCAGGTGCTCGGTAAGCTTCACGAGTACCTTTAAACAAGCAATAGTAAGAACTGAGAATTAAAACGCTTTTTGTAAGTACAAATATGCACAATTTATTGTTAATATTATATTCTTACGCAGCGATATAATATAACTACTGTTGACACATACTCGATTTTTACAACAAAACTAAAATAAATAGTTTTTTGCTTGCTTAATGTGAAAAACCTTCCACAAGTGTGTTATAAACTTTCCGAGGCACTTGGGACGTTTTACAATAATTTAACGTTTTTGTAGATTCCAGGCATAGTTAACAAAACATTCAAATAATGGAAGACATTGTAACAGACATTAAAATTCTAACTTTAGTTTTATTACACTGAATTAGAACATTTCCAAAAACAGCTTGTTTGTCGTCCTAATTTTATTTGGCACAAGATTATTACTCACGTTCATTGACATGAGATTTTGTTATCCTTTATCGACGATGATTTGTATACTAAGCGAAATTTGCAGTTAACAAGAAGTCAATTAGTCAGATCTAAACAGATTATATATTTTTTCGTGTCAATTAAGGCTTAGAAAAGCTTAATGGTTGTCATATAGTCTATTTATGCAAATTCATTTTTGTGTATTCGGCATTAGATTAGAATTTGAGTTTCATAGTTATTTCTAAAAACTTGTTCAATTTATGAATACGAAAACTATTGAATTTACAAACATGCAACTAATAATTTGATTACTTCTAGTTTGAATTAATTTGTTTAAATACCTCACTAGAAACGAACTATTTTCACTAAAAGTTGTAATAAAAGATTTCACCTTTTATTTTATAGTAATCCTTAACTATGATTTTAAATTTATTTGAAACAGGCAATAATAATTAGTGTACAATTAAATTATTTAACTTAGTTTTTTCCACAAAAAATATTTTAGTTTTAATTTATTTTAAACATGTTTGGACATTTTTAAATGTTATCATCAGTATGTCTACAAATAGTATAAATTATGAAAAATGTAGCTAACACATTAAATTATAAAACAGCATACCCAGTAATATAATTAAATTGACAAATGTCAAGAATAACAAATTAAAACTATCAATAAACACACAGCCAGAAATGATACAAAATAAATTAAAATTCAAAAAATAGGAAGATAAAATTAGAATTTAGGATTAAGAAGAGAAGTGCTTATATCGCGAAGATACGTAGCAGAATTATCATTAGAAAATGGTAAAAAAACATGGTTAAAAGAAGAAATTAAATTACTCCACAAAGAACTTAACAACATACATAAACATAAAACTTTATATTCTTCTAAAACTTAATTTCCATTATAATAATATTGATACTTCACATAATTTGGAATCGGGACTTCTTAACCTTAGTAATGTCACTTTTACTTTTCAAGAACATAATTTGTTGAACTCGGGTCTTAAATATAATCTTCCAACTAATACTACTAAAAAGCATGTCAAAGCTCTAGCAGTTAGTTCAGAAAATATTATTCAATCTTCAAATTTTTCCTGACATTGACAGAATTAAGTATGAAATTCATAATAAATTAAAAAAAAATTGAAATAAAGGTAAATTTAATCCTAGTTTCAATTCGATTTATAAAACTTGCATTTCGATAAAATCAAAAATTAAATCTAACAATTTAATTATTTTCAAAGCTGATAACGGCAATTGTATTGTTATTCTTTCTCGTTCAGATTATCTTAATAAAGTTAACGATTTTCTTAATGTTAGTGGTTTTAAAATGATTTCTAAAAATCCTATCTCTATTTTTTGTTCTTCTTTTATATCTTGTCTTCAGTTTTGTAAATTAACTCTTAATTTTCTAGAAAATCGTAACATTTATCATTTCAAAAATTCATAAGCCTTCAATCCCAATATGTAGCTAAACTTGCTCCTTGACTTAACCACTTAACAGTCGGATATTTTTGAGAAAAATGGTAAAAAAATTGTCACTTTTTTTTGTTTTCATTAATCATTAGCTAATTACAAAAAATTTACTCAATAAGTAGTTTTAGTATGAAATATTTTGAAACATTCAATACACAATCCTACATCACAATCGGGACAGTAGTATCTTGTCTCCTTTCGAATTTTTTTACCGCTTGCATTTTTCCGTGAGCAACATACTTTGCATTGTCGAGTAGGTCTCTAAAACAAAGGAATTCCATATTGTCTGATCAAGACGGAGTAGAAACATTTTGTAATAATATTTCTTCCCACGCTTTTTGATGATAGGGTAGTTAGTTAGGTGTTGGTAAACTCTATCAACACCACCCATAAAATTGTTGTAATCATGTACAACTTTAGGAATTTTTGTAGAGCCCCGTGTTCGTTGAATTTCTATTATTTCTGGGTTATGAATTTTTGACAATAAGGCGACGTCCTTTTTGTCTTTCCACTTCATAACACAGACCTTTCCTCTTTGGTATGCCACTATTTTAGTTTTTTCTTTTGGGCACCTCCTTTCTGTTCAATTTCAACGTTCCAAATAAGTCGGTTTTGTGTCGCAAAAGAATATCTGCAAGTATCGGTGAGGTATAAAAATTGTCCTTAATTCAAAATTGGCTTCATCAAAGCCGTGACAATTTGTATTCCCATTGCATGGTTTTTATAATTATTATCCAGTATTGTTCCCTTCCCTGTGTATATTATAAAAGGCCAAATATACCCAAATTTTTATTCACAGAGCATATATGATTTGATGCCGAACCTGGCTCGTTTTAGAGGGATATACTGATTCCAACCCTATCTACCTTTATAGAGCATAAGATTCTCATCTATTGTCACGTCTCTCTTAGGTGTTGTAACGCCTAATTTTGAAATTTTATATTGTCGCTCGAACCCATACGTTTTAAAGCACGCCTATGGTTAGAAAACTTTTAGTTAATTTAAATATCGTAGGTCGCGCAAGATCGTCATGCGCGAATACCAATCGTTCGTTCTTTTTCAATTGTGTTTTTCGCAAATCAACACGTTGACTTAGCTCTTAAGCCTTCTTAATGTAATTAAAAGGGCAAGAATTCGTTAAAATTGTTGAGTTTATTGTAATTTCGTTTTGTCGTTAATAGCTTTTAAGATTTGGTTCCTAAAAATCGATTTGGATCGAATATTTAGTCGAAAATTGAAATGAAGCATGGCACATTTGGTTATAGAAAAATGGCGTCATCCTATTGTATAGTATCGATCCAACTTCATAAATCGTAAATTTCGTTAGAATTGGAAGTAGCATCCCAGTTGAGATATCGTTGTAGCATAAATGGAATTCGCTTTTATGTCTACAAATCGTTGTTATTGTATTGAAGAATTACATTTTCTGGACTCGCAGAAGTTGTAAATTGCCATTGAGTATCGTATTGTCGATAACGAAACTTCAATGTTTGACCTTGTCAAACCATTGCATACATAAGGTATGAAATTCGTTATTTTGTAAATCGTATAAGTTTAGAAGGATGTACATTGATTGCATCTCTTCACCATCGCTTTCGTTGACATTGAATTTGAAATTTAAATAGAAGCCTTTGTCGTCAGACAAAGAAATCGCTAATTCGTAAATAGTATAATAATATTTAGCTTTCGTTGTAAGACGAAACGTAAAATTAGTAAAAATTTGCTTTTCGTTGTTCGATCGTATAGATCGAAATTGATTTTTATAATTTGGCATCGTAACTTTGTAAATAATTTAGTTGATAAGCTTGTGAAAGACAGATCTGATCTTAGTTTAAAATTAGAAAATTTAGTAGCAGTTATTTATCTAAATGATAATTATTTGATTTATTTTCATGTATATAAACTTGTAATCTTTGTACAATTGTTATAAATTCTTCGATTTATATTTCTTTTGTTGCAATAGAAATTGAATGCACAAGTTTTAATAAAATTTCTCATTGATCTGTTACCTGAACATGAGAATTCCCCTATACATAGAAAGAAGTTCAATGATCGAAGTTGTTCAAATTGTTGTTTCGTATTGATTAATATAGTAAACGATATTATTGTTGATATCGGTTATAGTGTAATCGCAGAAGAAAACTTTTTACGTACATAGGTGCTCTATGATTGGCCATAACTTATTTAGCTTAGGATTTGGGTGCATTTCGGGATCATAAGTTAAATTATCATTGAAACGTATACAACGCTTCAATAAGGCAAAACGTTTGTAAGACATAACTTTTGCGAAAAATGGTGTTTCAATCATATCTCTTCATTATCATTATCTGTCGGCTTCTACTTCTTCAAACGTGAAAATCTTTGCAAAAATGTATTACTGCATTGATCTGCATATTAGTTAGTCTCAGTTGTAATCAAGCCTAAGATTTCAGAATCCCAAAAAATTCAAAATAACGTAATATTATCCCCTCGCTATCATTATTAAATGGCAAATTTACATCAGGTGTATTATCGGGACTCTTGGAGGAGGAGGTGGTAAATTTTCTGTATTTACTTCACAAAATTCTGTAAATGGAAGCACATCTTCATTCTCCAATTCAGAATCATCTTCCGATAAATCGAATAAATCACTTTCGTTGTCTGATTCACTTATCAATATTTCCTCATAAGTTTCATAATCAAACTCAAACATTATGGGAACCTAATGAAATAAAATAAACCTGAATAAAAACAAATATAAATGTATACAAAACATATATTACCTGTGTCTAAAAAGTAAAAAGAGCTGCACAAAAAGTAATCACAAAATAAGAAGCTTTAGTACAAATAAATGTTAGACAACACGTACGAAATGCAACGGCGACTGTAAAGGAATAAATACTCTTATAACGTACGTAAGACCTGCATCAACAAGCCAGCCGTACACCTACCCCCCATCCCCCGCGCACAAAACTAGTCGACGCCACTATTGAGAAACAAGCGACGTTAAATTCTCGGGCAAATCACTATCTACAACTTAAAACAAAAGTTGCCCGAAGGATACTCGGGATCGTCAGTGTACGGAAAAATGTCACGCCCGAGTGCAGTTCGGGCAAAACTCTAAAGTGGTTAATAACGTAATTAGAACTTATTCTAGTTTTACTAATCAATATGCTATTGTTAATTCTTCTGATCTTGCTTCTAAGATTAAACATATTATTTCCTTTCCTTCTTCATCTTATCTTGTTTCTTTTGATGTTGTCAATGTTTTTCCTTCTATCCCTTCTGAAGTATGCGTATCTGTAATTCACTTACCAAATCTTAGATGTTTGTTTCTTCTTGACTTAGTTTTCAAACAAATTTTTTTTCAAATTTAACAAAAATTATAATTCTCAATTATCAGGTTTAGCTATGGGTTCAAACATTTCTTTCCTTGCTGCTGAAATATTTATGAATAATACTGAATATTAATTTTTTTTCTAATTGTTCTTTTTCTAGCATGATTACTTTTTGGTTGAGATTTGTAGATGACTGCATTGTTCTTTTTAATGGTTCTTTAGACGATCTAAGTAAATTCAACATAAAATAAAATTTATTTATGAAATTGAAAACAATAATTCTCTTCCTTATTTAGATCTACTTATTTTACTTGAAAAATTTAAATTTGAAATATATCGTAAACCCACTTATACGGATTGCTTAATTCCTTCCTCTAATCATCCGTATTATCATAAAATTGAATCTTTTCGTTCTTTTATTAATCGTCTTTATTCTATTCTTCTTTCTATAACCAGTTTTAATAAAGAATTGAAAATTATTAAACAACTTGCTTATAATAATGGTTATTCCTTTCAAATTTTAAACACAGTTATTCATAGAACTCGTTTTCGTCATTTATTTAAAAATTTGGTATATAATAAATCTAGTAGTAATGATATTTACCGTTGTATTCCTCACTTTAGTCCTATTTGTCTTTTCCTTAAAAATTTGTTTAAACAATTTAATGTTTCTGTTTCTTTTTCTACCAATAATGATTTAAAATCTTATATTGCTAATAATAAGGATGCTATTTCTGCTTTACATAAATCTGGTGTTTGCAAAATTTCGTGTTCTTCTTGTAATTCTTCTTATGTCGGTCAAAATGGAAGAAAGTTCAAAATTAGATTAAAAGAACATATTTATTTTATTAATAGAAATTTAAATACTGATATCTCTAATACCTGTTCTGCCTTTGCTAATTACATTTTGTCTACTAGTCATTCTTTTTTTCCTGATCTCAATGTTAAATTTCTTCATTTTTGTAATAAAGGTCATTATCTTAACAATCTCGAAATTTTAGAAATTCTTCGTCTTTCTAATGTGTCTTAATAAACTTCGCGATTTAAGCATTTCTCTTCTTAATCCTATTCTAATTTTACCTTTCTATGTTTTAAAGTTTAATTTATTTTGTACCAGTTTTAACTGTGTGTTTATTGATAGTTTCAATTTGCTATTTTTGACATTTGTCAATTTAATTACATAAGTGGGTATGCTCTTTTATTATAATATAATGCGTTAGCTATATTTTTAATAATTTATACTATATATTTATTTTAAAAGTAAAATTACTTAATAAATTACAAACTATAAATTATAATCGGGGTTGTAATATGTAGTCTGCAGGATACAGTAAATATTATACTCGAGGAGTAATTATGATAAAAGTATGTGAAATTAAGTCAAAATAAGTCACTGTTTTGATAAAACCTTATGATTAAATTTGAAAATAAGTTCTATTCAAGTTAAGAAGAATCATATGGATCTAATACAATAAAAAAAGGCACGTTTGTTCAGTAAGTAAACAAGAAAGTGTAAATATAGGAGAAATACTTTCTTTTTAAATTTGTATTGGTAGATTTGTTTTTATTTTTAGGCTATATTATAGTACAGGCTGGTTCACGCTTAACGGGACGGAGCTTAATGACAAAAATATAAATGACATCAAACAATCTTTTAACAGAAATATGTAAGTCTGTGCTGACTACAATTTAAAAATAGTTAGCAGTACACAGTGTAAACAAAATTAAAATAACAATATAAAGTTATATATATTTTAAAATTGAACACTCAGTGGCGTAGCGTAAGCTTTTGCCGCCCGGGACGGAGGACAAAATTGTCGCACCCTTATTAAATTACCTAAATACAAAGTACAAAAACATTATGGAAATTATGAAAAACTTTCGTGAGAATATATTTGTTATTGTTTACTGTAGAGAATGCAAATAAAGTCATGTACGTACGTTTTGTAATAAAGTGCACGCCGCTTATTGGAATCACGTATAATCTTACCAGTTGAGTAATGTTATCACGTTATTAAAAAACGAACCGAACGTATGCTGCAATTGTTTATAGCAGTTGTTCCCAAACTTATTTGGCCTACCGCTTCCTTTCCAGAAAAAAATATTATTTAGCGCACATTGGAATTTTTTTTTAAATTTTAATAGCAATTAAACAGAAAGATATTATGTATTAATGTTTCTACTTTTATCGTAAAATATAGTAAAGAAAGGTGTAACTTAGAAACATTGAAGTTCGAAACTATGAAACTATTTATTGAACTTAAAACAGAAAGCTAATACAAAAGCATTCAAAATCATCTTAATGAATAGGATGAACCTAGTGTGCTGCTACTAATTTAGTAATCCTCGGCACTAAATATGATGAAGGAAATGCCGTTAAGAACTTCAGTTTAAATTTCAATTCATCATTTGTAGTTACTCAGTTTTTCTTGTAACTGTGAAGATTCTTCTGTGTTTGCACTTGAAAAAGGATCCAAAATCCAATCAGGTATGTTCATTTTCAAAATGTCATCCAATCGTTGATTCAAATCTGAATAGAAAGCATTCAAGTGCTTACAATTAGAAAGTATGTCTTTATTTTTTTTGCTCCTGGTATATTGGGGAACTGGCTGAATTCCCCTCGTCCAAAATTTCGTTTGTACAGAAGAAGTATTGTCACAAATTCAGATTTTGTTTTTATTAACCCTTGCGTGACCAAGGTCTGAAATTTTACGGAATCGTCCAAGAGGGGTAACCAAGTAACCCCAGTAGATTTCGAGTTATTAAAGTTATGTGAACTAGAAATTTTTGTTAATATATTTTTTATAAAATGAAATTACAAGTATAAGTTTGTATAATTTATTTTGCAAGGTGGAAATAGTTAAATATAATTGCACTCTGTCTTGTTAACAAAAAAAAGTAGACAATAAACAAAATTAACTTATTCTCAAATTTCTAGTTATCATTCTGACAGTCAATGCAGAAAAACTTTTTTAATTCTTTTCTGTGTATATTGCACACGATTGCGCTACATTCGGAACACCTAATTCTTAATTCTTAACTTAACACATCGGTTGCTTGTGCCTGGTTCGGTGTTCCTTTGGAGACCTTCTAGACTTTCTGCATTTTCGGTGAGTACGAGTACTCTCGCGTCATTTGGTCGCCAGTATCCACAGCACCTTTAGTGTTATTGTAGTGCAAATTTATAATTGGTTTTTTCTTCTCGCTTTTATTATCCGTTTCTGCACCATTGAATTGCGTTGATAATAAAATAACTGCCTTATTTTTCTGGGGCACATGCGAAACAAGCCTCATATTATCGGCAAAACCAAATAAGAAGAGTGGGTTTCATGTTTAGTGTTTGCAAGGAATTCCTTTGGTATCTCTCGCTTATTCATTTTCAGCGTTCCGGTTATCGTCAGTTTTTTTGCAAAGAGTTCTTTTGCTGGAGGAACGGAAGTGAAAAAGTTGTCAGTAGTAACTCCTCTCCAAAGTAACGTGTGACCATATCTAATACCACTCTTTGTCCCTGATTTACTTCTTGCGTGTTGTTTATCATGCCCGTGTAAACTTGCCTGTTCAAAATATACGCTGTTTTGGAATCTGCACAAACCCATATTTTGATTCCATACCGTCCAGGCTTGCTTTTTTATGTACACACGAAACGGATACTTACCGCGAAATGTTGCCAAGCGTTCATCAACAGAGACATTTGTATTAGGTGAATAATTGTCTAGGCAATTATTTACAAACTCATCGTAAAGAATACGAATAGCTTCTAATGGGTCCTTACTTTCTTCCCTTCTTTGCTGTCTAGTCTCAGAATCATCAAAGCGGATACATCTAAAAATATGTTTAAATCTATTTCTTGAACAAAGCATTTTCAGTCCACAATTTCTGCCACTAGCAATCAAAGCATCAATAAAAGTTTGCAACTCCTCCACTGATATGTCAGTCCACTGGATTGTATAAATTTTATGTAAAGTATTTACCTTGCATTTTTTAGACTAACAGATGCATTTACGAAATTATGAACACGTCTTCTAGTTGTAGGGGTTAGATAAGATTGCCACTGAAACCAGACTTTGACGTATAAAATTTTACAGGCTCGGTAGGTGTTTCAGTTTCAGAATTATCATCCACATCAATCTCATCCGGAATCTCTATTTGTTCTTCTAGCTTGTCTTCTGTATCACTTTCATCTTTATCGCTAATATCATATTCCAAGTCACTATCCTTATCTTCTATTGTTTTTCTTAATTCATCACGTAATTCATCATTTGTCAAATATTTACGCGCCATGGTTACAGTACGAAGTTACTAAATGAACTGATAACAATATTATACAGCAGCCAATAACGCAGATACCTGCAATTCGACTCGCTTTGACTCAATCTCGCCCGACCAAGCGGGGTAACCAGGTAACCCCACCCACAAAGTTCTTAATTATGAGAAAAGTAAATTACACAAATTTATTATACTACAAAAAAAAATGTTATTGAAGTGTTTTTGAGGATTAGCTAAAACATGGTAACGCCAAAATCTTTTTTTACAAAACAGTGGCTAAAAGATGTTTTTTGGGTAACTCAAATACCCCGCTTGGTTACGCAAGGGTTAAATTCAGTCCATCGCCCTGAAACCAAAGATTGCTTTTATTAAATTTTTGAAACAAGTCAGTCCAGTAAGCAATATCACTTTTGGAATTATGAATTAAATTGGATTGTAAAGCACCATTTTTACCTTTCAAAAAATCCACCACCGAGATAAACAACTTATAAAACCTGTATAAACAAATGAAATTCTTTATCGTTTTCAATACAAACCTGTTTAAATAATCGGCCATTCAATGATTTTCTTCTGATTGTGTTGATAGCTTTAGTTACATATTGTACTAAATTATGCAGGCGTGCACAAAAATTTTTGATAACCAGTTGTTGACGATGGATGATACCAGAAAACCCCTGTAGCGTTCTACCATCGCTGGAGCACCATCTGTGGCTACTGATAAGATGTTACTCAGAGGTATTTCTCTCTATTTAAAAAACCTATCCAATGAATGAAATATTGATTCTCCTTTAGTATCAGTTTGCAAATATTTGGTAAATAATAATTTTTGGCAAATTTGTTCTTCTTTTGTGAACCGCAGGTATGCTAACAGCAAAGCTTCACTTCCTGACAAAGTTGGCTCATCAATTGAATAGAACACCGAGATCTTTTTAAATAGCCATACAATGAATCTTTAACATCTTGAGCCATTTCATCAATTCTTCTATGCACTGAATTATTGCTCAACAAAATTTTCTTGGTAATATCAGATTTGTGTGTTTTTCAAAAAATAGGATTACAAAGTCCAACTTTGTGCAATCAAAAGTACTGATTTTTGTGTGTGTAATATATAAAGTTGATAGTACGCACTAGCTGTCAAATTAATGTATTGCCTGTTGTCGATATTAAAAACATCAGAATAATAATACAAACGTAAAATATTTTTAAATTAGGAAGTAGGCAGATACGCTGATCACTATTACCAACCGTAATACTTATATCGAAAATCGTTGCTATACATTTTGAATTTTTGGTAACATTTCGATTTGTTATCTTACTTCTACAGTACTATCTCATATGATGAAGTTGTAGAATATTTTAATACTTCCAAACAAGTTTGTCAAGTTTGCTTGGCCTATATGATAAAAAATAGTTATTTGTATCACTAGTCCAGAAAGTGCTATTTTGCGAGTATGAGCATATTTGTAGGCCGAGGTGAAGCCGAGGCCTACAAAAGCGAATACTCGCAAAATACTTTTAGGACGTGTGATACACAACATTTTTTGTGCTGACCTTTATAGTATAAATTAATTAAAAGCAGTTATTTAAGTATCTATTGATTTTTAATAAAATTTAATAACATATGTTGATAAAACTGAAACCTGTAATGACGAAACACAATTGTTTTTGAAATTAATTTGACAATTACATAATACTATTACAATTTTACTTATACGGAAATAAAACCATTGTTGTTTTTAGCAATTGCAAGTTATAAGTAAATTTGTTATATTTGTTTAAAAAATTTTTGTTAGTGCTACTCTAAACAACAACACAGATAATGGTGTATGTTAATAAATTTGACACATTGACCGATGACGTTTAATTAATTAATGATTACTAGTGCCAACTTTTAGTTATAAAATTTTACTACACTTTACCAGTCTAGGCCGGAAAAGTAAAATTTCTGGCCGATTATGATGCCTGTAAAATACGTCAAAACGAACGGAAGCACAAAAACATATTTTGCTATACGTTTTTATGCAGCATTTAAAATTGTATTTGTTTGGACCAATGAAACAAAGAGTTAAATCAAATTTGTTTGTATCTTTTTTTAAAAACAAAGATATAAACAAGATTTTGAAATCACAACACATAAATTTTTATTTTAGTAGAAAGTGAAATAACGGTTATACATATGTTATATTTTAATAAAATAATTGAAATATGATAACAGAGTATGAACTCCACCTTTGGTAGAATTATAAAGTTCTATTATTTATGATTTTTTTCTTATTGTGTCTAATTGTTGCAACAATTGTCAGTTCTTTCTTTAACATTTCTTGGTCTAGCGGAATGCAAGAGAGCCAGTTGTCCATAGTTATATCTCTGTTAGATTTATAAATAAACTTGGATAATTCATTCACTAACTAAGATGGAACCAAATCAATAGTCGTATTTGTTTGCTTACCAATATATGGAATTACACTTATCATATGAAATGTTTTTGAACCACACATGCAAACAATTTTTAGTCCATATTTATCAGGTTTAGAAGCTATACATAGCTGAATGGACACTTGCTCCTAAACCTAAGTAATTGTTCGTTAAAAGTTTACATAACAGTAAGGAGATAAAATCTTTGTAGAATTTTTTTTAAATTCCTCCCATATCTCTTTTATAGGAGAAAACCTGTCCTCCCGGTTTCTGTGTTCCTTCTCATCAAATCTTAACCAAAGTAATAGGAAATTAAAACGTACTTCACTCATTATGCACCGGTGTATAGGAGGTCCTTCAAAAGAAAACATCTTCTTACTGATAACTGAGCGTGTTATTGGGCACCTGCTATATACAGAAAGTTTATCAAGGCATTTAATTCTACAGCGTCTGTAAGATGTACATATTTGGTATGAATTTTATAGTTAACACGTTGTCTTTGAATTCCCTGATTAGTGTAAAGATTTTTTGCAAAGTTGACGCACTAAACAAAAGGCATTTTTGCAGTGGTGACTGTAGATTGAGATTTTTTTTAGGTACATATACTACAATATTTCTAGCAGCAGTTCTTGTTTGTGCAGTGTCCTGTAAGCTCCAATTAATACAGTTTCTGCCTTTTAAAGCCTTACTTCGATGAGAAATTCCTCTTCACCAGAAGAACTATAATATTTGTGTTTTGATACTTCGTCCTCAATATCTTCTACTTCACACATTATCATCATTTTCAATTTCATTATACCAGATAACCCGTCTTTTCAAAACTCAAATCTATTGTTTTTATTATTTATTGAACAAATAATAATTAAATATATACACAAACATATACTGGGGTCACTATTAATCCCAATTAGCGTATAACTTGAAAATACGTTTATTTTTTTATAATTCACAAACACGTGTGCATTCTGTAAACAATCACATACGTTACATAAAACATCAGTGCAACCAACTTTGAAATAAACATAAAACCGGGAAAATTCAAAACCAGTAGGGTTATACGTAAACCCATGTATATATTTTAGGGTTTTATCAATGAAACTTTTTATTGTTTTTAAAAATTTATTAAATATAGAGGTAATTTAAATCTATGTTATAATTAACCATTTATAAAATTGAAATTCTTTTACATGCTTATTACCTGGTTTTGTCAACGGATTCTGTAAATAAATTTTGTTTTCAATACTATAAACTTTTGATTTCACAAGCTGTATAAACAGAAAACTTGATATTTTAAAGGTAAATTAATATTTGAACAACTTTTCCATCTTTACCATGCTTAAATGCTTTGTTCAATGTTATTAAATTTAACAATTAAATGTTTATAATAGTTTGTCCTGTTTATACACTTAACTAATGTTTGTGATTATCTCAGGTTTAAATAAGCAACGTTGTGGGACTAACATTATATAAACGTTGTGATACTAAGAACAAAAGATAGACTAAATGGTGCTAATAAGTGCGAAACATGACTTTCTTCACCGCGCGGTCCTCTCTATAAATTATCTGCACCGACTAGTGTCGCCACAGATGGTAAAAATATTTTATTATTAACTGGCTCATTTTACAAGTGAGGTTGCCATCATATCTCGGGTCTGATTTAAATTTATTTCAATTTCTAATCTAATCGTGTTACTTTTCATCTATTGTTTGCGAGTGGCAAGCTTATTTTAATGTAACTTTTAGAAATGATATTTACTTCTATTATTATAAACCGAAATTGCTCATGATGAGCTGAGCTTTTGTTATATTATTTCCATACCACTAACGAAATAACTTTTTTATTAATTTTCGAAAAAAAATTAGGATTATTATTGAAGTAGTTACCTTTTTAATTATATTTCTAATCTTCATGTTTGATATGCTGGCGAAGTAAATATGTAAATTGATGATAAATTAATGTTAAGACAAAACTACAAACCTTGATCATGCAACGAGAGGTATAAACACAGATTACCACGTCAAATTAATTGAAATGTTGATTAATTCCCACTGTTTTCTTCTTATTTTAATTTGTTGAAAGTAAACGAATTTATATTGAATGGTATTTATTATGTAAGACAATTTTTATTGTCATTATTATAAATCTGCCAGTTCAGGTTATTGGAAACGCAAACGTGACTTATCGCTACTTAAACAATCACACATTAAAGTTGTAGTTTGTCAAGGTTTTAGATGTCAACAAAACTCAAATATTATCGATTTATGAAAATATCGTTTCTTAATTAATTTACTTTTACGATAATTTTGTTACTTGCATGTAATTATTTATATTAACTAAATTAGTACATAACAAAAGTTGTTAGTTTGTTTTGCCGCAGCTTTGATTAAAAAAAATTAATTCACAATAAAACATTGATAAGGTTCTTATAAACACTTTAACTGCTACGTGGCAACATCGCTATAGCGTAAAATCAAGATTCTGCAGTAATCTACAATTAACAAAGTGGTTAGTAAATATGCTGACCAATAGATAGAGGGATGCTAATTTTCTATCAGCTAGCATACTTTTTCGGCACGAAATACGTCGCCATGTTGGTTATCTTCTAGTAAATACTATAATTAACGGTGAAAGCATTAAGTTACATTACAGTATTTACTATTGTTTTTAGTAAGGAGTAGAAAATACAGTTTTTGTGCTGCCAACATCGCAAACGCCAATATTTGTTTGTTAGTGTAGTTATGTAATGGGCGAAAAAAGCTCTAGTGTAGCAAAATGAAAACTAGAAATCGACATAAAACTAAATGTTCAAAGTTAGAACGAATATGCGACAGCTGGAAAAGCCATTTAAAAAATTTTGAAATTCAGTTAAAATTAAAAAAAAACAATGTTTGTAGAAACTCTTTATTTCGTATTTATTTAAATCATCAGGTAAGTATGTATACCATTTATTCTTTAATTCACTTAATTTCGCAAGCATTGGCGTAAGATCTCTATTTACCCTTTCTATCTGTCCATTGGATCGAGGAGAAGCAGTCGCAATTTTAACATGAACAATGTTATTGGAGTTAAGAAAAGTAACGAATTCTTCCGAAGTAAATGCTGATCCGCGATCTGATATAATTCGTAAAGGTTTACTAAAATTATTAAAGTATTCTTCTAATTTCTTAATAACCTCACTAGTCTTTGTACTTTGAACATCATACAATTTCACAAACTTTGTATAACCATCAATGACTTCAAATATATATTTTTTATTTGTAGGCGTCTTTTCTAATGGGCCATAATGATCGATATGTAATGAACTAAATGGTTTATTGCCCTTAGGTATGTTGTACAAAACTGCTGGAGTTTTACCTGATAAGGGAGAATATGTAATGCACTTGATACAATTTTGAATGTAATGGGTAACTCTCTCTTTAACGTTTGGGAACCAATAAACTTTACAAAGGTATTCAATAGTTTTGTCGGTGCCTACATGACCTAATTTATCGTGACAATTGTAAATAACATTCCTCTCCATTGATTCAGGTACGTAAAATAATAGCCTACCATTTTTCTTTCTATATACCAAAACCGTTTTGTAACTTAAAGGTTTTAACTTCCGCGACTGATAAACGTTCCCTAATTTCACGAATTCGCGAATCTAAATTCTGAGCAATTGATAGGTTTTGCTCAAATGTGTTTTCTTCTAAAATTAATATTGAGTGGGACCTACTAAGTGCATCTACGTGCCTCATGCGATTATTGGGTCGGTGTACCAAAACATAATTAAAATTTTCTTGGTAAAGATTCTTTATCCTCCTCTGTGTGATATACTAATTAATTCTATCTTCTTCGTTTAGGAGGGGCAATATAAAACCACTTTAATTTATTTTTATGGCAACGTTTCGTGCTGAAGGTTAGCACTTCTTCAGGCCAACTGTAATTTATTGAACTCGTAAGTCAACACATAGCAACAACAAAATGAAATTAACAGATAATTTTTAACACATAAAACTTACAGAATAAAATCAAGCGAATCAATCCACCGACCAAGGACATTGGCAACTTTACGAATTAGAAATTAATAATAAATACAACATTAAACATACAATGGTCAATATTTAAAATTTTAATATAACGTAGGACATACACGTTCAACAAACAATTGACAAAAGTTGTGTAATCAAAAATTTATGAATGTCAAGGGAAAGATAAGAATAAAATGATAAACAAAACTGAATAACGATAGATCCAACCTATATAGTTATCTCACAATTTTGGATATTAAATTATTATAAACGCTGCTTAAATTGTTGGTATCGTTGTTAAAATTAATATTATTATTATATATATTGATGTATACCATTTCGGAAACTAAACGCTTTTTTTTGTCAATTGTTTGTTGAACGTGTATGTCCTACGTTATATTAAAATTTTAAATATTGAGCATTGTATGTTTAATGTTGTATTTATTTTAATTACTAACGAGGTTACTACTAAAGAGGTTTCGCAAGAAGCGAGAAATCTTTTACAAATTTTCTGAAGTAGCTAACTAAGTCAATAAAACTGTGTAGTTCTTTACGATTTTTAGGTGTTGGAAAATTCTCAACAGCTTCTAAATTTTTTGGATTTGGCCTAATACCTTCCGAATTAACTAAATACCCTAAATAAATAATTTCGGTATATAAAAATTTACATTTCTCCAATCTAAGTTCTAACGCATTTCGTCTAATTAAATCTAAAACTAATGTTAGTATATGAAAATGTTCTGGAATGTTCTTAGTAGCAATTAAGATATCGTCTAAGTATAACAAAATTTTGTGTTCACGATTTAACTCACTAAATATACAGTTAATAAAACGCTGAAAAACTGCTGGTGCATTAGTGAGACCAAAAGGCATCTTTAAATATTCAAATTGCCCAAGCTGAGTAATAAAGGAGGTGTACTTAATTGAATTAGAATTCATACGGACATGATGGAAACCGTTTTTCAAATCCAAACATGTAAAATATTCTTTATCTCTTAATAAATCTAGTTGGTCATCTATTAATGGAATCGGGTAATGGTCTCTAACGGTGATCTTATTTAATTCGCGATAGTCTATACATAATCTTTTATCGTCATTATTCTTTTTATTAACCAGCACAATTGGACTGCAGTAAGGGGAAAGACTGGGCCTAATGATTTGTTGCTTTAACAAATCGTCTAAAATGCTTTGTCACTTAATTTTCTCATCACAAGACAATCTGCGAGCTCTAAACGAAAACGGTTGCTCGTGCTTTACCACAATAATCATTTCAGAATTTACTTCTGGTTCTTTTGCCTTTTCTACTTGAACATATTCATTAACAACTTTCTTTTCAAGTTTGGAAATTATGTTATGATTAAGTGCAGGATTAACATTAATTTTTGATATTTCGGAGTCGTAATTAATTAACATAAGGTCCCTAACAGCATAATTGTAGCTATCATCCTGTTTTACTTTCTCTACATTAACATGCTGATCTAATGTAATTTTTAAATTTGACGACTTAATAAAATCTCTGCCTAAAATTGCAGAATAACTCATTGTGCTATCAGGCACTACATAAAACACAAGTAAAACTTGAACATTTTCTACCATTACATTTTGACTAAACACTACCAAAATATTTAATTTAGATCCATTAAGACCACAATAGGATTCATTGCCCTCATAAGTGGAGTAAAGATGCGATGGATAGACCTAATTAAACTTATACGACTACCCGTGTCCAGTACAGCATTGATATTAAAAACAAGTTTGTTACCATTATCTACTATTACGAATTGAATTGGAACTTTGTACAGTTCTTCACCATCCGTCGTTACCAAAGCAGTCGTACTATCGGCTGGAACAGAGGTTGTGGATCGTTGTGGACAATCTCGACGTACATGACTCATTGATCCGCATGAATAACAAGAACCCCTTTCTCGTTTGGGTTTAGTGCAGTTGTTAACTGTGTGATCTAAAACATGACAGTTGAAGCAACGAACAAAGCTTCTTCCTGTTTCGACATTCACTGGTGACAGTACACTTTTCTGATTTGGTATTGTAAACGGCTTCCTAACATTATTTGATTGTCTTTCATAATCAGTAATTTCAGTCATTAAGGACACCAAATGATTTAGCGACTGGATTCCTTTAGTTTTGCCTGAGTTTGTAAAACTGGATTATCGAAACCTTCAGTTACATACATAATTAGATCTCTGTCACTAAGCCGTAATTTATATGCTAATAACATTTTGTCTTGAAAGTAAGTAGTAAAAGATTCTGTTCTTCTCCACTTTCGTGCCTCAAATTTTCTCATCAATTGAATTTTATCTTCCCTACACATAAACAGCTTCACATATTTTCTTCTAATTCAAGTAACGTGTATCTTAAATGTTCTGGACGGGATAAAAACCATTTTTGAGCATTTTCACTTAATTTGCCGGATACCACCAATAGCATAACCTGGTCGGCAACATCGTAAATGCTTTTAATGTTCTTGATTTGTTCAAACCATAAATTTGGATCTTCATCCGCGTGTCCCGAAAAAGTCGGTAATAAACTTGAAATTTCGCCATTTGTCGGTTGTTTTGAGCGGTCCATGCGATCTAACTGTATAGCACCCACGGTGAAAGTAATAATTTCCTCCATAGTAACAGCGCATAAGGTCGAGTTTCCGCTATCACTAGTTTCTTGTCTATCGGCCATTTTTGTCTTCCTAATTCTAAATTTTGTACGTTTTTAAAGATATAAATATAATGGGTACCTCTAGGATGTTCCTGGTTTTTAGTTATATACCCCACACCTGAATTTTGTAGAAACTCGTTATTTCGTATTTATTAAGATCTGAACAACATAAGAATAAATTTGAGAATAAAACATAAGCGTTCTTACAACGTTCAGTAACATAATAATAATAATTGCGGTAATCGCATTTTCAACTTAAAATCAAAGGTGGTGTCTTCGTCAAACCCAAACATCAGGCGGGATATTCAAACTTAAAAAAAACTACTACATGTTAAAGTTAATGTCAAATTTGACACATTTAGTAATAAACGTAGTTACCAACATTATATTTCTAGTGTTTTTCTTTATTCTTTCAAAAAAGAATACAATTTTACAAAAAATAATGTACGCTACTCCCGTCAAAAGTTTCATAGCGACTTTGCGTTGCATTAACGTTCGTAATGCTATGATGTACTTTCGACGCTTGTTAAGCTTGCAAATGTAACATCTTAAAAAGAAACATTTATTTGTAGTTATTGAGACATGCTATATGCTTTACTATAAAACTTAAACAGTTAATAGAAAATACATAAAGCGCATTGTGGGACCAATAATTGTATTTTAAACAATTTCTTGTGCAAATGTTGCCATTTTAATTACTAAACAACTAGAAATAAATGCAACAGTAAATTCATTTTATGGTTCCATTTTTTTTTATTTTTATAGTTTTATGATATATGTAAATTATACGTAATTTGTTACTGATTTAAAACATTTTTGTTTAACAAACAAATAATTTTATATTTTATTTTTATGCTTGTAATGAATTACATAGAATCTTGTTTGGATCGTTAAAAATAATTAATAAAGCTGAGTGTAAATAACAGATTTAATTAAAAGTAAAGCAAAAAATACAAATTGACGGTAAATTATATTTTCTGCTTTTATAATGATTTTCAATATTTTTTTTCGTTTTATTGTTTTAATTTATATAGTAACAGATATAGAAGATTTGTGTTAGTTAAAATTTAATTTAAAATCATTTTATTCTAATTTTTTTTAATCAGGCTTGGACTTTCTAAACTATCGAATAAAATAGAAACAATGTAGCTGTTTTATTATAATTACAAGAAACTTGAAACTGTAAGTTTTAATCATGCCAGATTTTATTATATTAATTGGTATAGGCGATTCAAACTAAGCGATACGCTAACTGGCGGCGACGATTTGAACTACCGTTGCAATGATAGCTTAATACGCGGACTTACTTTGTTGTTGTTTTATTATGAATTTCTGCTGCATTGTTAAGTATACTTCGTAAAAAAATGCACATAATTAACAATTATCGAACTGAGAATCTTGTTGAACGACATGCAGTCCTTGTGGTGAAATTATAACTTGGAAAATCTGTTAGAAAAGAATAAGAAACTTTGTTTGCAACATTTTTAAATATTACATAATTTTTATCAAACAAGTATATATTTAGTTGTTATTATAATTCTACATTAGCGCCAATAATAAAATTACATACGTTCAGACAAACTGCCCGACAGTTAAAAAAATAAGGGTTACGACACTACATTTGCCTTCCGTACAATATCTAACAATTAGAACTACAACTGATATAGCAAGCAAAACACTTCCAAGTAAACGTGCTAACCATCGCTTTATTACAAAAAACATTTAAATAAAGCCGATGCCTGATGAAGTTTGCGATGAGAAAACAATGTACCTACATGCAAAGTGAAATTGATGTTTCTTAGTGACTAATTGTACTATTAAGGACCCAATCTAACGATGCTGGCTGTAAATTGAGTTGTAACTAATTATAGTGTTGTTTTATAGCACGAAATTAAAACACAAAACTGTTAAACTACAATAAAACGACTACTAAATGCAATTTCTAACCTGTATACAAACTTATTTAGAATCACTAATAATGTTAGTAAATCTTATGTAATGCTGAAAAAACTTATCGAACTATAAAAAAAGATTATACAGTACATAAATTAAGCTTTGGTTTTAAAAAAAAGCTTGTTACAACACAAAAAGAAATAGTATAAATAGTATGGAAGTAAAGGCAACTATGACGTTTATCATTGCAACGTTAGTTCGTTTTTTGCCGCTAGAGGCGCTGGAATCTTAAATTGAATCGCCTATACTAAATAAAATAATAATAAAAAGTTCAGATATTGTAGAATCTAAAACATTATCGAATGTGTAAACATGTAAAACGCTTAGAATCGAGATACATATGTTAGAGCTTCAGTTATATTACTTGTATCATGCTTGAAACTAAACGACACTATCTAAGATTAATTTTCAAAGCAATCAAAAACCTTCATGTCCATAAGTTCACAATTCTCAAAATTCTAGAAACAAATACCACTATTGAGTATGAGTATTCTTTCGATTCCGTCACTAATGTTGGCAACAAGAAGTATAATAGAAAATTTGTTTATAGTTACACCATTTGCCAAAGTTGATTTTATCTTTGGCTGAGGATAGTTTATAATTTCTCTTTTGTTAAAACCGATTCTAATAAAAACAATTTATCATAACACGGTTATATAGAATGCGAATGGTTTCCGAGCTGGGTTCTGCGCTCATATATTAATTTGTATACCGTGTATCCCGGAAATTTTAAAGCATATAGATTAACATGGATTCGATTTATGTCCCCAAAGTGTTTTTAAGATATTTCTAGTATCAGAACATGACAATGTGTAACAAGAGAACGTTTTGCGTAATAAATATTTCCAAAAATGTATTGTGCGGTAAAAAGCTTCGTTGAAAATACAGATTAAAAAGAGATATCAGATAGTCACTTTTGTCTCGCGACATCAATCGTACTACTGCGGTAATATTGCCGCTACGTACGAAGGTTCAAATCCCAATGCGGTTCATGTTTTTTTAGTTGTATTATTTTTTTAAATAAACGATTAATTTTTATCAGTAAAGACACATAATTAAACGTATTAATTGTTTTTATTAAACTCATAATGGATTTATTAAAATATTATTTAAAATTCAGTTACGATGAAATGATACCTGCTATTTTTTATAGTTATATATTTGCTTTAATAGATATTAACACTTTTTTGGTAGGTACATTTTAATTGATAACAATAAATGAATTTAATTGTTGTCATTAATAACAACAGATGCTAAGATACTAATCATCATCGTGTTTGAATCAACCTCCGGATTATAATTTATGGTGGCCGGGAAAATAACCGATGTGTGTGATTTGCTTAAATCAAGTGTTCAAAAAGCTCTCCGTTTTGTCCAGTCTATTGCAAAACTCCTGACGCACATTCGCTAGCTGCCGAGCATTAATTTGCTGCCATTCTTCGTGGATGGCGATCTTCAAATTCTCTAAAGATTCGGTTCGGCTCTGATCAATCCTGTTTTCAAGATGACTCCACAGGCAAAAATTACAAGGTGTTAGGTCAGGAGATCGTGGCGGCCAGTGAACTTGCCCGCGTAAATTAATAACACCATGGAAGGTATTTGCTAAATATTGCCGAACAATCACCGAGTCGTGCACCGGACAACCGTCCTGATGGAACTAAACTTTTTGCTGCAAATCTTTTTTTTTTCCGTGAACTTTCTCGTAAATATGAATGTTTCTGCTTTCCTTTCATTTAGTTGTATTTTCCATTTGTCGTAGTATGTGATTAGTCTGTGTATGTGTGACTTAAGAAGAATGTTCGCTGCTTGTGCGTTGTGTCTGTGGGTTTATATAACCGTGTCATCATCATATATGGCCATCTTACAGTTTACTTGTTTAGGTATGTCTTGTATGTATGTGTTAAATAGTTTTGGTCCCAGAACAGATCCCGCTCTTATTTCTCTAGTTTTGAAGTTTTGTTACGTACTTTAGCGCAAAAAGTTCTGTTGCTTAAGTACCTGTTTATTAACGTTATTATATGTCCTGGGTACTTATTTATTATCCTTTTCTGTAGTAGACCTTCTATCCATGCGATATCAAAAGCTTTCTGTATGTCTAGGAGTGTCACGACTGTGCTGTATTTTTTGTGGTAGTTTTAGACTATGTCTGCTGATAATCTCGCTAATGTTTGTACTGTGATTTGTTTTGACCAGTATGATTGTTTCTGTTAGTTTGCTTAACATAGATAGCAAATTTATTGGTCTGTATGACGTAGTTTTGGGTTTGATAATTGGGACTACTTTGGCATTTTTTCATTGTTGTGGGTAATGTTGTAGTTCCAGTATGACATTTATTATGTAGGTCAGTTGGACTATGGATTTTCGGGGAACATTCTTTATCAGTTTGTTGTCTATGGTGTCTATTCCAGGTGCTTTATTGTTGGGTAATTGATTTATGTAATTTTTTATTTCGGTGGGACTTGTTAGTTTGACGAGATGTTTGTGCTATCACTTCTGCTTTTCCTTTGTCTGTCATATAGTTTTCATGGTTTTTTGTGACTACTGGTATTTCTAAGTAGTTTAGACAATTTCCATAGATTATCGCTTGGTGTGGCGTTTTGTAGTCTTAATGCCCACTTTTCGTTATTTGCTCCTTTGCATGAGTGTCGTTGTTTTGCTGCCACTTCTTTCGTAACGTGTTCCTTTTTTGTTGGTTATTGTTTTACGTGTTATCAACGCGTTGGTAAATTTATCGATTTCAGCGTTTAGTTTGGCTACGGTGTGAATGTTATTGTTTATTAGGATGGTTTGATGAATTTCGTATCTTACTTGCTGCCAGAGTGTATTTTTGTATGAGTGAATCGTTTTTCTTTAGTGAATACTTTTAACACTGTTGTAATAGGGTTTTCGTCGGAGTTTAACTATGGGCTTGATGTGGGGTTTGTCATATTGGTTATATTTTGGTTAATCATTATGTCTATCGTAGTAGCGGTTGTATTGTTGGTTGGGAAGTGCGTCGGTGAGTATGGATATTCTATTGAGACGTTATTAACGTTGGCGAATTGATATAGAGTGTTTCCGTTACTGTTGTTTCGATGACAGTTCCATGTCAGGTGTCTAGCGTTCAAGTCTCCTATTATAAGGACTTGATTACCAAGATTTATTAGTTTATTTAGATCTTGATTCGTAAATTTATTTGTAGGTCTATTGTATGTTGTGATAGTACATATTGTTTTGCAATTTAATGCATATGTTTTCTATTGTTGTATCTTGTAAAATCACTGTGGTGAAAGCGATGTCATTTTTATGCGGCTAATCCTTCACTTAGTCCTTTTCTGTCGTGCCTGATTATCGAGTATCCGTTAATTTTAAACTTATCGTTTTCTTTCAGGTTTGTTGCCCTAAGCAACATTATGTCTATTTTGTTTTTATAGATGTAGTATATCAGCTCTAATTTTTTGTTTGTAACCTAGTTGATGTTCCAGTACGAGATTGTGATGTCTTTATTCATCAAGTTTGTTTATAAAGGTCAAGAACGCTATTGTTTTGTCTTTGTTGCCGCTATATTGTGCTAATTTGGCGTTTAATTTCTTTATTTGTTCTAGTAATAGTGTCGATTTAGTGTTTTCAGTTCGTTTGTTAGATGGTTGAAGTCGTTTATACTTACGGAAGCTGTGTTTTTACTGGTAGTTGGTGTGTGTTGCGATGTTAGTGGTTGGGTAATTGCTTGTTGTTTTTTAATTTCCCAGGAATTTTCTGTAGGGATCGGTGCTATGACGTAGTCTGTTTGCCTTTTCTTCTTTGTCGTCAAGCCGTTCTATTATTTTTCTGTATACCTTACAGTGAGCGCTGCTTGCAGTGGTCTTTTCCACAGTTTGCACATTTCGGTGGTGTATTGTTGTCTTTTGTGCATTCTTTTGATAGATGGCCTTCCCCGCATTTGACACAATTTGGTGCGGCAAGGCAGTGGCTAGTAGCGTGGCCCCAGGGTTGACATCGGTGACATTGTGTTACTCGTTTATAATTTATGTGTCTTCACCATTCAACTTGTAGATGGTTTAGTACCTTTACGCTCTGTTGGATCTGCTTAATTGTAATTCGATTGTCAGTAACAATTAAATAAGTGGGTCTACTTGTAACTAAACTTGTAAAAAACTTGCTTTACGTTGATGTTGTGAAATTCCGCTAGTTCTTCTTGTATTTATCTCCTCACTATTAAACAAGAACAGTATGTTCAAATAACTTGACAGTATTGTTATTAAAATGTCTAACTATCGACAGTACACTAAAAGAACACAAAAGTCTACTTCAACTTGCTAGATTTGCCGTTGCCGATGTTTACGACCTGTTTGACAGTTGTTATTTTTCAATATTTACCTTTCCCACCATACATATATTAGGCTACGTTTAGAATTTTTTATAGTAGGTTTGTTTACTCCTTCGAGCAAAGCTGTAGCTGAAACTTGTGCCGATTTATGACATTCTCTTATTTATTAGTTTCTCTGGATCTGATATTATTGTCAGGTGATGAAAAACGTTTATCAAATGAGCAAAATACGATGGCAGCGCTAACTCATAGTATCAATTTACTATGTATGAATAATAGTATGTAAATAGTTATAGAGATGGATACATTAAAAGCTAAACCGCGGGCTAGTACTACAATGTATAACATTGTAAGCTAACAATGGCAATGCAAATGCCACCAGAGTAAGTGGTGGACGGACGTTGTGGTTTTAGCCCGCAGGTTATTCAAAACTTATTTAAATTACGCGGGTATGCTTGTGAGTTTTTAATTTAAATTTTGTAACCTTTCTATTTTTTAATGTAATGAAATGTTTTTTAAAACTTGACCTATTTATTGTGTATCCGGTTTTAACTCAGTATGTTTTCTAAATCTTTAGAAATTCTTTATCACTATCTTTTTACAATCTGCATGGTGTAATTATAACTTATTATAAAAGTAGGAAAAAACCAACAGCGACTTATTTATTGATTTATTTGTTAGTCAAATCAAGACACGTAAAAATTCAAATAATGTATGAAAAACAAAAGTTACAAAGGTTTTATACAAAGAATTTCTTAGTTTTACGCTGTGTTAATATTAGAACTGCATTTAGACAGCATTTTTTAGATATTTAGCAAACTTAAACTTTAATTATTTGTAATATAAACTACGTTTAAAATTTTAATTAAAACGAATCAAATTGTTTTGTTTTGACATGTATACTCTGCAGTAAAATATATTGCCAACTTTTAAAATTTCGTAATTAAAGTGTTAAAGCAACTTTTACAAATAAAAAAATTAAAACTGCACTTAATACAATAGCGGTAAAATTTTAATATATATTCCGAACACGTAAAAAGACCCTTGCTGTAACAAAAGACACGAATTAAGTAAGAAATTAGTCTTTTGAAATATTTAAACATGCAAGGTAGCTGGTTGAGTTTTCGTATTAATTTGCTCTCAATTTAAAAAAATGTTCTACAATAAAATTATGTTTTATAACAATTTTAAATGTTTACATTTGATATAGATTTAATATTAAACACAATAACATTTAAAAAACGTATCATATTAATATCATATTCCATATGTAATCTACGCTCAAATCTTGCCTGCGACGATTTTTTTTAGAAAAAATACATAAATTTTGGTTCTTAAATGACATTTGTTGTTTGTATTTTATAGAATACCGTTGAAAATTAGCTATTTTAATAATTTTTAATTAACGCGGCGGTTACAAATTTTTAGAAGCGGCAGCCGCGGGATTAGAACCACGGACCTTTCATTCGTCGGTGTAATGCAGCGTAATGGGAGACCTTAGAAAGACCATTGGATACACTACACCATTGCTTGTAAATTGCTTAGTTAACGTTTTTTAATGTTTGAAATTTCAATAAGCAAATACTTTTTTATGCAAAATAAATAGGGCTTGACATTTTTGTAACTTTAAAAAACCAAAAAAAAACTGTGTATTGACTTTAAGAAATTATCATATTTTATTACAATTTCTCCACTTAGAGAGATGGATTACTTTAACTATATTATAGAACAAAATTATAGAAAGCTTGTAAAGTTGAAAACCATTGCAATTTTTCAGCACATAGCTATGATTCTGTAACTATTGAAAAAACAATTAAAAACATAATAATTCAGGGGAATACGTTTTACTTATAAATTTTATGTTTTTTAAGAATTAAGTTTGAAGATATTCTAATAAGTAATTGTACGTGTACATATTATTTCAAAGGGTTTTATGTCAACATAACCTTAGAAAAATATGTGGATAAATATTCCTTCATCATTCCTTATAGAAAAGTCATGTGGTAACCGCACCATTTTTTTTCTATTCTTGACTCGATGCCTGCTGCTATCTACATCCGATGCAACTAGCAGGAATATTTTAATTTAAATTCAAATCATTTCCAACTTGACAAAAGTACAAACTAAATTTACACCCAAGGTTAGAGGATGCCACTATTCATGATTAGCTAACACGGTGTACACTACATTAGGCAATCATTTTTAATTTTAATTAATACCTGGTGTAACTACCTGATTTGTAATCATAACCAAATTCCCCACCTTATAGACTTTAGGAATCTTATTATTTTAATTGAAATACCGTTCATTGTAATTTTGACTTAGTGTTTTCAGAGGCTCTCTCTCTCTCTCTCTCTCTAATATTTATCAAATTTGGGGAATCTTCTGAACGCTGACCGTCAAGAAAGTCTTTTAAAATATTACTTATGGCACCGCGTTGATTGGCCCCAAACAATAGAACACTGGGGATATATCCAGTCGACTTACGAATGGAATTGTTCATTACAAATTCCACTTACTGCAAAACGTTATTCCACATATCTCTACATAACATAGCAAGCATAGGTGTTAAATACTTATTTAATCGTTTGACTTGGCCTTTAGCTCGAAACATACTTGTAGCTATTTGCACATGCGTAACACATAGGGAGATCACTAACTGGGAGAACGCGCTTAAAGTGAACGCTTACTATAATTGAGGAAATAATGTTTAAGGTGTTTAATTGCTTTCTTTGAACTGGTTGTTCCACAGGAATACAACTTTGCAAATTTAGCAAATTAATCTACTACCAAAAGCACATGTTTGTTCAGATGTTTGCACTTACCGCCGTAATGCTCATTATGCCAAGTAATAAATGACGAGTTGCCTTTTGGAATACTATGTGATACGCCTTCGCTTATATCGTACATTGGAGAATACGCTATACATTGCAAGCATTGAGAGATGCACTCCTTTACCAAGTTTCTCAACTTTGAAAACCAGTAATGCCTTAACAGCATATCGCACGTTTTTGTAGATCGATATGAGCGCGGTTCGTATCACTGCCGAAACCATTCTGTTAGTTAGATAAAATAATAATTTGTTCCTACCGAACTAAGAATAAATAAGCTCGTTAACTAACTCAAAATTTCAAAGCTGACCATTATAACGAAAAACTTACTAATACACTTTAATCGTAACAAAATAAATTAAATAATGCACCAGCCAGCTCACAAAAATATTTATTACAAACACATTATAAAAAAACAAACTACATAAGAGCAATGAGAATTTTCAGATTTATTAAATTAGAGTCGTGGGAATTCTTACGTTACTTAAGATTAATAATTTTCAATTTGATAAACACAAAACTTTATAGATTAGACGCCACAATATTTTTTATATATAAAATGGTTAAATATTGAAACCAAAAGATTAACACATTAACATAATATCAAAAAACATATTTACATATTTTGACAGTATCGAAGGTCAAATATAAATTTAAAGTTACCTGCTTTCAAACTTTAATGCGCAAGTCGAATTGGTGAGGTCAGTGACGCGTTCTCATCTAATTTATGCGATGATGCAACATTACGAAATTCTTGAAATGCATATTTTAATTTCCATATTTTCCGTATTTATCCTGATTGATCTAATATTCGTACAGATCCATTAACCAGAATATCGTAAAACAAACGTAGCGTATGATAATCATTCGCAACATCCAACTCAAATTTTATCAGACGTAACACATGAATAATTATCGATTTTTACTCATAAAAATCATAATTCGTAACGGAAATTTTTCGTAACAGCGACGTTGTGACTAACATCAAACGTGCAGCGTAAAACCATATCTTAATATCGCATTTCAAACATCCAAATCGTAAAAAGGCGTACGTATTCAAACGAAATTTTCGTAACCATAACGAATTCAAACGTACAAATAATCAAAAAGCATCAAATATATCAGAAAACGTAGTCGTATATCAAAAACAAAACTTCCAATTCGAACGTAGAATAACTTATTGCGCAACTTTCCATTTAGGCGTGGTCATCATATGATTCATTGAAATGACGTAATATGATGCAATTTCCGTAAATCGTATATTAATTCTTTTTCGTAGATTTGAAACCAAGTACCATAAACAAACAATCCAAAAACCAAAAATCCAGAAAAAACTAAAACGTAAATTGCGATGTATTACAAAATACGAATCGAAACAAAATTAACTTACCCCTTCGAATTAACGGGTTTACTTTATTAATTACGTAAATTCAACAACGAAACGCAAATAATACCACAAAACGCAAGTGTTACTACCAAACGAAGGTGCTACTACCAAACGCCGGCATAACTTGCAGTACGCAAAAAAATGTCCGCTCACTACATCGCGAAAACGTAAGATGTCGAATAATGACTTCGTACTTAAGAAGAAGGCTCAAAACGCATGTGCGTGCGTCAACTGCTTGCGCAAAAGAATTTACATCAACAGTGAATACAAAAATGTTACTTAAAAACAGACTTATTCAATCGTAAAAAATGTGCACGTTACACCATTTTCCAATTTATTTAATACTGCTATAATTTCTAGATCTGTTCCTTGTCCTATAGCCAAGACTGTTCAAAACTTCGCGGTTCTAATATTAAAATGTTTTTATTGAGACTGAGTGCCTCTACATGTTTCATACGCAAATTAGGACGTTGCTCAATTTTACAACAGTATGATACGGGAATTAATATTTCGTTTATTTAAAATTAAGCGAGAACGATTGCATTCGTAATTATTATAAACTACAATTAGAAATTCACCATGTCAAGTAGCTTGGCTTAAAACGTAAAAACTTGGCTTGGGCATGAAAGTCAAGCTTTTTAAAAATAAATGTTTGACTTAGCTTGATGTTTGTGCATAAAGGCTTCGCTTGGTTTTCAAGCTTTTTCCAACTTTTTCTTGCTCCTTCCGCCAAAGTAGTTTATGGTCTTGGAACACGTACCCCGCACGTGGTATAGCTCACTCCCACAATATAAACGATATGAACAATCACCCAACTGCTAACATAGGTTACCTCATAACTTCAAACTGAAGTGAAGGGACAACGCGTATAAATTTTACATCAAGATAATATTATTTGAAAGCTTGGAAACAGCTTGAAAGCTTGACCTGTTAAACCTTGATTTGGCTAATCTTGAACTTAACTTGATTACTTAACAGCTTGGCTTCATTTTTTGGAAGTTTGGCTTGATTTCAAGCCAAGTTTTTGAAAACCAAACCTTAATTCCAATTCATAAGTATGGTAGAGATATTCCTGATCTGAAGTTCCTTTGCTAAAAAAGAAGATGGGATGGAACCTTTTGTGATCTTGCATTTGTAGCAAAATTGCTACATAATTCAATTGACACACGTCACAATACAATTCCGTAATTTCATCAGGGTAATATAAACTAAGAACTGACTTTGAAGCTAAGATCGTCTTTAAATTGTCAAACACTTCTAATTCTGCCAAAGAAAATTTGAATCCGATATTTTTTGAAATAATCATTAATTATTACATATCTCAAATAATCTGCCTTTCTTAAAAAAGGAGCATTTCTACAATTTTAAGTTTTCGGTAGGTAGGCGAAAGACAACCTTCAATATGCAGATATTCTCTCAGACGGTAGAAGTAGGTAGCAACAGATCGGCTATGTAAAACAGTATCTGACCGCTATTTATTAGCCTTTCAAAAATCGTAGCAACGTACATCGTGAATTGCAATACCCGAAAGACGTCCTTACACATTCAAACTGCCAGCATGCGTTACCAAAGACAAATACTTTGGAAAGCATCTTTTAAATGGAGGTGCACGAGACATTTTTTGACTTTCAAACACTCTAGTTGGCTTTCCATTAAGGGCATTAGGAAATTATCTAGCAAAACAATTTTTTTTAAGGGTCGAAAGTCAACGCACATCATTAATAAGTAAAACTTTGTTAAATGTAAAATCTAAATTAACTCTAAGCTTAACGGGATCAAAGAAAATTCGATCATCAGTAAACACAATTTTAAATTACGAACGAGATACGAAATCTCACCCCAGATACAACCGTAAGTCATAGTATCATTAGTCACAAAAAATTATGAGAAACCTTGAAGACATCTACTCCAATATCCTCCTTTAATATAACTAAAATAGTCAAAAGCGAGTTACTAATCCCAGAATATTGATCTGACTACTAATTAAAGAAATTGGGTTTCTTCTATCAATAAGTGCTTTTAAAGGATACATATACCGATCTAAAACTACGCCAACAGTCTATGCTGGTAGTGATCTTGAGGCTGATACGGTCTCCACGACTTGCGAATGTCCAGTAACTAGAAGAGCGGTTGTAGAATTTGGTTGTGGCGCAGGGTCTGGACATCGTAGCTTAGCGCAATCTTTACGCTGATGCCGACTGTCACTATATTGATAACACTAAATCCGTGCACGTTTTGGCCTAGGACAGTTGTCTTTTGAGCATTTCCAATAGTTATCACATTTTATGAATAAAGCTCTATTACGGGTTCTGCTGTAACCAGCTGTCACTTGTGGCGGTAGTGCACTGAACTTAAAGCACCTAAAGCCGTTTATTTAGCTCATTTCATAAACGTACTGTTCGAACTGTAGTTTCTATTGAGTTTTGCAGGTCGGGGAACCGCGCCGGTCAATGAATCTATCAGCGAAATTGCGTGTAGAACTATTTTATAACGGCTAGAGTAGAATGTGGGGGAGCCCGTTATGTTGGTAAAACATTCTTCTTCTTACTTCTAGTGACACTTTTTCAGGATGTTCTGCAAGCACTTCGCGTAGACATTCTACATAAATGTGTGCATTTAAGCACCGAGGAAGGATGTAAGGTCCAATTAAATTAGTTTCCACAATCCTTGCCCACACATTCACAGAGAATTTATGTTAATTGTTGCGTCTTTTTGTTGCATGTGGGTTCTCTATGGGCCAAACATGGGTATTTCTCAAATTAAAAATTCCTTCCCTTGTGAATGTGACGTCATCAGTGAACAACGCGTGGTTGTGGCGTGTTTACAATCTGTGGACAGTAACGTGGCGATGCAGAAAGTCATCTGCAACAACTGATTTTGTAATTTAAATGGATGTTGTAAATTGTTGTGGACGGTTTGTCATACTATATGGCGGTTGACATTAAGTTCTCTATATACAGGCCGCGTATTGGTTAACGGGTCCTTCCAAAACCGCCCTAAAACCGCCTCTTCTCATGCAAGCTGTCGAACCCATGATTGTCGACCGCGGTTATGATACTGTACCTTATCCCACAGGCGTTGATGAACAGCCGGCAAACATGCGAGCATTTGGAAGTTGCCTGTTTGGGTATTCTCATGGTACACAAGGTGAATATCGGTGAGTTCAGTCCAAGTGAATTTGTACATTTTGCATGTTAATGGAACAACAACAACAATAACAATAAAACAACAAAAACACAATACGACAGCAACAAAACAGCAATAGCAATATGAGTTTACAAGTAAATCACCGAAAAGTTCTAAAAAAAGAGCAAAATGAGAATTATTTGGCATCTGTTGAACAATACTTACTTAATTTCATCAACCCATTTTTCTAAAAGTGATACGTGCGCAGCAATTCAAGCGGCGCCTTCTTTTTCTTTACGCTACCAACTCGGACTCTAATGTCACTTACTAAATCTTAGAACATATACTATCAACCCTGAAAATATGCGCGCTTATTTCTCTGACACCTTGTACTTCTTAAGGCCCTAACTATTTTCATTTGTACTTTTACTAGTTTTAGAGAATCCCGTATATTCCGTTCAACTGAGTCACAAGCAGCTTTTAGGTTAATGAATGTAAGGAATATTTTTTCTACTTTTACTTCTTTCTTTTCTGTTTTTCTTAAATTGTGTACATTATCATGTGTTTGCTTTCCTACCGTCTAATATTTTGTCTACTGTGCTTTAGTGGTCGCCTTTCTATTTGATCTTTCTTCCAGCCCGAACTTCTTTGACCACAATTTTGTACATGTTTCTGGTATACCTTTTATATCCGATTTTACTTTATTGTCTTTGTTTGTCATTCCTCTTATTATTCTTTTCGTTTCCCTTTATGCTTTGTACAGCATCCCAAAATTTTCTGCTATTTTTTGCATTTGTTTATCAAATTCTTTCAGCTTCCAGTTGTTTCTGGTACTAATTTGTTTGCTATATTTCTTTTACTTGTGCGTTTTTTGTCTAACTACTTCTTTCTGTGTCTCTGTATACTTTTTGCATGCCATTTTTTAAATTTTAATTGATTTTCTCATTTCTTGATTCCACCATACTGTTTTCTATTTTTGGGTTTAATGTGTTTTTATTTTACAGGTTTTCTTTGTTATTCACTTTTTACTTAGTGTCGAATTTTCATCCACTTGTTTCTGTTTGCTTAATTCATGTCTATTTTCTTTCGATATTCTCTTCTTGTTTCCTAATTTCTTGGTCTATGTTTTTGTATTCTTTTGGTTATGTCATGTTACTAATAATTGTCGTTTCGGCTATGATATTGTTTTAATATGGATCATTTTACTTGCAATTTCTTGTGTATTTACTATATAATCAACTATATTCTTATCATTTCTATCATTTGCTATGAATGTATGTTTATCTATCATCTACCGGTTGTTTCCAGCAAGAATTTTCTATTGTTAAATTATTTAGTTGCCAAAACTCTGTCATTTTCTTTTGGGCGGTTTTACAGTCGCCTCATAGAAATTAAAATAATTCTAATTAACAATAGATTTCCCTTTATCAAAATTAAAAAACAAGTAAATTAAACCTAAAATGACTTATAATTTTGCTAGAAAATAAAATAGTTTTCGTACTATAACTATAACCAACTAAAAAGAGGATCGTTGCAAGAACGTATTTATATAAAATCCCGCTCCTTGCGCCGCGATTAGACTACAGCACCGTAAGGCTATGCGTTTTAGTTATTTAACACCACTTTTTTAATGTGCGATTGTTTATTTTAAACATTAGTAGGTCCTCTTGAAATCGCCAATTGTCTCTTTTTCAAACATATCGCTTACTTAATAAATAAGATAAGCACGTGCATCATTATAAATTTGTTCCGACAAACATGTTTATGTTACAAAAAACTTTTTGTTAACCAATGCAGTTTTATTTTCATATTATTTAACACTCCTTTTACAATGCGGTTCACTATGATTATTAAACGTGTGGTTTGCAATACATATTATTATTATTTTATTAATTGCGCAAAAAGTGATTGACGTTTCCAATTTTACGTGAGAATAGTTCTAGTTGCTTCGAGAGGTTGATCGCTGACAAAAATTTAGTGCAGCATATGTATTTACTTTTTACCCAATATTTACCAATATTTACAAATATTTATTACATTTAGCAAATATTTACTAAATATTTATAATATTTACCAAATATTTATTATAACATAAAGAATAAGATTTTTACTATCAACGTATTTGGAAACATTTAATAATGCAATTTTAAAATGCTGCGTTCGCTAAACGTGAAAAGGGTTATACTCATTGTATAATCATCAAAATGTGAATGTGTTTTAGTTTCAACTTGCATTTATGTACTGTTTTGATGACATTGAAAAAAGTTATTAATTGAAATACGTAGTTTTGTTAAGAATATTTTAAACATTAATGGGCTACCCAATAACTTCGCTTTCAAAAATTTAAAAAACAGTGATTTAACTGAGTTGGAATTATTTGTTCAAAATGATTTAAAAGACCTAGTGAACAGAAAAGAATCTGAAAATTACATCTACATCGAAGGATCTTGCTTGCAAACTTTCGTGTGTGAATCAAAATTCTGCATAATTAACTAAGGTAGGTGGTTATCAGCAATAATCTGCATCAAGGATTTTTTACTATTTACACGACTGGTTACTGTCACTAATTTCCACAATTTGGTTTTAAAGTTAACTCTTTTTTTTTTAAATGAAGCAAATTTATAAAAACAACAAATCACATCGGATATTATCAAATTACTATGCTCATATTCAGAAGCGTTTGCTAAAAAATAGTTGAAAATGGTGTCACCTGAAAATATGTCCAAGAAATATAGTTCTGAACAAGGTTCTAAACGTATGTATTCCAAGAAAAGACTTCGTGGGTGTCTGTCGACACTATCAATTGAGTCGATTTCTGACAAAGGAAGCACTACTTCTAAAATTATGGAAAAGGATTTTGGATCCACAGATCTGCTAATGGAAGAAGTAGTTCTGTTGATGAATTAATAACCCCTTTAGAAAAAAAGAACCTTGAAAATAAGTGGATCAGTCAAGACGACCAAAGAAAAATGTTTCCGAACCATCAAAGCAACCTTTAATAATAAACTTTTTCCAAAAGGTTGATATAATATCTATTTTCCAAAAACATTAACAGCTGAAGTCCATGTTGTTACAACAACTCCAATTTAAGTTTGGCCATTTTTTCGAACATGCTATTGAAAATAAAAACCCTGAAATAAAATTGAGTAATTTAATGAGAACCTTAATTGAAAGGACTAGAGCTAATAGAAAACGCAAATCAAAAAATGCAAATTCTTTGGGTGATTTAAATTACTAATTTAAAAAATTTCATTCCATAAATTGCATTCTTAGTTCGAAGTATAAGAAATGACTCAGTAGTAGAAGGAACATTACGATTTTAACAACTTGCTGATTGCCACTTATCATTTGGATTAGCAAAGATGGCACAAAAATAACTGGTTGAGTAGAATACAATTCTTACAATAATAAAATCGTTGGATAATATCTCTAGAAGGAGGTTTTCCAAAACCATTATATTCCTTCATTGGCAAACCACATCGAATCATATTTTGTAAATAGTAAACGTGCAGAGTATGCGTACGTGATAAGGACACAAACACCGATTGATTGTTTGACGATATTTGGAACCGATAATTGTTTTATTGCTGAAAATGTTATGCAACGATAGGGTACCATTAAACCAGAAGCAGATAAACTGGAATTCAGATATTTCGTTATTCCTCCGATAGTGATACGAGGTTATTAAAAGCCACGATATTACGTTCTACCCCCCACAAGATACTTTACATATAGGCACAAAATTAAGAAATCGACAACTAAACAGGATATAGGAGGATAGAGTAAGTAATCGGAAAATATAAAATTTCAACATCACATCTACAATATATAGTAGATAATTTTTCTAAAGATAAACATTTACTCACTTCTTCTGACATCAATGGTGATGACAAAAATGAACTTTAAGTCTGTTGAAAAAATGTTATCTGGTAAAGTATCTTTGATGTTAACCGAGCATTTTCCTGAAAGTCACGGTACTGTAACATATTTAAAAATTATTAGAAATGTTCTTAAATCATATTTAGACAAAACTTTGATTTTAGAAGAACGAATTCATAGTATTCGGTACGCCGTTTTTATGTTGAGACTATTGGCTATGAAAAATCTTATTCGATTACCAAGAATTTCATCACTTTAAAGAAATACTTATACGTAGGGATGATGATGAACTAAGACAATTAAATTTAACCACTTGGTTGTTCAGTTCACAACCACGTGAAAAGATATTCAGAGCAACCCGCTCATTGACTTCTACGTTGTCTACTGAAGTCGACTTTAGTTTGCAGGGTACAGGGTAAATAAAATAGAAACCATAAATTCAATAACAAACGATTTGTCACAAAAATTCAGAACTATAAATTAAGTTCACGTATTGTTAACGTTAACATTGAAGATTATTGGAAAAATGACAAAGAATTTAAACGAATTTGTATGAGTGGTTCAAAAGAAGTCAAGGAAGATGTTAATGGACTAGATCTGCCTGTTCAAAATATTGAGTGGAAAAATATTTGTGTGGATACTCCTAGGGATAGTCATAATTTATGCTTTGACACTACTATTTTAGAAAATAATACAGAAAAAATTATTAATGAAAACTGCTTTTTTGATATGCCGTTTTACGATCTTCTTCGAGAGAATATTTGTTATTTTCTTGTTGAGGCGAAATAGTCGGTTTCTGTCCAAAAAGTAAATATGAAGGTGCAAAGTTTGTAGAACTATGAATTGTGCCATTGTATTCGCTGGCACAAATTGTGCGAGTGTTGACCATGCTCGGTTATTAGTATCATTTACTTTACATCTCAATCGATTGGCGATTGTCTGATTTAATCTTTCATTTAGTCCATTTGATTCTGGGTGATCGATGTAAAAACAATCTGTATACCAGTTGTTTTTTAAGTAGTTTTTAAAATCAGTTGGATTTATAGCAGTATATTGATCAGCTAACAATATAGAAATATTATTGTTTTGCTACTGGATTAATTAAATTGATAAAATCTTGAAATTTTTGTCCCTTAGTTCTAGAAATCCACGCATATCTGGTGAAATGACCTACTAAAATATGCATATATCTTTTTATGGAGCGGATTCCTCCAAAACCACCTACACTGTCAAGTGACATGATTTGAAATGTTTGGAATGCCGAACCGAATTGCGAAAGTACGACTATGTCTAGTTTTATTTTTAATATATATATTTTGGAATTTTTATAAAAAGCATGTACAGCTTCATGCAAACATCTAAAATAATAATGAGGTCTTATTGTAGCTATCATTTGTCGTGGACCAATGTGGCCATAGTGTTTATGAACAAGGTCAATAATCTCATTTCCAAAACTGGGTGAAACAAAAATTCTCGACTTCTCCTTTAATCTTTTTAAAATTAACCCATTTTTTAGCCTTCATTTCGGAAAGATGTTCCGACTGATCTTTTAGTATAGTAGGCATATGTATTAAATTAACGATTTGAATAACATCTTCGTTTTCAAAGTATTCAAGTACCGGGTTCCTAGATAGAAGGTCGGCAATAAATTTGTTTCACTTTTTTTATAAATTATATTAAAATCAACTGGGGACAAATAAAGAATTAAGTCACCAAGAATTGCGTCTGTTTTGGCTTTTGTTTTTAAATTCTGTAATGGTTTATGATCACTACAAACAGTGAAAGAACGAGCAATCAAATAATGCAGCCAAAATTTTATTCCATCTTTAATGGTTTTACATTCTAAGTGTATAATGTCCAATCGTTTTTCAGTATTCGAAAGCTTTCTTGAATAATAAACTACAGGATGTAATAATCAATCTTCTCTAGGCTGTTTAAGTGTTGCCCCCATTCCTTTCTGACTCGCATCTGTCACGATCTGTGTTATTTCTATGTGTTGAATATGTTCTTCTCAAGTTCTGGAGAAAATCAAAATGTTGTCTATGTAATTAATGCAAAAATCATCTATATTATTTCTCCGAATTATATTTGACAAAGTTCTTTGAATAGTTGCAGGAGCAGTCTTGAGACCAAAAGGTAAGACTCTGAACATAAATTTTCCATATTTAGTGATAAAGAAAGTTTTTTCACGGTCCTCTAACTTAAGAGTGATGCACCAAAATAGAGAATTAATATCTAAAACTATAAAGTATTTGCAATTGACGAATTCATCAATAATATCTTGGATTATACGAAATGGAAAACATTCTGGGACCACCAATTTATTTAGTTTTCTGAAATCAATACATAAACGAGCTTTTCTTCCATCATCCTTTTTGTATGCCAGTGTTATTAGGGGGGAAAATGGGGAGTCAGATTCTTCAATAATTCCAGCCCGAAGTAGCTTTTTGACTTGAGTTTTTATTTCCTCATCAGGAATAGAACATTTATATGGCCTAGATGTCAGATGTGACGTATTCTTCCTTAATTAGTTTTATCTCGGCTTCTTTTGATTTTACTTTACCGATATCAAATTTATCATTTGCAAACATGTGTTTATGTTTTTCAATTACATCTAAAATTTTTGTTGCTTTTCATAATCTTTGATATGGCTTACGTCAGCTTTAAAATCGCTTGTGTTAAATTTTCATTAAATCTCACTTCTATATTTTCAAAATTTTTATCTAAAGTTTGCGCCTGATCATTGTAAATCTATAACCTTTTTAGTATAAATGCGTTGAAGAATTTTTAAATTTTCATCTTGAATCAACTGAAATTTTTTTATAACATCGATATCTGGTAATAAATCATGAGAAAAATTATCGTTTTTAACAACATAAGCTGTTATACAATCAGTAATTTTACCAATACGAAGTTTAATTAAAGCCCGGGCAGTAGTAAAGTTATATCCGTTGATTGTTTTTAATATGCTTTTTTTTCGAATAATCTCAACTTAAACAAATCAGCAATTCGTCGGTTAATTAATGTGACATTTGAGCCACTATCATAAAGAGCATTTATTTTAAAATTATCATTAAAAACTACTTTTAATTTTATCAACGGATCTACTTTTGCCCGGCTATCTAGTTTAAATCAACATTTAATATTTCCATGTCAGTCATATTAGCCGAAGGTTCGGCCTTGTTTGGTTTAACCTTTTCCCTGGTTGTTTGTTTACTGCGACAATCTGATGATAAATGAAAAGGATTTGGAAAACCAAGGTTTGCACAATTTGAACATGCTTTACGCTGAAAATCATTTTTTTTGTTTGTGTTAGAAAACATTTTTGTAAACGGCGGGGAGTTAAAATTATTTTCTTTTTTTTGCTAGAAAATGCATCCTCCAACTTTCTAAGAGCAGTGTATAACTTATTTAGAGAAGTCAGTTCCTCTCTGTTAAGCTCCTCTTGAGCTTCGTTTGGTAACCCGAAAACTATTTGGTTAATACGAGTAATATCAGAACCTTTTGGTTCTACTTCTAAACACAACTTTTCTTTAACTAACGCTTAATCGACTAAAGAGCCACCTAAATATTTGTAGCTAAAAGCCTTTCTTAATATTGACCATCCTTTATCAACAAAAACATTATTAAACTTTCCAATTTACCCAACCTGCTGTAAACCCAATTTTTTTAAAATTAGTCTAATACCGGTCTTTGGCTGATCCTGAGAAAAAAACGCAGAGCTTGAATTTTTAAACTATCAGAAAAAATTTGAAACCTATTACATTCATTCTCAAATCTACACAATCATTCTACAGAATCTTGTTTTTTTTGAATTTTTCTAAAATAAATTCCTTATGAATATTGTATACTTTTGTTTGTTGATTTGAATTCAATTTCAACTGTTGCTCTAAATTTTCTATTTGCTCTTCTAACTCTAATTGTAATAGTTCGATAGATTTTGGATTTGGATTTGACATAGGTATGTACTCTTCTAGTGGAAAATCTTGGTAACAAAAATTTCCAAATTCATCAAAATACTCTTTTTTAACTTCATCATCTAACTTAATACCTATTGTTCTATACCCATTAATGTTTTTTATAGCTACTGTAGCATTTAATATATTCTTTTTACTTGATAAAACGGTATGGTGCTTCAAATCCTTAGTTTCATCTGCAAACGCGTATGTACATAGTATTTTTATCAGTGGTGATACCTTGAATAATAAAATCTTTCTCAGCCTTCTTCACAACCTGAACGAAAAACGGACCATCTTCTAACTAGTTCTTGTAAATGTAATTTAATTTCTAAGATTGTTTCTTTTTAACGTGATTTATTTCTATAAAAGTATAAACGAACAACATTAATATAAATATACACAACTAAACAATATCACATACCTATAAAAGAATTAAATTACACGTATGTTCCAAAACCGTAAGAAATAATTTCGTACAACAAAAATAACAATAATTAATAAATTAAATGAAATGTAAATAAAATAAGACTTGCAGTCTGAAGGTTATAGGTTGCTATGCTGCAGTATTTATCATTAAGCTGGAGCAGTGTTTCCACCTTTACAAATAATCACTGTTATTTTCAAAATATTTACTGTAGTTTATCCGAATTTACCGAACATTTACGAATATTTAATATATTTACTAGATATTTACTAATATTTACAATATTGACTAAAATTTACAATATTGACTAATATTTACCAAATATTTACTACATTTACCAATTGCGGTTCACCATATTTACTAGGTGATCAATCCCTCGAATTGGTTAAATAAGTTAATATGCATTTTTGACTATTGTTTTAATATAACTAAATTTTTTCATGAAAACTTTGTTTTTAAGTTAATCAAAAAAGCTTAAAATTGTCTGAATATTGCAAAATTGTGATGACTAAAATATTTTTCCAAATAATTAGCGTTTTTCTTGTTTCGTTTTGCGTGTCATTACTAACACAAAATTTTTTATTGTTCTAGTTGTATGTATAAAATGTGTAAAATTGTTTTTACAATTACAAACTTATCAATAAATTAACTGTGTTTTAATGTGTAATAATCGGTATTTTTAAATGTAATACCACAAAAAACAATAATTACTGGAAAACTTAATACACAACCAAATAAATTTTACCTTACAAAACAATAAATATAAAGTATATTTTTTGTAGTAGATTTGCAGTGAAAAAAAAAATTGAACAATATTTCAACGTAGGTAAAGCAGACGACAATTAATTAAACGTACTAATAAAATACAAGACCTAACCGAACGAGAGATAGTTAAAGGCAGACCTGGGAAAACTATTTTGCAGTACATACCTATGATCGATTTTGTGACTCACTAATGAACTTCAAATCTTATCAGACATGCACATTTAAATGTTTAATAGCTACATATTACCTAAAAGTAAAAAGAAAATTTCTTTCTACAATTGTATCTAAGCGCGCAGGTTAGGGATAAAATATTTGAGTTTATTGAATTTTTATTAATTTAATTTGGAATACTTTATTAGCGGCGTCGGCTTTTAATTGACAGAAAAACGTCAGTTTTATTAAAATTATAAACTATGTTTCAGTTTCAGTCAGAGAACAAAATTTTCTATTCTCAAAATGTGAACAAAAAGAAAAAAAACTAATTCAAAGTATACAAATAGGTATTATGGACAATCAAATTAAATTTTCGGTAAAACGTAAATTTATTATTAATAATGAACGTATCCAGAAAATGGTAATTTGCAGTAGTTAATAGATTTGATTATATTTAATATTGTATAAACTAACGTACGAAAATAATGAATCTGTAATGCGTAGTACGTTACGCAAATAAACACGCAACAGTTTTACATACTGTTGACTACTGATGATGCAAAATTTTAATAATAATTACATCAAACTACCCACATAAACATCTTTTGATGTGTTTATACAAAATTAAACACGTTGACATAACCCAAAATCGAATAACGTAAATATTTGTTAAGTGATACAAAAGCAAATAAATATAGATGAACTAATTCCAGTGTAGATGCATACATAATTCATCGTACAAATATATAAATAGAGGAAATAAATTCATAAGTAAACAGAAACAGTAATTTGCTTAATTATGTAATGTAAGCCACTGTAATAGGCGACGAATTAATAAAACCCTCATAAATCAATTTGCTTGTATTCAACCCTTTTGGTGTTTTCCCACATTATTATCCAAAAGCTCATCTCTGTGCTATGTTTCTAAAAATAACGTTACAATTGATTGCATTAATAGACAATTTTATAGAAGGAAGAAAACTGACAATAAATAAATATTTTTTGACGTGACACGTGTACTTCAGTCTCATTAAATATAACTAAAGCATAAAAACACGTAATTATCCTTATATATTTTTTTAATAATACCAGAAATTATTGAATCCTTTGTAAACACGAATAAAAATACAAGAGACAGTATATAAAATAATAACTTTTAGTTTTTATGTTATTTGATAGTATTTTTATTCGAAAAATTCGGCTATAAAATGTTTATGGTTTAATTAATCTTGCAATCATTAAGGATTATTAAGGTTGCAGTTTACGGAGGATACCTTAGACTTTGTTAATTGCTAAACAGGACTTTACGTCTACAGACGTTTAATGTCGAGGCATTGGTATTGATCTTAACGCTAAGAACGTGTCAGTTTAAATAAAGCCGTTTTATTTCACAATTATTTTCTTATATACAACGTCTCTTTTATTGGCACAACAAAAAAGCAGTCTAAGCTATTTTATTGGCTTTGAGGAGTATCGAAATTAAATTACTAACTTCTTTACGCAAAAATTATTGTTCTTTGGCTTAAACACATCTGCTTTGCCAGAAAATAAAAACAATCATTGGTTTTTTTTGTTGGGACTATGAGCAGTAATATCAATACTGAAAGTATATTGCCAGAAACCTTTTTTTTATTTGTGATTGAAACCAGGAACATAAACACCCAGCTACTAATTCCAACTATATAGGCGATGAACAAAATGTTATTTGTTAAGTAAAGACATACACTACCGCTCATGGAAGTTCGGACACCTAATAAAAATATCGTAATAACAATAAAATTTAGTACGCATTTGTTAAATGAAAGAAATTCAATCATAACAAGAAAAAGTACCTACTGTCGTAAAATTCTTTGAAATTTATATTATTTTTGTTTCTTTTAAGACTTGGAAAAATACATTTAAACCGCACTAATCCCTTTTAGCGTTTTATTGCTATTCTTTCACTTACTGAAATGCTGTTCTTTTAAATTGAAGGTAAGCCGCCGACAATTTATTGTTGTGAAAATAAATTTTTTAGTACAATTACTTCAATATTTTACAAATTTTATAAATAAAGTGCTATATTTGTCAGTCTCGAAGTAAATGAGCTTGCGATTGCATCTTTGTTCTGTTTTAAACTAAAAAGTGTTAAACATTATTTTGAAAATGCCACGTGGAAAACCTACTTCTTTAGAAAAACGTGCAAGTGTTATTACACTGTTAGAAGAAGGCTATTCCGTTCGTCAAATTGCAAAAAAAACGAATTTGAAAAGTTCGACCGCGAATGATATTATTCAGCGATATCGAAGAACGGCTAGTTTAAAAGATCGAGATCGTCCAGGACCATCCAGACAAACAACACCTGCTGAAGACATAAGAATTATATTGTTAAGCAAACGAAATAGAAAACTTACAGCACCAGAAATTACTTCAGAAGTGAATCGCGGACGCGAAAAGAAAATTTCAACTAGTACTGTGAAACGTCGACTTCAAGAAGCTGATCTTCATGGGCGCGTTGCCGTTCGAAAACCACTTCTACGGCGTGGTAACAGGGCGAAACGACTTCAGTGGGCACAAGAACATTTAGATTGGTCGGTAGAAGATTGGAAGCAAGTGCTCTGGAGTGACGAATCCAAATTTGAAGTATTCGGACAAACTAGACGCGTGTTTGTTCGAAGATCAAAGAGAGAGAAAATGATTCCGGATTGTATTGTGCCCACTGTGAAACAAGGAAAGAGTTCGGTGCTTGTTTGGGGATGCTTTTCATTTGCCGGAACGGGGGATTTATGCCGAATTGATGGAATAATGAGAAAAGAAAATTATTTAAAAATTTTGCAAGAAAATGCTTTACCATCGGGGTTGCGTTTAATCGGCTCAAATTTTACTTTCATGCAAGATAATGACCCCAAGCATACAGCGGTAGTGTGTAAACAGTATCTAAATGCACAAGAACAAGAAAACGTTTTAAAAATTATGAAGTGGCCTCCCCAGAGCCCCGACTTAAATCCGATCGAGTTGTTGTGGGATGAGCTGGACAGGAGAATTCGAAAAGTGTGCCCAACTTCCAAAAATCATTTGTGGAACATTTTAGAAAGTGAGTGGACAAATATTCCTCATTTGGTTTTATCAAAACTTATTCAAAGAATGCCTAGAGTAGTTCGAGCAGTTATAAACGCGAAAGGTGGTTTCTTTGATGAAAAGAAAATTTAAGTTTTTTTTAATTTAGAAATAAACAATAAATATTTTTTGTGTTATTTTTAATGCTTTGTTTCGTAAATATAAAAAAAATGAATTGTCCTTAGTTTTGTTTGATTTCTTTACTATTTTTGTACATCTCATTATGTGTCCGAACTTCCATGAGCGGTAGTGTACAAATAAACATTAAAGTAATTCATATCCTTTAATTTTCAATTTACGTACTTTTTATGCAGGATGTATCAAATTTCGTGTTAAGTACGGGGAACTCGTTTATTATCAGAGATAGGGAGTTGGTTAAATGGACAAAAATGATCTTCGAGTTATGCCTAAATAAATTCAACAAACAAAGTTTACCCCCTCTATCAAGTTTCTGAAATATGGTGGAAAATAATAAAATTAGTGTTTTTGATTTTTAGCTTTAAAATTTTTATTCAGGGAGGTGTTTAAAAACTGAAAAAACTTTGTTAACAGAACTTTTTCTGCTCTTTCAGATGATGGCAATACATTTTTGTTATGGTTATTACTTTACTTTATATCGATACCAACTTTTGTTTTTCATATGGTAGCCATTTTAAAGTTTTATGCCATAAAATAGAGAAAAAATCTTCTCAAAACTTGTACTGAAGCACGTCTAATGTGAACCCTCGGAAAATTTCGACATGCACTAATAATTTGCTCTCTTAGCTGCTCAACAATGTTTTAAGTTACAGAATACACTTGAACCTTAACGTAACCCCAAAAGTAAAAGTCTAGTGGTGTTAGATTCGGAGACCTCGCGGGCCTAAGTATGGGTCCATTTGTTCCTAACCATCTGTCTGGAAATTTTTGGTTCATCAAAGCTCTCGTCGCATATTATGCATAAACAAACTTCATTTTCTTTATTTTGATCATTTTCCAACTTATTTTTATTTTATTTATTCATGAAATTAATTTTCCTTGTAACTTTGTTGGTCTTCTGGGCTAGTACCTTTACTTCCAGAGCAACTTTGAAGAGAATTGAAATTAGAATTTAACTTTTTTTGACCTTGCTTTTTCTCGTTTCTATTCTTCTTTGGCTACAATTCGGTATGAGTAAAAATTCTTCCAAAACTTTGGTTGCGGCATTGCTATCTGGAGAAGTAGAAGTACATGATAAGCTCTGAGAAATTTTCGAGTCGGTGATGGTGGTTTCTTTTCATTGATATCGGCGTGAACTTGACTGTAATTTCGTTTACACCAGAACAAATCATATCTTTGGTAAGCGGCCGTGACTGCCTTTTCTGATGAAGGCCCAGCACGCATTGTTACATCTTCAATAGTCCCATAGACTACCATTTCGTATGAACTCCCAGCAGGAATTCTGGCATCTTCAATAGTCGCATGATTGACATTGGAGACCGTATTCTGGAACATACCATTATCAATTGCAGCATCAGGAATCTCAGTTATCATGAATGGGAGAAAGTCTAAATCTGTAAATATATTTTTGTTCAAATAACATATTCCGGTTTATTAAAACCAATTTGAACAAAGTCCAAACGAGCAGCACGGGAAAAAGCGTTGGCCACCAAAACTGCTATAATATATTGCCCTATTCTCGCACCGAGATGTACTCTAATCCATAATGAACCTGCATCATTATAAGCGGCTTTGAATGGTTTCATAAATGTTTTATCTAGTGGTTGGATTTTGTGCGTTGTATGCGGTGGACTGTTGAGCATATGGATATGATTTTTACGAGCATACAAAATCACCTCGAGATTTTTATGACTTCTATGTCCGTTCAAAATTAAAAGAACAGGATTCGATTTAGTGGGCTGAGCATATTTAACAAAATGTTTAACCATTTCAGAAATACGGAAGCATCCATCCAGCCATGGGTCTATGGAACACCAACTGCCTCATGTGGTGCTTTAAACATTAAGCTATCATTCATTATCTGTCTCTTAAGTATAAGTAACGGAGTAATATAAGTTTCGGTAACATTCATACAAATCGTAACAGTGACGTTATGACCCCTGTCGGCGGACGTCATTTTTTCAACTTGATTTTTGCTGTTTTAAGAGAGAACTCTTTCATTTTTGTCAACAAAGAACACTGGTCTCATCAGCATTGTATATGCGTGATGAAGAAAATTTATCAACATTCATATGAAAATCGAGCTAAAATAGATTAACCTGCGGTTTATTGAAACCAACAGCCTTTGCCAAGCTGGTTCCTTCTGGTGATCGTAAAGCGAGATCTAGGTGGCGCTTTAAAAATCCATAATAAAAATCTTTCACCGCCATAACTCGTTGAACGTTGAACCTGTGTTTAATTTTCATACTTACTGCCAAATCGAAAGCAAACTTCAAAATATATTTTCTTGTTAATGGCATTAATCTATTGTCCAAGTCTGTCACGTGCCTAACAAGTAGGTTCGTATGTTCTTTTATTAAAGGTAACCTTAATTTTTAACCCATGTTTAAGAGCACTAACACGTCTTTGAAGTGTGCTCTTCGATATATTGTACACTTTTGCTGCGTCCCTTATGCTATCATTTTCTTCGGTTACATATTTTACAGCTTGGATGTGGTTTTTTCGTTCCAAGACGCGGTTAGTCGCCCTGCCTTTAAACTTTGGCATTCTAAAATAAAAAATGAATACCTAAGCTGTAAAACATGCGATGTTGTTCCGCGATACCCGAAATTAACTTGTCCCAGGTTACCCGAATCGCTAAAAATATTTGAGCGTATGGTGAATCTATTCAACTCAAAATTAAGCTGATTTTCAAGCACTAATAAGTTATATAATACCAAAATTATAACCTGCATGCGGTAGAGACATATTAACTCAGCTGGTCAATTGATAACGTGGCTTAAAAACATAAACGAAACAAATAAAAAACGCAAAAACTTCAATATCAAGGCACTTGCTTCACTGCTCCTCATGAAAAGTTCGAGGTTAGATTATTATGCTTTAACGCGCCTGTCTAGCATTAGTGGGATCCATGCCAAAAACATTTATTATTGCAATGTCCCGCGCTACCCGATGTCCCCCGTTATCCTACTTTCCCCTAATTATTTACAGTCAATTTTTCTTGCTGTATTGTGTCGCTTTTTTGCCAAAACGGGTGTCAATGTTAGGGGGCCCAAATAATAAAAGAATCCACGGTTACTGCAAAATTTTGAACTGCGTCTTTCAAAAAACTTAATTTCACACAATTTAGCTATAGCAATATAAAAGTAGATTTGGACGAATCACTTAAACCCCTACGTTAGCGTAAAAGAAAACCAAGATTCTTACTTTAATTTCAACCAAGCCATAACGAAACAACCGTACAACTAGCGTCAACCTAGAATTAGTTATTAGTTAATGTGGCAAAATCACAACGACCCGGAGTCTAAGTTAATTAATAATTAAAGAATCGTGTCTTCCCTCAGTAGCCTCACAGACAAAGATGCAACAAGAAGTATGACGCAGATGAAATTCGTGGAATAGGCGTAACTGTTATCAAAGCGGGTCAACAAAAATAACGAGATTATTTAAAGTAAACAAATCGCTATTGTAATGACTCTAAAAAGAACGCTGTTATAAACAAAATAAAATAAAACTGCTAATACATAATTATACATACAAAGAAAATATTAAATATCTAAAAAGATTTCGACGAAACACGCAAAATATTGAAAATGAAATATCGAGAAATTAAAATACAAGAACAGAATAAATACCAGGGTCAAACGAAAGTAAATGTACGGTATAAACGCGAAAGTGACATAGTCACTGGTGTGAAAATGGTTCTGTAGAGAACATTAAAAAACCTTGTTTATGCAAAAGTAAAAAAAAAATGCCTTGGATTGGTAACATAAACAATGTTTTATCTAGTACTCAGTGGTAAGGGAATTGGTTAAATTAAAAATCTGTGACAAATTGAGAAACTCAGGAATGGGGATAAATGCTCAAAAATCGGTAGGGCGGCAGATAGGGGTTGGAACGTTAACCTAAACTCTGATCCCTGTTGTTACTTTAAGTAACTTACCTTACAAGTGCATTAATGTAAATTCTTAATAAAATAACACAACAAAAAAACGCGCGATAGGAATAACTGAATAAAAGCTTCGTTACATTTGAACAATTTAACATTTATTACATAAAACGATAAAATGAAATGCACAAACAAAATTTTAAACACAAAATCAATTCGTAATTAGACAAAAAGAAAATTAGTTAAAGGTCAATTTTAATTAATCTTAAAATTACATTGACGTGGTACTAAAAATAAAATTAAATTTAAAGGGAAATCAAATTTATAGGCTTTTGTCTGCAGAATTAAATTTAAGTAAAGGTAACTTAAGTAATTAAATAAAAATACAACCAAAAATTGACTTATTAATTACACTAATTTCCCCGAGGGTACATTCAATCGTCACTTAAATTTTTGATTTAAAGGTTTTAATCGTAAGTCACAAAATGTGTATTTACACAAATCACTTAAACTTGTTTTTTGACGAAACCTTTTTGCAATTATAAGTAAAATAAACGGTGTTATTACGGTAATTGTTACTTACAAATACGTCAAATTTCAATTGATGACTGAACGGATAACGTGCCTCTGTTTCTCAAAGATACTAGGAAGTCGCTTCTTGCCGAGAAGATGGGGCTTAAAGATACTAGGCCAAAAAACGTTGTTGAATTGCGTATCTAAGCAACAAAACGAAACAGATTTCGCCGTTCGATTCGATTCAAGCGAAGCTTTCACTAAACTTTTACCAAATTATTTTGTACTAAAGCGGCAGCACGCCTCATATTAGCTCAAGGGTAATAGTTCCTAAGACATAATTACAAAACCAGAGCCGACAGTCAACTAACTATGTAATTACATTTCTCTTTTATAAACGAATCGATCATAGAATTTTCAAAAGAAATCCCATATGATCTAAATGCAACAGATAGAAACACAAAAGAAATCAAAACGGATTACAACACGTGCTTCCTTTCTCACAAAAGTTACAATAAACAAAACTGCTAAAATATTGAGTTACTTGTATCTCGGAAATTAAATATAAACTACAGTTCGAAGTAATAAACCAGGAAATGCATTTAAAACGTATGACAATAAAATTAACCTAAACGACTCAAGTACATCTATAAGATGAATTTGAAAATGTTAAATACTTCATTATTACAAAACGAAATAAAAGGTCTGCAATGTCACAAAAAAGATGAAATGTATATCAATGAATATAACAGTAAATACCGGGTTTTTCACGAAAGGAGACGTCCGGAAATCAAACGACGGTTACAACCTGGACAACGAAGAACAGTTCGTACCCTTACAAAAACGAGTGAAAGCTGCTTTCATAATAAACCCTTAGAGGCATGCCCAGGAAAGTCTTCAAAAAACCCTTTCTTACGATTTCAAATATAATCCATAGAAATCCGAAATGACACATCTGTTTAGCAAGAGAGATCAAAAAGTAATATTATTACACTTTGTTAAGAATTTAAAAATTGGTATCGAGAATGAATACACAATTTGTTAGTGACCGACAAAGCAAATTTTCATTTGCATGGCGTTAAGAAACCGAATTTTAGATGTTTGGAAGATAAAAATATTTATTTATAAGAAATCGCTATAGTCAAAATATCTTTTAGTTTAATTTCCTAATTTTTTTAAAATAAAAGCAACCATTCTGTAACAGTAAATTAAGGACGCTACATAAACATATTACAAACATTTCTTATTGCACAACTGATTAGACGAAGTTACTACTTAATTATTTTAAGAACATGAAACAACAACTTACACAGCAAGAAACTCTAACAGCACTCGATTTCTGTGAGGTTTGAAGTATTTGCAAGTCTTGTTGCAACAATTTTAAAACTAAAAGATCGCATTCAAAAAGAAATCCCAGGAATAGATCGAGATTGGCTTCGCCGTGTAATCCTCAATTTTGCATTCACAATCAAAAGTTCAATTCAAGTTGATGGAGGACATTTAGAAGACAATCTTTAGAAGTTAAACAAATGTTTAAGTCAGTAACAATTTCTATAGTATTAGTTATGAATTAAGGTAATAGTTTAATTTAGGGAATCCTGTACATAAGTCTCTTCGGATTGTAAAATATTTAAAAAAACGGACACTACCTTGAATGAATCAGATGTTGTTTGTCATTTACTGTTAACTGTGCTATTTCAATACAATACAATTATTGTAAATGTATCTGATTAATTTTTTTTGAAGAAAGAAATTTGGAAAATGGTTATCTCTCAACGTGGAAACCAACGAATTGATAGGAAATGAGTACTTAAACTGAAACTCTACAAAATGGAAACATTGATTCTTACAACAAACAAAACGACTACTTTAGTAATTTGTTCGTATTCAAGACTATTGGCGCCTTAAATTAAACCATCGTGTGTAGTCGTCGAAAGTGTCGAAGGTATAATATTGCTGTAATCTTTAATCGATTTACCTTATGTAATACTTACTGATTTTTTACTTGTATATCTATTGGAATACAAAAAAATAGTGTTTTGTTATTGATTGCTAAATATATAACCAATTTGTTACTGCTTTTGTTGATAGTTGTTTGTTTTTCTCCGAATTTCTTAGACAACGGGTTCGTATGTACCCTTAGCGTCTCAAACCAAATATTCAACCGACACTTTTAAATAATTAAAAAAAAAGAAATAAAAAATCTGATCGTCAACAAATAAATCAACATACAAATCCAGAGAAACTTAGAGAATCATAACTCGCAACACGGTAGGACCAAGTCGAGTGAGGCGTCTTCCTTAGAGGTAAAAGGCACTACCATTTAGTAGCCTTTGCCACGCTTCCTTTACTACTTTCTTCTACTATGATTTTTTCCAGTTCCACCCCGTAATCCAAGCAATAGTAATTTGATTTTTCTGTTCCCTACGTTTGATTTATATATCTCCCTCTGTGTCACAATATAAACCTATCTACCGCCCTGTTGTATGTATGCTTTCTCCCTTTCATAGAATTTTTGAACGAGCCATGCACTACTGTGTTATTATTCATTTGATTGCATATAACATCTTGATTCGAAGACAGCATGGTTTTATTAAAGACAAAAGCACAGACACAGCTATGCAAAATTGTGTTGACTTCGTGTTCAATTCTTTGAAACCTCGTCACCCAGTGTATGGTATTCTGTTTGACCTATCAAAGGCTTTTGATCTGGTCGACTAATTAATTCTTCTAAACATGGTAAAGACAATGAGCATTCCGAGATTGATCTTACTACTTCTTGTAGTGATACCGTTTCTTATTTTTTGGTAGTTGAGTGTGGAGTCCTACAATGAAGTATATTAGGCTTTTGTTGTTCTTAACTATAATGAACGATCTTCCAAGTTTTGTAGACTTTCTAGTTCTCTATACAAACGATCTTACTATTATGGTAAAAGCTTTGGACCACACACAGCAGGTTACAGATAAACTGCGACAAAACCGGTGTTATCCTGTTTGACTCCAATCTCATTTTTGATAATTGTCTGAAATCTCTCTTACTTGGGTCTTTCCAAGATTTGGAAGTTTGGCGTTAAATTTCTGGATATCAAATGAAAGAGTTCTCAGTTCCGCGTTATTCACTCTGGAAAAGATCAGGAGGATAGTCTCTTCCGACTGAGGTGTGGTATAGTGTTTTGGGGTTCCTCATCTACCTTGAAAGCTTTCCGGTGCCAAAAAGATGCGTTTGGAGTTTTGTTGGGAAATCCTTTTGACTGTTCCTGCAGAGGTAAATTTCATGAGGAGCATGCCGCACATGTTTAATCTCCTCCGTCATAAGCATGATCACACGTATAGATTTGAGAAATGCTGCTTCTACTCAGCTATAAAATTTAATAACTTGATCCCTGACACTCCCTACAAAATCATTTACATCCGAAGTTAGAAAATGGCTAACCACACTGGAAGTTTAGTCTCTGGAAGACATGGCCTAGTCAGTATAGGGTTACAACAATATTTTTTATATTATGTGTAAATAATTTAATTTGTATTTTTAATGTACAGATTACAATGTGGCATATGTATTTTCTATTATTAGTAGAATTATCAATTAAGTTTTTTGATTTGTTCGATATTTGCTAAGTTAGTTTTATTTATTTTTGCACAGACACACTTAGTGTTTTCTTTTAAATTGTATCTTTTGTTAGTTAACATATTTTTTAATTATTTTTCTATTAAACTAAATATTCAGTTGTTTTCGTTTCATTGTTTTGTTTAGATCTAAGATGTTCTTTTCTATTCTGTTTAGTTTGTAACGTTCACTTTGTTTAGTATTAAACCCTGTATATGTGCGTAATTATATTATAAAATAGTAAATTCCTGCAATAATCTTATCGTTCAAGAAAAATTAACAAATTGAATGTCACTTGCAAGTTGAATTTTACTACGGTAAGTTTAGAAAACAAAATGTGAATGTTGTTGGTCAATTAGTACTTAATTAGTTGTACGTATCCTTTGTGTAGAGGATCATAAAAAATCGTTTTTATTCGAACTTACAATCATATTGATACATTCCTTTTACCCTCAGTGTGAGGGTTTTTTTCCTGGTCATTGCATTTTTCCAGTGTTACACTACTTATCCTCCTGAGTGCTCTAAAATATCGTTCCGGAAAAAGACACTGGACGCCAATTTTTTTGAGTTTATCAGTGGACTTCAAACGGATAGTTTTGCTTGTCAAAAATAAGATCAGATATGTGTGTGTGTCGTCTTTATATCATAGACTTAGGCATAATAAATTATTTTGTTTGATATTTATCCTGTAGGAATCATAAAGCTAAATATTTCATAACATAAAAATTTATTACACTTTGTAAATCCAACTTATATATGATCATATAATTGGGTAAATTTAAAAGCCTGTCTTATACCGGTTTAAACTGAATTTATCTATTTTTCAATATACATACCTAAATCTCTAACCATTTTTTTGTTGCTTAAAGTTTGAGACTCCTATATCCCGTAGCTGTTGTTTTCGTTCTTTTTTTAAGACTAGCTGGCAAATTATTTTTTTTTTAATTGTTTAATGTCAAGTAATCTCGTTTTTTTTTGAAAATCCTACGCCTTCAACTTCAACTTTTAGATCGTGGCAAGTTTGATATGTATATAAGTCAATCTACGGTATATTTACAATAATTAAACGTTTGTATTTTATTGTAACAGAAGTTTTTTGGTTGTAAACAATCACAACACGCATTCACGAAAACTAGTGCGTAATATTATTGCGATGTATCAGTTACCGTGCAAACAAACAAACGATCAAAATCAATTTATGGCGCAATAGATCGAGAATTTTATTAAAAATCACCTTGTTCATATTTACACAAATTATACCAACGCTTCCAATCATCTATATTTATATTTTATAGACATCTAACGCTACGTGTACGAAATCGACGTGGACGTAAACGTAATTATAATTTTTTATCTGCGTCATAATAAACTGTTTTTTAGTTATTTCACATAAAAATTGTTCAATTGTAATCTTTATCTCTATTTGCACAGTTTACTATAATTAATCATTTTATTTATTCGATTACATAAACTAAACATTTTCCTAATTTTACTCTTCTAGAATTGTATCTATTATAATAAATACAACATTACATAAGCTGTTATTTTGACAAAAATTAACTTAATGTGAAGTTTGTAAGATTAAGTGCAGCTTTTTTGAGGATATGAAGTTGAAAGAATGAAACGGTGCGTCGCACTATGGGGCTATCATATCAAAATTAAATTTTGTGAATTTTATCATATTAGATATTAAAATAACAATTGCTTCTGCATCATTAACCCTTTCGTGGGCATGATAAAACAGCAAAAAAACTTCCTACAAAAATCTTTTTGTAGGAATAGGTACATGAATAATTCTTTTTTAAAAGGTTCTAAACAGATTTCAAAAAAACTACCCCTACTTCTAAATATTTCAGGTGGGAAGTATGATTCCCACTGCCGATATAGAATCAACAATTTTTTGTTTAAATTTATATTCAAAAAACTAAAAAATACATTCTTAAAACATACTTTGGTAAGAAAATGAAATATTTAAATCATTTAGTTATAACCAGTGCTTCTTTTTTATCATTTCCCGTGAAACTTATTAAAACAAGGATGAATACAAAGGGGTACTTGGCAGGAAGAACACGTGTACCTTGTCTTTTTCTTAGCAACTTTTGTGCTGCAGAGTCTACATCTTTTGTATGTTGGATTTTGAATGGGAAGATGTTTTCCAACTTCGTATCTCATCTGGAACGGTGCGTTTATTTGATAGAAATAATATAGGTTTATTTCGTCGTTTTCTGGAACTATAACCATCTACAAGTTGTCTTGCCAAATTGATTCTAAATGTCAACTGATCACATGATCTCTTTCTAGCTGTACTCATAAGTATAAATGAATCGACAATAGCCATATCTACTAGATAATAAAATGTACGGTGCCACCATTTCGTAAATCGTCGACCCATGGCATATCTTTCGTGAAGCTGGTCAAACTTATCGACGCCACCCATAATTTTATTATATTTGGCTATAACAATGGGGCAATAAACGGTTTCTATCACAACCGTCTTATTTTTTGTTCTCAATACAGTCGTGGTTTCCTTTGGACAAAGTAGTTTGAAATAACATGAACAAATTTACTGTCCATCCATTTGACAGCGGATATGTTTCCTTTGGTTTCAAACATGAATTCTCCACGTTGCATTTTGGTTTTATCCTTGTAGATATCTGGTAAGTTCTTTCTGTTTGTCCGCACAGTGCCAATGTCAAATATCCCCTCTTTCAGTAGTTTCTCCATAAGAACGACTGAGTTAAAAAAATTATCGAAAGCTACGACACAATTCTTGTCCTTTAGCGAAGAAGTAAGATTTATGACAACTCTTTCACCTAAACCGTAACTGTTCTTTTCTGAATCAGTAGTCTTGTCGGTGTTTATATCAAACTTGCAAATATATCCTGTAGCAGAGTCTGCTAAGAACCACACTTTGTAACCTCTTTTCACAGGTTTCATCGGCATGTACTGCTTTATCGATGAGCGTCCTTTGAAGGCGATCATTGACTTGTCGACAGCCAGGGAAGTCGAGTGTTTATATGGCTTGCAAATAGAATCGTTGAGCATCATGACGAGAGGCCTTAGTTTATGTAATTTATCATATCCCGTCTGATCCTTTGGAACGGCCTTAGTGTTATCATTTGTATGAATATTCTCCACAAGTTTTTTATACCTTTTAAATGACATGACTTGAGCTACCGAAGGAACTGCTAGAATAGGATCACTTGACCAATAGTTTGCCAAGGGTGGAAGTTGGTGAATTCCCATCATAATCATTATCCCAAGAAGAGCCTTGATATCTTCTTTGAAGTGTCTTGCCAATTTTTTGATGCCCTCAAACCTTCTTTCTTGTTAGATTTTATTGACAGGTCTTGTGATGCATATAAATTGGTTTGGTTAACAATGCGCTCCAAGATGTCATCACTAAATATTGCATTAAACTAATGTACTTCCTTAGCATGTAGGGGAAACTGGATCGCAGTTTCTGCCGGTTTATGAAAGTCGATATTCTTGTCATGTAGGTGTTCGCAATTTTTTGTCTAGGTGGATGGCTCTTCACTGTTCTCACTATCATTACCTTCATCGATTTCTTCGAGCATAGTTAATACACCTGGAGATGCCGAATTTAAGAACTGGTTTGTCGGACTGGGAGGTCTAGGGGTGATACGTCCACTGGTGGAAGGAGTATTACTTGTACTGGAATCTATGTATTCTTCCCACCTATAAATATCGTCTTCCTATCAACATAACCACCCAAAAAACAAAAATATACACAAATATCTGTAACTAAATAATAAATCTACCTAAATTATAAAAAAAAACTCTTAGGTCTTACCTAATTACGACGATGTTTGCGGATTTTCGAAAAATATACAAAACCTGCGTTAAAAAAAGTGCTAAAAACGTGGTTGTCTATAGAAAAGGTCAAACCCTACTGAAAAGGGATCTATACATGCGATAATTTGGGTGGCTTCACTCAATTTTTTCCTTCTCTTTTCCATTATTTCCATAATGTCGGTGTTCCACGTTTTGCAAGGTTTACCTCTTTTATTTTTTGCAGTGGTTCTGGATTCCCATACTCTTTTGGGCTGTCAGTTGTTATCCATTCTTATTATATGTACTAACTATCTTAGCTTCGTTACTTCTATTACTTCTCCCAGGGCTTTTATGTTTAGTTCTCCTCTTATTGCCGTGTTCCTTACTTTATCTATTCTCTTGGTATTCGTTACTCTTCTTAAATATCTCCTTTCAGCCGTTTGGATTCTACTTCTCTGTCTTTTGTTAAGTATTAAGTTTTCACAGTCATATGTGAGCATTAACACGTATTATATACTGTCACCTTTGTTTTGTTGGATACTTATTTGTTGTTTAAAAATCCTTTGCTAAGCCAATGTAATAGTCTTCACGCATTTTCTAATCTGTTATTAATTTCATCTTCTAGATCACCTTTCTTGTTAACTTCCTAGATACCTCTATTTGTTGGTCTCTTCTATTGATTCTCCATTTATTCGTATATTTAATGGTGTTGTTTCTTATTTTCTCATTATTTCCATAACTTCTGTTTTTTGTATGTTCACGTTTAAACCATAACGCTTTGCGTTTAAATTCCAAGTTTCTAGATTGTATTCCAGTTTATTTTTAGTTTCTGCCATCAGTACAATGTCGTCTGCAAATATGCATATCTCCGCATTAACTGATTTTAAATTATTCCAGCCTACATAATATTTTTTTAACTTTACATTCTTTCATTATTTTATCTACTGCATTTATCAGTAGGGCTCATTTGATTGGTAGTGTTTTTGATAACATCTATTAATTCGTTATATACTTTTTTTACTTTTAGACTATCCCACACTGCTTGTCTTTTGATTAGGTCAAACTCCTTTTCCATATCAATAAAACTTATGTATACTGATTTATTTTAGCTGTGGCTTCTTCAGTTATTTGTTGTAGCGTGAATATATGGTCTTGTATACTATGGTACTTCCTAAATCCACACGTCTTGTAATTTGTGTTCTGTTTCCTTTCTTAGCCTGTTCTCTAATATTCTTTCATATACCTTGGCCGTCACACATAGCAATGATATTTCGCTATAATTTCTACATATGGTATTTCCTTTCTTATATATTGGTGGGATTATAGCGTTGTTTCATTCATGTGGTACTTTTTTCTTTTCCATATCAGGTAAATTAATTTTAACAGTTATTGCCGTGCATTTTTCCTCAGATCTTATCACAACCCGGTGTTTTTCCTATTTAAATTTTATGTATTACCTGTTTTAACTTCTCTTCTTTTATTGGGTAAGGGTTTCCTCTTCGTTTTCTTTTTGAGTCCTCTCTTGCGTTACTTTTTTATTCTTTTCGTTAATGTTTAAAAGTACTGTAAAATATTCTCTCCATATGGTTATTATCAAGTGGTCATCAGTGATTATGTGCCCTACTTGCTGTTTATATTTCTCGTAGCAGTTTCTTTATTAGTTTTTAGTGCTTTTAATATTCTGTAAAATAGTTTGGTGTTTTCTTTGCTGTTTGTCTACAACATTTTGTCGAATTTTTCCCAGCTTTCTCTTTTGACTATTGCAACTATTTTTTTAGTTCTCGGACGCTGTAGTTTGTATAGTTCATACGTTTCTTTTGTTCTCTCTTTGAGATGTTCTCTCTACACTGTTTTTTTCTTCCTAACCTCTTCTCTTACTCTTTCATTCCACCATTTTTATACTCTTTTAAAAACAAAGGCAAGCTTGTAAATCCCTACTCAGGAAGCAAAAAATATTTTCGTTTACATCATGCTAACAAATGCTCACGATCATCTGCAAATGAAGATGTAAGGCATACGCTTATATACTCTGTCGATTCATATATTTTTAATTAAAGTTGGTCTAAAGTACGTGATATGGGACTGGAAGAAGGTAAAGATTTTCGGAATTGCAAGAAAATTTATGCAATGAGTTTTTAGTAATTTATAGTTTATTTCTAACAGAAAGTGTCGCACATTTCTTTTCCTAAATATTAGGCTTTTATTATTATTATTACCATTATCATTATCATTTATTATGTTTTCAAGTTATTTTCCTAATATTTACTGTAATATTTAATAAATATTTTACACAAAAAATAAACCTACATTCATTATTACATATTCCAAATTTCACTTCAATATACTTAATAGCTTTTAAGTGATTGATTTTTGAAATGATATGTACCTATGCGCCCCATAGTGCGTCAAGATTATAAAATAAACACATTATTCATGTACACCACTGCAGTTGTCAATTTTTAATATCCGTTCTACGATTTCTAAAATGACAATTTCAAAAATAATTTATGTGCGGATAAATAAATATATTTGCTTTTTCTACTTTTTTGTTGCATGAAGCAGAAAACTCCAATAACTTACTTTTTGTCTAATGATTGTCTGCTAACTTTTGACAGTAATTGGTTTGTGGTTGTCTGTAATGCTCCGTTATTTATACCATTATTTATGCTTACGTTCTAGCGTTTGCGATTGTTTTCTTAAATTCTTTCGTTTATTCAGAGTTATATTTTAAAGTAAGGTATATCCCAAAATCATTATTTCTACGTCTGTGTAATAAAAGTTATAAAACGTTTTGTCTCTCTTGTAGTTTTTATGTTGTGGCATTTGTGTACCTATTCTTTGTAAGTTTTGTTCGTATATACTTAGAGGTGTAGTTGTTTTTATAGAAATGCTGACTAATTTAAAATTGTAATGGCTTTATGTCGAGGTTTTGACTTTCAATACACATTTTTAATATTAAAACGTTTGCTTAACGTATTAAACGTATGTGTACTTTTATTCACTTCTATCTGCTTGCATTTCTAATTTAAATTATGGAAATAAAAATATAGTTAATAGTTTTGTTGCTTTATTTACTTAATTTTTTTTATTTAACTTTCTCCTTTACGTGATTATACAACAGTTTGCTTGTTTGTTCGTAATTAAATCGTTTACAATTCTAAAAGCTTTACTTATACATTTGTATATGTTTGCAACCGAGGCTATTTACACCAGAGGTCGTTTGTATTTGATTTTAACAACAAACCAAGTTTGTAAAGATTTAGCAACTTTTTTAAAAATCTAAAATAGTAACTTTTATTTTTTGAATTTATTTGTTTTAGCAAATAAAGTTTTCTTGATCCAATTGTACACACGACTAAACAGAAAATGCGACACCTTTTTAAGTTCGATTAAAAGAGAAAAGCAATTATAATAAATGTTTCAAACAATTGCCAATACTATTGTAAAAACTTATTAACAGTGGAATGATTTTTTGTTAAAAAAGATATTTGCTGCATTTTATTTTTATACAAAATATTTTCGTGTATAAATAAGCGAGATAATCTTCGTAAAAATATTTAAACCAAGCTTAATGTGTCATTGAATTTCCATAACTAGTATGATAAGCAAAAAATTCGTATTTCTCCTGTCACCCATATTCTGCTTTACTATAATACGATAAATAATCGATATTTTAGCTTTATATTCATTTAGTATTTTAAGTTTTTAGGTCGCTGTTATAGTTTTAAAAAAACTGACAACAGACGGTCGCCGTGGAAGAAATAATGCAATTTTATTATTAAATATAGATTTTGTTAAAAAAATTAAACAAGAATTTGAAACTACATAAAAACTATTTTTAAATTACTTTTAATTCTCAATTGCTAGTAAAAGGAAACTCATTTTACAGGTTTTCTGTTTTTAATTGAATTAAACATAAGATTGCTAATAATGAGTACGACATCCTTGATTGTCGATGCATTTTTACAGTCGTCTAGGCATTGATGCTACAAGAACATATAGGTAATCATCAGGCAGTTTCAATGGCGGCAATTAATTGTTCGCCGTTTCTGGCGATGAAATTGGCTTTTTGTTTCCGGATAAACTTGACCCTAAACGTTTTTTATTATATTGAATTTTTGCTGGCCACAGTAACATGTTCAAGTTTTGCTGTACCCAGTTTTGCATGGATGTACAGCAGTGGGCAAAAGTATTAGACACCCTATAAAATTTCATATATTTTGAAACACTATTGGTTTGAAATAAAAAAAGATGTTTTATTCAATAATATTAATATTGAGTAGTGCCTCCTTTACTTTAATTCTTTTTAGAATACTGTTATCTAATTTGCACAGTTTCTTACAGTTATTTTTTTCCACACTTCTTTTAGTACATCTAAAAGTTCTTCTTTTTTTTGATAAAATTGAGTGCTGGTGGACCTAACACTTAAGAATGCCTCATAATTGGTCAATTGGATTGAGATCCGGGAATTGTGAGGGCTAATCTAGCAGCGGCACGTTATTTTCCTTAAACCACTACACGGTGACTGCAGATTTGTGACAAGGTGCGTTATCTGGTTGAAATAACACGCTGTGTGGTAGTGTCACCAAAAGGTTTTTGGAAGGACCGAAATAGTACAGTTTTCAGTACATTTATGTACCTTTTTGAATCCTTCCAACGCTCACAACAAAACATTTCGCTTATACCATTAGCAGAAATGCATTGGAGGCACAAGGCACTTTTCGCATTTTCTTCCTCTCACATGAGAAATACCGATTCTACCAAACCGCTTATAAAATATTTAAAACAACTTAATACACGTTTAATAGCTATAAATGTTGTAATAAAATTATTAAAATTATTTTGATGTTTTTTTATCAATGGTTATTATTAAATAATTAATATCTGAAAGCTGGATTGGTCAGACCACAAAATATTTGACCAATATTCTTCTGGTGTTGATATTTACAAGCCTATGCTAATCGCACTTTCTGATTATTTTTCGACAACCATGGTTTTTTCTAGCTTTGTAACCTTTTAAACCAGCTTCCACTAGCCTTCTTCTAACTGTTCTAGGTCCGATTTGTTTACCTGTTCTTTCAGATAAATCTGTAGCTAACTTAGAAGAGGTTTTTCTGCGATTTTTTTATTGAAATATTAATTAATAATAGATCCTCTTTAGCTGTTGTCATTTTTTTCTTCTAATTTTTGAACGGTTCAAGCGTGAACCAGTATTTTTAAAACGGGTAATTGGGTATTGGACGGCACAACACGAGCATTTCATTAGTTTAGCAATTTCGGTTTATTTTTTACCTTCTTCAAATAACGTTACAATTTTTACACGTTCTTCTAAAGTAAATTATTTTACTTTCGGTATTTTTAGAAGTTAAAAACTATTACTATAAAGAATTAAACCAAATAAACAAAATTTGATTGTAAAAGTTTACACTACAAACGGCTGTATCATACCAAAAAAATGTAAACCTTCCGATAGTCGCATTAAATGTTTAAACGTGAGTAGTCGCGTCGGTCTCACAGACTGTACAACCTAATTAAACCCCAAATAAATAACGGAACGTATTTTTCAAAAAGGTACATGTGAGGACGTTTTAACAACACAAAAATGACTAAGAAAAGGAAAACTATGTACATTTGGCAAATTTTTTCAAATGCAATACGAAATGATTTTTTTATTGCTGCACTTTATTCAGTCACATACAAAAAAACAAAAACTGGAAACAATACGGAGAGTAAAATAAACGAAAATACAACTTTCACAATAAATAAATGTTAAACAAACATTATCAAAGTTAGTGAAGGACATTTTCTCGGCACTCCTGACAAACGCCAATATGTTTTACGCACAAAATTTATTGCCATTATAACATTGAAAGCGGGTTTTGCAATTATTCTTTGGAACATCAGGTTCTATATTTGACCCAGAAATTTCTTTCAGTCTCAAACTTAGGCTTTGAGGATTGTGGCTCATAGCAGAATGTATTTTCAAATAGGGCTTGACTAAATCACTGGCCAATTGTCTTCAAAAACGCTTTCTTAAAATGTTTTTGTTAGGTTTGTTGGAAGCGAATTGATGCCAGCTGTTTTCAACAAACTGTAGAAAAGTACCATGGGTCATGTGCGCGTATTTCTGGAACAGTTGTAGCTTGAAGTCAGTTTATCCACAGTATCTACACCCCCTTTAGTTGTGTTGTAGTCTATAATTAAAACAGGTTTATTCGCATCTGTTTCTATATCTATGTCATCATTATCATGCATATTAGAAAGCAACAGCACATTTCTCTTCTTATGGGGAATGTAGGAAACAAGAGTGCACACTTTTAAAAATCAAAACATGCTGGTATGTTTCGGTCGCTCAGCTGGTTGAAAAAACTCTAATGGCAGTTCTCTCTTGTTTTTCTGATGGTTTTAATTAGTCTAAGATTTTGGTCATGTAGCTTCTTTACAAGAAGTACCTTAGGTAAACCAATTGTCCATCGTAACATTGCGACCAGATCCAAAAATATTTCACAGAGTCGAACAACATCGAAAGGACAATTTATCTGCTTCCCTTCGCATTACTCGAGTATCTTTGCTGTCAAATCTTAGACAAGAAATGAGGAATGTAAATCTTTGCAAGCTCTAGGCAAAGGCAAAAAATCTCGACACCAGACCACTACTCCATACGTCTTCGGCTTGAGACGATTTGCATGATAGATACCAGCCATATAAATGACTCTAAAAAAAGCACGAATTCGAATTTGATTAGTTGGTGTTGCATCTCGTTTTTGACCAAAATTATTAGCAACAAATTCAATGTACTCGGTGCATTCCACAATAATATTGAAAAAATACTCCTATATTTCCAATGCTCCTGATAAGTTTCTTGTTGCTAATGAGGAACTTGGCAAACGTTTGACGATATTCTTTTGCCGTGTTTTAGCTGTTATAGGTTGTGAAGCGACTATTCTCCAACGCGTGATTTATTTTTTCATAAAAACGACAATGTATTGCTGTGACTTTCTTCTACCATTTCCTTATCATCAGAAACATCCTGCTTAAAGTCACTGTTGTCAAGTTGCTTTTCTATACGATCCAACACTTCTTCATCAGACTGATGTATATCTGAATGTCCGTTGTACGAAATTCCCTCTCTCTCATCGTCGTCCAAAATTTATAACATTTCTTGCAGTCAAGCCTGCTCTCTTTCATAAGACCACATGGCTAAAAAACAACGGCGTTACATTTTTATAACATAAAAAAAGACGAAAAACTTACCTTACAATCAAAATAACACGATAATATAAAACAAAACGTGATTAGTCGCACCGGTCTTTCACACCGTAAGACGATATGTTTTTGGCAAAACTACCACTTGCAACACGCACATTAGCACTGCTGTTCCTTCGCAACCCATTGAGAAGATGTACGGAATGGGAGGTGGCTCCCATGTTGATTTTCAGGATACCGCCAAATAAAGTTTATGGTCGGTCTCACAGACCGAGCTCGACTCACAAAAGGTTAAATAAAAATTTGCAGGTTTTTTTTATTGTAACACCGCCTTATTGCCTATTCTAAGTATTGCATTGTAATATATTTATTAGTAATCTTTATGACAATACCATAAAACCATAAAAGGTACCATAAAATAAAACCGTTGTGCCTGTACCGCAAAAAGATTAAAGTACCTAACACTTTTGGCCAAGGCATGTATAGGAACATTATCCTTAATGAATAAACAAAATTAATAATAACAGTTGAAAAGACTGTAACTAGCCTATATTCTGCGTAACTGTTGCATCATTGTTCACAGTGCATAATGTAATAGTGGAGAAATTAAGATAACTTTCAGTATTAAAGAAGCTTACCTGTTGAAAGATGTAATCGTTCTTCGGATACAAAATTTGGACAGAAATATGCATAACGTTGTTTAAAATACCTAAATAGCCTTCTGTATTGAGATGACTCTTAATCACCCAGCAAACGCTTGAGCCATGGGAATTCACCCAACCCTATATATTTGCTGAAAAGTGTTTGCTACATTTTTTCGAGCTTGTCTAATTAACTCTAGAACGACTTCTTGAAGGCCAAACACTTTTATAGGTGTGTCATTTGAACTATAAAAAGTTTTTTCGTCGCTAAAAGCATAACGATTCCAAAAATCCAGTGGTTCATTAACGTAACGTAACGCCTTGCAAATTCCAGAGCCTTCTGTTATTCCCTTCGCTAGAAATTCTCTCTTATCAGTTTTGTCCTTGCGGTTAACTGGCATCCCGAAAGTTTGACGTCGGCTAGAGCATATATGCCACTAACGCCGCGTTCTGGGCCACCATAGACACTCTTCGTCTACCAATCCCGATGATCTTGTTTTTCATGTGCCCGCGATACCACTTAACTAGGATACGTCCCACACTATTCTCTGTAAGCATAAACATTTGAGCAATTGTTCGAACACTAAGACCGCGTGTTCACTCCGCGATGATTTGATCAATAGTCGTATGTGCAGGCATTAATCAACAACAAATAGCTTACTAACGCGATGCTATATTTCTACTAAATCATAAATTAAACTATAAACTACAATTGCTCTTAAAATAATTCATGGTGGCGGGGATTCACATTCACGATTTACATATAATAAATCATAAACTGACCAATTAAAATTTTGAGACTATAGCAGTGACTGTATTTCTCTACTGGTGTCGCAAAAAAAAAATTGATTAGATTAACGTTGTCTAAAAAGATTGTTAAACTAAAAAATACAGGAAAAGGCTAAGGGCGCAAACATGCATTAATGAATAAAGGAATAAAATAGTTCAACATTGCAATGAATTTTATTTTATACCAAAATATTTTGCATGAAAATAAAATTCAGGAAATACCTTTTTTTGCACACAATAGTTCCACTGGTAATAAGTCTTTATAAGTGTATTAGCAATTATTTAAAAGATTTATTCTTTGACACTTTGACCAAAAAGGAGAAATTATTTACAATGTTAACACGTTCAGTGCTGATGACGTGTTTTGACGTTATCCGTATGTTAAGTAGGGAGTGCTTGACGGCTTAGACGCCATCGCTATTGCAACTTTTAGTGTTTCAGTACGTTGTCAGCTTGTGAGTGATTGTGTTGTGGCGATCTCAGCCTGTGGTATACGTTCTTTATTACGTGAAAACTGTGTTCGATCGATTCGGCGATGGGCGATAGCCATGCAGCGCCTTCGAGAGCAAAAACATCGTACGCGTGAAAGTACATGGCGTAATAGAATTTCTTTGACTGAGAAACAGTTGGAGTATTATTTAGTGAACTCCGACGATGATGTTGCGAATCCGGACTTGGGAGATTGAGAATGTGAATTCGAATCCGAAAGTACTGATGCTTCAGTAGTTGATATAGTAACGTATGACGATCGGGAACTGGATAGTGTTTCAGTTAGTGTGAACCATGCCTATTGTGCAACAGACATTATTCGATTACCCGAAACTAAACCCACGATGATGGCGTGGTATGGGACGCAGTGTCAACTGATATTTTTACCAAACAAAAGGAATTACTAACTCAGCCTAATGTTAATTTATTTTGTATTACCCATACGTATACGATACATAATAGAAGTTTACTGATACAGGACATCCTCCAGTTTATTACTTCAACTTATTGTTTGGAGACGATCTATTAGAAATGATAGTACAGGAAACCAACAAGTATGCCGTAGAGCTTTTTCTTTCCGAGATCACGAGAGCGAATACTTGCATTGGACTACGCAGACTAAAAACAAATTAAAAATATTTATTTGGTTAGTGTTTCATATGGGTTCTATTAGACTAAATAGGTTACAAGACTATTGAAAAACACATTAGTTATTCAACTTACCTAGTTTTATGAGCAGAGACCAATTTATGTTAATTTTGCGATTCCACTTCAGTCGAAATCCTTTACTTGATGAACCAAGATCAGCTGACAGATTATTTAAAGTTTGGCCGATGGTCAATTATTTCAACGCCAAAATGATCGAAATTTATTATCCAAGCAAAAGCCTGTCAGTAGATGAATCTATGGTACTATGGCGTGGTAGATTGATGTTTAAACAATACATCAAAAATAAGAAGCACAAATATGGCGTGAAATTGTATTTGATCGCAGAATCATATTGCACAATTTTGAAATTTGCCATCTACACTCGCGTCTTGAACGATTATGGTGGTAAGGGGCATGCTGCAAATGTGTTGTATTTAGCAGACGAAAAAATAGACGCGGGACATCCAATATATTTAATTAACTATTATAATAGTTATGTAATAGTTGATGTAAAAAATGCAAAGCTAAAGAAAGAAGAAACCATTGCTCGTTATTCTAAGGGAGTGATGATTAGTAAGTGGAAGGACAGAAGAGACGTGCTGTATGTATCTACGGAGTTTGGTAGTAATCATTTGAAAAAATCCTACAACAAATACTACAATACCTTTATAGAAGGAGTAGACAAGAAGGATCAAATGATGGCATATTATCCCTGCGAACGAAAAACTTTGAGGTGGTACAAGAAAATTGGAATACTTATTATGTATATGCTTTGATGAATGCATTCTTTTTGTATAAAAAGATCAAACAACCAAGGACGTTCTTGTATGACCATAATCCTACCGAAAAAACAACTATGTGCGCATGGGGTTCATGTTCCAAAAAAAATCCTCCGGCAGAATTAAGCAAAAAACATGCACGTATTGTAATAAGAACAAAATAATAAGAGAGACTATTTTCTATTGCTCTACATGTTCTGGGAAGTCGGCTCATGCATTTCGAAATATCATCAAAAGCTATAAACATTTGATACCTTTCGGCTCATATTTGTATTACGGAAGGCTGCTGACGCCTATAGACGACATGGCGTGTGTGACGTCAAATTTGTGTTTTTTCCAAATAAATATTTTCTCCATGTCAAGAGCAGTTTTATTATGCAGTATTTCAGAACAAAACCTGTTCATCTTCTAGTGTCTATAACAATAAATTGTTCACAGCAAACGTATTAATAAGTTGTTACATATCTGTAATATAAAATCTGTTCAAAAAATATCCTTCATATAGTTTATAATACCTTGTTTCAATATGGAGCTTTTATTTACATGTGAAAATATTTCATATAAAAAATAAATGAAATTTACTGTTCCAAATCTCAAAAATAAGAATATATTGATTTTTTAGTTTTTGCTGATAAAAAATTGAGCTTCTGGTATTGTCAATGTTTATTATTTGTCTAATTTGAATTTCTTAAATAGCATCGCGAACATCCCCGAATAATTGCCGATCGTATTTGCCAACAAGCCTGGTTTACACTGTTAACTATTTGAGGGGTATATATGCAAAATGCGACAAATCCTTCTAAACGTATTTTGAGAAAACCGCAAAAAACACTCCTGAATTTATTATCTATGATATTTAGACCTTTTTTTTTAGTTTAGTAGGCTATTTTTATTCACATTGGTATTGGTATTTTGATTAATTTGAGCTAAACACATAAAAGCAGAATTCTAAAAGAAATACTCGATATGTCGCATTTTGCACTTAACTGCAGGATTTGCCATACTATGCATTTGATAAATACATAAGTACTTAACTAAAGATACAAAATAATAGGTATTAATAATAATTAAAAAAACAATACAACAACGTAACGTGTATATTCAAAACATAATATAAAATACAAGTTTTAAACTGTTATATCTTCGTCATCTTCTGACTCCGAATGTTGTCCTAAGACATCATAGGCTACATTATCACTATTGCATTCAAACAGTTTAATAAAATAATCCAAATCTGGATTCTCTTTGTATTCTTCGCCATAGTGAGTGTTAAACAAACTCTTAATACTTTTTCTTTTTGCTGGCTTAAGGGGCACTCCTACGGTTAGTTCTTTTGGTGTTATTATTTCAATCTTCTTGCCTCTCTTGCAAACTCCTTTAGCTTGTCCTACGGCATTTCTGTATAACGATTCTCCTCTAAGCACGATGCTATTCTTACTTTTTGTAAAAATAAATCTCTTACAAGGTTTAAATTTAAAATGCCAATTGGATGGACTCTTTAAGATTTTATTAGTTTCTGTTTTCCAGTCATAAACTTTAAAGTCTTTGCCAATTTTTAATACATTAGCCCTAGACTCTATGATACGAGTGTAATCTTCTGGTTTCAAAATTTCTATCATTTTTCGAACATCTTTTTCTATGTTTCCAAAAACTCTGTCAGGTGGTATGTATGAATGTCCCACGACAGGGAAAATTACCTCACATTGCTTAATTTGAGGAGGAGCAGAACATTTCATCCAATTAGAAATCATTCCCATAAACGTGGAGTTCTTATTTTGCCCTCCACACCTATCACAAAATAAACGAACTGTCTTTATTTGTTCAGAAAATGTAAAATGTGTTAAAGTATGATGAACTGCAGACGCAATCTCATTTGAACTTTTAGGTCTTTCAGCTTCAGTCCAAACAAAACATGTAACATTTGTTTTAGAAAGCTTGACTTTTGAATTTCCAGCAACTACACAAAAATTATAAAAATTTACCTGCATCGAGAAATATGCCTGTTGATCTGGTAATTTAGGTAAGGGCATATTCTTTTCACAATCAAAAGAGAACACAGCAGTTTCCGGATCATTTCTTTTTAACATGTCGTAAAAACTTTTAGCTTGCAATTTGTGTACTTTATGGTTGGTAATTAACTCTAGTTTTAGGGTTGGATCAGTACAGTGTTTAATATTTTCTTTAAATTGTAAACACTTTGAGCATAAATCTGTCTGAGGAGTTCCAAACCCGACATTGTAATGCGTATTAAAATATCTTCTAAAATAACAATGACGCACCTTTAATTTGTTTTCTGCTTGTACGTTATAAATATTCCAAAGTTTTTTAATATTTAAATAACATGGTAAGTAAAGTCTGTGCGGCGTATTGCTTCGACAATAATGGCTTTCGGTACATTTGAGAGATTCAACAAATGTCTTTATACTTTTCTTTTTCATATCATTTTGATTCTTTACTCTGTCTCCTCCACGATTTTCGATGGGTTGTTTTCCTGTTTCTTTAAACTTCTTTATCAACCTTATAATTCGGTCCTTTTTCAAATCTAACACACCTAAAAACGCTTCTCTGCAAACTGGAATTTTTATTCCTTCTTTTGTTGGTATTGTATACAGAATAGATATTGAACGTTTTATGATTTTTGATTCATTTTTGCCTGTCCTGCTTCTTTTAGGTGGTGTTCCGGTGCAATAACAAAGAATAAATGCATCTTGAGCAGCCTTGTCTCTGTTCGAAATAAAATAGCTTGTGAAATTGTTTAATGTCAGTCATACTAAGATGCGAATTACATTGATAAGGCTGATATGGTTTGCCTTTGTGACCACATTTTGGAAATATCGGTAAATTTTTAGCAGTGTACCTGTAGAATTAAATTGTAAATTAGCATAAGCGGTTTTTTATTTGTAAGTTTTACCTTGCAAATTTTTCTTTTGTACGTTTCCATTCATCAGGATGGCAACTTTTTTTTTCTAGAACGGTTTTCTTCGTCTTCTATTATTGTTTTACTAACATCCATTATCTACTTTGAACTTAAACTCACAACTAAACAAAAACAAAACTGAAACACCTGTTTGCGTTTGCAACGTTTTTAAAACAATGTCATGCTGTGATCATGTGAACAAATCTCTGTATTTCTATTAGTTGTTAAGGATATGTCGTACTTTGCATCTAAACTATCCATGCACTTGTCGCATTTTGCATCTTACTGCAATGTTTTATTTATTATTCCTATTTGGTTTGTAGCATTTTGCACTTACATTTATGCTTAAACGATGCAGTAAAAGTAGACAAATCCAATGGTGTAATTAACTAAATTTAGAAATTTTTGTGACTTGTCGCGTTTTGCATATACACCCCTCATTTGATTCGAACTAACCAAGGTGTCCCGTTTTTTGTATAGTTGAGTGTAACTCATGTTTATTTGTTGTGCAAACCATACCATGAGTTTAGTGTATTGGCTAAATAATAAGATTTTCACAAAAACACAATGGTCGTAGCTAAAGAAAGATTAATAAAAAACTTCTGAGAATTAACAATCGGAAAGAAATCTGCCTTCATCGCAGTCGACAAATACTGTAAATCGCCACCAACACAAATACATTTACTGCTTTAAAGACTGACAAATTTTGAATAGTTCAGAATATAAAATTACGAATTTAATTTAGTATTTTATTTCATTTTATTGCTATAAGAGGAACAAATAATATTCAACATTTATTCTGCTTTTATTTAAGTCTAGATCAACAAATTTTTATGAAGAATAATTTACACAATTAAAAAAAATATTTTGTGGACTTAAAAGTATTGTTTGTAATGGTTACAAATTACAGCGATTACTTTAAACAGACGCTGGACTGTTGCTTGTAATGCGTGTAATTTTGTAATGTTTGTCTAATATTTTGACAAAGTTACTACACTTTTTTATTATTTTCAGCACAATACCAATTATGTTAGATTTTTATTATTACAGAACGACAATTCACTTTTATTCTTGTAAAAATATAGAATTAAATCAAAATGTGTTTATTAGTAACGATTCAAACAATTAATTTTCGTAACTGACATTTCAGCGTGGTTGACTTATTTCTCTTACATTGCACGAGAAATGTCGGAAGATCTACATCCATCATCCACTATAAAATATTGTCGATTTCAATCTGATACTGAAAAAGAAAATGATAAAATCAAAAATGCTCAAATATTACAAGATATGAACTTTTGATGTTTGTGATACTCATCTATAGATGCAACTTTATTCATATGTTAAATACACTCATAATAAAATAATCATAAATTTATTTTATATTCTGAAACAAGTAATTTAAAAAGATGCATACGTTAAATTAATTGCACACCGTTCTGCATAAGACGTCTTTAAATATAAAAATACATAGTCGATTTCTAAACCTAGACATATTGACACAAGCAAATTAAATTGAGTCAATGCATAATACAATATTTCTGAATTTAAATTGAAAAAAAATGAGTAATAACAATAATGGCATATCGCGAACAACTGGATTCTTAAAAATCTTCTTGAAATAAAAACGTAGTTTATGTAAAATGTAAATTACTAGCTGCAATCCAATCACTTTAATCGAATATTTGTATTATACGCAATTAAACTATCATTAAACTCAACTTACTCTTCGCAAAAGTATTTGAGTCGTGATTAATCATTTCTATGCTTCTCCATGAAAGTTTTCAAACGGTCATCCAACGCACTTGTTCTATCAAATCATTAATCACTGTGCATTATAATAATTAAATACGATACAGTTTATACATGTGATTGAAATGGAATTAAATCGATTTAATAAACAAGATAACAAGACTTACGTCCAAAATGTTGCATTAAGGACACGCCTTTATCAGTTATAAAGTCAAAAGGGAAGAAAACAAAATTAACTCAATATCTTACCGCTAAATAGCAAATGTATATTCAGATTGACTAATCTACAGATTACAGCAGTTGGTAGATTCATCAAAATAAACGGTTCTTTGATGTTTTTTACTTACTTCTTATTTTTTCCATTGTGTGTTTGGAAAATTTTAAATTACGTGTACTGTATCTGGCATACCTTAATTAATAATTTTTTTAACTTTTGTGCAGCTTTAGTATATTTAAATTTACATTTTCTTTCATTAAAAGTTTGTGGTCGCATTAGGAATTACGGCGGGGATTTTCTCGATTATTAAAGCAAAATAGTAAACTAAATAATACTTTTCGCATTTTGGCCATTAAAATTTTTGCTTACTAGGCTATGTAGAAAGTTATTAACTTGGCAAATATTAATTTGAATTGTTGATTAACTTTACTGTTTGTATTTCTTATGAACCGTTTCATTTTAAACCAATATTTAGTTATCATACTTTTATTTCGTCTTGCGTATTCTTTTAAATACTTTTTTAGTTAATCAATTGATTTTTTTATTGCATCTGCAAATTTACGGTTCTCTGCCTTTTGGTTATTTTAAATATACGAGGTGTGACAAATAATGCACATAAGAATACACGACTGAAGATTGTTGCGTTTTAATTTTTAAAAATGTGCATTAACTTATTTAAAATTTTGAATATTTATATATTTTAATTTTAGAAAATCGGAAATAACGTGGAACTTACTCGGGCGAATTAGCAGACTAATCTAATCACGTTGAATGATTCACTTGACACTATACCAAAGTATTTTAAAAGCAAAAAAAAAACGTTGTTGACAGTTTTATTATACACTTAAATAAAATTTCAAAATTGCCAATTATTAATTACTTTAAAATAACGTTTTATAGGTTTGAAATGATTTACATTCCTACATAGAAAAATAAGTTTTAATTTAATGTTTTTGTAGTCGTGTTAAATGTCAATGTTAGCGCTAGCGTTTTCTTTTTAAGCCGTTATCCTCGCGTTGCATTTTTGGGTTTGTGACTTGCTGTCCCCTCTTTTAAGTTTTATTGTAAATGCAAGTTTTTGATAAATACGACAGTACGTTACTTAGTTTTGAACGATTATTACGTCTCCTTTCTCGAATTCTATTTCGTTAATTTTTCTTAAATGTTAATTGTGATGTTTAGTGCTTAAACCGTGCGCCCTTTTGTGCGTGCTAAAGACTAATCTCCACCAACCAGGGAATTAAGATCAGGGTAAGTCGAGCAATCGCTCATTTCTGGGTGAATCGAGGCCTTGATTTATTACGGGTTTGGGTGGTTGTGCGCTCCCGATTTTTCAGAAGAACCAGAAACTAAACGTAAGTAATTCGCAATTTCGTTTACTGATAATTATGGTGGGTTGCTACCGGAAGTCCTCTCCTTTCTTTGACATTATATACAGTCCGCTGCTCGACTTCCGTGTGGCCGAAACAGTCAAGCATTGGTTTGTTGTATTACATTTAAAAGTGTGAATTTCAGCATTTATACCAATGTATTAAGTAGAAAATCTATTAATCCACATCTAAGTTTTACTCACGATGTCGAAAGTAATGGTTCTTTACCGTTTTTAGATATTAGGTTAATTAAGCAGAACAATTCTATACTAACGGATTGGTACACAAAACCAACAGCATTAAACCGTACGATAAATTATTTTTCACAACATGTACACCATCAAAAAATTAACATAATCAAATTTATGAAAAATAAAATCATTGGTTTAAGTAGTCCACAATTTCGTACAAAAAACCTAAACATCTTAAAAAATAATTATCCTTGTAGGTTTTCTTGATATTGATTATACACTCTTCTTGGAATAAACTGTTTTTATTTATAAAACTCAACATTATATTCGTACTAATTACTTGAATAAACTTAATGCGTACATATTTTATCTTTCCATACCCATATATTTAACACCCCCCTCGCCAAAATGTCTTAAACCCAATCACTACAATTAATAACAAATGCGGGTTCATATAAACCTTTTGTAAACATATCTGCTTCCTGTTCATGGATAGGAATATACAATAATTCTAATTCTTTCTTATTTACAAGATCAGTAATAAGTAGTGCACCTTAGTGCGTTGAACACCACCTCAGAAAAAACTTGAAAGTTATTAATGGAAAGTATGGACGCACTATACTTTTACATCTGGAAGTAGAGGTAGTCTTCCTTCCTAAACGGTTAAGCGATGCTTTTACCGATTTGGATGTAAAGAAAATTTGTGAAGGTGGAAAAGTGCTGAAAATAATTAAGAAAGGTGAAAAAAAACTGATTCGGGTTATACAATACAACTGGTTGAATTTTCTTATGCGTGCGTGCGTGCGTGTGTGTGTGTGTGTGTATGTGCGTGCGTGTGTGTGTTGGTCCGTGCGTGCGTGCGTGCGTGTGTGTGTGAATTAAGAAGCAGAACACGTCTACATTTTTTCAGTACGCATGTTTCGTGTTTTCTATATAAAAGAAGTGTACCCATGCTTAAGACTACATTGCTAGTTTAAAAAAATTACTTTCAACTGAGTCAAAGCGAATAATGTAACATCAAAAGCGCGTACATATGTTTTAAGTATACATTGTGTTAGAAAAGATAAAACATGTATACAATTTATTGAAAGAGTTAAAAAAAACTCATTTTGTGTTGGATATGTGAAGACGTTTCAACAACAAATTGACAAAATTGTGCTGTAGAAAACGTATACAGACAACAATAGCTCATTTGAAAACATACAGACTTCTACTGACTCAACTGTTGATAAACAAAAACAGAATTAAGATTAAAAATAAAAATAAAATAGGATCTAGTGTTACTGTACAGTTGAATCAAGTGAAAATCAAAAAAGCAACAGATCAGATCGTATCCGTTGGTTAAACGTTTAATCGGCTTTTAAAGGACGTCTTCGAAGTGGACTTTACATTAATTTAACGCATAAGTGTTTGGAAACATTCTTACACGATTGCTTCTTGGCTTTCTCAAGACGTATCAAAGTTTTACTATTTAAAAATAAATGTTTAAAAGTAAATGCAGCGTTATGTGGCGATCTACTCATACGATTTCAAGTACTTCAATACGAAAAATTCTCAACTTTTACAAGATCAAATATTGAATAAAAATAAATTGGAAAAATGGTTTTAATACAGCATTATAGTTGAAACTTTAAAAAAATTAGAGGAGTTTCGAGAAGAGTCATCAGGATAAGCCTTACATAAAATTATTTCAGTCATGGTAAACATTAATAGTTGCGGATATCTTTTTCACGCCTCCCCATACATCGGGTTACCCATGGAAATTAAAGCAAAACATGTAGTTATCAATGTGCATAATGAGACTTGTTTTGCTTGTTCAATTATGGCTGCATTATATCCACCGACGAATAGTAGTGGTAAGAAGAAGAATAATGATATCAATCGTGTAACAAAGTACCCTTACTACGCGGAAAAATTAAATTAAAAAAGTATTTAGTTTCCCATGACCTTAAATCAAATCCCCAAATTTAAACGTCAAAACCCCGACATTTTGTGTGTGTACGTTATCTTTAAAGAAAAAAACTTTATTTATTAAATTATGTGACACTCCCTACATATCCCTCAGCTAACCACAAGCAACACCATGTCAATTTATTGATGATCCAAGAAAAATATACTGAAGAAGAAGAAGAAGACGTTAATATGGATATTGACCATGATGCTAGTAATTTAAGTAAGCGTTTATCTGTAAAATAACATTTTTGTTATATAAAAAATTTATCGCGATTTTTGCCATCAGATGCCAGTACCGTTTATTATTTATGGCAACTTTGAATGTTTGCTAATGAAGCCAGCCGGCATTGACGAAAATGACGATGATATCTCACGTCATATGATTAAGTATCAGCATCACAAACCGTTTAGTGTAGGATATTATTTACATGGTACTTTCGATAATTCTTTATCATATTTTAAAATGTTTAGGGGACTCGACTGTGAAAATTTGGTATTTTCTGAAAAATATTTCAATCGAGTTGTACCGATGAAACCGTTATCATATAATGAAATTTTAAATTTTAATCTTGCTACATATTGTCACATATGTGAGATACCGTTGAGGAATGATGATATAAAAGTTAGAGATCACTGTCACTTTTCCCGAAATTTTCGTGGTGCGGCACATAACAACTGTAATTTAAATTTCAAATGTGATAAAACGATACTGGTTGTATTCCATTCACTTTCCAATTATGATGCACATTTATTTATCAGAAATTTTGTTAAGAAGTGTAAGCACAAGATATGCCTATTACCATTAAACAAAGAACGTTAGATTTCCTTTACCGTTGCTTTCGATAACAATATGAAATTTAAGTTTATAGATTCGTTTATATTCACGAATAGTTCTTTAGATATATTATTATCTTATTACTTCATATTGTAAAGTCTCTATTTCCGAATGTATCTTCTAAGCAATTTGAATTGCTTAAACGGAAAGGTGTGTATCCATATGACTATACAGATCATTATGATAAACTCTCGTCGACAACTAAATTACCGGCCAAAAAACGTTTTTTAACAGTTTAACGGCCTCGCATATATCTGATGAGAATTATCTACATGCGCAAACGATTTGGCATGAATTTAACATTTTAAATTTAGCGGAATATAGAGATCTTTATTTAAAAACGGATATACTGCTGTTAGCCGATGTATTTGAAAACTTTCGACATGGATGTATGCGTACATATAAACTCGATCCGGCATACTATGTGAGCATTTCGGGATATACATTAGTCGCGATGCTTGAATTTACGCGAATTGAATTAGAACTTATATCCGATATAGATATTCTGATGTTTGTAGAACGAGGAATCCGAGGTGGTTATCTCAGTGTTCAACAAAGTATAGTAGGCAAACAACAAATACTTAGATGATTACAACCCCAACGGTTTAGACTCATATTTAATTTACTTCGATGTAAATAATCTTTATGGTATTGCAATGAGTCAATTTCTACCATACGGTGGTTTTAAATGGATCGACGCCGATGAGATTTCAAAATTCAACTTAAATAATGTTAATAACGTTTCAAACATAGCTTATTTTTTAGAGATCGATTTAGAATATCCATCATGTATACACGATGCTCATAACGATTTACCTTTATGCCCTGAACATAAACATCCGCCGAACTCTAAGCAAAAGAAACTATTAGCCACCCTACATGATAATTCGCGTTATATAATTCACTATAAAAAATTACAACAGTGTTTAAGATTAGGTATGCAGTTAAAACATGTTTATCGCATTTTAACGTTTAAACAGAGCGCTTGGTTGAAAAATATGTTTAACAAACCAATTTATGTAGGCATGTGTATTCTAGATATATCCAAAATGTTTCTATATCAAGTAGGTACTGTAGGTTACGTCCTCCTTTTATATTTAATTAATGAATAGGTTGTAGAATCTTCTTCACTAGGAGGGGCAAATTAAATCACTTAAGATTTTTTTTATGGCGACGTTTTGTGCAATCAGGCGTGCACTTCTTCAGGCCACTGAAATATATTGTAAGTAAGCTACACATTTCTTATTACATAACAAATAATACATTTTAGGTACAAACAACGTAGAAGCTGACACACGTTTGGAGTTAAGGACTATTCCACTCTAACCTTTTTGTGTAAGTTTCTACGTTGTTTGTACCTAAAATGTATTATTTGTTATGTAATAAGAAATGTGTAGCTTACTTACAATTTATTTCAGTGGCCTGAAAAAATGCACGCCTGATTGCACGAAACGTCGCCATAAAAAAATCTTAAGTTGTTTAATTTGCCCCTCCTAGTGAAGAAGATTCTACAACCTATTCATTAATTATCTATATCAATTTCATTATGAATACATGTTGAAAAAATTCGGGTATCAAAATTGCCGATTGCTATACACCGATAGGGACAGTTTAATCTACAATTTATATTATAATATTTAGGATTCTATAATAACAGATTCTCACATGTTTGATACGAGTGATTATGATGAAGATAATGTTTTTGGCATATCGCGATTAAATAAAAAAGTATTAGGGTTGATGAAAGATGAGAATTTTGGAAGAATCATGTTTGAATTTGTCGGTATAAAATCAAAATTATATAGTTTCAAAGTACAATATAATAGTAACACCAACAACAACGACATGTTTAAAACTGTTAAAAAGACTAAAGGTGTTCTCGATAATGTGGTACGCAATACAATTTCTTTTGAAGATTATCTAAATGTGTTAGAGAAAATATCACGGTGTTGACAGAACAACGATCGATTAGATCATCTAAACATGATATTTTTTCTGTTAAACAAAATAAAATCGCTTTAGCTGGAAACCATGATAAACGCTATTTGCAATCTGATGGTGTAACTACACTCGCTTGGGGCCATTATTCGCTAGAATCTTAAAATGCAAGTATGTATGTATATCTTAAATCGTTACTATCATTATCATTATATGTAACTTATCTTTAATTGATATTATAATTGATTATTCTCAACATAGTTTTATATGTAGCTATTATATGTAGACACACAAAACAATGTCATCGGCGTTAATCCAAGTTTTCTCGGGAAATCCTAGCCATTTTACAAACTCTATGCCTGCTTTACGTTTCAATACTTTCTCGATGAGGTAAACGTCGTGGTATTTCCATTAACGTGTGGATTATCTTCACTTTTCTCTTTAAACGTTTCGCTCATTAGTGTTTTGATAATGTGACGTATAGTGCTTACAGTAATTTCATTCATATTGGCAGATATAGCCGATTGAATTTCATTTATTCGGTCCAAAAATTACCTCAATTCGCTATTTACATTATCGGTAAACATGCTGTTATATTCGTATATGGTAGCTTGATTTGTTCGAACGATATCATCAACGTATAACTTGTTGGTGGCATCTGAATCGTATTTAGGATTACGGCGACGATGATGGTGATCCAAGTATAGGTAATTTGCTTTTTATCTTTCTCTTTACACCATCATTTTTCACATCCATTTTCGATACAATCGTAGTCAGTGGATCAATTATCGGCTTATAGGTCCTGCTAAACTATTTCCTCGTCCAAACGCTGCTTTTTGAGAGCATTATATGTTTTCCTAATCGTATCGCGTACTTAGTGTCGTCTATGTTTTAAATTTATTTCTTTCGAGCTCATCGTCTTAATTTTTTTACGATTATTGAAAACAACGCACGTTTGAAGGTTGACAACACCAACTAAAGAAAACCGGTTTGTTTATGGTAATATAAACTGATAGAAACTCTTTCGATAGCGTCCATCATTGAAATTGACGGCATCTTTGTTAATCACCATAAATTCATGTTGATCCTACCAACACTTGGCACACATTTCTTTAAATACTGGAATACTAATCGTGGGATTGATGTGATCATCGTATATGTGTTTTATATTCGCTTCGTCTTGACGAAATAGTATGACAATGTTGGCGTTATCTCTCATTAACTGTTTTGGTATTTTGCTATACGTTTGACCTAAATAAAAGAAATCGATAGCATTATGATGATCCATGCTAAAATACGCTTTAATATTGTCTTGCCTTTCACGTGCAATATCATCAAAGATAAATACAGAGTTTGGTTTTACATCGTTAGGCGCAATAATGTGTATGTTATCATTGAACGTATAATAAGTATTTTCAGGCATAGGGTCTAATATCTCTTTCAGGAATTTATATTTATCCTGATTTAACGATTTCGAATAGATGTATACATTTTTTAATCTCAATTCGTTATCTTCGGTGAGAAGGCTAAATATAACGTTTGTTTTTCCACAATTAGATAGTCCACATATAATTGCACGTACGGTATCGGGTAGTAACATACCGTGTTTGCTTACCTTTTTTTGAATACTGTTCGAACTCGATAATAACGATTCGTTGTTGTGTATCGGTAATTTACACTTTTGCGCTACAACTTTCATTTCATCTGGTTTCAACTCAATCGATCGATTATTATAGATAAACTAAACAAAATTATAGATCTACATATATTTTTATTTGCAAATGCGTGTTATTACGGTAAACTCTATCCATCATATTTTGTTATAATAAAGTGTCAATCGCCATTACAATTTTTTAACTTCGCCGGTAATCGGGTTATATTGCATCATTGAATCGTGAATGATTAGACAATATGCGACGGTATTGTTTTCAAAGTTCCGAGTTGCCTCTAATTCGAGTTTTACATCCACCGTAGAATTCTTTAAAGTTTTGTTTTGATTTGCACAATTGATCGCAAATATCGGACAGTCTTTGAAATTTTTATAATCGAACGTTGTAGTGACGATGGCTGCTGTAGCACCAGACCCCATGCTCGAATCGTCTCGTTCGTAGTAATTACGTTGAAAATTTACGAAATTTCTATACGCCAATGCATACTTATCGCTAGCAAAATAAAGATGCATGGACTCGTACGGGTATCTTTCCGATTAAGATACAATCTAATATCGGTGAAATTCACATGGTCGAAAATTGTCGCTCTACTATTTTTCGATCGCCTTCTTTCATTATTTTGAAAACCTATAGTCATCCATCGTGGTTTCTCCAATTGAGTCGACGTTTTTATCGGCCAAATGTCCATTTTTGCTTGTTTTAAGGTGGGCAGCTAGTTAATTCCCATTGGCGAAATAGCACGGTGATTACTGGATTTTTATTTATTTTCTTGAAAAAATTCAATTTTGCGCGATCGCTAAACGTCAAATGTGGTACTTTCCATTGTATTTTCGTTAGGGTTATAACTACATCGGTATCGCCAAAGTAGCAATCGAGGTCGGTTCTCGAACGGATCAGCACAAGTTCTTGTTTCATATTCACAATCACTTGTCTGTAATGTTCTGCAAAGCCAAATAAATGTTTTAAGGGTAGACACACGGCAAACTTTTTATTTAAATCCTGATCGGTTGTAGTAAATTGTAGTTGTAAAGGTTCGTCGTTCAAAGGCGACCATCCTATATGAGCTAGAGCTTTGTTTTCACTAATTGCTTATGACGCATAACCTTTAATCGTCGAGCAAATGCTTGGATTTCTACAAACATCTACTCGCTGTCCGCCCAATTCATATAGAATCTCTTCAAATCGAAAACTGGCAAAATCTGTTTGACTACGGGAAAGTTTGCCTTCGATGTATAGAAAACTCTCGTGTGTGACTGTTATTAGATCCTGATTTTGTATTAAAATTCGAATTTCATGGAATAGACCATAATTGCTTGATCCATACGGTAAATATGTATGTATATCGCATCTAACGATGGAATCGTCAAAATGTGCTCCTCCAAATATATTCAATTGCTCGCTCATGGTTTTTTTCTTTTTTTTCTTTATTTCTTTCACGACTGTTTTGCAATATTAATTTTAATACCAATCGATTTTAAAAAAACTTTTTCTCTTAACGATAGTCGATTTGATGTTTGTTGACGACTACATCGACGATTAATGATTTTATTAATCACTGACGTGTTTTTTATACGCATTTTATCAGTTTCATTCTTCTTCTTCATCATCATCATCATCTTATTATTATTATTACTATTATTATTAATATGGTTATTATTGTTGTTATTAGAGACTTTGTTTCGATGGATGTTGCTATTTCCATTCTTTACAATACTCGTAGTAGGGATGGATGTAGTAGTGGATGAAGTACAGGTAAAGCAATTTACGTTCGAGACGATGCTTTTATTAAATTTTAATCTTATAATTGTTTTTTCAATTCTAATCGAACGGTGAAAGGCTCGTCGGTTCCAAAATCTATTAATTCTCCTCTTTGATCGGTCAACTTGACGCTTATGTTATTTAGCCTTAGCCGTTTGCCCGTTTCTATAAGATCCTTTTATAATGTTACATTCAACATGTATATTAGTATGTTTTATTATTTAAATGTCTAAAGTCGACGTGTGATGTGTATTATGTAGCAAGAACCCCGATTCGAATCCAAGCATGCGGCCGATGTTGTCCCGTCTAGTAAAGTCAGTTATGTACACACTTTGAATTTCACACTTTAGAGTATTATTGTTCGCTTTCAACTCGAATATAATTTCTGATTCGGTTTCAGTTTGACCACCTCTTTTAATCTTCTTCTCGTCGTAGTAGTTGGGAATTATTTTCGATTTCAAATAAGCGTTAAGTTCGTCTAATTCATATGCACCATGCGGAATACTAATCCCCTTAGATGGTTTTCGAGGTCTATCGGGATCTTTATAGTAAAATTAATCGTTCCCATTGCAAATATTTTGAATAGAGCTGTATCCATAGAATCCAATCAATCCAATTACATGTCTGTATTTCTCATTTAATTCAATAGGCGGGTAGAAATCATAAGATGTAGTATTACCAGTACCTTCTAAACTGAGTGTTATCGACATAATGATAAATACAAACACGACGTTTATTCATTTATTTATATAAATATTTTAAACATAAATGTCCACAAATTACAGTATCGAAATTTTGTTCTCTCACATAGTTGTAGAAGATTTTACAACCTCGAAAGTAGTTGATTAGTTCGAGAGGGGGCCTAAGATTACCGAAGCTATCATAGTACCACGCTGTCGAGCCCCGTTTCTTGTAACACACCCAATGCATTCCAGGTCCATTAACACTATCCAAATTTACAATTCCAAATTCGTTTCTAGGACCACTTTTCGGTAAAGTATCTCGCATAAACACGTTTCTAAAGTGTGGAACGTTTCTCGCATATCTTCTCAAATCAACATCGGTTAACGGTCTTTCCGCTAATTTTATCAGTTTTGTTTGAAAATAGTCCGGGATACGGTTTCAAGTACAAGGCTGAACCTGATTTTCCATATGGTTTCAAGTATATTCCACTACCCTTCTTTCCAAATGCTATCGCTTCCATTGTACGATTATGACGATTGGCTTCCTCGTTACTGAATTTTGCGTTTCGAGCATTGTTTATGGCTCTAACTATCCCTGCGGTCCCCATCGCGATCGACATCCCCATACCTAACGACCGTTTAGTTCGCATGGCTGTAGCAACTGCTAGTGCGGCTGTTTTTCCACCAACACTCGCATCCTTTGATTTGAATCGCTCCTAAGCTTTTTCTTGTAATAACTTGTCAGCTTGATGTCTTGTATCTAAATCGGTGCTGTTATTGTAACTTATGCCATGTGTTTTACAATGAGCATCTAAAGGGTTAATTCCGGCATCACGATCCTGCTTCAGAATACTTTCAGTTGTAGAATATTTTAAATCTTTAGATAAATCGACACATTTACTTAGGTTTCGAACAGAAACACTGATGTTTAACGATTTCGCTTCTTCAAGAATAGGCTCGATTTCGTCGGAATTAAAAAAAAAATTCGTTCATTAAATAAGATTGAAGTTTCATAAATTCACACAATTCTTCAACAGTTAGTAGCACATTATTTTTATCATAGTGATTACAAACCAAAACATTGCATTGGATATTTTTACATACACCTCCATTGGCACACATGTCACCGTTTACATGACTCCAAGTTCGAATTACAGAATCAAGATGTAAATACGTACTATACCCAATTTCGATATATTTGTAACCATCATGATTGATTCTGTAGCAAGTTGAGTTTACGAGATTTCTATTCGAAGCATTGTCATATTGTAAAAGACGGATTTCTTCCATCAAATTGTATTCTGTAGACATCGACTATTGTGAATCAGATTGATGCGATTTTGTACCACCACCACCATCATTACAATCACCACTGGCCTCGCGTTGATCATTCATAGTATTTATACAATGTGGAAATTGATCCATCGTGGTCGCAGCGGAATCCAAATATAACGGTATACTTCTAGATTTTGCTTTTTCCAAAAACGATTTTATATCGTCCATTTTTTTTCATTTACTCGAAATTAAATTAGTCGACACATATTAAACACCACAATTAACATTACATACACTTCATACAAACACGCTTACCACTAGACACGCCTTCACGCACTACAAACGCGCCTCCCACTTGGGCGGTCACGCCATTACAACATGGCCGTTGACACTCCGCTTACTTGCTGCAAGTCCGGTGACGTTCCGACTACAACCCATTAACTACTGGCTGCAAGTCTGGTGATTCTGAGGCGGTGTTCAACGCACTTAGGTACACTACTGTAATATAATTACATCTAAGACTAATATTCTTAACGTTACGGTTATTTTCAACATTGTGAATTATGCTTATGCATTGTTGCTACTGTCATCTGTGTTTTTATAAATACAATTTTCATTTGCAAAGAAACATATACCATTAGAATCCTGATTTTTATTTTCATTACTACTAAAATTAGATTTCCTTTCTTTCAAATCGTCTACGGTTACTGGAACAAAAATTGTACAAACCTCTATTGTAATTTGACAAACCTTTACTATAAAATTCTCCTCTGAATGAAGCACCACCATTGTAAGCTCTATTGTTGTAGGCTCCTCTACTGTTATGGCTGAAACTTTTACCTTCATGATTGGTCTCCATAAGACCTCTATGATTATAATTGTCTCTATTTTGATATGAAAATTGTGGTACGTTATTATAACTTCGCGAATTATTTTGATTATTTTCTCTAAAGGGGGTTCTTGTATTACATTTTTGACCTTGGACTGAATAGAATGCTGTAGTTGTTTGTTGTCTCCCAAACTTGTCTAACTCTGAATTTCCGTTTTTCTTTTCTTCAAACTCTCGTAATCTTGATTTCACCATATACAATGTCAGATTTTCAGTGTTTTCAATAAATGTTACCCAAGTACTATAATTGGATGGTAGTGCCAGTTTCTGACTGTCATTTATGCATTGCACAGTTATTGATCGTGATAATTGATCTTTTTTAATAAAATTTCTGTATTCTGCAGCTTTTCCTTCATCTGCACTGTCGATATCATTTCCATTCACAGTTATATCATAAACAGCATTTTCCTCTAATATTAACTTTATTCTAAATTTCCAATTGTAAAAATTTTCACCATTTAACTGCTAAATATTGTATGTCTTACTTGATTCGACCATCTTGCAATTGATATTTAATACGTCACAAATTTTATTTATTATGAATCACGGTCTGCTACCATATAGGTTTTCTTAATATTAGTTATACACTCTTCTTGGAATAAACGGTTTTTATTTATAAAACTCAACATTATATTCTTACTAATTACTTGAATAAACTTAATGCGTACATATTTTATCTTTCTCCACCCATCAAATAATAATAATCATCATTTATATACACGGCGAATCAGACATTTTATATTTATATTTAACAATCCTAAGAATCTAATAAACAAAATATTAGTCCATACGAACACCAATAACATGCCATCACCATTGACCCAAACTAACACTACTTCTAACTTTGAGTATACTAAAGTCATAAACGTTCCCGGGTTAACTAAATTTTAAAAAATAAATAATAATAATAAATAACCTAAAAATAGCGAATAAACAGAATTGAGTGCATGGTATGCAATAAATGTTGTATAGGGCAAACTAAACAAAAAACTATTAATCGGATTAAAAATCATCAATATGATTGCAAAAACAAAAAATAAGAATGGGCTCTTGCTTTGGCCACTGGCCACAATTTCGATTTTAGTAACCCCATCTTAGATGTGGAACCTAAATACAATAATAAATTAATATCCGAGATGATTTTCATCACTAGACATGACAACAATGTGAATTTTAATACAGATACGAATCACCTTAGTACTGTATACAATAATTTTATCAATAAAATGTCATGACCTCGATTTTTCATCCGTTACTTTTCAGTGCCAACATTTTTGAATAGTTCGTTTTTTGGTCTTTGTGATGTTTGTGAGTTGCTGTAACTCTTGTTTGTCTTTTTTTAATAATTTACATAATTATTGTTTTTCGTTATTTATTACTTTTTACCGCTGACTGTTTTTGGGGAACCATCGCTACTTGTTTTTAGTTTTTGGTAAGTATGTTTTTTGTTTTTCTACATCCGACTAGATTTAATTACTCTAAAATATCAAAACAATTTTTATATTTTCATATTAGTTTAAACACTAATTCCAATTACCTGTATTGTATTGCTTGTATTAATTATGTTGTGTTTTTATTAAATATAGTGGCCTGAGCAAGTGAACACATTAGTCCACAAAACGTTGCGTAAATAAACACCCTAAGTAGTGTTTTTCTCTTTTTTCTTCTCTTTCTGTAGGATTCCGGTATTCTTTTCATTCTTAAATTAAAAACAAGTCATGTTCTTTTTGGGGTTGAAACGTGATTTCACAATTTGCAATGTAGTGTCTTGTCTTCTTTATTTCCAGATGACGAAAACAATTATTTTAAACCTGGTTTTTCTCCAAAACCATTTGAACAAGTCATAAACTGTGTTACATACAAAAGATGTTGATAAAAGAAATGCCTGACTGAAAGTAACATAAATGAGGTAACTGCCGCTGCACAGTGAAGATGGCCGTCAGGCAAATCCAGAAGTTCATTAATAATTTGGAAAACTCAAAATGTGAAAGTAAAAGTCAAAATGAAAAGGGCACCAGAAAGGTTTATATGTCAAAAAGGGTTCTGGATCTTGCCAACGCCAGGCGATGTACACACTATTGGAACCTACCTTTTTAGTGTGTAAAATCAATAAATTAAAAAAAACAAAATTGACTCGCGAACAAGTTAATTGATTAAAAGCTCCGTTACATTTTAACAATTTAACATTTATTACATAGAATAAAATTTCACACACAAAATAAATTTATAATGAAATACAATAAATACTTTAAAAAAATAAAAAAACCATGAAGTTAAATTCGTCGTAAAACTAAATTCAAATTTCATAAAACTAATTAAATCAAATTAAACATTGTAACTTGCATAGTTATATAAATACAAAAAAATGCAAACGAGATGCAACTTGTTATTTTAATTTAAGCGAGAGTACATTTATTCGTCTCTTTGATATTTGCTTTAAATTTGGGTAAATGTCTTTGACCGTAAATCACAAAACGTGTATTCACACACCAAACTGAAGCGTCGGTGCGTAAAATAGCAATAAGCGTTAACTCAAAGAGTTATTAATTTAATTAAAGCCTTTTTGGAATTAATAGCAAAATAAACGTTATAATTATTACTTAAAATACCTGGTTCTAAAAATGTTTGGAAAACGTGTTTTCTGGTTAATCGCAGTCCCTAGGTGAAGTAGTCGAAGATGTTCTCAGAGTTGTTTTGATAATTGGGTGCGATCCGCTACAGAGCAAAGATGAATTACGGAAATGAGAAACTAAACTTTTTATCCATAACCATATGGGAATATGTGGTTGTGTTTGACGAACGATTAAATCTGTTAAGAAAACGAAAACGAAGCATTAAGCTTATAACTTAAGATTTTACAAACACTTTCTTAAACAGCAATTTAGAGAAATCGCAGCACTACCACATCTTACTCTTTTCCGAGAGATAATTAGAATTCAACTGTCTAATTAATTAAAAATGTACTCCTTTTATTAACGTAACACGTACTTTCTATAGAGTTTTTAAAAGAAAACCGATATGATGAGAACGCGACCGACAGATATGTGAAATTGTAAATAAAACATAATAACACGTAGCAAAGATAACGAAGTATAAACGAAACTTTTAATAGTGTTAAAATAAACAAAGCTGATAAAATATCGAATGTCAGTCGCAACTATAAATTTTAATTAATTATATAACAAATGTAACAAGGTAAAACCATAAATTAATTAAAAATAAAATTTACTTACTCATTCGAAGCAATATAAACCTAATCAAATAGCAAATTAACGAAAGGCACTTAGAACATGACTTAACTAACAACGTAGATTTAAAACGACCGTAAATACGAGGGTAGACAAGAAAGTACACAAGAAAATCCAACGCAGGTTACAACTGGTCAGTCAATTTATGCCGTGGACGTAATTCGTAAAAAGTAAATTTACGAAACACTTTGTTTGGAGAGATATTAACCAGTCCTCCCATGATTTAGATGTAAGACATTAAAATGCATTATAATGTTAATGCTCAAGTCAAGCTTTTGTTGACATTTGCCATGAACCGAACTATTATGTTGGAGTTTTTTGTGCCATTTTTCCAAAGAATTAATAGTGTTCTGCCCAAATTCCTTTATAGTAGCAATGAGCCCAATGTGTAAATCGCTTAAAATAATAATGTTTCAAAAAGCAACTTAATATTTTTTATTTTTGACAACTTTTCACTTTTTTTACTTGCTAATCACAAAATATCTTATTTGGTTTGCAATTGTACATTTTGTCAAAATTAAATTAATAGTAGAATGCATTGGAATAGTCAGATAAACAAGTTTTAAGTTATAACTTTAGAAGACCCTTATGCACATAAAAAAATATTTTTGTGTTATATAATAAACCAAAAAAATGTTTCAAACCCTTCGTCGTCTTCACAAGAGCCATTGTGTTTACCGATAAGACAGTCCGCAACACCATAACGTTTATTGTTTGGTCCCATGGTTATCTCAAATTGTCTAGGTTTTTTGACCATCTAAACTAAACAACCAACACCAAGATATCGAATTTACCATGGAAATCAAAGATAATGTTCTCTCCATTTCTGAATCTTCTTGTAACTCGAAAAGCCGGTAGACTTTTGGGGCATTATGTTTATTGGAAATCCACCCATATGAACGATATCTTTATGCTTTGTCTCGTAATCATTCTCCATAGAAACGTTTTGTCATTAAATCTTTCGTTCATTGTGCTTTTTATATTTACCAATCTGAAAATCGAAATTTCGAACTCTGTCATGTAAGAAAAACCTAGTTAAAGAATATTTATACGAAACAGGATATTCAGATAGTACTAATCGTTGTCTACATCTACGTGTTCGAATGCCAAAGAACATTTTTACACCCTAATCCAATCTGAAGTTAGCATTTTTCACTTACATGTATAGGGTTACATATCAAATAGGGAAACTTTTTTGTTCAAGGTGTATACCAAATTCCTTGTTTATGTGGTTTAGTCTACATCGGCAAAACTGGTCGTTTTGTCATCACACGCATTTTAGAACATAATCGTTGTACAAGGAAAAAGAAAATTTCTAAGTCTACTGTTGCTAAACAACATTTTACCATAGGTCACAATATATATTTTGATAACGCCCTGGTGATTACGAAATCTCCATTCTTCTTCAATAAGAAAATCTAAGAGAGTTCTCCTTTTTGATTTTCAGTTGTCACTCGTTTCCACAATGACTCTTTTTTGTATACGGATACTTCTTCTCGTTTCGCATTTGGCTTGGTTCACAAGTTGATTTACCTGACTTTCTTAGATTGTTGCTTGGTTCTCCAATTTCATCGAATTCTTTCTTATCTTTTCAGGAGTTTAGAATCTAACTTAGTTTTTTAAGTTGGTTGCCTAACTCTGTATTGGTTCTTTGCTATATTTTCGTTTGTTTCTTCAAGTTCACCGATTTGTTTCTTACCTTTTTAGGAGTTTAGAATCTGGCTTGGTTGACAAGTTGATTACCTAACTCTTTAGAGGTTCTTAGTTAGATTTTGATTGCTTGCTTGAGTTCTCCAATTTCTTTTTTACCCTGATGAAGCTTCTTACGAAAATAATCGAAACTTCGGGTACAACATCGACACGGACCAAACCCAAAAAACGTTCTTATCTTAATATACTCATTATGTACATTTCTTTGTTAAAATTTTGATACAGATTTACTTTATTTATAATTAGTATTTATTGTATAAATAACTGGACTATCTTAGCAACCATTAGAATAAAAAAAACTACATTCTTAAAATGAAAAACAAAAATATATTGATTTAAACTTATATGATTAGCGTTTTTAATAAAAATTCGTTAAAACCTTTTTCCATTTCTTAAAGTTTAAAAATATTTTTTGGCAAAAACCTTCGAATTAAAAGTTAGCGCATTGTTAGCGTCGACTTTTAGAAATGTTTAGTTTAAATTACTAATTTTTTTTAAAAAACAATTTTCTAACACGTATACATTTTATTTAGGTGTTTTTGCGAAACATTTCCAGACTGTAATTTGTAACGTCGTAGACTTCATGTAAGAAGTTAGTTGCCAATTGTTTTAGTAACATAAATTTTGGACAATCGTGCTCTTATTTCAGACGTGATTACTCGAATTTACGCAACCGAACCGTATACACGTGATAAGTTTGTTGTTATTTGTTTAACAGTGGCAACGTCAAAGTATAATTACGGATACTTACCCAACTAATATTGTCTTTATTAAATGAAATGCAAAATGTATTGTTAGATATTTAAAATCTTTGTTTAAATAATTTAAATTAAAAAAATAAATAATAGTAGCAGACAGTAATAGATTTTTTTAACGTCAAAATTATCATTGTTATGGTAAATCAATCAGTTCTTTTTTTACAATTTCAAAGGAATTTACTAAAGTTTAAGTTCAGAATACTTTGTCAAACTTTGTAAAGCGTGTAACTGTGTCACTTAAACTTTCTTTTTTACTATTTGATTTTAAAGCGAAGTAGATCTTTTGTATCAAATTATTGTTAAAATTCAAAAAAAGGTATAAAAATAATAGTAAATTTAATTAATGTAAAAACAACTAAATATAAGAAATGTGATTGTTATTTAAAAAAATATATTTATTTTATGTAATGTACAATAATTGAGAAGTCCAATACAGAACAAAAAACATCAATTAAACCTATTATGTTGTTTTCAATAATGTAAGGCCGTATTTTCTGGATTAAAAAATTAATTGTTCCTGGATACTAACAAGGCCCGATGAAGCAGACACGTTAGCCTGCGAAACGTTTCCAAATTAAAAATGATCCAAAGCAAAAATAATTTTTACTGCCATAAACCATAAGTAATATACGTATATACAATTTCTTTACAAACATTATTATTGTCAAACTAAATTTGCACGCTTTTGCCCAAGTTTTGAGAACCATTCCCGTCTAAATGTTATACGTACCTCAACGCATCACTGCCGCAAAGAAAATGAATGCCAAGAACAAAAAATAAAAAAAACGTTTCTTTATAAAACCAAGTAAAATAAACTTCTTGAAATTAAATCGTAAAAATGATATGACTAAAACTAGTCGGATGTAGGTGGTTGAACCCGTATTAGTGAGTCTTAAACGCAGATAGTAATTTTACTTCACCGAATGAAAAGCTCTCGAGGATTGTTACCATCGGGAATAAAACGGTTTTTAAAGGATGCAGGTTTAAAACCAATTTCGCTACCAACCAAATGACAATGAAAATGTTTCTAGGGCGGTGCGGAAAACAATGTAGTGATTGATCAATTTCAATATCTGGTAATAACCATCAAAGGTTAAGACAGGTTACGCATACTATCGTAAAAGTTCTACAAATAAATAATGAAATAACTTTTACGCAAAGAAATTTATAATGCGAACTGGAAGGTGGGCAAGAAAATCTTCCCTTACTGGTAATTCTAGGTAGCGATTAAGGTGTCTAGAAACATACAAAAGAAATGCTTCGAAGAAGGGGACAATGTGAAGAAAGTTTTTTCGCCTAAAGGGAAGCATATACCTGGCGCTGCCATGAAAGATTTGATTCATTAAAGTTCGAAAGAATTCAACTAAGTAAGAGGAGTATTTCCCAGTGCTGATGAAACCCAAAAAGGCGAAACGGCCGTACACTGGTTCTCTCTGGTGGTCATTTTTGCAATTGTACTGATATAGTTACTTTTCACTATATTCGTTGGTGGATTGCAATCGTGTTAATATTCGATCCGATTTTCGAATTTTTGCGGTTAGCAAATCCAATTACCAACATCTCTATAGCAGCAATTTGTTTATATTTTATACGTGGGCTCGTTAACCACGAGATGGGACAGCCACAACACTTTTATATGAAACAAAAGACGTCGACACGCAATAAAAAAAAATTTTTTTTTGGATCCTTGAACTGCAACACATTAAACCTTTTTTTGTTGTCAATTCCCATTATTGTTGATCCGAAACAAGAAGAAAATACCTGGATCCGTCCTTCAATATCACAATGCATTCTATATATAAATTAGTATGCGCAGAAAATAAGTGTGAAGTTTCTAGTCTAGCCGACTAAAGCCGAATATGATTGCTATATTTGTTCAAAAACCAAAGCCAGAACTGAAAAAGCAAAGGGTAAAGAGATTTTAAAAAAATAAATAAAACGAGACATTTTTGAGTTGTACTTTTGATCTTCGGCATGTTCTCTGATCTCCCACTGACCCTACACACAAAGTTTTATTTTATAAACAGCGATTTAAATCGTTTAATATTACTATATATAATGTTAACACAAAACAAGAAGAGTGGAGTATAAAGAAAAAGAGGCAATTGTGAGATAGCATGTTACTTTTACCAATATTTAAAATTTTCCCCAGCATCAGTGAATCACATTCTCTGCTTCAGTGACAGATGCAGTAGGCAAAATCTAAATAAATTTGTTGCTGCAATGTGTCTGATAAAATTTTTAATTGTAGGCTATAGCAAAATATAATGCAATTCTATGCATTCGGTCATAACGACAGAACAGAAACAAGTAGGCAAAATGGCTTGCGGATTGGCGAAACATTGCTATCATCATTATCATTCCCATTACAAAAGTAAAATACAATAGTTTGAACTTTTTATTTATGTTATCCCCTCCAATATTGGAACTGGAATACCTACTAAGCGGAAATAAAGTGCAGTAATTATTAAAAAGCGACCCAGATTGTGATGACGAAAAAGCAGTGTTTACTTTTTCTTATTTTTAGAATTATTAGGTTTGTTTTTAGTAAAAAACTGATTCTTCGTGTTATTATGAAATACAAATGTGGATAACTTCTTTTAAACCGATTTCAAATTCAGTGTAATAAATATATATATATATAGGTATAAACTGCACGCAATTGAGCCCGATATGTAAACAGGTGCCCGATGAGCCCGGGCGGTAACGCCTTTCTACACGACGTTATTAGCGCGCTGTTAACCCCGACTGTGTTGCCAATATTATACACGCTATAAACGTAGTTATTAAGCGAAATTCGAATGATTTGAAATTTTAACATTTGCGTTTAGTCTTTGCAGATAACTCTCTTAAACATCTTCCGATCTAATAATTTTTTTTTTAAATTTAACTTGATTAATATTGACGTAACAAATAAACTTTCTGAAAAATTTAAAATAAAAACTGTATTCAAGCATTAAACTCTTTTTATGATTGGTGCAAAGTTTGTTTTATTTGTAAATATAATTCAAAATTGTAAGCTATAACTTCTGTGTATTAGCAAATTCTTATCTGAAAAAAAACCTACTCAAAACGGCAGCAAATTAAATAATTTTCTTTAAAATTCCGCATGTAACTCTGTTTTTGGCAACTTTTTTAAAGAAATGTTAAATTTAACCGTTGCCGCAAGTACCACGACTAACGTAGAGTGTGTTATTTGTCGTCATTTGACAAGCACAAATTAATTTTTAAATCAAACTTACAATATACCGCATAATAAAAAAAATAATGATTCTACAATCGTATTTTGATGACATACGCATATATACAGAGATGCGCCTAAAACTGGGATATATAACGTTTCTTCGGGCTTGAGAACGTAGCGTTTATATGTTTTACGGGCTCAACAACAACCTGTTTACATGTTTGTACCTACATATTCTTATTTACGCACACAAAGTTTTTTTAATAAATCGGAAATAAATTGAAAGGTTAGTTTTGGGCATACAGATGTCATACAACATTATCATGAAATTTTAGTTGAAATTAAAATATGTATGTGATAGTAAATAGAATACTCTGTTTCAAATAACGAAATTGAGGAATTCTAATAAGTAGTCTGAAACATTTTCACTCAATTGATTTGTTCCTTAATGTGGACGTTAAATGCCGATTAAAGTAACAGATTTATCATTAATCGGACCGTCACAAACTATTAAAAAAAGCTTAGAACGAACTGCAGATCATCATATAGTAACTCCAGAAACAATTTTGGATTTCTGCTCTAACGAAATTCTTGGCATAAAAATTAGTTTTTTGTATCGAGTGTGAATGTTCAAGCTGCTCTAACACATGTATTAATAAGATAATAACATAAAAAGGTACAATAATTTAATATAGTTTAGGTTTCTCACGGTCACAGCTAGTTGATACCGTAAAGGTATTCAGTTTTCTATAATTGTGATGCTGTCAATATCGTTAAGCCAATAAGCTAAACCTTCTAAGAAAATATAATGTTTTGTTTCAAAAAAATCAATATTCCATCATATGTTATATTTACGTAATAAATCTCACTTACAATACACACAATTTCAATGAAAATAAAAACATAATATCACGTTTAAAAAACATTCAACCTACTTGCTATACTATAAGATACAAACAAAATAGATAAAATTACACAAAAAAGTAACCAATTGCAAATAATATTTTTAACCTAATAAAATTACTTAGATATTTGCTTTAAAAAAAGTGTATCGACACTAAGAATGTGACAACAAGACGACCAATGTAGCCTGAAAAACGCGATTTCATCGAATTTCAAGCATTTTTTTTGTACAAAAAGTGGGTTTTTTTGATCAGTTGTTGGGTTTATTCTTTTTAGGATAATTAAACTTAATTTCTGAATAACATTAGGTGCTTACATTAAACGACATAGACACTAGAGTCAGTTAAAAATCACTGAAAATAAGTTAAAAAACCTATTTTTAGCAGCGCGTTATTGTTGATCGGTATTGAACAAAATTTTCGTTGTGCACTCAAAAAAAGCATAAAAATTATGTTTTTCAATTTGGTCAGGTGAAAACGGGTGTTCATCAAAACTAAATGTGCGTAGATTTCTTTTTTAGGACTCTAAAATAAGTCATCTTTTACTTTTAGACGATTTCATATGAAATAACTCAAACTTTAAAAAAATATCTTATTTCTTGTAAGAAGTGGATTAACTGTTTGTCTTAATTATTATTTTTCTAACTTTTAAGTAAATTGTCATCATAATTACTTAAAAACTCTGTGTCGATTTTAAAATTTATGACTGTAAGTTTGGTTTCTCTTTCTGCTAGGAAAATTCTTTTTTTTCAATTTTGCTTGTAAAAGCTTTGTGTTGGTAAAACCAAATTTAAGTACAGTGTTATCTGCAAAATTATCATAACTTTCCATAATTATTTCACGAGAAGTAATATTTTCCAATTGATTTTACAAAACTCTTTCAGACTACTAAAAATTTCCATGCTTCTAAGAATTTTTACACTACAAAACAAGATTCCTACATTGTTTTTAAAGATTTTTAGTAAAAGAAAAAAATATATGAGAAATGCTAATATCATATCCTAAGACATACCTTTTTCGTTATATGGTTTTTATTAAATGTATGTATTTATGTTTCAAATTATTTTATAGGTATCACATCATGAATGAACCAACAAATTATTCTTATAACTTTAAAGTTTCTTAGCTACCTATATTGTACTTTTGATCCAAATCTCTTTAGAGGTTTTCAAATAATTTTTTCAATACTTTTTTTAAATTTAATTTAATAGTTATAAAAGTACCACATTCTATATAAGTACGTACAAGCATCACGTAGAAATTGCAAACGTTTTTAAAAAAACAACTTCCGATTTTTGACTAAAACCGTTTGTATTGTTATTGTGAAAAATTATTAAAACGTGATGATACTCAAAAAGTGAATAAAATTCATACTAAAGTAAAATACACTTAGACTATACGTTTACTGCTTGTTATTAAGCCCGTCCAACGTTGTCGCATGTTGGGCTACACAACGTACCGTCCGTGTCTGTAGACAGTTTGTATATAAAAGCGACCTCTGCAGCGACTAACTCTGAACTATTTTATATATAATGAAGATATAAACGGTACAATATGAAGCCCGGCCAAATTTTTGGATTTACACGTTTTGATGCTTATATAATCGTATTTTGATTATATACACATGGATACGTAGATGAGCCCGAAACCGGGCTTAATAGCGTTTCTTCGGGCTACAGAGCGTAACGTTTATATATTCTACGGGCTCAACAGCAACCGGTTTATATGTCTATATATATATATATATATCTAATTTGATTTTAAAAAAATGCAAAATAAAAAAAGTTTTCAATAAGGAGTCGCAGGCTTTGTGATGCGTAATTATAAATTAAATCTAAAAAAGCGCCAAAAAGATGAAAAATTAAATTAAGGAGATATCGTTTAACTCTACCCGTACCTGGAAAAGAACAAATAACATGATAGAAGTAATAACACAGAATATATATTTATTTTATCATAGACAATAATTTCAAAAAGGACGAAGAAGGTACATAAATACAATTACGTAAATTTTCAAAACGCTAATACATGGGTCGGATCAAATATAAGTTGCGTCCTATACTGGGCAACACGTCGCACAGTAAACTAACCTAGTCGGGCTAAACTTTTACATTCGAAGAAGGAATGACTATATTCGTAAATTTAAAATCAAAAAGCATATAACAAAAAATGAAGACTTAGAGACTCAACGCGCACTGCATACGACTTTGTGACGCACAAAAGGATCTTATAATTAATTGTGTTAACCTAACATGTACGTCCGGTCAACAATCCACATGACCAACGAAGTACTAATCCTAACATTAGAAATTGTAATACTCACAGTTAGGTTTTATCCAGTAGGGTTTTAGCTAATTCCATACCTGTGTTACCTAAAACGTAATATTAAATCTAACACAAAACGTACATATACCGTTAACACAAGTAAATTTCGTTTTCAAAGCATACAATCGTTTGAGATAGCGAATGCGCAGCTTTTCTTCTCGACTTAGTGTAGCAATTGTTGGTGGCCTTTCCGCCCAAATGAAATCCCAACTTTAAAGGCTTCCAGCTTAACGTAGCAATTAATGGTAGCAACTCCTCTCAAAAAAAAAACGCAATTTTTAAGGTTTCCAACCCCTTGACAGTGTAAATAGTTAAATTATAGCAACGTAACGTCATGGAAATTTTTCCCCAAATATGCCACTTGTTCGTTATCTTCACCAATAAAGGAGACGTGTAGGGGGTATGGAAATCCGCCCAAATAGACTTTCGCTTAGATAGACACAAAATTAGTTTGCATATTCACGTGGAATCGCGTGAAACAACTTAATGGTGGAAGCCTTGTTGGGCGTAGAGGTCTGTGTTGCACAAGACGTTACCGGAAAGTAAATAAAATGCGACGACAATTGAAACATTTTAACCTACCAACTTTTTAACATGTTCCACAACTAGTCAAATATCAGCAACGTGTTTATAAATTAGTTAACTGATGTTAACTGTTAATAGAGATTTTTTGAACCAGAAATGTCATAGTTTTTAAATGTGTTTCAATTAAACAACTCTCGCTTTTAACATGCTTGAGCAAAAATTAAAGTTTTTTAACTGCATCAGGACTATCAAAAAAAGTCACATGCTTTTCTTCACTCTTTTATTTGTCTTTTCTGTTACGTTCTTATTGACTTTCGTCTGCTTGTATTAGACAATTTTCTTTTTTATTAACCGTGGTGTATAAGCAAGTCACAAACAACTTATTTGTTTCTGAAGTTTGCTCATACATTGCAATTAGCTTTGTTTATATGCACATATTCAAATGCTGACTGACGATTAAATTAAATATATCATGACCGCTACGATTCTGAGAGATTTTTCATAGTGTTTTTCTTATTGTTGGAACAATCGACTTCTAATAAAACTATGTGGAGTATTATTAGACATGTCAGCAGCGATTCTCTACTTAAATTGATCCAGAAAAACCGTTTAAAATTGTTTTTTATTTTCAACAAGTTTCAAAGTTTATAACGCTATGTAAAGTATAAACAAAACTAGGTGTAATGAATAAGGTATGTAGGCAACTCAAAACTAAAAAAACTGCTTCATTGTGAGTTGTAGGAACGTCGTCTTCAAATCAGTAATTTCCCTAATTATTGTAGCCCTATGCAAAATTTTTAATATACTATTATCCTGTTCTACCGATATGTCGTCAATCGAAAGAAAAACAAAACTGTTTTTTTTGTTTCTGAAATATTTTAGACTATTTAATAACTTCTGCAAAGTACATAGTGCTTAACGGTTTTTTGTTGTGAATTTTACAAGCACGTAGTAGCCTATTTTTTGGGAACGCTTTTTAACATAATTTCCATCTCGTCTTCTTCTACCATTGTTCTATTTTCGATTGGATTATCCCACACTAAATTTTAATTCCAGCCTTGTTAATTTTCAACATTAGTGGCTTTTGTGAAGATTTCATCCTGATACACTGATTTTTTCGTTGTTAGTTTCAACACTTTCTTCTCTTTCCTTGATTTTAAATGTCTACAGCAGGAGCTCAAATTTCCTTTAAATAAATATTAAATTGAGTTTCGTTAACTGCTTGACCAATGCGCTGATCAGTTCTATTGCGCAGTTTTTTAAGTATTTTATAGGGTTTAACAGGTATTGTGCCTGTTGCTCCGAATGCACTTTCAATGTTTTTTTTTATCAGTAAATTAAAGTCCTTCCACTAAACACCGCAACAGAGAAACAAACATACTTTATTAAGCGCGATTTTTTTGGGATTTTTCAGTTTGTATTTTTGCAGAATATCTTTCCAAATTAGTTTCATCAGCCCATACTATGCAACATCCAATGATTGGGCAAAATGTGTGGAGTTTGGTGGTAGGAATCCAATTTTATATAAAATTATTAACATTTGACTATTATATTGTGATCTAAATGGGATGCTAGGTTGTCGTCTATTATAGCCTTGTGTTTTTCTCAGAAGACACCCATACTGCCGGTTATCACAAACATCACAGATATATACGATTCATTAGTTGTTCCGGGTATTTTATTCTACACCAGGTTATCGAACAGGTTCGTATCGTCAAAATCCAAATGTTTTCTTTTGGGATGCCTCTCAAAGGATTGGTAACGTTTTCAAAATATTCCAAAATCTATTATTTAGTATTTTGAGCGCGTACTTAATATGGTGGCACGAGTTTTGAGAAAGTTTATTCTTATATCTGCTGAGGAAATTGAGACAATAATCTTTGCCGGGCATATTATTTTGAAGTTTGATGACACCTTTTTTCTGCACGTTTAACAATTACTCGCAGATTAAAATTGGTTAACGGACTGTCAAAGTCTGCAGCTATTAGAAAAACATCATCTGTTTCACGTGTTTCAACTTAAGATAAAGATATCCGGTCCCGACCCATTTTCTGCAAAAAAATGGGAACGTAAAGTCACTTAAGAAAATCAATACTTTTTGTAACCCTCCGTATGTCAAAAATCATAGCAACCTGCTCTGCAAAAATTTAGTTGCATAACCTCAATACCTGTCTTTTACTAATCACTTAAGAAGCAACTTCCAAAGAAGCTTTCTTTTGTGCATTGCAATTGGTGATTTTTGGTATACAGCTTTCTTAAATTTTAATAAATATATTTTTTAGGCAAACATAAATTACAGTGTCTCTATGCTGAGCGAAAACAGTGAGAGCAGTGTCTTGACTTTTTTGTCTTTATTTTTGAGATACACTTTACACCGCTTATTTTATTTTCAGCATTTTCTGATGTTGTCGGTATATTGATGCCGAGTCTAACGTGTAACGTATCACAAATTTTTGGAGTGAGCATTTAGAGTCGATCTTCTTAGTTGATGCTCTTTCAATAACCCTAATGAGAAATTTAAAAAAAAACCTCCTTGTCACGTTTTTTGTTTATTATTTTTTTCTTTATATTTGATCAAAAGTTCCAGCTATATTTACCAAAAAAAAATACTACAAGGGATCACCTCCTAGTTTGTCGTGCAACATTGTACGCAGCACATAGCAACACTTCTTCTTTTGTGGTATTACAGTACTTTATAATTTTTTGTTTTGTGCTGTTGTCTATAAAATTTGCATCTGTATGAATACTATTCTTTTTAGGAATATAGGAAAACAGAAGCATGTTTTTTTGAAATCCATACAAAACGCTATTCACTTCTCTTTCTCTATTTGCGTAGAATGCTGCTGGAACCTTTTCATATTTTTCCTAGAAGTTCCTACACGTGTTAATTTGTGATTTTTGAGTGTTAGAGGTATGTTGGTGTACCAATTGTCGGCAGTTATATTTCTCCCACTTCAAAAAATGTGCTCTACAAGTCTATATAGAATATCTGTCGCATTATTGCTATGATAATATATACCATTAGGTTGAATGCCTACGTATATTTCCATAATGCTAAGATAATATATTTTTGAGAGATTTGATGTCATATTTGTTTGACTTCAGCGTTTATGGTTACATTCTCTGACAAATTGTAATTATTGCAGCAGTTTTCAATTATCAAAGAAAATAATTCTCTTATCGCACTTAGCTATTGTCAGTTTTATTTTTGTCCGTTCTAGTTTCTAAGTCATCGAATTGAAGGCACTTCAGAAGAAACAAGAATCTCTTAGCAGACATTGTTTCTCGAAATATTTCAACTCCAGTACCATCCGTTGCCCAAAGGTACATATAGTTGAAGCGTGATGATCTCAAAACTCCTGACAAGGGAAACTTCCATTTCCGAATTATTTGTTTCATTTGCATCACGAATCCTTACAAACTTTTCTTGAATTTTTCAAATGTATTTGTTGGTATAATCGATGAGAACTTGAGTACACGTAATTTATTATATTTTATTGACGTGTTCTAGTTTTTCTTTTCCAATAAACATGGAACACTTATTAGAAAATTTCATGAATTTGATGCAATGAAGCAAATATGTCATTGTGGTTATCTTAAATATTCTCACATACTTGATCTTCTTTATACGTATACTCATCTTCGGACTGATTACTTTTTTTCCTTCATCTTTAATAATGTAGCCATCTTCAAACATTTTAACTTCTTTTTCTAGTTTTTTCGTGTCAATTATTTTCTCGTCATTTTTACACCCCTAACATCTCACTCAGATATATACAAATATGTTCAAAACCTAACCGTTGTATTTTTAAAACTGACAACATACGAAAACAACAAAAATTGACCATTTTATACCAAAAAGCTTTATTTATTTTATTGTATACTATGTACATGACGTAGTTAATTATTGATTTGAAACAAATGAAATAATTTAAAGACAAATGTAAACAATTTAGTTATCTATTCTTCACATCAGGATGGTAAACACAAATAAGTTACAACAAAGAAAATTGTTAAACAAATGAACAATACAATTTAATCGTAACTTAGTGCAGACAGCAGCTTAAAACACTTCGAAGAGAGGGTCGTGGATGGTACTCGGTGTGCTAATTATAAGATAATTAAAAGAGCGTCAAATTGGTAGAAATATTAACTATAGATCTTGTTTACATCTGTCGAACACTGAAGGTAAACGATTTACAGAACACAATTGTAACAACAAATATATTTATTTCAACGAAGAGGAAGAGCAGTTTTATACACGATGTAGAACTACGCAGATACTATCAATTAAGAGTTCGTCAATAAATATCAAGGTTAATGATAATGCTGCAAGCCCTTTAGATTAAGCAACACATCATACATAAAATTACCAGACTTATTCGTATTACATAATGAAAGTATAAATTAATAGATAAGCAAAGAATAAAACATATATCTATTTAAGTCGTTTGTATTTACATTCGATACCAACACAAATTAATAGATAATAAAAAGAAGTTTTACTCATGATTGGCCAGACATGCTATTAGATAATGGCATACCCGGATCGTCTCTTGAACTTTCTAAAAAAGTAAAGAAAAAAAATTAGACATATGATGAAATCACAAGTAAATCTCTCATAAGACAATCAGTGACAATTACAAACCGATTGCGTCAAACTTCCATAACTTTCACTATTAATATCGCAGGTGTGTCTTTAAATTGGATAGTCCATTTCACAAATATTTCATCGACTTGACCCCAAATTAATTCTTGCAACTGCTGTTAGTATCTACTCGAAAGAAATGCTACGATAATTAGGAGAAAATTAAATTGCGTCACAAAAAATAGAAGTTAATTCTTACTCCAACGAAACTCTCACAAGCAACACATACAAAACGAAATCAATGCATCCATTTATAACGTGCATGTTATGCGAATATTAAAAAGTGCAGGTTTCACTGAGCTCAACGTTAGGTTTCACGTACTGTCTTTGTTACGCCGAAAACAGAAATGCCATTTTTAATAATGTTTCTATATGTCAAAATGATAGTTAATGCAAAATTCATACATTACGCAACCTATATCAAAATATATTTAACAAAACAAATGCAATAATGTATTTTTAAACAATAAAAAAATTTAAACCTCGTCGAAGTGATTAATGATAACTTCATGTGGTTATAGTAATTACTAATGTAGAAGATTACATAAAACAACAGTAAAATTTAAAGCAAAACAAAAAAGTTGGAAAGTTTTTTTAGAAAGCATGTGGTCATATTTTTTGGCCCGTGAGACTAAGAAAGGGTTAATATGTTAGAATTATGTATTGTCCAAACATATCAATCACTTTCATTCGATGAGAAAAAACTTATATAAAAATGGGATAACATAAACAGATTTTATTTGATACTAATATATACGTGAGAAGCTTAATTTACTATACATCTAAAGCAGATCACAATAAGTATATAAAAGACGTTTATATGAGTATAAATGATAAATTATATGGCTAATATTTTTGAAAAATTACCCATATTACGAAATAATTATAATAACATATTTATAACAAGATGTAAAAATATTACGTTAAAGATACTTTTGAAAAAGAGATGTTATAAAATGAATTTTTTGCAATAAATAAGCTGATTGATAAACTCAAATATCAATCCGTACTTTGAATGTAATTCTAAAGCAATCAGAATAAAGTTGTAAAATATGACACCGACGTGCTTTCAGAGCTCTTTATATTTGCTACGAATACGTTTACAAAGGGAATGCTGATGATAAATGCACTTGTCGTACTTCAAATAAACAATAACACATGAAGTTGTAAAAGCGCTTAAATTGTTGGCTTTGAACAACTAATTTTCTTTACAAATATAAATTATACGATGCAAAAACTGTGTGGAAAAACTACAAAACGGAAAAGTCACTTTTCGTTTATTAAATTTTTTATAAATCTTGTTTATATTAAAAAGTGACTTTAGTTTCATTTCGCTGTAACATTTTAATTAAATACAGCAACTAAACGTTGAAACTACTTTGGTTTTAATTAACGTTGGCAAAGATTTCAAATTCAAGTATTTTTTGTCTTAAATACTATTCAGTTCTTTTTTTACATATTAAAACGTTTTATAAATTATAAAAGTCAATGTTTTTATTGTAACATGTAAAAATATTTTCATATAACGTATAAGTTTCTAATAACTGTAATAAGTCTCGTAGTAAAAGAGCATTGAAAATTCATGATAAAATAATCGATGTTGCAACCAGAAGAATTACGACTAAACCATAATTTTATTTTATTGCAAACTGTTAATTATACCGTCAATGTTTTGCTACTAATTTTACACAAAAATCTTTTTTAAATTCAATAGGATTCCTTGTTTTTGTACATTTGAAGTAAATATTGACATGTTCTGACATTCAAGAAACTGGAATATACATAATTACTGGCACTTATAGCACAAATAGCATCATTACTTTTTCAGAGCACGTAAAGCATTGAATGTTGATTTATCAACACTAAGAGCTTTTATTCCTACGCAACTTTTACAATAAAACTTTTTAACTAAATTGCAATAATCGTGTTTACTATACAGTATTTATTTATTTACTCTTATATTACAGCGACAATTCTTAGTCAAGCTGACAACGAATCACATAAAAATAATAATAATATAAAATAAATTAAATTAAAAGCACTAAAACCTTTACTTGTCTTACTGAATATTTATATAAAATAATTAATTATTAGTGTGTTGTATACTAAATTAACACGATTTTTTTCTTATTAAGCTTACGATCTTGTGTATTCGGTATTGCACTATACGTAACTGAATTATAAGTGCCGATTTGACAAATAGAATATTGCTGTTGGCTAATTCTAAAATCAATATCGTTTAGGAGCTTAATGATTTAAAGCATTACAGCGTCTTTCGCGTATGATGCGCTTGATAGCAACGTTCACATTCGGTTTGCAAATTATTATTATTAGGGAATTGCATTATCCCGAAGTTAACATCTTAATTCAATATTTAGACAAATTTCCGAAATTATCATAGTATTCAAATTTCGAGACCAATTTAAAGCTACACTGTTATTATATAGTAAAACTAACATTTGACAAACCAAATCACGCGCAACTAAAATAAATGATTTGTTAGATTACCGAAATTTGATTATAATTTATAAACTTTCAAACTTCTGAACTAAATTAATAGATTGTAAGTTAAATTAGTTTAATTTATAGAAAACATTTTATTTATATATTTATGTAAATTATGAAAAAACTAATTGTAATTGTTAATATATTTGCAGACCATTGATTAAAGTAAAGTAAAATAGTTGAAGCTTTCGGAATAGTGGATGCCTTTGCTTACATTTTTATTGAATTTTAATATATTCTAATTACCACACCACACGTAAAATTAAAAAAAAAGAATGTAATAAAATTACACGCGAATATTAAAAATCTCTTTAGAAGTAATATGTAACTACTGCAGACATATGGCAGTTTTTTTCTCATGCTTTTTAATATTTACCGTACAATTTATTTTAGCGTGTTATTTATTTTTATTTGAACATAATAAAAACTTTTATAATTTACGTTGCCTTAGTTTATTAACGTATCAAAAAAAAAATTAATGAGTAGATGAGTTATATTGTGTCTGCGTATAAAAGCGTACACAACATAAAGTTTTCGATTGGTTTATACTTGCGCTTAAGAGACAGCGTTGACAAGAAGCCACACTGACGTTAGTAAAGGCTAGGTATAAATGAAAACTTTTACACGTAGCCGCAGACCCTAAATTAGTAGCTATGATAAAAGGTGAGTAATTGACTTTACCGCCGATCGTGAACGCAAAAACTAGTGCGACGTAAAGTTAGAGGGTTCACACGTAGCGACAGCTACTCGTAGACAGACATACACGCCTGTGTTCACCTAATTGTATAGTTTGCATTTGTAACTTTCATCTAAAATCTGGTTATGTCATTAAAAATAATAAGACAGGCGTGTGTCGATTTTACAAAAATAAGAAATTATTGTTTACCAACAATTGCTAATGTTGCTTTCAAGAAATGTTATAACAAATTTAATGTTTAAATAAAAACTATAAATATTTTTGTCTGAAATTAAAACTCAAAGAGTTTCATATAGAAGATTAAATTGTTAAAGTCAAAACAAGAAGAAGTAATGAAGTTAAGCACCATCATTAACTAATTAAGAATATCTTAGAACATTCCTAAAGAATACCAATATCTTTATTCAACAAAAAAGCATTTTTTAAATTATATATAAATTTACATAAGGTAGAGGCAGTGGCGGCCCTAGACGAAACGTGAACGTCGGCGACATCAGCTTTGCGAGGCCTCTTTGATTTTCCAATCAGAAAGAAAATGTTAAATTAAATAAGCTGAATTATACACTAGTACTCTACTAATTTTATTAGTATATACTATACAAGTAGTATTGCTGATCAAATATGTAATGACAAAAATTATATAAGTAGGTAAATACAAATTAAAATAGACGAACTTTTTGGCTTTTCGCCTTACTGAATTTTTTTAAGATTATGTCATAGTTAATTTCAGCCGCTATTTCAGCTTCAATTGACAGTACTGATAACGCAGATAGTCGTTCTTGGCTCATAGTGCTTCTCAAGTAGGTCTTAATCAATTTTAAATTTGAAAAGCATTGAGCATGATTCTTATCGTTATGTAAACATTTGGATATACTTCTTCTAAATTATTTTCTAAAATGTACCGCTTCTGCAAGGCTTGTTTCAAATCCTGTATTACGGAATTCTTGAATCCAATCACGAAATGAACGTAAAGTATCAATAGCGACTTTCAAGTTTACTTGCACCGATTGCCATAGTTTACTTATATTATTCACACGTAGTAAAATCTCGTACCACACGTGTATTACAACAATAAACTCGAAAGTTAACATTTCGTTCAAGACTGCTTCACAGTCGCTAAGGGTTTTGAAATCATCAGTTTGATTTTTCAGGTCACTCACACATTCGATGACATCATCAAACTGCAAAAAGATCGCTTTTATTGCTGCGATTCTACTTTCCCATCGTGTTTCAGAAAGAGATTTTAATGTCAATTTTAATTTGGTTTTTATAAGATCCCAACGCTTGCTTAACCTTGAAAAGAGTTCATAAATTTTATTAATGAAGCCGAAAAATGTTTTAGCTGTTGTAGAAGAGTTTGCTGCATCTGTCAAAAGCAAATTCCAAGAATGGCATCCACACGGCGTGAAGAATGCTCGTGGATTAATATTAAGTATTCTTGTTCTGACATATATTATTAATGCCGACTATATTGGCGTCGTTATCATATCCCTGTCCTCGACAGTTTTGGATATCTAGACTATTTTTTTTCTAGCTCCTTTAAAATTGCATTTGTTAAATACTTTCCAGTTGTTTCTGAGACGGCAATTAAGCCAATAAAATGTTCCTTTATCGCTCCAGTTGAGATATTGCAAAATCTTAATATTATTGACATTTGTTCCACACGGCTTATATCTCTGGTACAATCGAGCATGAAGTCGTAATATTTTGCTTGTTTGACTCTGTTTATAATCTCGTTAATAACTGATTTGGATATGAATGTAATTAATTCATTTTGGATGTCGTGGCTTAGATAGTGTTAAGAAAGTTGCTTTTCATTAATACGTTGCAAGTGCTCTTTTAGTGTTAGATCATATTTGGATAACAATTTAAATAGGTCTATAAACTTTCCGCTGTTTCCGCTATCGCTGAGGTTAAGGGATTCTCGATGGGCTCTAAATGCGAGATTGTGCGAGGCTAAGTAGTTTATTATATCGATCAATCTTTGAAACAAGTTATACCAATACTTTTGTGATTCCTTAATCAGTCTCTCGTTTTCCTTATCTATTGTTTTTCAGTACTTGATTCCTTTATAGAATTCTATCCATTTAATCATGTACTCCATGTGTCCTTGACTTTGTTCATGTCTTTGCAATATTCTACTCAGATCTTTCCAGTCACAACATCCATCTTTCACCATCTGTATTTGCAAATGTGAAAAAGTCTACATGGAAAGCAATAAACTTTATCTTGCGATATAGAGTAAGCTAACCATCTGCGATGTTGCTTTTCGCCGTTACTCAGTTTTCTAGTAAAATAAAATTTACTAAAATGTCTTTTATTTGCGTCTTTGGAGTAACTTTCATCAGATTTCTCTAGGTTTTGTTGGGGACCGTTTTGAATTAAGTCATGACGCTGCGAATCTGTTACTGGAAATACCCACTTCCCCGGATCTAATTCTATAAATGACCTTCTTATATGAACAATTTGCTCTTCATTTTCTGAATCACAAATCTTTTCACTTTTTAACTCTTTATCCGGCTCAGAATTTTGGATCACAACAGTTTCGTGCAACTCTGATGCTGTATCAGAAAGGGTAACGGATTCATTCGACCCTGAAGGTGAAGGTGGTTCTGTTTCAGAAACTAGAGAAACTTGGATAAGAGATTCATCAGAGGCCTCTGGAACAGTAAGTAACACCTAAAGAATGTTTCTTAAGAAATTTCATCATACTGGAACTCATAGCTTGGTTGGGCATAATCGTCTCAGCCTTTCTTTTTCTTTTTGATGCACCGGATTCCCATTTCCTCCCTATATTGAAGGCCCTCCAGACATGATGATCTGAAAAATATACATAAAGTAGGTACTCAACGTATAAGTAGAGAGTATAGGACTAGGAGGTGTGGATCATCACGCACAGCGCACGGTAGATTTTCTTTATTCAGCCACTACACCAGAAGCCATTTTAAAGAGTCGAATATAAGTAAAATAAAATAATATTAAACTGTTAGGCATATTTTAAATCAGTAGGTATAAGTACAATTTCACTGTTTGATCAGAGAGCTTATTTTTTTCTATTGAAATTTGAAATTAACATTAACTTTCTAACTATTTGAAATTTTCTAATTAAGTACCTACATACAATTATTTTTTTACCAAGCATTTTATGATGGGCATGTTTAAATGTAATATTTGATTAGTATTAAACTTTTTGAGTATATTTATCGCACATGAAATGGTGATTCATAAGTATGAAAATACAAATCAATTACGAAATTCGTAACTAAAATTTGTTACAATACAAAGAATAATGTTTTAACTGAAAAATAAGTATGCTAAGAAATGTATTTCGATACTAACTTACCTTACAAATATGAAATAAATCACAACACTGTGACAAATTTTTAAAAATGTAATGACTTCTTTAAAATACACTGATCACTGAATACACAAATAACCACTTTTCCACTTTTACGTTAGTGATAAGTAATGAGGCGCTAATGACTAATGAAAAGAAACGTAGCCAATAGCCAGAAATTTTGCGCATGCGAGTCTCCGAGTTTTATGCCAGAAGATTGAAGAAAGTACAGGGATTCCTCGAATATTACGCGCGCGGCGCGAAATTGTCTAAGTTTCATAATTGTTGCCAGCCAGACGACTCTACATAAATAATAATAATATTGATAACTAAATAACTAGATTTTTTAAAATTGAACATCTTTTTTGCGAGGCCCCTCTACCCGCGAGGCCGTCGGCGGTCGCCGACGACGCCGACGCCTAACGCCGCCACTGGGTAGAGGTACCTATTATCACCACCTTAAGAGATTATCGGAACTTTCGTAGACGTTATAAAATAATTTAAATGGTGTACGTATTTGTAAATAATCATTGTAGGCGCTGTAACTAGTAAACTTTTGTTACTAATAAATGCAAATTTTAATGTTTTACTGAAAAAATTGAAAAAAGTTTCTATTAGAAAAACCCAACATGTACCTATTATCGGCAGTCGTTATTTCTCCTTGGTCCAATTATGAAAATGAAAAATAAAATAAAGACCATTAAAAATAGGAAAATAATTCTTTATTTATTAAACTTAGAAATTTCTTTTACATTGTAAAGGCCTCGTCTATACGGAACAGGTTCTTGTATTTTTTTAAGATTTCTTCTTTTAAGTATCTTAGAACATCAGCATTTTTAAGCCAAATCCAATTAATTCCCTTTTTCTCCTTACGTGTAACTTCGTACTCGAACTCAGAATTTTTTTCGTTAACAGAAATTATCCGTCCTAGGAATAGTTCATCTTCATAAGATAAAATGACATAATCATTTAATTTAAAATTAATTTCTGTTTCGACGTCTTCTAATTCCACTCTCCTTTTTTTGGTTTTTTATTTTGAGTTTCAGCCTGCTTTTTCTTTCTCATTTCCTGCCTTTCTGCCTTTTTTGTCTCTTCCAGTTGTTTTTTCGCTTCTTTTTTTTTGGACAATATTCTTGCCATTGAGAAGAAGAAGCAATAGCTGGTACTCTTTCTGTTAGTTGGAGCTTCGTTTCAATTTTTTTGTCGTTTGTGGCCAAAACAAAGTTTTCTTGAATGGAGTAGGTACATTCACTCCTGCCGTAGGAGACTGATGATGGGTATTATTATTTTGATTTTCTTTTCCATTGTGACAAATCTTGTTTTCAGGGTTAGTTTCAATACTTCTTATACTGCAGTTTGTGTTCGTTATTATTTCATTTAAAAGAAGTCTCTGGCTTTGGTCGACAGGCTCATTTTGACCATTACTCTGTTTGCTAATACTTTGTTCAGTCGTTGGCACTAATGTTTCTACTTCACTTATTCCATCGCTCTGACTAGCATTTCGTTCAATTACTGGTATATCTTTTTCTATTATTTTATTATACTATCATTTTGTTCGATTCCAAATTTTTGTCCTGGCTTTTGTTTTTCACTTATTTTATGAACACAGCTTGTCTCATTGCCGGTTGGGTACACTTTGACGCCGCCGTTTTGACGCGGCTGGTTTAACACCGCCGTTTTGACGCGAGTCGTTTTAACGCGAGGTCGTTTTGACGCTAGACGTTTAGACGCCAATGCTATTATTTTTGCCTTTAAAAAAATAATATATTAATACATTTATTAATTTTATTGGAAGCATTGCAAATTTAAGCTATATTAGGACTTTGTAAGTAAGGTAAAGTTTTTGTAAAAATTCAAACACAAGTAATTTACATTTTAATTATTACAAGTAAATATGATGTATAACAATTACGGGTCTATTACATAATTGTGACCAATTTCACGTAAATATTCTATTATATTTGTGTTATTATAATTGAGTACTAAATTATGAATTCTAGTGTCGGCTCTTAGATATTTCTGTAATTTTGGATTTGGATTATTTTCAGCAATCAAATGATCTATATATAGGTCCCTCCCATGTTGAATTGTCTTCAAAGTGTCTATAAACTTTCATATAGTCGGATGATCCATTGAAAATTCCATTTGAAGTCGTCTATGTGCAGCTTCGGCGTGATTATTTGTTAAGTTGATATTTTGCGGAACACGTTGGTAAAGCAACCAAGACTCTGGGTGAAAAATCGGAAATCAGCGCTGATTTCCTCTTCGCATTCGACGTCCAACGTAGTTGTCTTCCAACCAATCTAAGATAGTTGCAATTCCAGCGGCAAATCATCCGTCAATAGCTCAAGTGCTGGTCCAAATCTTGGATGGGCACAAATGCAACGGATGTGATCATACGCGCTGATAAAGCAAAGTCGGCGTCATTTTTGTACAGTTGTATTAAATTGTGATTTGAAATTTGCTTTTTAAAGTTTTTTAGAAAATAAAAAAACAACCGAAAAGTTCAGTATTTGGGAATCCATAACGGAATGCATTTATTACTCCTAGTTCAAAATCGCAGGAAATCCTTTCAGGTTGAATATTGTTTTCTAAGCTTTTAATCAAATCGACTATAGTTCTGTAAGTGACTTCTGCTTTATTAGTTAAAAGAGCTTATAGGATCGGGTGCACTACTCTGTGCCTCTCCACGAGAATCACGAATACTTGTATGAATAGCTGCGGAGCAAACTTGAACGTGCCATCAACGTACCAATATCGTGATTCACTGAGAATCTGAACAAAAAATACGAATTAATTATACAAACATTATGATATAATGACTAATTATACAAAGAATATAAACGAAAAACAGACTTACACGTATATTTTATTGCCTGCTAAAAATGAGTACCCGATTTTGTACTGCACCATTATCACACAACAAAAAATTTTCATCTTGTCCATTTGCAGCTTTATAAGTTTTGTAGTTATCCGGAATATTTAACTCGACAACGTTTTGTGGCATTGCTGGTACAGCATTAAGTAAATTTCTTTTTTTCTTAATAATTTTTTTAAGGAAGCTTGATTCGGTAATTTTCCTTGAGCAGCTACTGAAATTTGCCCTGTGCAAGCATTAATAATTTGGAATGGAATTTCCATTGTTTCTGCTGCACGATTTTTAATATTATTTTGCACGCGCTGAACTTCAATTTTGCTGCCGATGCGTCATAACAGTGATTGTTCAAAACTTTAATGACTTGGCCGTTATCGGTATGAAGACGTTCATTGCATCGGTTTTTGCCATCTTCAGTCGATTGGTCGCACCTCCAGAACTTGATTGTATCATCATGTTTTGATGTTTTATCAAACACGAACGAATATCCTTCGTAACAAAACTTCGCTTTGCCTCTTTTTGATTCAATATTCATTTTTTAATTTGAGTGCGCCAAAACGTTCAAACAAGACTATTATTATTTTTTACTTGAGCCGTACTTTTAAGGGGTTTCCAATGGTGACTAGTAGGGGTGGAGTATAAAAGTTGATGATTTGATGCATTTAAGTAAAAATTATGATTTGAAACAACAATAAATTGAACGAAAGTACTTGTCTAGAAATCTATGAATTATTCCTTTTTTCCACATTTTTCGCGTAAAGGTTGAATAGTTATTGTTTAAATTCTATTCAGTTAAAAAATATATTAACTATCGTTTCGGTCTTATTGTAAGGGAAACGTTTTAAAAATGACAACTATTACCATAAATCATTGCAAAACTTGTGTTTAAAATTTTAAAAGAATGGTTATGTTTTCCTCGAAAGCGTAATCTCTCGAAAACTTACATCTAGCAAAAATAATTACCGAATGCATAACAATAGATTTGTACAAATAGTGTCTTTTTGTTTGATTAAATGCGTGCTGTCTAATAAAATCACAATAATGAATATTACAATAGCATCAGAATACAATGAAATATTTTATATGGAATGATTTCATGGGCCCTTGAAGTTCATAAATGTTTATCTACTTAATTACGATGTCAAGTTTAAGTTTGTATTTTTAATATTATTCTAAATTAATTATATGATGTTTAATGATTATATTATAGCGTAAATAAAGTCTCTATAATGTCTTTAATACAATTTATGACAAAAAAGTATTAACATATTATTTTTCTTACGATCAAATATTGGCATTGGCGTCTAAACATCTCGCGTCAAAACGCACTAGCGTTAAAACGATCTGCGTCAAAACGGCGGTGTTGAACCGGCCGCGTCAAAACGGCGGCGTCGAATAGTACCAAGCCGCTCATTGCTTATACTTAAGTCGTCTTAAGGTACATTTTGTAGTTTACTATCATATTTTTCAAATACGTTTTCTTCTACATTTTTATTATAGATCTTCGTTTCCTTTCTATTTTTATTTTCAGGCACTTCATTGAAACTTTCAGGTACGTTTTCTATGAAATTTTGTAAGTTTACATTATCTTCTGGCAAATCTAAATCAAAAACTATTGGAATATCTGACATGTCATTAATATCAAAGGAAAGTAAAAGACTAGTGTCATTATCTTCGGTGTTTAAAACAGAATCATCATGAACTTCAAGATTTTCATTTCTGGTTAGCTGTTCCTCTGCTTCTTCTTCGTTTATAACGCGTCGGTGTCAAGTTTCGATTTGGTACTTCTCCAGAGATAGAAAAGATTTGTATCTTCAACTGGACCGCCCCATTCATTTTCAGTACTTTTAAATTTAGCTAAAGCGGTTGCATCTATTTCTGATTCCAATAAACATAGGAACATCTTTAAATTTTTGTTCGTTTAATATGCAACTACTTTTTTGCGGTCTTTTCTAAAGTATTTAAAAAAGTTTATCCACATTGAAGGGAACAAGACCACATGCACGAAAACCATTTTTCATATATTTTCCATTTTTTGAAGGGTAGTTTGCAATATTGGAGCAAACGCATCTCTGCCCATTCTTTGACCATTATTTTCTATCCGCCAACGATGTTCACTCTTTTTCCATTCAGATTTGAGAGCTCGAAAAAAAGCAACATCTAATGGTTGCATAATATGAGTTGAGTTTGGACATAAAGCTACCAAAATAATGTAATCTTCTAAAGAAAATTGAGTTAAAGCCAATGTTCGATGAGATATATGACCGTCTAAAAGGAGGATTACTGGAAATTGAATCTTTTGGGCAATCAACCATCATAAAAAGTTTCTCCAGTCATCCAATCACTTTCACTTTTTTCTATACCCCAACTTTCTGGTACTTTATCGACAATTGATGTTGGAATTCTTTTGTAACTTCAGACTATCATTGACGGTGGTAAATGACCTGATGCACTGCAAGTAACTAATGTTGTCAGGCATTTTTTTTTGTCGTTAGTTATATGAGATTGGACTGCTTTCTCCCCTTTCTTAACTAACACTTTGTCCCATTTAGAACTAAGGAAAAATGCGGTTTCGTCGCAGTTGAAAACACGTGATGCATTTGAGATGATTTCGAAATGTTCTGCGTTCTTCAAATAGTTTGTAACTTCTGTGAACCATAGTCTAATTCTCGCTTCGCACAAAGTCGATTTAGCACTCGACAAATTTTGGGGAACTCTTCTCGACAACTCCGGATGCCTATTCAAAAATCCCTCATGCTACTTTCGACCAGGTCCTCCGTTGGCGAAATTATTAGGTCGATTCAAGTTTTTAACTAGCATCTGCGCGCTGTCTAGGAGTTGATCCTTAGTACGAGGAAATCCACATTGAGCAATACGCAATAACCATTTCACCAACGCATCTTTTTCCGACTTTGTAAGAATTGTTTTAGGACCACTCTTTTTGCCCAACGAAGTTCTTCCTTTGACTTTGCTTGTCGTTTTGAATTTCATGCCAGTATTGATTGCCTCGATGGCCTTTGATAAATCTGTAATATCATATTGCAGCCTTTTCTTCTGCTGGATGTTGTCCTTTCGTACGGTCGTTGCCATATCCTGCAAAGGAATCAATTTTGGACATCATATTGATCGTATTATCGACACACTGTAAAATTACCATAAAAACCATAATGTTAAGTAAACACTGTGCTGAGAATAGGTTGTTATATCGTCTGTACTTTTTTCGATCGATTGCCTTTTTTGACATATATATTCTGTATTCAAATAAAATTTCGTACTGGTGGTGCTGAATAAGTGCGCTCACCCACTGTGATTTTGTTCATTTTCGTCAATACTTGGTTTAAATTCGTAAAATCTATTGTTTGGGCAACTCTTTGTAAATGTGGGTTGTGGAATCCATCAATTATGTACGTAATTGAGTGATCTTTCGTTGTATTTAATTTATTACCTAATAATACTTTGTCTAAAAAATAAGTACCAAATTTTTCTGTTTTCTTCCAGTGTCTTCCTTCAAAATGTAGCATAAGGGTAATTATATCTTCTTTAATTAAGAACATTTTACACATTTCGGCTTTTAATTCGTTAAACTCAAGTAATACGTGATCAGGCTTACTGTGGAACCAATTAAGTGCTCAGCCCTGCAGTTTCGTATTTACTGTTAGCATAAGTTTGTTATCCACGATCCTAAAACGCTGCCTGACTTTCTCAATTCGTTGGAACCACCGGTTAACATCCTTGTCATGATTTCCATTAAACTCTGGTATTAAACTTCTTAATGCTGCATTACTAAAATTGTGATTATCACTAAGGTTAACAGCCCTAACTGTCGTTGCAACTAGTTCTTCTAAAGTTGTTCACGTGTTTCTAGGATATTTCCTTCTAAAGACATTTCGTACATCAAATACTAAGAATTTCACTATCTAATATCTAAATAAAATTCAACTGTCTGAAAATTTATAGGATGGCGCGGGCGTTTTTGAAATAAAAGCGATGAAACTAAAGCGTATATTTTCTAACCGCCATAACAACATAATACATAATAATAATCTAAAAGCATCATCGTTGCGGAAATTTCAAAATTTAAAATTAACTACTACACATGTTAAGAAGTCAATACAAACGTGTACATATCACTTCAAAGTGGGTAGGATGAAGGTTTCTGGATTTTCTATATTCTTTTGACTTGGATGTTTTTTTTCAATTTGAAAATAAAAAATATGTTGAAATTCTTTATAGGAAAGTAGTCTAGAGACAACACCAGTTTTTTTTCTATGTAGTAGCATACGTGCGGCCCGTACTTTAATAAAGTGATGATGATGATTATTATCCGTGATTCCAATAAGAATTTTATAAACAATCCTAATAGACCAAATGTTTAGGCTTCTCTGCAAACCGTTTGGACTCTTTCTCTTTGCATATGTGAACTTAGGCCGTGAATCAGGTTTGTACTATCTTTAATTAAGAATTTCCTGTTTACCTTTGGATACATTACCTTAACTAGTATTTACTTTCCTATAAGAAAAATATCGCAATCGCAATTTTTTTTCAAAAAATTTTTATTGCATAATTTTACATTTCAAGATCTACTGAATGTATTTTTGACAAAAAAAATTGGTTGTCTGTGTGTGTGTGTGTGTGTGTGTGTGTGAGTGTGTGTGTGTGTGTGTGTCTGTGTGTAAAGATGTGCCCACGATAACTCTCTAACCAAAAGTACTAGTAACTAAAATTTGGTATGGAGTTAGCTTTTCATATTGTCTCGGTTCTATTGAAATTTAAAAAATATATTTACAATTATTTCTCCTGAAAATATCATAGACTATACATTTTGGTTGCCCAGGAGTTCCATCAATTGATATATAGGCAACTGTAAGTAGCATAAATCTGAAATTTAGTCAGTATACTAATGTCGATGAGGACATCCGGCTAAAATTCTTTCAAGAAATCGGCACTGCCGATTATACCGGAAATAGATGCCACTTGCTTATTTTCTTAGATGGAACACCTTGTATATTGTTTTCTATTTGGGTTTCACATACAATTCTAGATATATTTTTTAAATTTCTTATCTTATAGCTTAAGCTTGATTTGTAATAGATTAATAAATGCAAAAAGTTCTTATCCGCATATAATTGAAAAATACAGACACACTGCAATTTTCAATGTAATTTTCCTAGTCTTTGTTCTTTAAACTTCCATTTCCTCAAAAATAAAGTTGCATAATGTTGATTTGACGGGCTACAATTTAATTTTAGCATCTATATTACTTTAAAAACCGAAGATAGCCGATCTGAAACGCATGCGCGAAAAACCTTCAAAATTTCGAATTTCAAATGCCTGTAATTAATTTATTAATTATCAAATTATAATCAAAAAATTGTTTTTAGAAACGTTTTAAGTGCCCTTGTAAATCTGCGTCAAAATTTTTGCGATATTTCAATTTGGGAAGCAGGAAAAATTTTCCCATGTTAAATCCCATGGTGTACCCCTAGCGTGGGACACAACGTATAATCTAGGTTCGAATCCTGCCAGTGACAATTTTTTTAAGAAAAAAATTCAATATCTTGAAGGGAAAGCAAAATACGTTTAAAAATAAAAATCTTTCTTTATACACCTTTGACTTTTTTATTTAAATTATCTTTGAATGTACCCACGATAACTCTCGAACCAAAAGTCCTTGTAACTTGAAGTTCTGTACGGAGCTGGTTTTTTATATTCTCTCGGTTTTTATAAGGATGGATCTGATAAAGAGACCGGAAGTGGATGTATTCGCCATTATTAACAGTTTTTCTTATTTAATTTTGTACGTATGTAAATTATTCAAATTATTTTTACAGTTTTTATAGAGATAATTCTTTCTAACAATTTATTCAAATAAAAAAAAATAACATTAACAGTTTATTAGATATTTAATTTATAATTTAAAATGAATTCACAAACATAATATAGGTTCGAATCCTGCCTACGATAATTTTTTTTACTGATTTACTAAAGGGATAAGGAATATCAAGGCGCACAAATATAAGGGTTAGTCGATATGACAACATAAGCTCAAGTTGCTATATTTCGATTATATCTTAATGAAATCGAGGAGAAAAATTTCAAAAAATTATAGTATGCTAGGAAGTCAATATAAACGTGTAAATATCACTTCAAAATGGTTTTATGACAACATAACTTTAAAAAAATATGTGATTCCTTTATCATTCTTTATAGAAAAGTTCACACCAGTTTTTTTAGTCCCGATTGCTAAGCACTCTTGTCTATATTCGGAACTTTTTCATTCTCTTGGCAGTTGAATTCTTATAAATTTTACATTATATTTTTATTCTTGAGTTTTTTACTGTACATTTTATTTTGTAAATATATCTGTGAATACTGACTTTTACATCTTTATTTTTACGTGCTTATATTTTGACATTTATTATGTAATATTGAGCTTCTATTTTTATTCGTCGATAATATGTCCAGTGAAAGCGAATTTGAAAATGTCTCTAGTGGAAGCGAGTATGAAAAGATCAGTTCTTTTGGGCGTGATACCGCAATATACGAGGTTTTTCATCTACACAAGAAAGTAATACAACTGAAGAAGGCCAAAGTCTGGTAGAATCTGTTGACATAAATTTTTTTAACGATGTGTCACTAACATCATTCGAATTGGTCGAAAATTCTGGGGAAATGGACACCTATCAGGAAAAATTTGAATACTGTACCTTCTTCGTCGATGATAATCTTCTGAAAATCATCGTAGAGCAAACAAATTTGTTATCTAAGCAATATATTAGCTCAAATCCAAACGCATCTACCGGTATAGTTAGTCTTTGGATACCGACCACAATCATATAGAAAGTTTTTACTAATAAAAAAATTCGTTCATTTCAGTAATAATTTAGAGTTTGACCAAAATTCACATCCGAATCCCAAACTGGGTGTTTGATACTACAGTGCAATTATTGAGTAATGGCTGAGCGCAACCACTCCGACGGGCTTCGAACTACTGCAAATAATAGCTGAATAATACCGCACAGAAGATAGGGTTGCGAACTGGGCCGGTTTTTGTCGGCTTGGCCGGTTTAATGATACTTTGGTCGGGAACCGGTTTAATTAAAAAAAGGCCGAGAAATAGCCTGTTTTAATTTATTTCACTACATTATTTTAAATACCAGTAGATCATCAATGCAACACATATTGTCAGATAACTTTTTAAATATCGGTTTAACATCCTTATAAAAAATGTTGTTGGTGCTGAAGAAATATACAAATCTTACTGCTTTCTCTTCCAGTAGTCAAGGCTACACATGCCAACATTTGTAATTTTAATGTAAGGAAATAAATGAAGTGGAATTATACTAATCTGTGTACGTTTTGAATTTCACCAGGTCTCTTAGTTCCTCTAATATTTGTAGTACCTCGAACCGGTATTCGTCTTTCTTTGTCTACTTTAATATTTTTTATAAAGAGGTCTTTTTCTTTTGCTTGCTTTATTTCTTCTATTTTGTTTCCTTACACATGGTTTTTGTGTACTGCTGAAGCATGTTGCTTTATAAGCTGGTAATTTGTTTATTTTAAGATTTGACCCACATCGTGTACATTTATTTATTAAATTAACATCGCCACCTTGCTTCTTATTGTCATTTATTTCTTGTGATGGAGTTTTTTTTTCGTTCTTTTTTCCTTTACTTGTTGCTCTGCTTTGGTAATTTTATATATTTGCGTATATTCGTCACTCAATCGGCTTAACATTAAACTTTGTTTGTTTAATAATCTTTCCGTAATTTTTTTAATTTAAACTACTTTATTAACCAACATTTAAGCTATAACAGATTTTAGTGCTTGATAATTCCGGTGTGGTCGATTTTTTATAAACCAAGCTTTTATCACACATGGCAGTGGACATCTTTAGAACCAAGCACCGTACCTTTAGTCTTCTTTTAAGATTTTTGTATAGCAATCCGATTGATAAAACCGGTTTCCAAATCTCCGGTAAAGGATATCGATCGGAGGCCGGTCTATAAAAGCGGGACTTCACGGCGAAATCAATCAGTTTGTTCCACGCTTTGAAGATGTCCAATGCGACGTGTGACTGCTTGTGTTATAACGAGAATACGGGAATTATCCAGAATGGAAAATTGTATTACAAATGCAACCCGTGGAAAACTGAATTTTACTATCACTAGGTTCCCACTTTTTAATTTTATCTAAAACTGATACTTGTTTATGTTAACAACACGTACGCGACGTATTTATGTTTCACTAGCACCGGTAATTTATTTAAACCGACTAAAAATCTTCTCAATTCAATTCGAAAAACTGACCTCAGCTCGGTTTAAAAACGTTTTATATATTATCTGTGTCTAGCATTTTCTACATCCTTCGGTTATTGTCTTGAAGTTGACAAGGTATTATAATCAATTATTTGATAAATGACATTCATAAAATATTTAAGCAGTCTTATGTAACAGATTGTCTACCCTTATCGTAGTTTTTGCGTATGTTATCACTGATTTTAACACACCGAAACGAATTTTAAACATTTAATTATTTAAAATTTGAATAAAGCAATTAAATCTAAAATTTACATCATATAATGTTTTAAAAACATGGGGTAAACACATACAAACAGAGCAAAACACACTTAGCTTTAAAACACGGAATGTAAAAGTAGTAATGTAATTGGTGTGCTAAAAACAATTTTGATTTATATGTTATCATGCATTTACACATAAAAAATAAGATTTAACTAAATAAAATTTTAAGTTATGACCTTGTAATTGCAATCAAATTAAAAAACAGAGCTGTATGTAATTAATTTTTATGCTCAGCATAATAACAATTTGAAGACATGTCAGTACTACACTTTAAAACACGTGCAACAAATTGTTACAGACAATCATGTTCAGACGGCAGCATAATTCAAATTAAATCAAAATCAGATGTTACCGTATTTCCATTACACCGTACTACATAATTTAAACCGTTCTTAACAAGCCACACTTAAACAAAACGTTAATACGATTGTTGATGAACACGCGGGATTCTCACGGTAATAAACTTTAACTGTATATTTAATGGCACCCAGCGTGTTGGGTTTATAGAAAAAAACTAAAAATAAGGAAACATAATTTTTATTATCTAAAATTAGTTATATATTGTTTTTGTAAAATCGTAATTTTCTACAAAACTTAAGTAATTATATTTTTGTAAATTTACATAAATTTGTTTTAATCAAAGATTGCTCAATAAATAAATACAAAATTTTTATCTACAGGTTTACTTTAAACTAGATGTTTGGGGATTTTTATCTTTTCTAGGATTTTCTTGTTAAAGCAGAACAAAGATTTAGCGACAGTGTATGGAATTTTAACACAAAACAATAACGTTAAAGTGGTCCTTTTTGAGGTTAAGCGTTATCCGATAACTTTTCTTTTAATATCTACATATTAAATAAATCTTTGAATTCGTTTTTTTTTATTGTTTAGACAATTTCTGTTAAAACATGTATATTTTACGAAAATATTTTATTACTAAGACTAAATACATATGTTACAAGAATGCTTATACGAATTTACGACGTAACACAGAGGAAAGTAGAATTGGTAACACTCGTAGCTTACAGATTTACTGATTATGTTTGCTATATACGTCTATTTGGTAGTTTTTCTTTCCTCGTATAAGGACGAAGTTAGAAAACGAGAAATACTTGAAATTCCTATTTGTAATAAGCCGATGTAATACAGTAAATTTATTTTTCTTTATTTTTATTATTATTTTGAGGCTTGTTTGATAAAAGTGGCTGCTCGTAATATGTGTTTTAAAATCATATTGAATAAATTGTTTTAGTAATTTATTCTCGTATTTTTTATTTATTTTAACCGTTAATTTGATTTATCCTACTTTTGTTTTCTATTGTGTCAAGGTTTTATACACAATTAAATGTAAAGTGTTTTTTAAGTCATAAAAAACAGTTGGTTTGTTTAACTTTTAATACAAGTATGAGTTAAAGAGATTATTCTCTTTTTTTTTACATACCGAGTGTTTATTTGTTATAGTTGAGCACTGTTTGTTTTTGAGAATTTTTTACACTGTCTTCATCACAAACACCAATAATCAGTGTGATTACGTATTGATGAAAATAGCTCTAGACCCGCAAAGTGATCAATCAACTTCTATGTAAACAGTAATTTATGTAACGAGCATTAAAAGGGAAGAATAGCGTAACGGACGTTAATGAGAATGAGTTATACTATGAAACTTTCGACAAAAATACATATAATTTCTTGGCCAGCCTTTTGTAAAATTCTTGAAAAAATTTATAAAAGAGCCACATTGAAAAATCACAAATATAATGTTGATACTACATTTGTAACTAACTGAATCTGTCAAGTTCTAAATTCTAATGTACCAACTTCGAAATAAATATTTGAGTTTTTTTTCAATTTTAAGTAAATTTTATAAACTTTTGAATAGATTTTCTACCAGACATACATTTTACTGAAATCATAATTGATTTGTAAATGTAGTCATATGTAGATTTTGATTCATTACTTTGTTGCTCTAGAGTTTTTTTTCTCATTACGTAACTACATTAAAGAACAAATATTAATGTTTGCGATGAGGGTACCACAAAATTTATTTATGTAACAAGCGACGATAGTTGTGCTATGTAACTTGTTACATGTAAACGCTGTTATTAAGAAATTTACCTGTAAGAAAGTAACATAAACGAGGTATTTACCGGTGCTCAGTGAAAATGAGCGTGGATTATACTCAAAACTCCGTGACAAAAGGGCACCAGGAAGGTTTATATCTCAATAATGGCTTCTTGACCTTGAAGACACGTCCGACAATGTACACACTTACCTTTATAGTGTGTAATCACTAAATTCTAAAAAAAAACAAATAATATTGACTGGCGAACAGGTTAATTGAGTAAAAGCTCCTTTATAATCGGCCATGTGAGGTTATCGGGTCCGGGTGCTTTTTTGTTTATTACAAATTTACAGATGTCTTTCACCTCTTTTTTGGTGAAGGGAGGTTCTTTAGTTTTTATTGGCAGTTTTTTAGATCTGCTTCTTATTTGTTTTTGTTGCAAATCGTCTTCGTTATCGCGTAGGAAATATTTTTTGAGCAGAACTAGGTTAGTTTTCTAGTCTGATGCAGTCCACTTTCCGTTTTTAATTGTGTTTATTTGGGATTTTTTGTTTGTCCTGCTAGATATTATTTTATACGGAATGTGCCAGAAATCCTTAGAGCTAAATGCGGTGCAGTATTCCCTAAAGGCTTGTAAGTTGCTCTCTTTCAATGCTTTTTTATAAGAGTTTTTTAGTCTCTTAAATTCGTCTTGTTTCATTTTCCTTTTTTCTGGGTCTTGGCAGTTTTGGTATTTCCTTTGTTGTTTTCTTACTGGCTCCTTTGCGCTGTTAGTTCTTTGAACCACCAGTGTTTTGTATTTCTGTTCTTATTTTTTGGGGCGCTAAAGGGCCATACTATTTTTACATGCTTTAATTATGTTGTTGGTGATGTTTATTGTTGTCGTGTTTAAGCTCTCTGCTGTTTTGATTTTGCTAATATTTATTGTTTTTATATAGTTTGTCCCAATTTGCTGTTGTGTGTATGAATCTTTTAGTTACTTGTTTGTCGTAGTCGTCCCCTTCTATGTTACATCTGATTAGTTTGTGGTCACTAAGTGTCTCGTCTTTTCTTATTTCCCAGTTCGTAACGTTTGTGCCGAATGCGATTGTTAGATTTATATGGGTTTCTCCGTTTGCAGATTGGAAAGTGAGGCCTTGTTCTTTCTCGTTCCCAAGGTTTCCGTTGTAGGTGCTTATTAAATCCCATACTTCGGTTCTTCTCTTGTTGTATGTTTTGCCTCCCCACGCTGGGTGTTTTGCGTTTAAGTCCCCCGTTACGATAATCGGTCATTCTGCTTTTAATACTTTTTCTAGGAGGTCGTATTCCTTCTTGCATTCTCTGAGTGGCTTTATGTAGAGATTAATTATTGTTTGGTACTTACCTTGGCTGTTTTCGTATTTTATTGTAGTTATGTTTTTGTTGGAGTACTGCTCCATCAGGATAGTTTGTTGCTCTTTTTTTCCTATTATGGGTGCTTTTGATTCCGCCATTCTAAGTTTCCCCAGCCGCTTTGCCCTTCTTCAAATTTATTTGCATACAGTTTAGTTTTTTCTTTTGTTTGTATCCCATTTTTTTTTGGTGCTTTTATTTGCCATAGTCCGTTCTATCTTTTATTGCCAACTCTACTTTTCTTCTCTGCGTGTTTTCTTTCTGCGATGTCTCCTTTCTTACAGTTTATGCACTCTAATTCTACTTCCGTGCGTTCTTTAACTGTGTGGTTTTTTCCACATCTGAGGCAGCGTTTTTGGTCCGAACAATTTTTTGTGCGTGGCCATAGCCACAGCACTTATAACACCTTAGCACGTTAATATGTTCTTGATCATGTAGCTATTAGATATAGGTGTCTTAGATCTAGTGAATGACAAAGCTGAGCATTTTTTCATGGTTAGCGATATTTTATTTAAGGAAGTCCAATTATAAAGACAATCTATGTAATTTTGTAGTTTTAGGCAGTGTAAGACATTAGACAGATCGTTAATAAATATTAAAAATAACAAAGAACCGACGTTGGAGCCCTGTGGTACTCCTGAATTTGGCTCGAATTTACTGGATGTGTTTCCGTCGAATTTAACATAACTTGCAGTTTTTTAACTGGATATCGTGGTCAACTTTATCGAATGCTTTTTTGAAATCTGTGTAAATAACGTTAATTTGCTCTTTTTCTTCTAATGCTTTGTAAATTTATTGAGTTAATACGTGCAGATTTATTATTGTGCTTTTCTTGTTAACAAAACCATATTGTGCTACATTGATTGACGGATTAACATGAGAGTATAATTTTATATATAAATATTATTATTATATTGGCAAGGAAACAATACGAGATTTACTACTTTTAAAAGAAACTGTATTCTTGTAGGTAGTAGGGTTGTTATTCCTAAAGTTTTAATAAGAGAAATTCTTGAACTTTTTCACGAACAGGATAGTGGTATTGTTCGATCCAAAATGTTTATGCTTTCCTACTGTTGGTCGTCTAAGATGAATGTTGATATGTTTATGTAATATTTGTCAACGCTCAGAAGTTTACGAATTCTAATAAACCAATTCCACGGTCTGTGAGTTCATGTAACTTTTTTTTAGAGTAGTAATTTACATTTCTGGTATCGGTAGAATTCTAAATGGTTTAAGGTTAAGCTAATGAAAAATGGAACTAATGGATTAGAAACCATTCTAAAATTGAAAGATATTTTTTTCTAAATTTGGTCTTCCAGCCGAATTAGTTTCTGACAACGGTCCACCGTTTAATTTCACTGAATTTGTGTCTTTTTGTCAGGTTAATGGAATTAAACATGTCAAGACTCCCCTTAGTACCTACAAAGTAATAGTTTAGCGGAGAAAACGGCACAAACAGTAAAAAGGGCTTAAAAAGAGAGGAAGACATTTCAGAGGATAATGTTTTGTCTAAATTGTATAGTTATCTGTTTACCTATCAAAATAATCCTTCCTCGAGCACTGATGTTTCACCAGCGATATGTGTTTTCAAAAATAGACCTAGGACTAGATTCGATTTCTTAAAACCTTCTTGTCATGACAGGTCTATAAATTCAGGAAGTTCTGTAAGAAAACAAATTTTGATAAAGATTAATGAAAATGTTTTTGTCAAAAATAAGTATACAAAGTTATGGCAGAGGAGTATGGTAGTGAAAGTGCTAAGTTAGGATTTGGGGATAATAATAGATTTGTTCACTTGGATTATATTATTATTATTATTATTATTATTTATTTATTGTGCTCTTAAATACATGTAATTTTTGCACTCGTCATATAATTACAATATGTATATAAGAATGGTTATAAAAATAACAATACACGTAAAACAACAAAACACATAAATGACACATTAAAATTCAACAATAATAACATTATGCAACACATTAAATGACTAGACTAGAGTGAGTATTGGAGTACTTAAATATTCATCTATTGAGTAAAAACAATGACTTAATATATGTTTCTTTATGTTGATGTAATAACGAAGGCTTCCACGGCCGGAATCTATACTAACATTAGAATGTCTTCCGGGTTTGGACCGTGTCATAGTTGCAACCGAAGCTGCCAACGTTTCGCCCACTTTCGTAAGGGGCTTCATCAGGGCGTGAGATAAATCGCAAAACTCAAACAAGCAATCGAAATCTAACTAAGAACTTCTCAAAAGTTAGGTTATCCACTTGTGAAACAAGCCATAAACTAAACTCTGAAAAGGTAAGAAAGAAAACGATAACCTGAAAAAGCAATCGAAAATGTAACAAAGAACCACTACCGAGTTAGGTAATCAACTTGTGAACCAAGCCAGATTCTAAACTCCGTAGAAGTGACTTAATAAGAAATAGTCTCCGTATTTAAAGGAAAAGGATCGTCACAGATGATTAAGCTCGACCCTGATTGGGTTACGGTTGCTAGGGGGCGTGTTTTTGATAAATGACTAATAACCGGGAACCAAAGAGGGGATAGTTCGAAACCATGATCGCGATTGAAGTTATTGGGGCGTTTGATGATTTCTATGCTTTCTCGGAATTTCCTGTTGAAAAAGAATGGAGATTTGACAATCAACGAAACATTATCAATTTTTCTTTCTTACCTTTTCATAGTTTAGGTTATGGCTTGTTTTACAAGTGGATAACCTAACTTTTGAGAAGTTCTTAGTTAGATTTCGATTGCTTGTTTGAGTTTTGCGATTTATCTCACGCCCTGATGAAGCCCCTTACGAAAGTGGGCAAAACGTTGGCAGCTTCGGTTGCAACTATGACACTGATATTTTTATTTTTAGATTTAGATAGTCTGTAATAAGAGGTTCTTAGATCCTTCTCCCCTATAGTGTTGTAGTTATGTGTACTACCATTTCACAAGAAAGACGATTTGTTTTTATGTATATCTAATAAAGTACAATAATTAAATATTGAAGGTAGAGGCATAATTTGAAATTTACAAAAAATGGTTTGAGCATGATCTTTAAAATGTACATTGGCTAAGAAGTTGACAACTTTCTTTTGCATTGAAAAAACTTTTTTAGCGTTGGATGAATTACCCCATTGATTAACACCATACAAAAGATGGGAATGAAATAGAGAAACATGACTTAAGGGTGGGTGTGCTAATACAACTTTTTAAATCCCTTAGAATAAACGTCGCTTTTGCTAATTTACGAATAAGGTAATCAACGTGTCTGTTCCAGCTTAGTTGGTCGTCTACATAAATTCCTAAAATTTTTGCGCTATTGCCAGATGTAATCTTAGGATTAGAAGAAAACGTGATTATTTGTGTTTTTTCTGTGTTTAGTTTTAAGTTATTGTGAGCGAACCACTTATGAGCAAGTTGTAACGAATTGTGGCTCTTGGTATTTAATAATTTGCAGTTTTTATCGGAAACGATTAAAGATGTATCATCGGCGTAAGCAACACATTGATTTGGCTGGATATATTGAAAAAAGTCATTTATATGAATTATGAAAAATAAAGGTCCTAAGATAGACCCTTGTGGCAAACCTTGTTGCGTGGTTAGTAATTTTGAGTAGGTACCATTATTCATGACACATTGTTTTCTGTTATAAAGGTAAGACGTGAAGAATGTTTTAGCAAGACCTCTGATACCAAACAACTCTAATAAATTAAGTAAAATATTAAAGGATACACAGTCGAAAGCTTTGGACAAATTGCATAAGATTAGTGTTGCGTGTTCGCCCTTCTCAAAAGATTCAATTATAATGGAAATTCATTTGGAAACAGCTTGCGTAGTGGAGTAGTTTTTACGAAAACCATGTTGAGCGGGACTTAACAGAGTAAAGGTCTCAAAGTAGTTAAACAGCCTATCATTTAAAATAATTTCGAAAATTTTAGAGAATATCAAAATAAAAGTAATATGTCTGTAGTTTTTTAAGGTATCACCTTTTTTAAATAATGGAACGACAACACTGATTTGAAATACCTCGGGGTAGTTGCTTTCTAAAATTCATAAATTAAAAAGAGACACCAAATAATCCGCATAAATATGAATAGTATATTTAACTATAATTGAGTTGATGCCGTAGTAGTCAGTAGAGCGGGATTTCTTTAGTTTAATGGCTGCGTGAATAACATCACATTTGGAAATCGGTTGTAAGAAAAACGTACCGTTTAAAGATTTTAGATGTATGATAACAGAAAAACTCTTAAGGGTAGGTTTTGGCAAGTTTTCGGTAGTGAAGGACGACTAATTTTTGTATATGAGTTGGATTTATTTCTTTCAAAATTGACTAACTTCCAGGCATCCTTAACCGTGTTTTTAGATTTATTTAAGAATTCGTCATAAGTTTTTTTTTCTATATAAATTGCATGCGATACTCCTTTTTAAAAACCTTGTACTCATTGTAGGTTTTATTTACGTCACAGATTGTTTTAATGCAGTTGATGGTGTTCCGCATATCTTTTAGTCTGTTGTTCAACCAATAAACCGGGGGTTTCTTATTATTGCTGTTTTTAAAACGCCAAGGAAAATGAACTGACACTAAAGACTGAAAAATGTTTACCAAATTATTGGACAAAAAGTTGGAATTTTTTACAGAATAGCTATTAACGTCCTACTTAAAATTAAGCAAATCAAGTTTAAAGCTATTTCTTCTATTCATAGTAAATGATCTGACCTCAAAGAGTAATTTTTTATTACAGCTCTGAGATTTAAATATCAAGTATTAACCTCTATGGTCTGACAAGCAAGGGTCGGTTACGCCAGATCAAAAAATTCGAAAAACTGCTCAGAAGGATCTGAAAAATTCCAAAGAATGTTGTCAACGCAAGTAGCAGAGTTTGCTGTCACTATAGTGTAGTCTTTAATCAGAATTTTTAGGCCGAATGACGTACAGACTGACCTCAGATCCTCTAAAAGACTTGATTTATTTGTAAAATTAATATTAACATCACCTGTTAAAATTAGTAGATTAGTATTTTTAAAACAATACACTAAAACTTTTTCTAAATTTTCTAAAAAAAATTTTGGGTCTCCACTCGGAGATCTGTACAACGCAATTATAGTTACTTTACTTTTAGGAATAAAAATGCCGCAGAATTCAGCATTCAATTCTGAGCAGAATTGGTTTAAATAGATATTTTCACAAGCAATGTTTTCTTTTGACTCGACAAAATATTGATGCCAGCAAATAGTCCGGTATACTAACAGTTTCTAAGTTTTCGTTATTTAACCAGTGTTCATTTATACACAGTAAGTTAATGTTCGATGCCGCAAGGTAAAGTGATAGTTGGTTTATTTTATTAGATAAACACTGGATGTTGATATGAAAAAGATTAAAATAATTTTCACTTTGTACTCTAATAGTTTTCGATAACTTTATAGTCTTATTGTAGGGTTTCTCTCTTTCTCTAAAAAAGCACTCTGTACCAACGTACAATCCCTAATAGGTACATAGATTAGGTTGTTATTAAAGTGAGATTTATGTGAATCTGAACTAATAAAATTGTTCGTCGTCTTGAAGATGAAGTTAACAAACTTTTTAAGGAGTTTTTCTTTTCCTATCGGTTTCATGTGTTCTTATCGGTTTCATGTGTAAACCATTTCTATAGAAATCTTTATCTTCCAGTTCCCAGTTTGTGGTATATACTTAAAGCTGCATTGATTGCGGCGTAAAATCTCTTGTAAGCCTTTTTACATCACAAATTACGTCTTCTAATAACCCGTCTGGTGTAAAAATGTTTAAAACTTCTATAGCGGATGTATTTAGCAACGATTTCAGAATCATTCCCATATTCCGAGCTTGACTGTCGCCCAATATCAGAACTGATTGCTTTTTTTACACGCAGAAATAGGAATGATTCAACACTTTCATGCTTCAGCGATCTGATGCAACATCGGTTAGGTTAGCTGAAGTTAGCTCTGGGGTTAATAATAACGATAAATTTGATGAAGTTGAAGCCCTGCCAAATGGTGGTAATCCTGATGATAGACCAAAATGTGGGAATGATTCAAATTTAGACGTAGATCATACCTTGGATCAAACGTTGCCCAAAATGACACAATTTAGCAGAATAGTTAAAACTCCTAAAAGATTGAATCTTTAATTAGTACGGGAAGATTGTAGTGTTTAAGTTATGTTAGGTGGCCAAAAACAATTGTCTCAAAAAATCAGAATGTAAAAATACAACTTTAGTAAATCGAGATGTAATTTACTTTTCTAAGAATTTTAAATAAAGTGTTCGATTCTGTATTATAGTTTTAATACATAACAGAAAGTAGTAACTTCGCTTGCTATTTTTGTCTGATAATAGTTCAGATAACCTATTTAACAGCAAATAGTTTGTTTTTCAAAAATAATGTTTCAATTATTTTGAAGCTTTTTAATACAGTTACCATTTTTGATACTTCCGTAATGCTTACACTCCGTTGATATTGTTAATAATCATAATAATAATGTTTATTACTCAACAGGCACAAAGGCCCAATTACAGAGCAACCAAAAATAAAATTGCACATGTTTAAAATATGAGAACAAAAAAAACAAAAAAAATGTACATATTCTAAAGATTAACATCATATTCTATTTTTTTTCTTTTACATAAGTTTCAATTTATTTTTTAAATTTTTGTACATGATCACATATAAATACGTCTATGTTGTCAGGTAATCTATTATACAAGCTGGCCATTATTAAAACTGGAGCATTTAACAGACAATTTGTTTTTGGAGTAGCAACAAAAAGATGACATTTTATTAGGCTATGTATTCTAGGTGCCCTGATACCAATTTTTCCTAATATGTATGAATTGTCGACTTTACCTGATAGCAGATTATGTAAATAACACAGTACTGCTACATTATTTCTTTCTTCGATTGTTGGAATATCGCTGTAAAAGTTATTTAGAAATTCATGTTGACGTAGAAGATACATATTGTTTTGACGATATCTTATTTTTAAAAATCTATACCGAACATTTTCTAACATGGTTTTATATTTTTTATAAAATGGATACCAAACTACTATGGCATATTCTAACTTAGATCTTATATAGTGGTTGTATAATGCCGTAATTGCAGATGTCGATGTAAACTCTGTTGTGAGCCTGATAATAAATCCTAAAGTTCCGTTAGCACTTTTAACAGTGTTAATAATATGATTAGAAAAAGTTAACTTATCATCAAACCATACACCTAAGTCACATACACATTTTTTATATAGTAACACAAATTTATTAACATTATAAGCTGTCATTATAGGGGAAACTTTCCTAGTATAGGACATCACAAAACATTTATTTACGTTTAAGTTCATTTTATTTATGGAACACCAGTTCCCTACACTATCTAGATCTTCTTGAAGATTATTTGCACATACACTATTGTTAATAACTTTAAATATTTTTAAATCATCTGCATATAATAACGTTTCCGAAGACTTTGCACAGTTAACTATGTCATTAAATAACAGGAAAAATAACAATGGTCCTAGATTGCTGCCTTGAGGAACTCCCGATGTGGTAAGAAACTTTAATGATTTATAATTATTAAATGTCACATAACAGTATCTGTCGTTTAAGTAATCTGTTAATAATAAACATAAATCTCTAGATAGTCCGTACATATAACAGTTTTTTGATTAACAGGATGTGACTGATAGTATCAAAAGCCTTGGACAGATCAGTGTAAATGACATCTATTTGCAGGGATAAGTCAATCTTCTCACAGAGATATTGACTCATGCATGTTAGGTTTTCGGCAAAAATCCGTGCTGTCTTGGCGAGATTGTATTTTTTATTTGGTTAAATATATGTCCGTACTGTAACTTTTCAAATACTTTTGCTAGCATATTGAGAATTGAAATTGGCCTATAGTTTTCGACAACTGAACGATTTCCAGATTTGTGTAGAGGTATAATTCTAGATTCTTTCCATAGTGTAGGAAAAATGCATTTGGCTAAACATTGGTTATATATATAGGTTAATGGCTTGGATAGGAATTCCATATAACCTTTGTAAATATAAGCTGGTATATTATCTGGTCCAGCAGAAATACCTCCAATTTGTCTAGTAACATCAATTACTTGACTAACTGTTACTGCCTTTAGGTTGGTAACATAATTATGAATAAATAATGCGTTGTCTGAATAATACGCATCAAAAGACTCGGTATTATAACATTTTTCAACATAAACGGAACGAAAATATTCACTAAATGCATTAGAAATTGCCTGACCACCGGTAATAACGTCTTCATTTACAGACATTGTTGATGGAACATAACTGGATCCCCTTTTCGAATTAACAAATGACCAGAATAACTTTGGATTCGAAGTAATGTTTATGTTGCAATTATTCAAGTATTCACTATAAGCTTTTTTTATTTTAGTTTTTATTAATTTTCGAAGAATTCTGTAGTTTTTTAAATGTTGTTTAGATTTAGTTCGAAGATACGATTTTCTAGACACATTTTTCTTTTTAATTTTGTTAATAATGGATTTAGTAAACCATACTGGGTAACTGTTTGGCCTCCTGTTTATAGGAACAAATTCCTTAAAAATTTCATGTAAAATACGGTAAAACTCTCCTACATTATAATTAGGATCTGTATTGGTCATACATGTTTTCCAATCGATCGTTTCCAATTTCTTATACATCGAAACAAAGTCAGCCTTCCTAAAGTTAAATTTTACATAACTAGTATTTAGACCTGTCATTTTTACTTCCTTTTGACTTTGCACTTGTATACTTAGGAACGGATGATGCAGATCTTTTACTAAAGGATTGCTGTTTTTCGAAATTGTAACTGCATTATCAGGATGAGTCAGAACTAAGTCGAGTATCACATTAGAGGAATTTAAAACGTCGTTAAATTGTTTAAGATTTAGTAGCTGCGCAAAGTTATTAAATTCATTTACAAATTGACATTTAGTATCGTTTGCAACTAACTGTGAGAGGTTGAAATCGCCAACTATTAGGATTTTACCAGAGAGTAGAAATTCGTTAGCAATTAAGTCATTATAAAAACGAATGTAGCTTGTCAGAGATAGTTTCGGTGGAATATAAATTACAATGACATACAAAAAACCCTCGGACAGCCTCAAGCGCACACATATCATATCAATCTCCTCTACCGCTGTTTGTACTTCAACCTTTGTAGATTCAATTGTGTTACTTACTGCAATTAGTATTCCCCCACCTGTTTTTTTCTTTGTTTCATTTAGTTTACGGTCCGCTCTGTATACGTTATAGTTTTTATTCTTCATAAGTGAAGGTTTGTTCACCAAACACACGAGACAGGTGGGTTTTGGCGTATTTAACTCCGGTCTCCCACAATCCACCAAAATGCGGAGAGGAAGGAGGAAAGTGCCATTTGATGGCCAATGCGTCAGTAGACTGTCGACCCAACTTTTGGAGTATACGATTGGCGCCAACAAAATTGGTGCCACAGTCACTGTAGATGTGACTACAACGACCGCGTTGAGCAACGAAACGACGGAAAGTCACAAGAATTGCCTCCGTAGTCAGGTCTGAGACCGCTTCTAAGTGGACGGCAAAGCAAACAAATATGCAGATCTAACCTTTGTAGATTTTAGCTCCTCTCACTCGACCTAGTGTCAAAAGAAAAGGACCGGCGTAATCAACGCCAAATCGAGAAAACTGCTTCAATTGCGACACACGCAACGCAGGAAGATCACCCATAAAAAGGGGACTGACACATGACCTTACACGAAAACAACGAAAACAATTTGACAGAGAGAGCTTGATTGCACGACGTGCTGATAAAATCCAAAATTGTTATGAAAATAAAAATTGCAATGTCTGCAAACCGGGGTGTAAATGCACCCGATGAAAATGCTTAATTATCAACTCTGTAAATCGATGGGAACGATTCAGCAAAAGGGGATGCTTAGCATCCGAGGATAATTCGGAGTGACGAAGACGTCCACCGGCACGTAGCAATCCCTCATTGTCCATAAATGGAGATAATGGGTTTAGCGAAAGTCTGCGAAGTAATAAAATTGTTTCGAAAAATGCTAATTGCTGCACAATTTTACACATGAATAACAGTGTCTTGTGCATTTCTGCAAATGAAAGGGCCTCTGCGAAAAGATCCTTGTTACCAGAATTTACCAAACGGAATATGTAAGAAACAATACCTTGTATGTTACGAAGGGGTCTAATAAATTAAGTACCCAATCCTTTTCTTGCTGGGTGATCAACACGACAGTTTGTTCTTCCAAACGAGCTTCTTCCTCTGGTTGGAATCCAGCGAAAAGATCGAACAAATCATCAAAGGCAGGGTCTTGTAAAAATGGTGGACCCGCCCACCAAAGCGAACATGACAAAATTTCTCCTGGTAGAAGACCACGAGAAGCTGGACCATATATTATTCTTGTCGTTATCGATAAAACGAAAATAGATCACACAAGCATAACCTACTTGCGAAGCGTCACCGTAAGGATGAAGCTGACATGACTCGTACGACATATGCGATAATAATTGAGGGATTTTTAATGCCACCAATGGAGGAAGTTTCCTTTTAAATTGAGTCCACGGCTCACGGACATCCGAAGGAGGGGGGTCATCCCACCAGAGACGCTGAATCAGTCTCTTGGAAACAAAATTACTAGAGATAAAAATCCTAATAGATCGTACATTCTTGCGATTTCAGAGAGAATCGCTCGCTTGGTACATAGAAAATCTTGTACCTTGACCGTAAACGAAAATGCATCACAGTTGGTTTGCCATTGTAGGCCAAGAATTTTTACAACCGACTCCGCGTCTTCGTGGAATGTTAACGGCTGTAGTTAACAATGTTCTGCGGAAAGATCGTCTAACAATGAAATATCATTGCTGGCTTATTTGCGCAGCTTAAAACAACCCAATTTCAACAATTCTGTAAGTTGACTCTTCAGTTTACGAGCAGCCTCTAAAATGTCTGCCCCAGATGCAACGACTTCCACATACAGATCCGAACGAATGGTTTGTGCAGTAAGCGGAAATTGTGTCTGATTTTCCTCTGCGAACTGTAGCAGACAACGAATGGCCAAATAAGGCGAGGGTGACATACCATAGGTCACAATGTTCAAACGATAGGTTTGAATCTCTTCCTGTGGAGATGCTCTCCACCGAATTAATTGATATTGACAATGTGGATCATACATTAATATTTGTCGATACATTTGGCGTATATCACATAACATTATTAAATTCCATTCCGAACACACTAAATTTTTATAAAAGTCATTAGTTTTTGAGTTTAACCCTCGAACATTTTGATAACACATTGATAACTCAAAAACTGGTAGGTAGCTGCTAAACTCTTTTAGTTTTTTGATATTATAATTTTTGGAACACCTCGAATGTATCGTATTGTAATGTCTTTTTCGCCATTAGATATTCTTTCTTGCAATTCAATACGTAAATTTGATAAGCGTTCCATCTGCATTTTTGTTAAATCCGAGCGAACAAAGATTGTACTGTTGATTTCTTTAAGTTTTTTATTATTACGAAGTACGCTTATTGCATCATCACTGTTTTTGAATATAATTTTGATAGGTCGTGGTTTGTTAGGACTTCTAGATTGACCTAAACGAAATAGTTTAATGTGCTCTGTAGATACTATCTACTATCGAGATCTTTTTGATTACACCTTGTACATTAATAAGGTCCTGATCGTTACTATGATTTTCATTTAGGTTATACATTACACATGTTGGTGAATATTGTTTAAACGTGTTTCTTATACATGATTTTTTTGAGGTACCGTAAACTCCCATAACTTTGACTGCTTTATAACTTTGACTTAAAATTACAGCCAAACTAATGTTAATTCAGAAACACTATTGGTGCCAAAATTGGGGCTCCTAGTAATACAGTAGCCCTGTTGTATATGATTTCTACTGTTATCAAAGACTTTTGACTTTTTTTTTTAAATATATACTGGTCAAAGTTAGTTTAGATGACCCTAACTTTGACTAGTGATCTTGGACTAATGAAAAGGCAATATAACATGACTCTATTGTAACATTGGCCAGTAAAGTAATTATTTGACGCAAAATTTTCAATGTTTCGGGTCTGGATATATCGAAAAAACATAAAAAATAAAGAAATATATATTAAAAATACAAAAACAATTGATATAAACTCAAAATAAGTCCGATATCAAATGCTATACAAACATAAGAGCAGGTATTAAAAAAAAAACAAATACCACACTCTGATAGAATACAAAAAAAACTCGTATTTGTTGATAAAAAATATGGATTTATTCGACTTTTATAGGTATGCTTTCAAAAATGAACCCTCTCTTGGTTTCCTTAGGTGACTTTAATTTCCTAATAATCTGTTCTCTTTTAACCAGCGATTTATCAGAAACATCAGGCCAGACAAACTTTAAATTCTTATTCCTCAGAAAATTGACTTCTACGTCTGAAGGATTCATGGTAATGATTTGTCCAATATAATTCTTTGCGTTTCCTTTTTTTTTAAGTGTCTCAAAGCGTACTAAAACGAAGTCGTTGGTCGTTATGCTTAGACCCTCCTCACATTGTTTTTCTGGCTCTGTTTGGTTTGCTGTATTACTCAATTCAGGATTAATTTCATCAAACTCAGTAACATTGTCTTCTTGGTCATATAGTCTATCATACATCTGGTCCTCAATTAATTGCTGCCAAAAGTCTTCAAAATCCCCATCATCGTCTGATTCCATGTAGACAATATCATTTGATTCCAATGAACTGTCTTCATCACTGGAAATGGGTTCTGCAACTTGTTTTTTAGAACTTTTCGTCTTGTTAATTGAAGATTTATCTGTATTTTTGTCATTTTGCGAATAATTTAAATCTTCAACCGAAATACTCATGCCGGGTTGAACATCAACTTTAACTCTGCGCTTCCTCTTGGGTTCTGTATCATCACCGTATCGCATTACTTTTAACATATCTACGATTACTTCAGAGACCAATGCATTTGGATCAACATTTTCATTGGTCTTGTGATCGGGCAACCGGCTTATTACTTCTTGTGGATTATGAGGACTAATACCACATTTTTTTAAACCCGAAATTAAATTTTGCGAATAATTATTTGGTGCAACTGCGTCACATAATTTTTTTAATAGTTTTGGGAACTGATCTTTTTGAACAATTTGGGATTTCCTTTTCTGCGACTGCTTCCAAGAATCCAATATGTCTCTCCACTTTCTTTTTAACGGTGCATAAAAAGCCACGTCTAAAGGCTAGCACAAGTGCGTTGAATTTTTTGGAAAACATGCAAATAATATGCGATGTTTCTCAGCAGCCTCTAGAACCTCTGGCGAAAAATGGCTAGATAGATTGTCACCTAATAATACTATTCTTTCATTGGATCCTTTTGTCACATGAGGAATAAATAGGTTTATGAACCAGTCAGTAAAAATTACGGAGTCAAACCATCCGCTTTTGCTACGGTTATAACGTGTGTGTGGTGGTCCACCTTCCATCCACGTTATCCATAATTTTTCTGCCTTATATACCACATACGGAGGCAGTATGTTACCGGTTGCAGAGCCACAAAACATGATAGAAACGCTAGATTTGGTAGAATCACGAATCCTCTCTGCATACTTAACACCTCTTTGAAAATATACTTTTTGTTCCTGGGTCGTCAGACAAATTAGTTTCGTCATAATTATAAATCCTATGTGGTCCAATGAGCTCTCCATTTTCTGTTAAAGTTTTCTTCAGGGCGTCAAAATACTTTTTTAATTCATCTGGCGACAGTTGCGCTTTTGAAACTTTTAAATTTTGGCACATCCTGGAAGATAGTTGATTCCCGTTTCTTTTTATAAAACTAGTACACCATTTAAGTGTTGGAGTATTGCCGTCACGAAACTGCGGAACTGTAACGCCCTTTCTGTTTAGTAGTTCGCTAGCCAAATGTCGCAAGTCAGTCTTATTAAATGGAAACCCCCACTCACTGACTTTTAAAATATGTGAACTATAGCGGCTTCTTCATTTTTCGAAAATACGAAAGGACGTCCGATTTTTCCAGCGTGTCTTTGTTTGAGCTTATTTATTATAGTCCCTTTCGGAATATTAAATTCTTTAGCAGCTTTCGTTCTTGAAATTCGGCCAGATCTAATCATTTGTAAGGCTTTGTCTAATTTGCTTTTATTATCGCCATCATACCGCGTATATTTTCGCGTCGGAGCCATACCTATAAAGATAAAATAACAAAATTAACGTTACTTTGACTACTGTCGGTAACTTTGACCACCGGTCAAAGTTAGCAACGATCGGTAAATTAATGCTGGCTTCAAATACAAAAATTTACCTACGTTGTACTTTAATTTAAAATGAAAAGTTATTGCGCTATACTATATAAAGAAGTGTTATGTTATACATCAGCAATCGAAAAATTATTGTCACACTTATAAATCTTTCGCACCAAGATATAGTTTACACAGCATGGATTTTCGCGCACTTTTAGAGGTTACTGGTCAATGTTTATTAGAGTTGTAGAAAATGGCTGGTAGCAAATCAAAGCTAACAGCGACACCTGTTAGATAAAAAGTTATGCATCGACAACAACAGATCCCTGGAATCAATTATTTGCTTACAAGTAGATAACTAACAATCATTTTTTAGTTTTTTGGTCAAAGTTACATTACCGGTCAACATTATAGGACTTTACGGTACTTTAGTAATATTTGTAAAAAACGTTTTCTTAGATTATGTGGAAACACATCTACTAAAAAATCCAATGTACTGAGGCAATTTTTTCTTAGAATAACATGTAATAAAGTATGTACACATCTATGAGCACAACTTACCCTTCCAGAATAATCTTTGAAATCACTTGTTTGAAAATTAAGAAAAAAATTATTAATGAGTAATACTATTATTCTATAGCTAAAAATCGTCAAGTAGCAACAAGAGACTTTTTATAGAAATATTAACTACTACTAAAACCGCTAACAGAACAAAATATGATGACAGTAACTGTAAATTGTTGTGTAATAAAAGTAAAGCGTTTACAAAAATTAAAATGAAATAAAAAATTTTTAATATGAGATTAATACCTGAAAAGTTACACAACAATATACCGTAAATAATACAAAAAAATATTTGTTAGGACCTTCAACACAATAACATTAAGATAATGAAATCGTAAAACAAAAACTTGTATTCAATAGAACGCCTTTATTACAAAACCAAGTGGATCATGTCATCGGAACTTAATCCCTTCTAACCGTGTCAAAATTTATGGTAATTTAAAGGGAGGTTTGAAACGTGAAAATGTCATGAAGCATTCGATTTAAAAAGGGGTAAAAATCAAAGAGGCATATGGGTTTTCTTAACCCTTTTTGTTTGTAATTATTCAAAGTGGCTATGACGCATTATAATAATTGAATAAAAAATAATAATTAAATTTTTTTGGAGTTTATTTGTAATGCGGTCGGGTTGGGCCTTTTTTAACGCTTGAACTAATTCACATGCGTTACCGTTAAAAAAATTCAAAACCGCATTGAAGCATCGGTGAATGCCAACACTAGGTATCGTACATACATCATAAGTTTTAAACCGACGCAATTAGTTAAATTTGTGATAGCAAAAAACTAAATCGTTAGGAATGCTTTATGTGTTTACGTCGCAGTTTATTTATGAAAAACATTTATCACCTGATTTAATTGTAACAATTTTATGTGCTTTTTAACAACGTTATATATAGCCATGATGATGTCAACATCCAATTAATCATGCTTTGAATGGTGACTGAAACTAACATTACAACTAGCAAATTACTTTATTGAAAAAGTCTTTACTAACTTAATTAAATAATTCAACACATTCCAAAAAATTTAGGCAAATCTAAAATACCCTTTCAATTCGATTAAATAACGTACCACTCCTTTACAGAAGTAATTGGCGAGATACTTCTACTAAATAACAAAGCTGCGCGAAGAAAAACGTGAAGTATTTAGAGATAAAATTACATTTTTTGTAAAATATTTTTAAATTCATTGTGCCATTACACAAAGAACAATTATATCTTCTTCTATACAATTTTTCTTTTTTTTTTAATAAAAGTACAGTAATAATTTTAAGCTAAAAACCTTTGACGGTACTGCTGTAAAACGAAGGATTTATACCATTAGAAATACACGCGCTTGAATCGTATTGATAGCATTTTAACAAGTAAAACTGAGTATGTTGTTCGGCGTTGCATTTTCAGTATAACAATTTTTTTAATCACCGTATTAAGTTTATTTCATTAATTTAAGAGGTTAAAACTGTTTATATATTATCTCAAACAGCAACTGTGCACAAAAGAACAAGAAATTTTACTTTTGATTTTTGCGTGAAATTCTCTTACCGAATACCACTTGTGCTTAAATTATTCCGGAAATTTTTTTCTTGGTCACAAATATTTTGAAAATCATTTGAATAATAGCTTTTTGGACGACAATATATTTTTTCGACGACTAATGTATGTTTATTAGCGATTAGGTAACGTTGTGCATTCCGTTAGACCAATTTCATATCCGTTCAGGTCAATATCATTTCCGCACAGGATAATGACTTATAAAAGCATAATTTAGGAGACTTCTATACTTGCACCACAATTATAAAATTTTCTTTTGATGGGAAAGAAACCTCAACAATTATTCATCGAAGTTCGTCAAATTAAGTAATCGAATAAGTCAAATAATTTGCAATACCAAATTATCTTGAAGAAGTTAGTACTATTTATTTCCTCGATTAATTTTTTGAATTCCATGACAATTCAGAAGAAACCAATTATCTTTTGACATTTGTCGATAGTTGCAAAACACCAAAATGTTTCTTCCGAACATCGTTGATAACTGTACGTTATTATTTATGCTTTTGTTAATGGAGTTTACATAAATATTTATGTAAACTTTTACTCTACATTACATTATAATCTTACAAAAGCAATATATTCACACAGTCTAGCTATCTTGTTAAAAGTTAGGTTTGTTTTGTCGCTTATACTTAATACAACTGAATATTCAGAAAATAATCAGAAACACTTTATACTTACTGCTTATGAACAAGTTTGTTTAAATTATTGAAAGCCATTATGACTTACAAATCTACGGAAGATATCAAAAATGAGACAGGGAGAGCATCTAACCGGTTCACGTTTTTTAAAGTCCTCCAAGTATTTTTGGGTCAGAAACCATCAATTTCGTCAAAAAACACTATCAATGTGGTGTGCGATACTACTGGAATTGAAAATATCATCAGTGAGGATAATGCAGTTGATACTCCACTAGCTAACTTAAAAATGGGTTCCTCGGCAAATGTGGCTCAAAAGAGCTGAACCTTTTCGCGGACAAGAAGTATGCGCCGCGTTTGCATATGCCTCTAGATCGCCAGGGCCAAGCATATGTAAGGCGATCTCCCGGTGGAAACACCGCGTAAACCCGCTTTAGGTGTCCCGTGAAGTGTAAAATTGGTATAAATAAAATTAATGTAAATATAAAAAAATTACAAAAAAGTGTAAAAAATAGGATAAAATGCTTTGGTTCGAGGTTTAACCTCTATGAAAAATTAAAAGAGTCGGTATAAATAAAATTAAATAATAAAAAGTTGAACTGTGTATAAATAAAATCTTGTATAGATAAAAGCATAATGTAAATAATAGCAATATAAAATAGGATGTATAAATAAAAATAACCAGAAGTGATTTGCGTTACGAGGACCCCCTAAAACCTCATTGATGCAAAAAATTATAACTAAGCATGCTGTTAGTAATAACTTGCGGTCGAGGATATTGCGGTGCGATCACTCTAGGGAACCGACGAAGCATCCACAACACAATGATCATCATCCAGTCCAGGTGGCTCGCATAAACTAACGATGGACGAGTATGCTACCACCAATCGTGTTATGGACTAGAGAGCGGATCTCCCCTTGGGTCAGGCTAAGTTACCTGCAAGGTAGACTGTTACACAAACACCACGTCTCCCTCGTTCCTATCACCAGAGGAGCGTGAATTAAAGTTCGGCCCTGGTACCTACTCATCAGAGCTTCGGAAACCAAAGGCTCTGAGTAGTAGGCCCGTTTGGCTTCACTTACCGTGGTTAACAGCCGCAGAGACTCCCAGGAGATGACCACATCACAAACGATTACTTTTTCCGCCAGAATAAGGATTAGATCGGGCTTCCGAAGCGAACCGTTTGCTAAGCGGAGATGTGGCTCTTCTTCTACCTGCCACCCCTTACGCTCGGCCAGTTGCCTGTGCCTCGCGCAGATCCGGTCATGACGAAGGATCCTCGGCCAGTGTGTTGCGGGACAGGCTTGAAGTACATGGGATAGAGACTCCGTACGCCTGCAACCCGCGCGACGCTGCCGGTCAGGGGGAGGTTTAGATGGAATCCCTCGAGTAGGTAGAGGATTCCCCCTTAACTGGACCGCTTTAACGAAATCCTTCCCACTCCAAAAGGAGGGGGGTTCGTCGATCCAGCGGCCCGAATGTGCAAGGTCACTGCCCTGCATTAAACATCCAGCGAATCCAGGATCGCGGTGGTGATGGGATCGGCGTTTACTCGCATATTATTCAGTCGCCTGAATAATATGGAGGGCACCTGAGAAACAAAGGCGGGTATCCCAAGTCCGTCAAGACGTGTAGGAGCGTGGATGAAAGCATCCGCGCAAGTTTGGTTCAAGTGTAATGTCCGCTTGAAAGCAATGCGTACGAGGCGGTCAGCTCCTTTAAGAGTTTTCAGAGCCACTCTTGTATTTAGCAGGCTATGCAGTACCCTAGGCAACAGGTAGCGTTTCATCAAGCACAGCTTCTGGGCTGGCTTGAGAGTGGGCCTTTCCTACTCCAACGTGGGCTCCACTTAGCCCCCAAGTATTTAAACCACTCTCCGGGGAGAAGTGGTCGTATGGGCTTACCACCCACGTGAAAACGTGGAGTGGTGGATGTAAAAAGTACTTTTTTGCCGGGTACCGCCCGAACCACAAGCGAAACGCTCTTGGCTGGATTCAGGCTTAGTTCACGTCGGTCAAAGAAGTTAACAGCTGTTCCGAGTAGTTTACGGCAACCTTCAAACGTCTCACTGGCTAGCACCAGATCGTCGGCATAGGCTAAACAAGCCACGGAGGCTTGTTCGGCACTGGTGTTCGGCCTAAGACCCAAGCCGGCTTTCTCTAGCTTCACCACTAGCTCGTCTAACACCAAGTTGAACAAAATCGGTGATAGGGGCTCGCCCTGTTTCACCCCCCCGAAGGAGGTTGATCTAGTTTGTGTCCTCGGCGCCCGTAAAAAACGGGTATGAGAGCAAGTTGATCAACTTGGTGTGCACCCGAAAGCGGTGGAGTGCTCTTTCAACAACGCTGTGCGCAACCGTATCAAACGCTTTCGTCAAATCAAGACTAATGACGTGATACGACCGCGCACCCTTTCTTCTCTCCCTAAGAAGAATTTCCAGGTGTTTAGGAGCACTCCGTCCACCGCGCGGAAACCGCGTTGGTGGGGGTGCAGTGGCAGCGTTGATAGTCCCCGGGCAAGGATCTTATGTAGGAGCCTAGTGATTGCCGACCCGATCGTGATGGGTCGCCAGGTGTTGACGTTGTCGCATACGCAGTCGCTTTTGGGTATAAGAATAGACAGCAGGGGAAATAGAGGCTGGCAGTCCACCCAGGATCAAGATGGAGTTAAAAAGAAGCTCAAGTCGCAGAGTTGGAAGACGTCGAAGGTCTTGAATGCCAACACCATCCGGCCCGCGGGCCGAACTGGTGGATGTCTTCAACGCTTCCACTCCACTCTTCAGTGGCTTCCACTCACCTCCCGAGCCGCTCTTAAAATCCTCGATAGGTTCGGTATCAGGGCTTCCAGGGACCTCAAAGATTTCCTTGTAGACCCTATCCACCTCAGCACTATCGGGATATATGTATATACGCCGAGTGGATAGATGTATTATTGAAAAGGCAATTAGCTAGCCGAGAGGGGTCCTTGGCGTAAAGCCTCTGGACCTCTCGGAATTGCTCCACTCTGGCGGATGATGTTGAATATGATTGTTGAGAAGTTTTCTTGGCTTGTTCGTTTTGGCCCTTTCGCGGCTCCGACCCCCAGTCCTTCCAACCAGACATCGAGGGCTTCTCTAACACAATTGACGTTAACTTCAGGATTACGCGTGAGATCTTAGGTCAGCCGGAACAGTTCCAAATCTGGTTCTGTCCAGCCTTTCCAACGCCCCGTTAGGTCCAGAATTTGTTGAACGACCGGATCAGTCTCGGGAATAGACTTTAGAGGCCTAGCAGCTTCAATGCGAGCGGGTGGTTCGGTGTCGACAGCAACACCTCTTTCCGGTCGCTCCTGAGTCGGCCACAAAACCTGCGCATTAGGACCCTCGTCGGCAGAAGCAGTTGATCGAAGTCTTCTGCTTGCCGCTCGGGTCATGCGAGGGACAACCTTTTTCTGCTCGGAGAGAGTTCCAGATGTCCCCGCACCTCTTTGCAGGTCGGGTTTCTTCAAGGAGTTCGACCGGTCAGAAGACTGTTGCATGCCTGAGGGACCGGGTTGTGATATGTCGTCTCTAGACGGTGAGAACGACTGAGTTATGTCGTCTCTAGACGGTGAGAACGACTTTAAGAACTGAGCCGCATCGACATTTTCCACTACTAGGGACGCTCTTTGGTTGTCTTCCTTTGACTTAAATAACGCTCCGGTGGTAATGCCTAAAAAGAGAGAATTGAATAATATTAATAGCATTGAAAAGTATGTAGCATGGAAAAAATTGAGGCTGAAAGCAATATACTCTTTGGAGATATATTCATCTAGTTTGATCTGTCCAGTTTTTCTTCTGAAAATGGCGTCATGGAAATGACTTTCAAAGTTAAAACTTTTAAAAACTTTATTATTTCCTTGATTTTTGGATTTTTTTAATAGTCTTCATGTAGTTTTAACACTGCTTTCTGGTTGTGTTACTTGTAGTTCATCCTCAGACTCATCTGATACTTCCTAAACACATTATTTGTGAGAATTTTATCTAGAGAAGGTTCTTCTATAAGCAATTTACAATCGATGTTAAAAATGTCTTCAAGATTGTGCTAAATAATTCTTAGTGGCCGCTTTTTATATAAATTTCAACCAGTAAATATAGAGGAATTTATTCCTCTGGACCTGTTTCTTCTTTTTCTAAACTTTGATTGACGTTGGTTGTTTTTTTAAATTCCAGGATATAACAGCTCCGGAAAACATAAAAACGTATCCTGTAGTAGATCTGCGTTTATCCTGACAACCTGCCCAATCAGAATCACTATACGCATATGTCGCCTTCTCTTCCTTGCAATACTTTAACCCCCAAGTAAGAGTTCTATTATGTATCGGACAAGTCTCTTTACAGCCGACCAATGAGCTCGTCCTTGGTTTTCATTAAATCTACTTAACATACCAACTGCAAATGCTAAGTCAGGTCTCGTACCATAAGCAGCATACATTATACTTCCCAGTGCTTCGTGATATGGAATCTTACTCATTTCTTCTATTTCTTCTTTTGTTTTTGGTTCCATATCCTTTGAAAGTTTTGTATTCTGGTTTAAAGGAGTTAGAGCCGACTTACAATTACTCATATTGAATCTTTCAAGAACATGTCTTAAATAGTTTTCTTGATCAAGGATTATGTACCCATTTTGTTTTCTGACACGTATACCCAAGCAGTGGTACAGTAGTCCTAAATCTTTCTTTAAAAAGGTATGCATTAGTTTTTCTTTTAAACGGCATTTTCCTTCTCGACTGTTGCTGAGAATAATCATATACATATACATAGACTCCCACTAGTAGTAATTCCCCAGCCTGAATTTGCGTGTAGACGCAGGTATCATGATATGATGATTTAAAGTCGAGTTGCTTCAATACTTTATACAAACAATTCCAGATACCAGACACGACTGGCTTGTTTAAGACCATAAACCGATTTTTGAAGTCGGCAAATTTTACCATCTGGAAGTTTTTTATATATTTCTTCTGCAAGTTCTGGATGTAAAAAGGCTGTAGTGGCGTCCATGTGATCTATTGACAGTTCTAGATTTACCGCAAGTGCTATGAAGGCACGGATCGAGCTAGAACGGATGAAAGGAGAAAACGTTTCTTCATATTATGTACGCTTTGTTTGAGAGCATCATATGGCTACCAACCTTGCCTTGTGGCGGATCACAGTTCCATCAGGACCTAGTTTGGGCTGAAAAACCCATTTCATAGATATGGCTTTACGACCAGGTGGAAGTTCGGCAGGAGTCAATGATTTATTCAGACAATGAGACTCTATCTCTTCCTCCATAGATTTACGCCATTTTTCTGCATTATCCCCTGCAAGTGCTTCGTGTTCTGTCGTGGGACTTGATGTACACAGCATGGCTTGGTTGCATATAAAATTTTCATTAAAAATCAATTTATTGCGTTTACTCGTTTCGGATAAGGATTTCCTTCATCAACTTGTATATTAGTTGTAACTGTTGGTAGATTTTTGTCGTGTATAGTTTCATTGACCAAAGGTGCTGATGAAGTGGCATTAAGTCTTATATCGGCAGATGTGCTCTGTAGTAAGTCATCTGGTAACGGTTCGATTGAAGTAGAACGAACTTCGTTTAATGATTGAGGTACTTCAGCATCACTGGACAAGTGACTTCCAGGTGACTGTGTCAACATTCCCATCTGGTTTTCAATGAAGCTTACATCACGGGCTTCGTTGATCCCTTTTCTTTGGTTTCTTGCAGTTATTTGCCATATGACCACGACTATTGCAATTGTAACACCTTATACCCATCAATGTGTTTTGCAGAATTTTCTTTAATATCTTGCTAAAGTAGTAAGCTTTTAACAAAATCTACAGTGGTATCTTGGTTCGATCCTCTAATTCCAAGTACTAAGGGTTTAAATTCTTTAGGTAACTTTGCTAAAATAAATCCTCCCACGACAGTGTCTTATAGAGGTTCACCAGCATTTTCTAACTGTTCTGTTATACTTAGAAATTTGTTGATAAATTCTTCCATTGAGTTAGAATCTTCATATTTTAACTGTAAAATACTTGACAATAAACCTACAATTCTAACTGAACCTTTATTTTCATACATATTAATTAGAGCATCAGATGCTTCTTTTGCAGTTGTTGCCATTTTAGTAATTGATGCAACGTGACTTTTAACGGACAAATTTATCTTAGCCAGAGCACGACGATCCAACTCGGTATCTACTAACTCAGTTTCATCAGATTCGATACAGATCCACAGACCGGAGTCTACAAGAAAGTTTTTTACCCAAAATTAGCGTCAGGTAATCCTCCGATTGAATGTGATATCGTAGTGATGTTGGTTCGGCGGGTGCTTGCTACATTTGCTAAACTGTTTCTGAGTTGATCTAACTGTTCACGAAGAAGTTCCAATTCTCTGTTTTCATCATGAGGATTTGCCATTTTCCTCTTTGCTTCTTTTGCGTGTAAAATAATAATCAGACTTATACGGATCTCTGTAGTATCTCTCTATTTATGTTAATTCACCTGGGTCCATAACCTGTTGTAATATTTTGTGCAATGGATTGAAGAAGAGAATACTAAATTGATTATTTATTTTATGTTAATACTGAATACACAGACCTGGTAACATAACGTATTATTTTATTTTTATGTCACCTATCTTGGTGTCTAACATACCTACTACTTATATACCGGGTTGGCAAATAGTTTCAACAGAACAATTACATTTTTCTTCTTTCAAACCTCGTATTTGTTGGTCAAAAAAAATTTTTTTTTCATCTGTCATCCAATCCTCTGAGTTGGATTTCCACATTACAGATATTATTTCAGTCAATAGTTTTGAAGACTCTTGGTTTTGTTGCTTTGCCTATCTCTAATTTTTTTCTTTTTCTTCATTCATATTAGCGCAAAGTAAAATAGTTATCCTTGTTCTTATAAAATCTTAAGCTTTGCGGTTATCTTGCTTAAGATTATAAGTAACCGCGTTGTAGTTGAACACCCAGACTTTTTAGGCATGATCCTACTCTCTCCTTGAGAGCAAAACAAGAAGTAGAGTCGTTTCTATATGGTTTGTCAGTACGACAGGATTGTTCTTATTAGAATGATTGTTTGTCCTTGTTAATCGTTTCGTACCATGTAATTTTTCTTGTTTATTAATTTTTGTTGGTTGTACTAAATGTGCACTTATTTATTTTTGGAAAAATACTTAACGGTATAATTTAGGTAACGTTGTTCCTTCAAATATTTTTTGTATTCAGAAATAATCATCGGGAAATTTGCATAAAATACGTTGTGGCAACGGGAAACATCAAATCACGATTTTTATTAAAAGGTTTGAAGTGAAAGAATTCTATCTCATTTAATTCGCTCGATGTTTTATTTGAATCGAGATTTTCGTAATAATAAATTAAACTCGGTTTTAAAGATAATTTTATGAGTATTTTGCTGAATGAGTAAGACATAATTAAAATTAGAAATGTAGTACGTTTTCATTTCTAAGAATTTCGTGCTCAGACAAGCATAAAAACATTCACTCAATAAATATCTCTAGTAAAATTTTGATTTCTTTCATGTCTTCAACAATTGTATTCTCTTTAATTACACATAACGTAATAGATAGAATTCAATTAAAACACGTAATTCTTTTCTAAATTATAAAAGCGAAGAAATGATTTGTTAATTCTAAAAAGTACTTTTCCTGATAACTTTGAAACTTAACCGACGATGTTATTTGAAATAGAATACTTATAATTAAACTAACATCTAAGTTTAATTACCAATTTATAACATTTCGTCTTCAGAAAACGAGCTAATACACTAATAAAACACAACTAAACATTTAAACTAATGAACCAAATTAACAAAAGAATATTTCATTTTTTTAAATCACTTTTTGATCGAGTTTTTTACTAAGTATATAAATCATTTTTTTCCTGAAGACCCCATTTTCAAATTTTGGTTAAATCTCTTTAAATTTAGGTTTAAGTTAACGCATAAAATCTGAAAAAAACTGTGTCATCAAAGATTAAAGAAGTCTAGACATTCTTTATATACACTTTACGATTGTTAATTTTTTTCAAAAAAAAAAAATGTTTTAAAATTCCGTACAGGTTTCTACATCTCCATTTGAATTTAAATGAAAATGTGAACTGATTCTCAACTTAATTCTATTAAACAATAAAAAATATACATACATATTTAACGACCTAATATTATAACTGTTCAAAACAGTTAACAAATATATCACAAAATATTTAATAGTGTAATTGAAATAATTTATTTTTAACGCAACAAGTTTTAAAAAATAACGTGCAGTCACATAAATAAAAAGTACAAGTGTTTTTACGCGTAGAAATAAATAAACGTAGTTGCATTTATAAAGAACGGTGATTATATAAGCATTTAGTGTTATATACATTAATTTAGTAAGTTATTTTATTAATTAGTTAGTTATAATTTTTGTAGATTATGTTTAGTTTTAGTAAAATTAGTTCGAATAAATTGAGATTTAAATTCGCTACAATAAATTTTATCTATTAAGTGTTTGCTAGATGATGGTTCTTTTTAAATTCTTGCGAGATGGTTTGAACTGTTTGTAATAATATTTTTCGGAAACTTAATTAAGCAGTAATTTCTAATACAACTAAGTTTTGTTTTAATCTGAAAAATCGGGATTAATTATTCATAGCCAGTTAATTACGCACCGCGTTTAATCAAATTGTAGACATTAGTACCACGTGACGGAAATTAGAGTTGCTTCTATTTTCGTTGTGATGACACAAAGATACGAATAGTTAATTGTATCAAATGCAAATGCGTCTTAGTTAGTTATATTCTGAAGTTCTAAACAACAGTATTTTTTTTAATTGCCAAGTTACAGTAGTTTGTTCCGATATTGTACCGTGATAGTACCAAATTCGATTAATTCATTCATAGGTGTGAGACAAATTTTTTTTAAGAAAATATAAAACTGTCGATATTAGGTCGATATAAGCATGTAAACCATCGGATTTTGCACTTTGTTTATTATGATATGTTACTTTTTCTATCCTTTATTAGAAAAAGTAAAAAAGCATAATTTTGTTTTGCCGTTTTGAAAGGACAGGCATGAAACATTTTTGTTTTTATTGTGGTTGACTAATAAAATTATAGGTAATTTTTTTGAAGACGTCGATTTTTTAGCAATTACCAGTAAACCTTAAAAAACCGTTGCATTTGGCATCCCCTGAGTTATATAAAGCTTATACACAGTGATACGAACGTGTATATGTTTTTGACTGTTCTTTTTTTTCAATTTAATTTTTTGACTTGGTTATCTTTTGAGTGTTATCATCTAATACATAATAAAAAACAGTCAAAATACTTACTAAAAACATACTTTTATGGATCTTTATATACATATAATATGCATCATATGTAAAGCAACAACAAATATTTTTTGACTGGATATCTATTATTGTAAGCACTATATATACATAAAACAAAAAATTAAAATAAATTATTTATGATAATTTATTACGGTTGAAACAATATATTACAGTGCACGCCACTTAGTAGAAACACATTGGAACTTGGAGTTTTTGATAACAAATAACAAAATCCAATATTTAAAAAAAACCAAACAAATGTTTATTGGTTAGAAAGCAGTAAATATTTACAGTGCGTATCTGATTAACAGGTTGTTAATTTAGAAGATAAAACTATATTATCAATACAAGTACGAAATGTCAAAATAAAAGTTCTAATAAAGCATTTAAAAAAACAAAATGTTGACCTTAAATCGAAAGTTACGGACTTGTTGCATTAATTAGTTTGTTAACACCGTTAACAAAAAGAAACCAAAAACAATGTTGTTATCAATGCTCTAAGAACTACACATTTCTTCTCAACAACTTGCTGACACTAAAAATAAATACAAAATAATTTAATCACAGAAGATGTAGTTAAATTAAGTTGTTATTCTAAGAACCAGACATGATTTCCAAGTACACAATATAACGTAATTGCAGATGAGGTAATGTTACGTAGATCAGTTAAAATATTTGAATAAATAAATAACACTACAAAAATAAAGCTAAATATAAACAAAAGTATTTTAATGGTATAATGATGATTTTTTATTCACTTTACAAGAGTATTGTGAAAATTCAACTAAAAAATGTATACAAAATAGATTGATTATGCATAGAAACGAACCTGAGAAGAAAATTGATAACATAAACCAAAATTATGATTACTATAACAATTGATTTTCTATGTAGTAGCATACGTCCGTCCGTTCTTTAATAAAGTGATAATATTACCCGACTGATTACATTATCCATAATTCCAATTAGCAGCGTGCACGGTATTAAGTTATCTAAAATAAAACTTCTGTAACACTAATTTGTACGCGGAAAATGTGCGTCCACTTCACAAGACGTCAATAGGGCAAATTTAAATTTATTTATTAAAGAGGTTTCTAACTGTAAATTTATGTTTATTATCACCGTTGAAATTCTCTATATTGATAATACTATTCACATATTCAAGTTTTTGATAAGTTTCATTTTTTAAATAGCTTGCAGAATTTTTTGTAATTTTTATCATTTTTTCTAAGAATTATTGTTTATATTTATGATTTCAATACTTTGGTCGAGTGAAATATTTTGTTTCTCCACTTTCTAGATTAGTAATTGATGAAGTAATACGTTAATGACGGTTCAATAATGGCTTTTTACACATTTTGTTGTTGCAGTAGAATTATCTACGTGGAAAGTGTAATTATTGTATAATTGGGTGGTAAACATTATTTGTACTCCTGTACTCTAAAAGAGTATTTGCAATTTTAAATTCTATTTTTACAAATGCAGCCAATCGATTTACAGTATGTGTCAAACAAACGTATTGAGTTGGGAAAAATATTTTGAAATTTTGTCCTGCTTGTATCTATGGTGCAGCATTACTTAATTTAATACATTTTTTTGTGTTGGTATCGGTCCAGGTAAAAAAAAATAGAAAGGGATTTGTTAACAAAATGAAATATAGTTAAATTATTGGTTTTTTGTAACTCTTTAACAGAAACTAAATATCCGGCGCTACATTCGCTACCGATTAAGCTTTTAATAATCAAGTCTGTAATATACCGTTCGTTAACATCGTCAACAGATCTCCATTATGAATTTTTTTCAATAGTACTCGTAATCGTTTCAACAGTAAATTGATAGCCTGGGGTCAACATATTTTTTTCATAAAGTTGTGGCAGGATGCACGTGAATATCTTTTTTGCAATACTTAGTTAAAAATTGTTAAACAATGGATTATCCAATTTTGCAATTGGGATATTGGATTCCACCAGCAAACTGTATAAATCCTTATTTAAATTTTTATCACCTGAAACCTTGGTTTGTTTTGTAGTGAACTTAAAAACCTTAATTAATGCAATAGAATAGAATCCAATAAAATTAAATATGTACCTATTATATTCTCTTAATAACGACCGCCTCCGTATAATGGTCACGAACACATCAACAAACATTCTATTAACCTTCCTCCTACCGCGTCATTTTTCAACTTTAACCAACTGCGTAGGGTACAAACGTACGCCACGTCTTATTTTGCATACTATCGAAACAGAAATTTATACGACTGTTTTAAATGGCATTGCGAAGGTTAAAAGGTAAAATTCAAGCAGATTATGGTGAAAAAGATCGTAGAAACAGTGTGTAAGCGTTAATTTTTATTTGCAATTCTTACAAAATAATTGTTTATCTGAATTTTCGGTACATACACATTTTTTACATTGAGTGCACAATTGCCTCGATTTCCGGTCTCTTATTCTACTACATAAATGACACCACCTACCACTAGTGGATGTACTAAGCGTTTCAGTTGGCTTGTATTGCTGGACGTTCGTAACTACATGTTCTATACACTTTTTTTAACGAATGCCGACAACCTTGTGCCAGTAACATACCTTTCGACTGCATATTCCTTTACCAAACCTCTGCCTAGCGAAAGAAGAAATTTTCTACGAGCATCAGCCTTCCCCATTTTTGACGGATACTTTATCTGCCAGAATAGAAACGAATTTATGGCACCAATATCTAAAAGATGTCCAAAAATAATCATCGGCCATCTATTAGAAATTCTTTTGGCAGAGTATTGCTTTGTCATTTTGTCGGTGGTATCTACAGCTCCTTTCGTATTATTATAATATAGGATAATCTCCGGTTTGTTCTTTGACTCTTCTTTAGATACCGAATCATCACAATGCTCACTGGACAAAAGAATAACTGCTTTATTTTTATCTCGGGCATATGATACCATCGTGTAAAGTTCAGTAAATCCAAACATGCTTGAATGTATTGGTTTATACGGTTTTGGAACAAATTTGTTTGGAATATACGCTTTATTTGATCTGAGGGTACCACAAAGCCTTAATTTTTTTTGTAGAAGTTTCTGAGCCAGTGATAAGCTTGTAAAAAATTACCTGTTGTGATCCCATGTCCAGGCTGTAAGTGTTCTACTAGATCAAGGGCAACCCTTTCGCTTTGATTTTTCTCAGGTTTGTTTCCAGTTTTTCCTAAATAGACCTGCATATTGATAGTGTATGCGTTTGGAGCATCTGCGAGGGCCCATATTTTAATTCCATATTTATCGGGTTTATTTTTCATATAAACCCGAAACGAACAACGACCTCGAAACCTAACTAATTGTTCATCAACAGTTAGAGGGCTCTAGGATTGTAAGCTCGATTACAGCACTTTACAAACAATTCAAATATGGATCTGATTGGGGCGAGTTTATCATTTTTCTTTCTTTCATCCCTTGTTGTAAAGTCGTCAAACCGAATAAAGGCTGTCAAAGTTTGAAATCGTGTGCGAGACATTACTCCTGGTGCTATTGGACGAACATATGCTGTATCTGTACTTCACAACATCTCTACGGGTTTGTGTGAAGCTTGTAGAGCTCCTAAAATGTATTTACTTGCAAAATATTAAAATTTCATATTTTATTAGTTTACCTAGCGAAATCACTAATCCTATATACGCACAAATCTCCATTTAATTTTTGGCCTTCCAAAACCGAATTTTTGAAGGTTTCTTATTGTTCCACAGTTTTGTGAACTGTTTAGGTTTCTTATTTTTCTCTATAACTATGATATCGATCATTTCGTCAGAAAAAAAATAATCTAAATGCTTCTGTTTCCGTTGTAAATTGTAAACCATACTGGGTTAATCCTAGCATTGTTTTTATCACATTTATTACCCTTCTGCGAGATTGTTTTTTGACAGCAAACTTATCCATATTACCTCATCCTTGGCCTGATAAACTAAATTAGTTCCTGGGTAACTTACACTCGTGGCATTTTCTTCTTCGATGTCCAAAAGGTCGTCAATTTCGGGTATTATTTCAGTTTCGTCATCACTAAATTCCTCAACTGCATTTACATTTTCCAATTCTTCATCAATATTTACATCATCGTCGTTATATAAAAACATTCGTAGTTCATCATCTGTGATATTGTTAGGATCGCGCACTTTTATCAACATATCCCGCTTTTGAGACCACATACTTCTAACTAGTGACGCAACTGAACTGAAACTAGTCTTTACTCGCAAATTTCTGCTTTGCGCAGAGCTTGCAAAGTTAAAAACTACCGTGTGGGGTACACCCCACAATACTTTTGAGCTGTAAAATGTATCTAAAACTAGTAAACCTAAAAATATTTATAGAAACATAATGAACTAGGATGAATTAACAATGCCTTAAAATAAAACCCCCCAAAAAATTTATTACGCAAACACGACAAGAAATATTGCATGTGGGGTGCATTTGTACCCCACGCGGTAGGAGGAAGGTTAAAAAAATAGAATAGCTCATGTCAATATAAGCGTCAGAAATGTAAATAAAAAGATAGCTTGCTGCGACTGTCCCCTTTTTCGCTGCAGTGCAAATTACGAAAATTTCAGATTTATCCATGCTATGGAAGTTTCACTTCAAAAATACACGCAATTTTACCTTTCAATACCGGTCAAGTTGCTGTTTAGTTTCTTTGCCCGTTATTGTTTAAAATGTAAATTAAATGTTAATGCTATAAACAATGTAACAAAACTAGCAAAAATGCTAATTTCGTGCATCAACAATAATGGTTTTATAAATTATATTCATAAAAATCGATTTAATATTTCCTGATTGTAAATTTCTTAAAATTCATGTACTAAAATAAATCTATTGTCTTTTTATTTAGGTAGGATGTCGGGAATTAAGAAAAAAAATGTATTAAGTGTCTGTGCACTAAATATTAACTTAATTATTAAGATCGTAGCGAAAAAAACTCTAGAGACACAAAATGAAAACCAGAAATCCACATAAAGCTACGTGTTTTCAGTGAATTATTATATTAGAACAAGTATGTGAAAAGTGGAAAAGTCATTAAAGAAATCTTGAAATTCAGTTAAAATTGAAAAAGTTGTTAAAGTGAATGTCAAATTTGACAGATTTAGTAATAAATGTACCAACATTATATTTCTGGTGATTAAGTGATAATTAGATACGTTAAACTTTTCAAAACTTACCATCTAGTGTTGCGAAATAATAATATTCTTTACCAATAAATAGACTCCTATATTATTTTCCATCATGTATCACACTTTAGCAACTGATCCATGCACTTTGCAATAATCCACTGCCAAAGTTTTACATTGAATCCCAAGAATAATAAAGCAGGCAAAAGTTCTCTATTACGTAAGGTGTCGATCAAGTTAATGATTCCTTCGTTTTAGGAGGAAACGGGAACACAATTCATTCAGTTAGTTGCGACGTTTCGTGCTGATAAACCAACCCTTCATCAGGCCGCTCCACTAAGTCACAAGGAATACTAATTAAATCAGCAATGTCAATTAATTCTAAATCAACATAATACGACTAACACGACCAATATGACTCATATTTGTATTTAGATATTTGATTTATAATTTAAAGTAAATTCCATATATAATCTAGGTTCAAATCCTGCCTGCGACGATTTTTTTTAGAAAAAAATTACATAATCTTAAAGGGAAAGCAAGATACGTTAAAAATAACAATTTTTCTCTATATTCTTTTGACTTTTTTTATTCTATAAATTTATATTCTCTCGATTTTATCAAAAGATAAGTCTGATAAAGAAACCAGAAGTGGGTGTATGCGACATTTTTAACAGAGTTTCTTATATAAATTTGTACGTATGTACATAATTCGAATTATTTTTACAATTGTAAATAGCTATAACGGCGGTAACACGTTGAAAAGATTTAACACCCGCGAATTTCAGAATAGCTTTGAATAATTCTGCGTGATAAAATCACAACGTAAAAGACATTGGGGTTAAAGCAATATCAACGTGTTACCGCAATTATAACGATTTACAGTTATCTTTGTTACATAGTAAAGTTACACTATGAGATGGCTCTGCCATCAGACATTTATTAATTATTTTTACAGTTTCTTATACAGATAATTTTTTCTAACAATTTATTTAAATAAAAATTAACAGTATTAGATATTTTATTTATAATTTAAAATGATTTTACAAATATGATAATATAAGTTAGAATTCTGCCTGCGACGATTTTTTAAGGAAAAAATTCTATATCTTGAAAAGAAAGCAAGATACGTTAATAGTATATTGTTTTATTAGGATTAAAAGTGTGTCAAGCAAAAAAAAACTGCGAGACAAAAAAAACACTTTTATTCTGAATGAAACATGCTATTTTTTCTCTAACCGAAATCACTCATTTAACTATTAATTTGTGCTTTGAATTTATTATAACAAAATAATATAATTGGGGCAATTAAACAAAGTACGTAAGTATCGATGTAGTCATGGACACTTTGTCAAACATTAGTCGCCATATTGGTAATTGAGTTTATTTGTGATTTTTTGTGATGCAATTTGTTGAAAACTTTGTAAAAATGGAATCTAACGAAGATTTAGGTGTACCTAAGGAGATACAGGACGGTGCAAAAGAGATTTATTTGAATCTTCTTCCAAAAAAATCTCGAGTAATATATGAGTGTGTGTACCAACGTTTTATGCATTGGTGCATCGAAAAAAACATTCAATCGTATTCAGAAGATGTACTGATGGTGTATTTCTCAAACTTAGCAAATAGAATGAAGCCGTCGACGCTTTGGTCACAATATTCAATGTTGCGGTCAACGTTGAATATAAAAAACGATATTGATATTAGTAAATATTCAAAGTTGCTTGCTTTTGTCAAGAGACAAAATGAGGGATATTTACCAAAAAAATCGCGAGTATTTACAAAGGAGCAAGTTGATTGCTATTTGAATAGTGCACCTTATAATTTATATTTGATGATGAAGATAAACGCTTTCAAAATGAAAGAACAAAATTTTTAAAAAGCTTCTTTATAGGTGTTCCTAATATTGGGGGTTGCCGGTGCATGTCGTTCTGATGAATTAGTCAATTTAACAATTGATAATGTTGAAGATGTGAAATCCGTCTTAATTATAAAAATTCCCAATACCAGAACCAAGAGACCACGTTGTTTTACTGTGATGGGAGACATTTATTTAAGTTTATAGCGAAAATATGTTGCTTTACGTCCTTTGGCGAAAGATCCGTAATAATACCTACATTAGATAACTTATAAAAATGTTGTTTTGACAGTTGGTAGATATTTTAAAAGAAACTATTTCTTACTTTGGTATAAACAATATCAGATTGTCTTTCAAAAGATCATTTTAAAATAATAAATTGTGTACATAAAAAAATACTTATAAAAGTTAACGAAACACTGAAATACCAAGATTATTAGTACACAATATCTTCGCAGAGTGAATCAGATTTGCAATTTAATTTTTCCACGTACTTTGAATTAACCAATTACAAAAACATTTGTGGGAAGGATCTATTTCTATCTATTCAGCAAGTCGACCATAGGTGAATGTGTATACAAACTCAGATATATTTATTAAGCTATTAAGTATATGCGGTAATGAATAATTTACCTCAGCATCTAATCATTTTGCTAGATGTTTTTTAGCTTGTTTTTATCCTAAAGAAAACTCAAAACCGAGTACCTCAACCATTTGGCATGATCTTTTTTCATTAACGAATCTTATATTAGTTGACCGGATTTCTTTTCTACGTTAGCAATGTTCTACAACGCAATTGCAATTTTTAGGGCATGATACCTTTTGTGCCAGTTTTGCATTTACGATTTTTTATTATTCATTATTTTTATTCTTTAAATATGTAGTTTTATAGATTAACACGTTTTATTTTGACCTAATTTAAATTTTTCCTATACTCGTTGTAATGTTGATACTTCGCACTCAAAATGATAAATGTAACAATCATTTTGCAAAATGCTTCTAAACCCCGCTACAATTGTTGCATAAAACTGAGACAAAATCAAAATTTGTCGACGTTAGATACAACATTGAAAGGTAACTGAAACTAAAAACAAAAAATAGTAGTTTATTTAAAGAGTTCCTGTGTAAATTGGACGCTTTTTTCCCAAGAGGGCATTTTTAAACCCGAGTGAACCGAGGGTATAAAAAGTCCCGGAGTGAAAAAGGCGTCCAATTTAGACAGGAACGAGTTGAATACAACATTTTCCCCCAAAGTCTCAAAATCTCTCAAAAATAATTTGACGTTTATGCTGACAAGTGCGCAAAAACTGTCAAAGACGGTTTACAATAGCGAAAAATTAAAATTTATGACAGTTAAGAACAATAAAAACATTTATTACACTAGTTATTAATTTAAAGATGTAGAAAGATTTTGACAATAAGTTTTATCATAAAACTCAAGAACTATAAACTCACGTTTAGATTTAATGTCAGATAAATATTAAAACCTGTTACTGTTTGATAATGATAGAAAACATTGTAACAATTTTTAAATTTAATAAAAGTCGCTGGTTTCCAACAATTATAGTCAGGTTTGTTAGTTATAAATAACGTAAGCGAATTAATTTCAAAAATACCATAAATAGAAATCACAATTTTACGTAATACTAACGTTATAAATACCTTAAAATAATCTAATGTTCATATATTTTACAATAAGTTAGAATCATAAATGTTTGTTACAAGAATTTGGAATTATGATTAGAAAAACTATTAAACACTTTATTTACGTTTTAAAAATATTTGGCACAAAGTTCGGTGATAAGTTTGAAGTGATAATTGAATCCAAGTAATTTTAATCGCGTTTTAAGGAAAAGATAGTGTAAGCATGTGTCAATGATAAGATTAGTTGTTTTAAAGGTTTTTTTTAAATGTTTACTTACAATTATCTGATTTTAACTAGTAGAAGAGCAACGGAACCGTTAAAACATAACACGTTTATTTAGGTTTTATTATTTATGCGAATTAAAGCATGATATATAAATACAAACGTTTAAAAAGACATTCTTCCTACTAAAATAAATATGTTAAAAAAGAAACGCTAATATTTCTACAATGTTTAATCAACAGAAAAATAAACGTACAACAGCATAAAAAGGGGATACTTTCCATACATTCCGTTAAAAATCCCATTGTACTTTTAAGATAAATGGAGCAGATTTAGGTAAGCTTATATTCGTTACTTTTTACCTGTTACTAAGAAAACAAGTTCTAAATTTAACATAATGTCGTGGGAATAATAGATTCCCGTATGGGACCGTTTGAGAATAAACCTGACAAAATCAAGTTCGGGGTCTCACCCTAGCTGTTAACAAATTTATTAAAGTAAATCATTGAAAAACCTTTTTCCTTTAATATCTATGTAAACCGCAAAAAATTTCGTTTTTTAAATTAATTCGGGGTTGAAATAAATTCGACGTAATTTTAATTATAAAATAAATGAGAATTCTACGTTAATACGAGAAAATTCCTATAGTTAATTACAAAGCTATTTAATTCCTAGTACTTTTTGAGTCAATTAGTTTTTTATTTTTACTTTTCCTACTCTATTATGTATTCCGGTTGGTTTAAACTGATATAATTGCATTAAACACTAAATCCTATAAACGCCTTAATGTACTTTTAAACTTAACTATACAACGTAATTAAATTACTTTGTAATTAATAAAACACAAGTCACTTATTTATAAGTTAAAATCTTTGAACTTTTTAACGTAAGTGTTAAATTTAATTTTATGTTAACGTACATTCCGTATTTATTGGTTAGGAACGTTAGGATGTAACAAACTTTTAATTGATTTGAATGCTCGAATAGTTTAAGATTGAAATTACCCATTCTTTAATGTCGTTAAAAGAATCTATTTAATGTTCTATTTTCCATTTATCTGATTTTACTTTTTTAGTTTTTTTACGTTTTATTTCTTTAGTTCTCCTATTACACGTTATTTTAAGTGCTTCCTGTAGAGTCTACTGTTATTTATTTAATTCAGGTAGTTGCGTTTTATCAGCTATTTATTTGGCTATGTTTAAACTTTAAATCCTCCTATTTTAAATCTTCTTTTTACGTATCGATGTTTTTTGTAGCTTCTATGTTTTGTTCGACGATAAGAGATTGAGGAAATGGGATATGAAATCTCGTTTCTTTTTTACCCATTTTATGTATCTTGTGGTTCAATAAATTGTTATCTGCCAAACTCAAATTGTAAAAGTATTTTGTTCACCTATGTTGTGTTAACAAATACAACTCCTTTTAATTATTTGTTAGTAAAAACAAAGTTTACAACGTAAGTTTATTAAAATAATTAAGTACGTTTTGTATAATTTTATTTATAACTTTGCTATACATTTTTTTAAATATAGTATTTATTTAACTATCGAATATCTTAAGTGTTTTTATTTTAATTTTAAAATGTTTGCATCTTCATATTATACAACTGTTAAATTTGATTATAATTTCTAAACTCTTTTCTTCACTATTCCTGAATAATGGAAAGTTTCTGCTAATACGTTATATTACATTTCTCTGACGTTTTTTTCTTTCACTTTTGGATGTATTTAATATTTTTTTGGTGTACCTGTTCTGTAAGAAGTTTTTTTGTGCAGCCAACATGCAAACGTCAATGTTTGTTCGTTAGTGTAGCGGAAAAAGCTCTAGTGTGGCAACATGAAACGTAGAAATTCACATAAAACTAAGTGTTCAAAGTAAATTATTATATTAAAACGAGTATTTAAAGTATTTAAAAAATGTCAGATTTAGTAATAAATGTAGTACATTATATTTATGGTGATTTAAATTTTCTTTAAAAAAGAATGTAATTATAAATAATATAAATGTTAATATAAATAATAAAAGACAACACAAAAAATAATGTACCTTACCGTCGTCGAAAGTTTCATAGTATAACTCACTGACATGCACGTTCGTTATGTTATGCTTTACATTCGACGATTGTTACGTAAATTATACTTTGCAAAATACAAGGTGTATCTGATTAACGGGTTGTTTTTTTAGCAGGTGAAATTAGAGCATAAATATTAGCAAAAATGTCAAAATAAAAGTTCCATGAAAACACTTTAAAAAATCAAAATATATCGTAAATTACGGACCTGTTACATTAATTAAGTCTTCTAAGGTTGTTGACACAACGAATAAAAATAAATTATTTAAGAAGTATTTTTTTCAGTGATTTGCTGATACTCAAAATTAAATTAAATACAAAATATGTTGTCGGATAAGGCGTAGTTAATTATTGTGGTTAAATAAAGTTGCTATTTTACACATTCTTTGCAAGTAGTACACTCAATAATACCTAAGAGATAACGTATTTACAGATGTTTAAATTTAGGTAATGTTACGTAATTCAGTCAAACTTCAATCAAAGAAAAAAGAACACGACATACATTAAATATGCAAAAGAAGTATTTCTGTAATTTTTGACTACTAAACGGTCCAATTAAACTATTATTTAAATTACTTCCCCTCTTAAACATTAGTAGAAAATTGCCACTGAAAGTTACTTCAATTGTCAGATCCTTTAGACACGGTAAGGTTACAAAGAATAATTTTGTAAAACACAATATACCGTACAATGGAACACTTTGCAACCTATATTATATAATATTAAAGTTTTGGCGGCCTTCGTAGGTAGAAAAACAACAGTTCTCTAAGTCTTTACACGCACGCCAAAATAAAGTTTATCGAAGGTCATTGTTTATTAGGATATTGTTTAAACACAATCTACGTGTGGTGTCGAGGTTACAATTACACTCACTGTACACGAAAGCAATATCACTGTATTTTGCATAATAAGGAGAAAATCTAAATTAAATATAAAATAAGAGTACGTTTCCACGAATCACTTAGCATCAATTGAAGAAATCCGTGAAAAATATAGAAGTAAAAATAAAGCAGATTATCAAACTCAGTTCTAAGAAAGTTGAATTTAAAAATTATTTATATGAAGTCTTGTTTTGGTTACAATCGAAATAAACGTGATCGCGTACACAAAGTACATTTTGTTAAGCTAAGTTAGTAATAATGCTAAGAAATAAGCATTAGTATCTGCCTTAATTATTTTATTAATAATTCATTTTGTAGAGGATGGAAAATTAAAGAAAACAATAGTCAACACAATACATCAATACGCTTCACAGATTTTATAGCATTTACCCACGATTTACCGCATAGTTACCATTAACAGTCAATTTACATTTGTTTAGATAGTCAGGGCCGGCCTAAAAACTTTAATTGCAAATATCTCAAAACTAAGTCACTTTAGACTAAATCTTTAAAAAAAAATTTCATTTAGTCGTATTTCAGATACACTCTGTAAAACAAAAAGTACCTTTAAAAATTAGTTTTTTGAGTATGCACTTAATCTTTATTTTAAAAAGTTTAAAAGTATAAATAAATGTCAATAAGAACTTATTCCCAGCCTTATTCTCCACGAGTTTCATAAGTGATCTTTTGAAGTCCTCTTTGTGCCAAGAACTGAGAAAACGTCTTTAAGTACATTAGCTCTCGCCTTAATTTCAAAATGTCTCTATTAGTGGCTACAACGTGGGTGAAAATTCTTCATAGTTTTGATCGTCGGAACGAATTATAGCAATCGAGAGCTATTTTGCTTGACACAGCAATAAAAAATACTCGAAAATCTGGCCAATAATCCCGAAGATATATTCAAAAAAAAATTTTATTTTTTCAACTAGAAAAATAGTACTGGTTTCAGTCATATTATGTTTTTCAGCGCAGGCTCTTAGCATAGTACTGAAATTACTACAATAATTTAAATAATATTTTCTATCTTTTACTTGTAAGTACAAAGTCAAAATCTAAGGCAAAAATCAGCGGCTTCTCCATTAGGTCATTTCGTCAATAACCCTCCAAAAGATTACTAAAAATTGTTTAATTATTAATTCACAATTGTAAATATGCTTAAATTATGGAGAAGAGAATGTGTTTATAAAGTTTTAATATTGAGATGATCCTCTTGCAACATTAATCACCAGCCTCCATTGGCAGATATATCAAAACGATTTCATGGGTAATTTTACAGAGGAATTGCTGCATTAAAAAAAAATTAGAAAATAACTTTTTTAAAATAAATGAATGCAGTAGAATTATGAAACGTTATTTATAAATTTAAATTGCAGACAATATTTCCTGAACTATACATTGCAATACGAATATTTTGCACTCTACTGTGACATAAGGTGACAGATCCTTTAGCAAAATGACAATTAAAAATTTTTTAAAAGCTACAATGCACCAGGAGGATTAAATTTATTGACTATGATTTCTATTGAGCATTTTTACATACATGCAAACATTATCCGAGCAATGAATTTTTTCCAGTATATTTGAATCGCAAAAACTCGCAAAAATGTAGGCACGATTTTGCATAATATTTCATGATTAAAAATTTTCAATTTGCGTCAATAGCTCACACCATATACTGAAGTAAAGAGAGGGGCTCCATTATGTGTATTTGTGATGTGTAAGTTTTTATTGTTTATGTGGTAGTTGTGTTTTTGTAAAAGATAATATTAGAAATACAAACTCAATTAATATGTAATATCAAGATAACTATTAGAAAAACATTCAGCCATGCAAGGTATTCAACACATAGCCTGCAGTTACAAAACGAACACACATGTTTTAAATATTTTTTATGGTTCTAAGACTGTGTGCATGTGTTGATATTTACTGGTAAAACATGGTTATTACTATTACTACATGTTACAGTAAATATCGCTTAGTGAAGCTACTACCAGTGGTATATATGAAATCGTATTTTGAGCACACACATTACTGATTGTATTAAAAAGTAAAAACCAGAGCATCAAGTATGACAAGTATGACTGTGTTGTCCTTATTTTTCGACTTTCAAAATATTATCGCGGCACTTTACCATACGATTCTCTACCATAAAATATGAAACCGCTTTTTTTTGGACATGATCTAGGGGTTGCTTTACTATTTTAACAAAAACATTCCTGTAACTGTATTTATCTTTGATCATTATTAGAGTAGAAAGACCGTCATTAAGTAAGGTCCCCGGCCATTTTCCTGCCCATGCGCGTCGAGATTGAGCAGTGATCCTGCTCAGCACTTCAGTTGAAGTTCAGTCATTAACGAAAAAACGTGCGCGTTTTCTTATAGAGCATATAAACTTGTTTTGATTTACAATGGCATCCACAAGTACCGGCGTCAGTGTAGTTACTCGAAATAGAACCAACATTTGGCTGATCGGCCAATCACTGCCTAAACTAAACCCGACAAAGTTGCCTGCTATTAGTGAAGTATTACGTTTGTTTTTTATACTACAAAACCAAAGAAAGAAAAACCACTCTTGAATCTGCGACTGTAACTGCATGCGAAGTGATAGGTTGAAAAAACATGTAATTAGTAAAATAAGAAAACACTTCAAGGAATGGCAGAATCTGAAAAAAAAAATAAAGAGAACAAGAAGAAACGTTCCGAAGCATTAAAGAACAAGATTGGCAACAAAAATTAGATTTATTTGATATTGCTCATTGTGATGCTTTAAGTATCATGACTGTTGAAGAAGACAAGCAATTTTTATTAGGACAACAAAAGAAAGGTTCTCCTTTCTTCGTCATCGTTCTCCAGTAGCAATGAAACAAGTGCATCTGATTTCGAAGTCGCATCAGAATCTCCGCAAGCGAAACCACCCCAAAAGCGGACTCGAAAAGACATTTTTAATAGCCAATTAGCTTCCAGCCTTGATGACTGTAAATTGAGTGATAGAAAAACGACTGCGGTCATCGTCTCTACTTTGAAAAGTGCAGGATGTGACCCATCACAGTTTAATCTCAATAGATCTTCATCGTCGGTACCGTTTGAAAAATCGAAAAGCAGTAGCAGAGTCTCTGAAAACCGAGTTCAAACATGATTTGCCATTAACAATTCATTGGGATGGAAAGTTAATTGAAGATATTACTGAGCATAAAACTATATAGATCGTCTGCCCATTTTGGTATCTGGGCATGGAATTGATCAACTTCTGGCGGTTCCAAAATTGAAACGTGGAACAAGTACAGCCTGTGCGTCAGCTGTCTACGAAGCAATAAATTCATGCTTGAGCGATAAAGTAAAATGTTTATGTTTTGACACTACAGCTGTAAACACCGGTTTGAAAAATGGAGCATGCGTTCAATTGGAGAGAAAACATTGACCAAAAAGATTGTAAAACAATAATTAATGACACTACTTCAAACATCGAGGAAAATGTTGTCGCTGACAGGATTTCATTTACGGAAAAACAACTCCAAGTGCATCAACCTCGAGACGACTACAAACAATTGTTACATCTCACAATCATTTACTTGGGAGGAGTACCCGAAAAAAGTATTTCATTTAGGAGACCAGCTAGGCTACACCGGGCTAGATGGATGGCAAAAGCTTTGTACTGCTTGAAAACTTTCTTATTTAAACATCAGTTTCAACTGACAAAAAAGGAAGAGAAAGTTGTGAGAGAAATATGCATTTTCACGGTGATCATATATAAAATACTGGTTTCAAGCCCCTGCCGGATGGTCAGCGCCGAGAAACGACTTACAATTATTGAAAGACCTTAAAGACTTTGATAGGATAAACCCGGAAATTGCTACTGTTGGCCTAAAGAAAATACTGGGCCATTTGTGGTATTTGTCGAAAGAGCTGGTGTCTTTCGCATTTTTCGACGAAAAACTTTCAGTTCAAGATAAGAAACGAATGGTAGATGCACTAAAAATCGAAGGCACAAAAGATTGTCCAAAAAGAAAAAACCTTGATGTGGAACACATCAGCGAAAAGAAATTGAAGACTTTGTGACAAGCAATTCCTTACCATTTTTCAAGTTCATGGGGATCTCATCCAAGTTTTCAAATAAAGAGGTTGAAACTTGGGTTGCAGACGCTGATTTTGAGGCGGCAAAGAAAATCGTTCATTCTATGCGAGTAGTGAATGATATTGCTGAGCGTGGTGCTGCCATAATTGAGGAATTTAATAAACTGTTAACCACAGATGAAGAACAAAAGCAATATTTGCTTTTGTTGGTGAAAGATTATAGAAAAAAATACCCTAATTCCAAAAATCAACCCTTGTATCGCAGTAATACATGATTTTAATATTTCAATGTATTTTTGTTTATAATAGTAACAATAATTTTGCATGCTAAATGTCCGGATCAATAAATAAAATTTTCCAATTAATGTATAGTGTTTTTTGTAAAATTCAAACCTTGGTAACAATCCCTAAATATTATTTTGAAATTGTGAAAAAATTACTTGATTAGTTCCTTAAGGTATCTAACAAAATGATGTGATGCCCCGTCAAATAAAAGAAAAAAAAATTTTTTGATCCATATAAGGACCACGCTAATGACTACGCAAAAAACTCAAAACTTCTATAATTTCAACCAAAACAATAGATGCAAAACAAGTTAAAGTTGAAAAAAATAGATTTAGGCCACCACTGTGGACTTATTTTTTTTGTACTGTTTTTGAGTCATCCTACTTTGGCGATAAAGGTAAAAACAGCAACAGATGGTTTGTTGACACGCTACGACTACTGGGCCGTAGCAACACCGGTGCCCGCCTCAAATATTGTCATTTTTTAATTGTCGAAAAACCAAAAAAAGGTATCAGTGGATACTGGACTACTTATTGGATAGTAAATTGCAAAAAAATAATATTGGCCTCAGAGAAAAAAAAATAAATATGCCATAGCGCTTAACTTGTTAAGCAACCGGTTAACAATTTTTTTTCAAATGATTTCAAAGTAGAGAACGTGGTAGGAAGCTGATGCAGTGCAGTTTTTAACTTTGTACTTTCATTAAAGTTTTTTTAAGTCTAACATGTAACACAATTTTAGTGCTTTGTAGTTTTTGTCCAAACTATTTAAGAGATCACTAAGACATTTTACTAGATTTTATAGATTTAAAATTATTCCGCTTGTAAAATTTTGAATAAAAGAGTTATTCATAGTGGACGTGAGATTTTATAGTGTTTAAGTAAGTTTACGCTAAATAAAGAAAGAACAACAGTCCCTTAGCAAAGACAGCGACAGTTACTGAAGTTGAGTTCAATATTGTAAATCAATTTTCGAAAAAAAAATTGTAAAATAGACACAGTAAGTTTCTATTGCCTAAGAAAAGTATTAATAAGAAAACAAAAGTATTCGTAACCAAATTCGGAGAAAAAATTGTACAACTTATGCAGATATTCCAACAGCACAAATGGAATTTCAAGATTTTGCAGAAAGAGACTAATGTCTTTAACGGTATTACTTTTTTAAGAAAATTATTAAATCCATTTATAGATGGCAAATCTGTTAAACCAAAAACGTAATCTATTATATTATCCGTACTACTAATACACTAAATTCCTAACTCGAATATATAAAAAAGTGAAGCAAATCGGCCAATCGTAAGGTCGGTAAAATGTTATTATTGGTAAATTCTATTCTATTAGAAGTATTATTTAAAATATCTAGAAAGTTATTAACATTATTATTAGAACCATTATAAATACAAAAAATATCATCAACATATCTTTGTTACGGTAAGAATTATGGGTAACTAAATTTAAATGGAGCGATGGCCGCAGTAGCTCGGTTCTTGTAGGCAAAATGGGGTGGGTTAGAAATTGTGAGGGAAATATTTAAATCAAAGATGTCGTGGTAGATAAAATTAGTCAAATAGTGATTAGAAATTGTTAGAAATGGGCGCCACACAATTTGTTTAGTTACGGTCCTGTTAAGTAAATTGTAAAAGTTTAACAGGGCTCTAGTAGTAGCGAAGGGTTGCTGAAAGAATAAAAACGGGGAAGGTTAAGCAATAAATAGCAATCAGTAAATTTGATGTAAATATAATGAATTTAGAATAAATAGCAATTTACGAAATAATCAATAAAATATTCAATTTTGAATTATGCAAACAAAATATGCGTGAAGTTGAGTAAAACAATGGATAATGGATTTCAAATATTACAAAAATACAGGATCTAAATTACCTTGTGTTAAAACAAAAGTAGTAAAACTAATTTAATTACGTTAGATTCGCAAAACAAACAACAACAAAAAATTTAATTTGGGGCAGCGATCGTTATTCGACAAAAGTGAATTTTAAATAGCAAAAAAAATTGTAAAATTTTAAAGTATAAGGAAAAGTTCTTGAATTTCTAAAGTTGATTAAGCAAGTAGGATTTTGATTAAAAGTTCAATGTAGAAAATCAAATCTTTGAGATTTGCACAAATATGAATTAATTCACAATAAAACGAAGGTTAACGGTTGGTTTTTTTTCACTTAGAGTTAGTTGGTGCAATCGAAGTTGACTTCTCAGCGTAGCGTTAGTAGAGTTTACAGATGAACGGAGTATTTTGATAGTTGAAGGAACTTTCACACGTGGAGTAAACAATCGGTTGGAGAAAACGTTCATATGAATTAGAATAATTTCGTCAGAAGAAAAACCGCTATAAAGAGGAAGGGAGAGAAGCGAAGTTAGATTAACTAAATAAAACAAAAACTAAGTACTTTACCTGGGTATAATAATCTAGCGTTACGAAAACTAAGTACACTTTTAAAATTTAAAGTAACTTATAGCCGTAAATATACGATTTTTAGTAATTTTAGGAAAGAAACAGGTTCCGTAGATATACTAAAAGTTAGGAAGGTTTCAACGTAATATCCGGTAAAATCACCGTGTTTAAGTAAACGTTAGTACTTCCAAGGTACAGTAAATTTTTGAAGTGATCTCAACAAGAGTTTGTCAGGAACTGATTAAAGAAGAAAACGAAGTACTTAAGGTTATAATGACCTCAGAAGATAACAAAATAAATTCGTCAGCAAACTCGTGAGAACGCTCGAGTAAATGATATTTTAAACAAAAATATTTATAAGGACTTGTAGAAAAGCAGCATTTAATCACGTATTAAGCAAAGATAATACGCTCTTAATTAATCATAAATTACAAATTATCAACTTTAAAATGTAAAGAAATAAAGCGTGAGATTAATAACAACAGCAGATTCCCACACGTCTAACTTAAATAAATGAAACAGTATCGAATTTAGGAAAATTTGCTCAGGGCGTAACATCTTTTCCAAAATATTATTTTTTGTAAGAAAATTTGGTCTATAGAAATATATTTCCTTTCTAAATTGTTTAAGAAAATTTCAGCAAAAAGATGTGATAAAAGAAAACCCATTGGAAGACCTAGAATTTGTTTAAAAAATTAATTATCAAATTGTAAGAAAACGTTATTTAAACAAAATTTAGTAATTTTTAATAAATCATTTGTTACAAAATCCGGAAAATCAGAAAGTGAATGAAAATTAGAGATTAAGTAATACATCTGTAGGAGGAACTAAAGAAAAAAGATTTTTAATATCAAAAGAAACAATATTAAGATTTTATCAGAAGGAAAAATTAAAAAAACTGGTCTAATAGAAAAATTCGGTTTATGAATTTTTGGTAAACAATAAAGTAAAGGGATAGAAGGATTAGATACTATCAAACTAGACAAATGTACATTAAAACAATTAAACGTGTTTTCAGTTAAATGTAAAATATGAATAGTACTAGTAACATATTTAGTTAAAGGAGATTTTTTTAATTTTTCAAAAAACATTTTAACTAAAATATTTAATTTTGAAATTAATTTTATTTCTACATACTCAATCAAAAATACAAAAGAATTAATAGATTCTTTAAATAATTTAATTTTTCCTTCTAATACAATCTTAAATCCTTTAATATTGTTTCTTTTGATGTAAAGATCTTCCAATGGGTTCTTCTTTATCGCCTATTTTTCCTGATTTTTTCGTAAACAATTTAGAAAGAAAAAATATGTTGATGACATTTTTTGTATTTTTAATGGTTCTAATGATGATGTTAATAATAATAATAATAATAGATTTTTTAAATAATATTCATAATAGAATAGAATTTGCCGTTGAATTTTCAAAAAATAATAAGTTGCCTTTTCTTGATTTATTAATTTTTTTAAATAACAATAATAATAACACTTTCGAATTTGAAATTTATAGAAAACCTACAACTACTAACCATTTAATATCGTTTGTTTCAGATCGCCATATTTCCCTAAAAAATTAGCTTTATTTCATTATTTTTTTAACAGACTTCTTACTATTCCTATATCAAGTAAAAATTAGAAAAATGAATTAGATATTATTTTTTATTTAGCTTATACTAATAATTTTCCTTTAGATATTATTTACAATGTTCATCACAAACACTTATTTAAACATTCTATTAAATCTTACACTAAATTATTACCAATTGCAACAAATTCTACCAAAAAACTTGTTCTGTTCCTTTTATACCAGATTTTTTATATTTTCTTAAGAAATTAAGTAAAGGTAACGATTTCAAGATTTCTTTTTCAAATGAAATATCTCTTCTGAATCGTTTTTCTTGTAATATTCTCAATAATAATAATTTAAATAAAAGTGGAGTTTACAAATTAATTTGTTCTTGTAACAAATTTTATATTGGTATGACACAAAGATCTTTTCCAACTAGACTTAATGAGCATGTTTTGGATAATCGTCATACTCTTATTTCTTCCAAATTATTTCATCCTTTTAAACAACATCAATACCAAATAAATTCTTGAATTACTAGAGTTGATTTATATTAAAATATCAAATAAACATTTTTTGTTGAACGATCAAAACAATTTCAATTATGATTTTAAATTTAAATTGTCTTAGATTGGTTTCTAATTGCACCATCTTCTCTTTTTGGTAAAATAATTTACATTTAACTTTTGTAAAACTTACATTTTTTACTTAACTAGGGACAAATTTTCATATTTGACATTTTTTAAAAAATGTAAAAATACATTTCGAAAGTTAACGCATTTATTATTGGTGGACTGGTAATTTTAATAAATAAGAAAAATTAATATTATTAGGACGTCAATAATTCGAATCGTCAGAAATTCGAACTCCTCAACAGTCATGTACTACTAAAATTAAATATCGTTTATATTTAATTTTCAGCTATCAAAACCACAATTTTTCGACTTTAAACAACGTTGTTCAACAATAGTGGAAATGAGTGATTACTTTCATTAACTTTTAGTATATAGTTTTCTGTAATAGTTTATGAGATACCCACAAGATAGTAACCATCAACCAATCACGTAACAAGATTTTGCCTACCCTGCAAATGACCGATTCCTGCTTTACTTTTAATAACAATATCCATTAATTTATAGGGAATGGAGGGGTTACCATTATTTGTAATACGGTATTGTCTCTGGATCCGTGCGCAAACGTTTTGTATAATTATCTTGTACCGTTTATCGCTAATAGTAGTCTAAAAAATTACTTCAAGTCGGACTTTAGCAACTTTAATTACCGGAAAACGTTCTTATTATAGTACAGATTACAATTTTCCAAATTGAACGATGTACATTGTTGTAAACACTCATTTCATAAATTCCAAACTTAATTGATCAAATCATCAAGTAAATACTTATAAGCTCGGAACAAAGTAAAAGATGTTTCTCCAGTGACGAGAGAATCAAAACATTTCTAAGAAATAATAAATATCCAGACAGATTATGTGCATTAATTAAGCATTTAATCTAAAAAACACTTATTTTGACAATTCTAAATTTCAATTATCAAGTCATTTTCAAAACAATTCAAACGTATATGTGTAAATATATTCATTTTATGCATTTCAAATTTTCACAATCAAATCATTGATAGCTTGTTGTCTACTCGAGTATTATGAACTTTCACTATAAATATCAGTGTAAATTTAATAATATTTCTAGCAATTTCATTTAAACTCATAAAAATCGTGTTTTTTCAAATTTTATATTGACGATTACTTAATGTTTTTCTTAAGAATTTGCTTTTGTTTACTTTTAAATGTTATTAAATTACTTAAATGAATTAGATTTTTAACAACATTTATAATCATACCACGATATTATTAAAACTTTAAGCTTTAAATACGAATATATTTTTTTAATGTTTTAAGATAATGTAAATTATAATAAAATAAAAAGTAGTATTGCAATTATATTTATGATCCTTAGATCATTATATCGCATTAGTGTGTTTTGGCGATAAAATGTTTACAAGTACTTCATGTTTCTTATCCAACATAATTAAGGAAGTATTGCAACCTTTATACTCACGATTATATCGACTTATCTAGTGGCATAGTACCTTTTAATAACACTTCATTAAACACCATTAATATTATCCTAAATGATTCTTTTAAAAGTGTTACTTTTAAGTGCACCAATAATTCTCTTGTTTTCGTTTTTCAGCAGCAGTTGTAAATATTTCCATGTTAAAAATTTATTGCTTTGATGTCTATAATAATCAAGTATAAGCGTTGAAAAACTTAACGCCTCTTTCCTGTCAAAATGACTAGTACACAGAATATTTCAGTCAATATCTATTTATTTTTCAGGAAATAAACGCACATTGGCGTATACGTGAAACGATGTTACTTTGATCAAATCTTTAGTGCTGCGTTTTACACGTATTTTACTATAAACCACAATTTCTATAAATACAATAATTTATAACTCTAATTGTAATCGTTTGTTTTTACAATTGTATTACAAATAAATAGTTTCAAATTTAAACTAAGACATGTAGAAAAGTTATATGAACGTTTCACAACCGAAACTCTAAGAAAGCACTTAACACTATTTAACATTACACAATAAAACTTATCAAAAGATCTACTCCAAAGACCGTAATGCTGGCGAAGTAACATTTTATTCTATTTTATGGTTTCCTTAACGGTTACTACAATTACATTTTTCTTTTGTAGAAATTCTTAAAAAAGTTTTACCTCAGACTAAGTTAGATGTTTATACTTATCTCCATTTTAAAAAGAACAAGTTTTTTTTTAAATCTGCTCAAATAAAATTAAAATTCCGTTTTATTAAAAATTATTATTATCTTTTACAAATAGAATTTAAACACAGATTTTTATGTGAAAAAAAAACTATTATAAGCTGACATTTAATAATTGAGTATGTACATATAGTATTGAAAATTTTGAAGTTTGCCAAAAAAATTTATAGTTAGGTTTTTTGCACTGTTAGAAATTGCGTTAACTAAAAAAATATCGTTGATTAAAAAGTGAATAACCAGAAAGAAGCATACCCAGACTATGAAAATAGAGTAAGATCCTACGTTTACATAATTTTCAAAATAACGTGATTTAAAATAAATATGAATAAATTCTTCGTGACTTGTCATCACATAAAAAACATAGAATGTGTAGCTTACGTCTTTCAAAGTTGCCTTTGATATTGTATGTCGCACTCATAGTGAGATGTTTTCATAAATAGAATAAAAATGCATTTACTGCAGCAGTATTTAGTACGTTAAACACCGCTGCAAACGGACATGATTTTATTGAACTGTCGTTTGTTTTTTTTTATCTTTGTTTATCATAACATCGCATCGCATAGCATTTAAAAAAGTTATAGTTTTTTTTGGAGTTTTCAAGTAAAACGTTTTTAAACAAATAATATAATTCAAGTTTTGACAATAATTTAAAATTTCACTAAGAATTCTATCGTTTGAGACACACGTTACGCATCCTGCAGTTAAAAATTATATTAAATTCACTAAGATGAGAACTCTTCCGGGTTTGGACCGTGTAATTGTGGTAAGTTGCCAAAATTTCGCCCACTTTGTAAGGAGCTTCATCATCAGGGCGTGAGAGAAACATCGAAGGACTGAAACAAGCAACCGAAATCTAACTAAAAACTTCTAAATAATTAGGTAATTAACTTATGAACCAACTTGAAAAAGCAAAATTTTCAGTTGCTTGTTTGAGTTCTTCGATTTTTCTCTCGCGCCTTGATGGGTGGAACATTGGCAACTTCGGTTGCAACAATGACACGGTTCAAACCCGGAGGAAGTTTTCATCTTAGTATAGACTCAGGTCGTGGAAGCTTTTGCTATTACCTATTAATTTACATTTAATAAGTCACGTGGTATAATAATAGATCCACAAGAAGCTGGGTTATCCCTTCGTGATGTTGGTGGTTGTGTAAGACGTAGTGTTGCTACAATCTCCCTAGGCTGGAAAAGATGGGCATAAAATAATGAGATCGTCCCAGGTGCACTACTAATCGTGAAGATCGTGCTCTTCGGTTTTTGACTTTTTGGATTCGTTTCTCGTCGACCCCGGAAATTGGTGATAGATGAAAATGTTTAATAAACCAACAAATCTCCATACGATCTGTTTATCGAAGAATTCGATTTTTGCGATTTAGGCCGTACCGACCATTTCTTTGGGGGGTGGTGTAATGAAAGGTTGTAATGGAATAAGAAATAAAAGCGAGTAGTTTTTAGTGACGAATGCCAATTCTCTGTATGGGCCTATGATGGTTACAGAATAACCAGAAGACGTGCCGGAGAAAAGAGACATACCGTTATTACTCATGGTGTAATGGTATGGGGGACTCTTTGACCTGGAAGTAGATCCCTTCTAGTAGTTATTCGAAAAAAAAGTTCAGTAACTAGAAAGTCTCGTTTTGCAGTAAGATAATGCGCGACCACATACCGCTAAGGTTACTACAGAGTTTCTGGAAAATGCCAATCTTGATTATCTTCCATGACCTTTTCATTTGCCAGAATTATCATCAATCGAACACGTGTGGAATATGATAGGACGCAAGATCAATGACTTCTAACCACCCTCGAACAGTGTAGATTTTCTCTAACAACGGATTTTAGAAGCTTGAGAGTCGATACTACAAACTACTATTGATTTGCTTATTTTAAGTATTCCTGATAGACTAACATTATATCTTGATTAAATGTATATCGTTTTTAAGGACGAATAAAATACAAGTTATCTGAAAGTTTCGCCCAAATTTATCAACATTCACTGGATGTTCATTTACTTATAGCGGCCAGGACATTTTAATTTAAAAAACAAAATTGTGAAAAGAAGTTATAGTTAAAACCTGGACGAAATTTGACTATAATATGATGTGCCGGCAAATGATCGTAGTTTGTCTAAAAGACTAAGTTTATCATATCGGCTGGATGGAATTCAGTCAATGGTGTATGTAATATCTGTTAAATCAGAATAAGAAAAATGCATCACTAGAATGTATTATTTTTTTGTTGAGAAAGAAATCCAATATGAACACTTTGCGGGAAGAGAAAATCAATCACCGCGGAGTAGTGCCGGAATGCTTCGATTAAAAAACCTGTCTCTTACAACAAAGTATTGTCGGCCGAAAGCATCGTCTTTCGGCTTATAGGAATATGCATATCGTTGCATGTGAGAGATTCCACTCCTCTACTACTGTTTTTGTTTTCAATTTTCTTGTATAATATTTTTCGTTCCTGTTTCTGTAACTAGTAACATATTTTCTTAGTTTTGTTTATAACTTTTACTTCTATGTCCATTTCATTTGCGTCTATATTTCTTTTAGTACCTTGACAGTGTTAGTTTCTGAGTTTGTTTGACTGTTTACTTTTGTCTTCCTCTTTGCTCACTTATTTTGCTTTGTTTATGTACGCCTTAATCCAACGTTTTGGTATGCATATTATGGTTTATGGTCTCCGCAAATGATATGTTGCTTTATTTTAATTAATTCTTTTTTTAGTTTTTGTAGCGATGCGGGTAAAATTTGTTCGTGTACTTATTAAAACCGGTATTTTTTTTTTTTTTTTTGTTATGTATTAATTTAAAAAAAACTCTTCAATAGCCATCGTAATTAATGTTATACTTTAGTAGTAGTTTTGATGTCACTTTATTAAAGCTTTTATTAAAGATTCGCTTATTTTCATCGAACAGATTTTGTATCACCATGACAAAGATTTGATTTTGGTTCCTTTTACTGATGTGTGTGTTTATTATCTACTTATTTCCAATTTGATAAGAAGCTTTAGAAACAAGTTTCTAATGCTGTTATGGGTACTCCTCTATTACCTCTTATAGTCAACATTTTTATGGAATCCTTTTGAAACGATTGCTTTAGAATCAACGATATTAAAACCTAAAGTCTGGTTAAGGTAGGTGGACAAAAAATTTATTGTTGGTCTCATGGTCATTTCAAATTGTTTAGGTTTTTTGATCATCTAAACAACCAACACCCAGATATCAATATCACCATGAAAATTGAAAAGAATGATGTTCTCCCATTTTTCGACGTTCTTGTGATTCATAAATCCAACAAACTTCTAAGACATTCTTTTTATAGCAAACCCACCCATACGGACAAATAACTTCTTGCTTTGTTTCATCATCATCTTGTACAGAAACGTTCTGTTAATGAGTATTTAGTTCTTCGCGCTTTTTCTATTTGCCAACCTGAAAATCTAGACTCGGAACTCCGTCATTTGTTCAGGTAGTTATTAATCGTTGTTTACACCTAAGTGTTCGAGTACCTAAGTACATATGTACTGTTGAATGCAATCCGAAATAGGCATTTTTAGTTTACATTCATAAGATCATAGATCAAATAAGACTTTATTGTAAAAACAGTATTAAACTTTTAGTCATCTTGACAGGCAAAATCTCTCAGATTCTTCCTTTTTTTGAACTTCCTCCCTTTGGTTCCCGGTTAATATTCTTTATCGAAGACACGCCCCTTTTTGACTGTAACCCAATCAGAGTCACGCTCAACCAACCGCGACGATATTTCTTTATATACCTAAGTAGACTATTTCTTCACTTCTAATTAGTTTGCACGGTCTAAAGCCGAAAGACTTAGTAAGGTATATGAGATTTACAATTTGGTTTACTAATCGTTTGTTTAGGTTTTTTTATGAAAGCTGTTTCTTTTTATTTTGCAGGTGAGATTATTAGCCTGTTTTTTAGATTGGTTTGTTCCTTTTAGAACATTTGATTTTGTAAGTGTCGAACGCTGAGTTGTCGTGCATTTTTTGAAAAGTTAGAGCAATATCTTTTGTTGTTGATTCTTTGTTTTAATGAGATGTATTGTCATGTAGAGTAATGTTAGTCTATTTTCTAAAGGGGTCCCTAGCTTTTGTTTGTTTTTTTTTAGTTAAAGCACTTTTTGTTGTCTCTTATTAGTTATTCTTTGAACGTTAAATGCTCTTGGGGGTTATAAACATAATGCTGAAATTTGACAAGAAATCGCCTAGTTTAACATTCAAACCATCACCTACGAATTGTTCTTTTTTTTTTGCTTTCTCCTGTCGGAAATTGGCAATCCAATTAATTATTATAATTTTAGGTATAGTTTTACTGAATTCATCTATGGCTGTGGGGCTAAACGATTGTTTCAAGTCTTTTATCCAAGAGTATTGTTTTTTTCTACCAATTTTTATTTTTTAATTTTGTATCTATAATTAGTTTCAGGAGCTTCTTAATTCTTCTGGCTTTACTTCTAAGATTAGACTATTTGCTTGTTCTTCTTTATCTATTCTTATATCTTTTGATGTCAATATTTTCCCCTCTATTCATCCAAAAGAATGAATTTTTCTTATTCGTAATTTGCTTTTTTCTAATGGTTCTCTGGACACCAGATTTTAGATATTTTTTACTTGATTTGGTTTTTAAACAATTTTTTTGAAATTTAATAGTAATTTCTATGCTGAATCATCTGGTTTGGCTATAGGATAAATAAAAATCCTTTCTAATTCTTTTTTTTTCTAATATGATTAGTTTTTGGATTAGATATGTTGATAATTTCATTGCTTTCTTTAATTGTTCTATAAATGATCTAAATAATTTTAATAATTTCATTAATGCTATTCATCCTAATATTCATTTTAGTTATGAACTTGAATGTAACAAATCTCTTCCATTTTTAGATCTTCTTTTACAAGCTAATGAAAAGTTTAGTTTGGAAATCTATCGTAGTTATACTGATTGCTTCATTCTCTTTTATTCTAATCATCCTTAGAATCATAAAATTGCTTCTTTTTGTTCTTTATTTAATCGTCAGTTTTCTATTTCTCTTTCTAAGTATAGTTTTATTAAAGAATTTAATACTATTAAACAACAAATTTATAATAATTGTTACCCTTTTCATATTTTGAACAATGTTTTTTATAAAGTTCGTTTATACCATTTCTTTAAAACATTTTCTCAAAATAAATCGGATACTGCTACTATCTATGGTTCTATGCCTTATGTTAATTCTTGTTCTCTTTTTCTTAAATATTATCTTAAAAAGTTTACTATTTCTATTTCTTTTTCTACTAATCGTAATTTAAAATATTTTATTGTTAATAATAAAGATTCTGTTTCTTCTTTAGATAAATCTGGTGTGTATAAAATTTCTTGCTTTTTTTGTAATTGTTCTTATGTAGGACAAACTGGTAGAAACTTCAAAACAAGATTAACAAAACATATTTATTTTATTAAAAGGTATTTAAATTTTGGTATATCAAACACTTGTTCTTCTTTTGCTAATCATATTTTATCTGCCGGGTCATTCTTTTTCTTCTGACCTTAATTTTATATTTCTTCATTATTCAAATTCTTAAGATTCGTCGTCTTTCTAATGAAAATTCATAAATTTCTCCTCATCTTAATAATAAATTTTAATTTGCTTTTTATTCATTTTTTTATTTTCCATTTTATATCATCTATGATAGTGTATTAAATGTCAGTTTCAACTAAAGTTTTTAAATGTTTGACATTTGTCATTCAATTTCTATATCTATTTTATTTGTCTTTAGTTTGACTGACGATGACAATTTAAATTGTCGAAACTAGTTTCTTGTTTATAATAAATAATTACTATTTATGGATTTTGACTGAAGGAAAATATCAAATTTTAAAATTTTAATTGCTGATCTATTTAGTGTTGAACTAACACATTGTAATCGTGTTTTAATATATCCTTTTTTTTTTTAATATTTACAGTTACAGCTTCTGTTAAAGTACTATGTATGATTACAGAAACAATTTTGTACTACCTACGTATTACGTACGATAGAACTGAATCATGTACACACGATTTTTTAAGTACATAGATAACTAATGGAAACAATTAAAATAACGATCACATTTTTAATACAATCAATGCAAGTATTTACATTAAAGCATTAAGATAGTATAAGGGTTTCTATAAATAAAATGAAAATGATTTAATTGTTACTAGCACTAATGATAAAAATGCACATATTTATAAAAAAAGATTGTAGAAAAATTAATGAAAATAATTAAGCATTTTTAAGTTTGTTTACCATGAACAAAACTGGCAAAAATGCAAATAATATTTAACCCTAAATCTGACATGTTCGCGATTGATAAATTGTTGAATTGAAAGATATTAATGTGAGTTTCATCTTAAAAATATAGTTTTGAAAATATTAAAAACTAACAAAAATAAAAAACTATTTGTGCAGTTTTCAACATATAATTCAATTTTACCGTACGATTTGAAACGCTTTATCATTGACTTGTCGCAAACTTCTGGCGTTACTTTAATTTTAAACGAAATTTACACTCACTAATGGTTTATAAAATGGGTTTAAACCGTAATTATAACGCAATCGTTTAAGTTTAAAAACTTAATATTTAATGCTCAATGCGATTGCTTTAATTGAAACATAATTACACCGTAAACTGGTTTGACAAAATACGTAAGTACCTTATTGTATTAAATAAACCATTTTTGTGATAGTAATTTGTACTTTTTTACGTTAACAAATTGTTTTTATTTATGTGAAAATTACGGTTTTACTTTATTCCTGGCAAAATTTAAATGTGATGCAATGATAGGTACAATACAATTTTTTATAAATTATAAAACCTGAGTAAATAAAAACCAGGAAAAAGATTTCATGGAAACTATTACAGAAAATGTAACAAGAATATAATATAATATAATGCTTAATTATTGATAGACAGAGAATCAAGGAAGTCTAAAAAAATTATGCAATTTTATATTTTTTGACAAAGAACGTTTTAACAAACCAATTTACGTCACATGAGTTTTCACGACAAAGGTGTTTTTTGGGCTTTGTTTATGTAAACATTAATATATGTTACATATGGTCTAAACGTTTTTCTTGTCTTCAGTCTGGAAATAAAATGGTTTACTTCTTTAGGATTTGTGTGTTTGATGTGAGATGTTGGAGCTTTTTTTAGTACTCTACGTTGATGTTGCCGTAGGTGGTTCTGTTTACACTAAATTATCAAGAAGTTGACCAATTTTTAAGTTTTGTCGTTAAAGTAAACTACATCTTTAAGTTTTTAACCATAGCTCTAACTGCGTTTGTCTTGAGCGTCGACTGATTCAATGAAATATTGCTTTCAACTTTTCATTTTGATGTTCGTTCATTGGTGTTTTTGGTCCAATGTGGCGTTTTCGGTTTTCCCAGCTGTCATGACTAAATTGTGGTTCGAGTAGTTCAAATTTTGTGGTCAAGTTTGTAGTGTATGATGATGACTAACACATCTGGGAATATTAAAAGGGCCAGCGTAATCTATACCAGTGTGACAAAATGGCAAAATGTTTGTAATTATTTGCCTTAGAATCTAATATAATCGGATGCTTAGCGTTATATGGTAAATCAGAATGTTTGAGTCTACCTCCAACCCTTATTAAACCATCTTTATCGAGAAAAACTGATAAACCATTAAACCGATTTTTCAAACCTTTGTTATTATTATTTTTGAATAACCAATATAATTCTTGTGAAAAGCTTTGCTGCTGTGATAACTTAATTAAACATTTCATAGAATCATTAATCTCGTCAATTGATAAGTTGCCAGTCAAACGCTGATTTCCCTTATTCAAACTAAGAGCATTTAAACAAAATCTACTACAGTAGGTGATAAAGAGGTATCTGGAAAGGAAACACTTGGGTATAAATGTGAGAAAGTCTAAGATGGTAGTTTTTCAAAAAGGGAAAGGAGGGAAGAAAAAAGAAGAGTTAAGTTGGGGAGAACAGAGGATAGAGACAGTGAATGAAGTGACTTATTTAGGATATAGGCTAAGGTATGATAATAAAGATGATGCGCACATAAGGGAGTTAGCAAAGAAGGGTAACGGGGTATTAGGGCAGGTATGGAGTTTAGGGGAAAGAGTATTTGGGAAGGAGATCGAAAAGAGAAGATGGCTGTTTGAAAAGTTGGTTAAAAGTGTGATGATGTACGGGGTGGAGGTATGGGGTTGGAAAGAGTGGAACCTATTGGAAAAGGTACAAATAAAATATTGGAAATGGATACTAGGTTTAGACAGGGAGACGCCAGGGTACATAATAGAGGAGGAAGGGAAGTTAAAGAAGATTCGAATAGAAACAGGGAAAAGGGCGATGGGTTATGAAGAGAAAATGAAGGAAAGGAGAGAATGTAAAATTTTGCAATGTTGCTGGAGGACGGTAAAGGATAGTAAAAACATATATGGGCAGGAAGAAAGAAAACTGTACTATCAACGAGGAGGTTTCGCAAGAGAAGAGGTGGAGAGAAGGAGAATGGAAGGGAGGTTAAATACGGGGGAGATAGTACAAAGAGACAAAGATTCGCAGGTGCAAGAGAGGGAAGGAAAGATAAGGGAAGGAAAGTATAATGTAAGATATGGGAAAATAGTATCCAGGGAGGTTCCTAAGTATCTGATGGGGAGGAGAAACTTAGGAGAAAAGCGACTAATAGCCAGGTTTAGATACGGCAATGAAGAGAACGTAAATAAGTATTGGAAGGAGGATGCAATGAGGAGATGTAGACTATGTGGGGAGGGATGGGAGGACATAGAACACATGAGTGAAGAGTGTGGCGAGCTAAGGGAAGAAATGAGGGGGAGGAAGGTTTTGCTTAGGGAGGAGGGGAGGGATTGGATTGATGAAATCAATAAAGGAAAGAAGGATAAGAGGAGGGTTAGATCTAAAGTATTAGAATAGTAAGATGGTGATGGGAAGATTTTAGGGGAGAAAGTTTTTTGTTTTTAGTTTTTTTTTTTTTAATTTCTGTACAAATGATATTATTATATAAGAGAAATATGTAACGTAACTCATTGTAAGGCCGAATGGCCAAGCAATTAACAATAAATAAATAATAATAATAATACTACAGTAGGCTATGACTCTCTACAATCTTAATAAAGAAGAAAACCTTGAAATTATATCAAATTGTTGCATAGCGTAAAATATGTGTGGATCGTCTTCTTGCTTTATTTCAGGTAAATCATTTAATGACGGAGTAAACTTAAAAACACAATTAGAAACATCAAAATTGCAAATGCAAGAAGTCCCACACCACCACTGTTACATGCCAAAGTTAAAAACCAAGTCACTGCCTGAAATGAGGTAACATAAACGATGTTGTGCCACTAGCTCAATGGAGAAGGGGTGGGTTATATTTTAAAATTCCGTGATAACTTGGAAACGAGATTGACATAAAATCGAACTAAAACGGTAAAAGACTCAAAAAATCGGTTAGGGCGCTAATCAAGGTCACGATGATTGTAGCTTCCGGACCCCTGATAACCCGAAAGCTCATCTGGTTGGTTACAACCCCGGAACTTACCTTGAGTTGTAACTATTCTGAAATTCACTTAAAAAGAAAAATTACGTACGCGGCAGCTGAATGAATAAAAGCTCTTTACATTTTAACAATTTAACATTTATTGATTGAATAATTAACAAACAAAAAAAAATTAATGAATATCAAACAAATTTGAATAAAAGAAAAACAATGAAATAATAAAAAGCAAGACAAACAAAAAAAAATGAACAATTTGAATACAAAATTGATATATAAAAGAAAAATAATACAAAAAAAACAAAAACAAACAAAAAATAGCGTTAACTCGTCTTTTTCAAATAAAACATAATAAAAATAAACTTCAAGGCCTTGACCGCATCAGTAATAAACAATTCAATGAAACTAAAAATACACAATCTATAAAATATACGTCCGAAACTTTACTTCGAACTAAACGTTCAAACAAATTATAGTTTATATATCGTTACATTATCTTGTAAGCATGAATAAAATTTACTTTTACATACACACAAAACAAAATTAATTAAATCGAACTTCACGCAAACACCTTCAAGTGTTTCTTGAAATAATTAAATTTAACGTTAGCCGTAATTCAATCGGCTCAAATCAAAGCTTTTACTTCATATCAAACGCGGTTCACTACACGGTAATACACAAAATCGATAAATACCTTTACTTAGATGAACTGTCGGTACAGAGTTTCCGGAAGCTACGTAATTAGATTGAACCCCGGTCGCTCCAGGTGTTCAGTAGTTGGATACAAGCTCGGTGGAACCCCCAAACAATAGAATACCGGCGGAAGATTTATTTCACAATATAATTTAAGCCGCACAACGGCGAAGAAAAGGATTTTTCCACACAAACATCGAAACTAAATCCCTCGAACGTGATTGTTTATTTTTGGAAACCATGAAGTCTATTTAAACCGTACATTACGAAATTTGAAAAAAATCAAACTTTTCACCACTACACTTAATTTTCACGGTTCCAACTTCCGCGGCATTACATAACGATAGGGTAAAAGTACCCTAATCACTCAACTACATCACGGTATCCGGTACTTCTTAATTGCCTCCGAAAACAATAATCATCGATTGATCCCCAAAACCAAAATTTTACTACTTTTAGAACTTCCCATTCTCACTTAATTTCATGTACTTGCGCCGTAAAATCTTTGTAAAAGATAGAACATTAAATGAACTAAATTAACAAAGATGAAAACTATAATTGGCCATGTGCATCTTGACACGTAGCCCCTCGACAGAAACATTTCTTACCAAAAATGCTTAGCTCGCCAAATTGCAGGTGGCTCGCAATTGCGCTTTATAAAAGAACTCAACATAAACAAAGTATAAATACCAAGAAAAATGGATCAAATTACATTCCAAAAGGAAGTCGTAAATTATATAGAATTGTTATTTTACTGAGATAAACAAGTAAAACACTAAATCAAAATCAAAACCACGGGACTTTATGTATTCAAAAAAAAAAACAGTAATAATTATAAAACAACTTGAAATACCAATAAACTTAAATCACACGCAATAAAATAACGAGCAAAACGTTCTTGATGCTAACATTGAATTAATCAAACGTACCAAAAAAAAAAGATAACCGCGAATTCAGCCAGTTGGATCTACTTACGGGGTCTGGCATAAAAGATCCAATGCTAAAATCCCAAACGCAGGTTACACCACATCTCATTATTAAGAAGTTCGGAAGGAAAAAGACGTCTGGACGCGATATCAGCAGGATTTTGCGCTGACGAAACATAATTCCATTTAAACTTATAAGTCAAACTTAGAATTTCACTAACTCGTGTACTTACAAACGTTTGCAATCTAAAGAGTTCTGTATGAATCCAATGCAAAACAATTAAAGAAACTTACCAAAGATAACATTCAAAATCAAACATCATACATTCGGAAACGCTTGCGACTAATCTAGCTAACGTTAGAGTAGCTAAAAGTTCTAATCTTGGTATAGTAAGCTGTTTTAAAGGAGATACTTTTGTTTTTGCACATAAAAGTGAAACCTTAACTTCACCGTGGTCATTAACTGACCGTATATAAAGTACTGCTCCATATGATCTGTTACTAACATCAAAAAAACCAAAAAGTTGAATCCCAGACGGTTTCGACACTAAAACATTTCTTGAAATCTTAAGGGGATTTAAATTAATCAAGTCCCTTTGAAACAAACGCCATTTTTCTCGTAATCCATAAGGTAATTCATCATCCCTATCTACTCTAAGACTCCATAACTTCTGGATCAAACGCTTGGCAAGTATAACCGATGGAGGACGGATATATCAGAGGAAACAACATAAAGAAACTGTCTAAACTTAATCAAAATCTGAAATAAACTACTTAGAATCTGGGGACCTGTAAACTGTAAATCATTCACAGAATATCCCGTACTGGATGGCGACTAGCCATTAAGAACAACTCTTACCTTAGTAGTAATACTATCTTCTTTAAAAACGGCGTGATGCGGAAGAAAATAAGAAATCTCATTCTTCTGAAAATCTTTAACTAAACGCTTATGACCTAAATCTAGGTATTCCTTCATAAAACTCACGTAATCATTTCTTAAACTAGGAATTTTTTCGAACCTTCGTTCCAAAGCTAAAAACCGCTTAACAGCTAAATTCTTTGAATCACCAAATTTTGAAACCTCATCTTTAAAAGGTATCCTGACGACAAAACGACCATTTAAATCACGCGAAAAAGTAGTTCTAAAGAACTGCTCACATTTGTTATCGTTAGTGGACAGTAATCGTTCGAAACTGACTTCCTCAACTAACCAAAATTGTTGTAAAGATTCATTTAAATCCAAATCTTGTAAAAATGACGACAAAAAATATGAAGTTCTATACCTTAAAGGTCCAGTTGTTAAGCAACCCGATACAGTGTAACCAAAAACTGTTTTTTGTAACGTTGGTAAACCTTTTCCTAAAACAAATTGATGAGGCCTTAAACAATCCCAGAAACTAGAAGCACCAATAAGTAAATCTATGGTTTTTGGTTCGTGAAAATCCGGGTCAGCTAAAATTACATTTTTTGGAAACTTAAGTTCAGAAACATTTATAGGACAGCTAGGCAAATCAGAATTTTTTGGCAATATAAAACATTTGAGGTTTAAATCATTAATCATAGATTGAACATTAATATTACAACCTTTCTTTAAATGCGCAGTAGAAGAAGTAATGCCAGTTATAGGTACATCTATACTAGATTGGGTTAAACCAAGTCGAGAAACTAAATCCGTTGTAATAAAATTAGCTTGCGACCCTAAATCTAAAATCGCATAACAAGTATGCTTATTTCCATGCGAATCAAAAACATAAACTTTTGCAGTACACAACATGACTTGTGACTATTAAACTTGTAAGTACAACTTGCTCTTTAGGAGCATGCAATAATCTGCTGTGCTTTTCTTTACACTGAAAACACGAATCTGATTTGCAAGAGTCAACCGTATAGCCCTTGCATAAACAGTTTAAGCACAACCTTAGAGATTTCGCTTGTGCTAATCTTTCAGGAACGCTTAGTAATCAGTAGCTCCACAATAATTACATTGTGCCGACCTTGTAGTATTATCGGTTTTATTGATAAAACTTTTAACATTTTTGTGCCTGGCATTAGCGTTCTCAAAAAACTTGTTTTTATAACTGTTATCACGATCTAATTTAATATTCAAATCAAAACATTCAAGCAAATCGACTCTACCTTTTAGAAACTCAGTAAATTGGTTTAACGTGGGTAAATCGTTATCTTTCTTAACTTTTTCCCATTCACAGGCTGTTGATTTATCCAACTTTGTGCTAACTAAAAAGATCAATAGTGGATCCCAAGAATCTGTATCTAAACCTAAGTTGGTAAGGGCTCTTAAATGTTTAAACAAAGAATCAACTAAATTCCGTAATGAAGAAGATGACTCCTTTAAAATGCTCGGAAGATTAAACAAACTTTTTACATGACTTCTAATCAACAACTTTCGCTTGTCAAACCTCTGACATAAGAGATCCCATGCAACTTGATAATTTTCCTGAGAAAACTCCATAGACTGAATAATCTTTAATGCAGTACTATTTAAACTAGCACGTAAATAATGAAACTTTTGAATGTCATTAATTAACGTATTTTTATTTATCAATGAATCAAAAATGTGGTGATTTTTTAAATGCTTTATTTTATAGGTTTACTAATTATAAGTAACAAAAAAATAAATAAAAATAAAAATACTGAACGTAACAGAATATTAAAAAATTGATCATTTTTCGAAAACGCTGACTATTCCTGGGAATATATATAGCATCTTCCTGTTTTTATTTTTATTTCAGGATTTGGCAGTATTGCCAATACGTCTTTTAAGCTTATAACTAAAACATCATCCTCTTTTATACTAAATTTAGTAGATATATCGTTTTCTTGTCTCATTCCAGTAACTGTTATGTCGCCCTCATTATCATCTACTTCTCTAATACAACAAACATACTTGTAGTGTGTTTTATTTCGAAGTCCTTCTAAAAAATCAACTAAAATAAAGGTGCCTGGCTGCAACTCCTTCCAAATTGGTTCCTTATATACAACTTCGTTCGTATTTTCTATCAAGGTGTCTCTAATAAATTGTTCTTCATCATCAGAAATCTTGTTTTCAACCAATATCTTTTCCAAGCGTTCATTTTCTTTGTCTGAATCACTTCTGCTTTCGGTGATATTTCTTATTTTCTTTAAATTTGCCGTGTTTGAATTCTTAGTTCCGTTTTTATTTTGCTTTTTCATTTCCGCTGCCTTTAATTTTTCTAATACTTCTTGTGTAGTTAAAATTTCCCCATATTTAATAGGTTTCAGCCTGGGAACTATTTGTCTTTGTACTAATGGTTTCTCATTGATACTTTCATTTTGCATATCATTTTACTGAAAATGTCGATTATTCCGTTGGGAGTAATTGTTTTTTTAACTGCCGAAATTTACTTTTCAGGAGTCAGGTGTGGAATAACTTCGTCAGCACTTTCCTTATTAGTATTGTCAGTTAAGTTTTTCTGAGAATCTAAGATGTTTTTTTTATGTGTATCTTAATCCTAACATTGCATCTGATATTTTTATACAATGTCGTAATTTCCTTAATTATTAAATTTTATCTCTACTATTTTGGTTAACATTTTTCTTTTTGTTTTGACATACAACACTACTAACTAAATCTTACACTGCTAATAGTACTACTACACTACACATGCTTATGCTTCAAATTCTACTACAATTTGTTAGACTAATTACTGTCTGCCATGCTAGCTCCGGTTCCAGAAGGATACCTTTTGTGTCCTCGAGCTAACCTTTTGTTATTATTTCTATAATTACATGCTCATGCATATTACTACTACTACTTTAAAATAACTTAAAACTACTCTCTCCTCCGCTCTTACCATATTCTCCATTTTGCAATTCCTATTTTGGTTTTCTTGTCGGTTGAAAGTTCTCCCATTTCTTCTTTCTTCTACGTACTTCTCCATTGCCTTAACCGTTATCTTATTTGCTAACGTATTTATTGTTTCGTATAGTTCTCGGTCTCTCACTATTTCACTTACTGTTTTGTTTTTTAGTTTATCACGTTCTTCCCTTGTCCATTCCTCGTTCTCCTCGCATTCTAATAGGACGTGTTCCGGCCTCCCTCTTTTCCCACATGCGCACTCTTTGGTTTCCGTTATATTCATTTTGTATGTATAACTTGGATATGGCCCATGTCCTGTTAAAAATTGTATGAATCCTTTTGATGGTTCTAGATATTTCATTTGTAACCTTTCTTCTATGTCGGGAAATATTTCGTATACTATTCTTCCTTTTTCGCTTTCGTTCCATTTTGTTTGCCATTCTTCTTTTGTTCTTCTTTCTATTTGTTCCTTATTTCTTCCTTCTATGCCTATTACGTCTTTGACTCTTTGTATTTCTTGTCGTTTTGACCAGTAATTGGCCGCTCTTTCTTTTATCTTGAGGTCAGCTGGGTATATCCCTGTTATCACTAGAATAGCATCTATTGGTGCAGTTCTATATGCCCCAGTGAGTCTCAGCATCATAGTTCTTTGTGTCTGTAGAACTCTTTGTTTCGGTTTGACCAGTTAAGTCTATGCGCCCATGTACTTGCTGTGTACGCTAATATAGATGCTAATGTTGTATTGAAGTATAATTTTATTCTATCTATCGGTATTCGAAACTCTCTTTGTGCCAGTGTAACGATCTGCTGTGTTGTGTTTATCGCTTTCTTGCATTTTTCTTCTATATGTTCCATGAAGTTTTGTTTTTCGTCGATTATTATTCCCAAATATTTATAGCTGCTACTTCTTTTCATTGTTTCCTTTCCCATTTTTATTGTTGGGTTTTTCTGTTGTTTTGTCTTTTGTCGAGTTTATTTTCGCTGCACCAATTTATTATTTTAGTCATTATTTTTGTGGTTTTCGTTGTTATTTCTCGTATGCTGTTTCCCCCAACTAACACCGCCAGATCGTCTGCAAACGCTATTACACTTTCTACTTCTTGATCTTCTTTCATTTGGTCCAGCAAGTTTTCCATTATGATGTCCCAAAAGGTTGGTCCACATATGGATCCTTGCGGGCATCCTTTTGTTATCTTCCTTTTTATCGTTTTTCCTTGTCCGTTCTTTTTTACTATTCTATCCTTTAGATAGTGTTTTATCGTGTTGTATATTTTTATCGGACAGTTCATTTTCCGAAGTTGTCTAAACAAAGCTGGCCACCATAGATTATTAAAAGCTCCTTTTATGTCGATAAAGACCATTACTCCGTATTTTTGTCTCATATTTACTATAGCTGTCGTTGCGTGATTAATTGCGTCTTCTGTTGACTTTCCTTTTCGGAATCCATATTGATTGATGTTCTTCGAGTTTTCCGCATATTAATCTTTCTAAAGTTTTCCCCATTGTGTTTAATAAGCATATGGGTCTATACGACCTCGGGTTCGATTTGTCTTTATTTTCTCCTTTTTCCAATAGTATTACTTCTGTGGTTTTCCACGGTTTTGGAAACTTCCCTGGCCTTAAGCATTAATTAAATAGTTTTGTTAGGCTTGTTTTAATGTTGTGTTTTAACATGATTAATACTTCGGATTTTATTTGATCTTTTCCTGGAGATTTCCTTGTTTTATTTTTGATTATGGCCATATCTACCTCTTGTATTGTAAAGTCTTCTTTCAGTATATTGTTTAGATACAGCTGTTCCCCAGCTTTTCTTGTTCCTTGTTGTTCCACACTGTCTTCTTCTTCTTTATCGGCAGGCATTAGATGTTCCAGGATTGTTTCGGTTGAGTCTTCCCAGTTTGTTGTAAATTCTCCATTTCCTTTTTCAACTGTTTGTAGTACCATTGGGCTTCTTATCTTATTGGTCACTATTTTATATGACATGCTCCACGCAGCTTTCTGCAAGTTTTCTTGTACAAAGTTATTGCAGGTTTTTGTTCTCCGTTTCTCTAGTTCCTTTTTGTATTTGCCCTTCTTTTCTTGATATTGTACTAAGAAATACTCTCTTTCTTGCGCTGTAATAGATTTTTGATATATTTTCCTCGCTCTTCTCATGGCCGTTCTCAGTTTATACAAACTTTCTGTCCACTGAATCCCTTTATACCTTGTTTGTTCTTTTTTGGGTATTGTCCAGTTCATTGCTCTTTTTATTTCTGTTGTTAGTTTTTTGACGTACGTGCAAACGTTTTCTCCCTGTTCTATATCTTTTGCTATTCTAAATTCTGTTTTTAGTTTTTCCCAGTTTGCTCTACCTATGTCGTACTTACAGCAACTTGATTCCTGCGTATTTATGTAGCTCGTTCTGTCCCTTGAGATATTAAATGTTATCAGGTTGTGGTCACTAGATGTCTTGTTGTCGTGTACTCGCCATTCGTTTACCTTACCATATGCTCTATTATTGTATGCTGTGATGTCTATGTTGCTAGTAGCACCAGCTCTGTTACTAAACGTTGGCGGGTTATTTGGTTTGTTTCCTATTTCTAGGCCCAGATACTGGACCATATCCTCGACCGCTCTTTCTCTTTCGTCAGATTCTTCTCTGTGCCCTTCTTTGTCGCTGTGCCACAGGGGTGATCTTGCGTTCACATCTGCCATTATTGTTACTGGGTCGTCTTTGTATCTGTGACAAATATCTAATGTGTGCTCTATGTGGTGTTCTATGTCTTCGCCGAACTGGTAGTACTGGTTAACCAGTATCCAGTTGCCAGCTTCTTTGCTATGAATCTCTATGCACACGCAGTGTCTGTTACTATGTTGTTTTATTTTTGTCACTACTATGTTCTTATTGTATATTATTACCCCTACCATTGGATTATCTCCCTCTGTTATTTAGCTTTTGGTTTTTGGCACATTCAAAATTTTGTTGTTCTTCGTATATAGTTCTTGTATTGCTAGTATGTTTAGTCTGAGTTCTTCTGCTAGCTTGTTTATTTCCATACTTACCATTTTACTGTTCTTTGTGTTTAGCTGTCCTATTCTTATTTTGTTGTTGTCGTCCATTGCGGTATCCTCGTGTGTATTCCGCATTCTGGCCATGGTTTTGTATGGTTAATTTCTATTCGTTCGTGTATTGCTACGAATTGTTTGTACACATTTTCAAGGTCTAATTTTTCATTACTTCTCTCAAATACCGTTATTAACAAGGTGTGCAGTTCTTCTGCCTCAGTTGGAATATTCGAACATTTGAGTTGCATTCTACCTATCTCCTCTAATGTTGGATATGTTATTCTTCTACCTTTAGGATGGGTTGCTCTTGTTATTTGTCTGAGCACTATCATTAATATTTTGGGATCCTCTAACTTTGCCAACATCATTCGTTCTCAATGTTCTCGTATATTTTTTCAGAGTCATGAGAGCTCTGGTTTGCTTCGCTTCCTACCCTCTTCTCTTCTTTCTCGATTATGACAGTTTCATTTGTATTTGTATTGTTTTTGTCTTAGTTATATGATTCTCTATTCCTATTTTGCCATATTCTATTTTTTAGGCTGCGTATACTTGCTATTATTTTATTTTGTTTTTCCTTTGTTTGTGTGGCTTTATCCTCTTTTTGTATTTCTTGTTTATTTGTCACCTCTTCTTTGTGCTTTCTTACTCTTTCTGTATCTCTTTTTATTTTTGATGGTGCTTTGTGCTTTTTATTTTTAAATTGTTTATTGTTGATATCTAAATGTGCATCCTCTTTATATTCCATAGTCGGTCTTTTGTATCAGTCTTTCCCTCAGTAGAACATAAGTTTGACATTCTTTTCTTTGTTTATTGCACGTTTTCTTTCTTATTGAGCAAGGAATACATTTTTGTGGCATATTCTTCTTCTTACATTCGACTTTCTTGTGGTTTTCCTCGCCGCAATGTCCACATACTTCTTGTTCTTTAGTACAGTGTTTGGCGACGTGTCCAAGGTCTTGGCATTTTAAACATCTTGGGAGTACGATGTAGTCTTTTATGGAGATTGCTCTAAAGCCTATGTATATTCTTCTATTTTTTAACAGTATGTTTCTTATTCTGGAAGAAACTTGAAACACCACATGTGCGCTTGCTTTATCTTTTGGTCCTGTTTTGAATCTATATTATACTTTATTTTTACATTCCTCTTCGGTGATTGCTTCTTCTAAATTTTGTGCGTATAGTAACTCTTTAAATTTCTCCTCGTTAATGTTGTTCGGTACATCGTATGCAATTATTAGTGGGTTTCTTTTCCTTGGCTTTTCGCATTTCAGCTCTTTGTTTAGCTCTCTATTTTCCAGTATTTTGTTCAGGTCGTTGCTCTAGTCAGTTTCTACTATGACTATCTTATTTGTTGTTCTTATTTTCTTTATCTTTATTTTATCTTTTTTGGGATCTATAATACTCGTAAACTTATTTTGTATTGTTTTCACGTCTTCATCTTTTGTAGATGATATAAACACAGTGTTGTTCTTTTTGATTGCCATTTGCGCAATAGGATCTTCTTTTTTATCTTTTTTAGCTGTAATATCGGCATATGTCTTAATTTTGGGTACTTTTCTCTCTCTTATTTGTTTATACAGTCTTTTGTTCTCTTCTTTGAGACTGTTGTTTTCTCCAATAATTACTGCTTGTAGCAGTGTTAGTTTTCCTATTTGTTCTTTTAAGGCCACTTTGATTTGTAGCGGCAGTCGTCCTGTCCGGTCAAGTTCCGTCTCTACGAATCTGTTAAACTCCGCAAAGTGTGCTTGCAGTTTTTTGATATTTACTGTATTCCTATTTTCCTCTTCCGTCGGACTATCCGACACTCTTGGTCTTTTCTGGGTCGGTTTTGGAGTACTTTCTATGACTCCTGTCCTCTCTGTACTTTCCTCTACTTGAGGTTCGCTCTCAGGGAGCGGTGATCCCCGTCTTGAGGACGGGGTTGAGCGTTGCACGCTCATTCCCTTTTTCTCTTTTTCCCTCTCTCTGTTTTCTCTTACCTTTGCCGCTAAGGGTTTTTAAACCAACCAAGTTAGTCTTGGCAGTCCCTCAGTCGTTTCCGGCCTCACCACGGGGAGGTTGGTAAGATAGTGCCTCGTGCTTGTACAATTTTGCAATGAAAACTCGCAAATCGCTTAGATCGCTAATCGCACAGTACCTGGTTTGACAACACAATTCCAGGGGCACAAGGCCAATCTAAGATGTTTGTGGAACTGACAACACAATTCCAGGGACACAAGGCCAATCTAAGATGTTTGTGGAACTGCTGAAATTTGCGTGGTTTGTTATTGGCAATGGTTCTTTATCAAGTGCTTTACCCATTTGTATGGGTAAAATTTGGAACGAGGCTGCATTTTCAGACATCGTAGCTTTATACTTTTTCAACAAAGAAGAATTAAACTCTTCTACGAGGAATTTAGATTTATCAACTGGGAAAATCCCTGTGGAACTAAAACCTTTTACTATATTTTCTGGTTTCATGGCAGATCGCCATACTTGTCTTAATAATTCAGAAAACTTACACTTTGAAATACGTGCATTTTTTTTCTTTCCTATTTGATTTAGTGCAAATTATACCAATTGTTTTTTCCACATTTTCTTTACGGGGCTAAACACAGCTTTATCCAATGATTGGATTTTGTCAGTAAGATGACTTGGAAGTTTGACCAAATGAATATTGCTGTCCATAGCAGCTTTAACTATTCTCATACTAATATGACTTGAGTGTCTATCAAATGCTAAAATTGCAGACTGATTGGGACACTTTTAGATTTCTCTTCGCAATCTAACATGATCAATGAAATTTGTTGAGAGCCATGCATAAAATTGTGGCTCTTCTATCCAGCCATTGGATGAACATGTATATTTTGTATTTCGGTAATCATTTTGGGATATCCATCGAGCCTAAACTCCAACACCCTTAAAAACGATTAAGGGCGGAAGGACAAATCCATCAACCGAAATGGTAGCTAACACCGTTGTAGAATGTCTACCTGACCCCCATGATACTCTAGAAAGAGGTTTGCCTTTTTCACCAATTGCTTTTAGTATTGTAGCATCACTAGCAAAACCACTTTCATCGCAGTTAAATATAAAAGCAGGCTTATCGGCGAGATTACAGTCTTCCACAAGTATTGATAATTCATCATAAAAATCATAGATCTCTTGCATCTTTCCTGTTTTTCTGTAATAACTCAGGTTTTTTAAAAGACAATGAAGGGTGCCTTTTCATAAATCCGTAATACCAATCAAAAATAATTTGAATTTTCTAACCTATTCTTTATTTATAACGCTTTTATTGCACTGAAAAAAGCCCAGCTGACCCTATTTTGAGACATCGGCGAAGAATCAACAGAATGAATCGACCTATTTTCAAACTCATCCCGTTCTTTGTACTTGTTACAATAAACGAACTGGAGTTGTCGCCATGTTCTTTACTACCCCCATTCTTCGCATCTGCGTATAATCGACATTACAAAAAATATGAAATTATTTGTCCAATATTTTTTATAAAATTACAAGTATAAGTTTGTTTAATTTATTTTGCAAGGTGGAAATCCGGTTTCAAAAGTCAAATATAATTGCACTCTGTCTTGTTAACAAAAAAAAGTAGACAATAAAAAAATGTACTTATTCTTAAATCTCTAGTTATCATTCTGACAGTCAATGCAGAAAGTTTTTTACTTCTTTTCTGTGTATGTTGCACACGGTTGCGCTACATTCGGAACACTTAATTCTTGACTTCCTATCTTCTCTTCTCGGGCAAAATCGACATCGGTTGCCTTCTATCCTTTCTCAATTTTCGGTCTTATTGCATCCAAAACACATTTTTGCATGCCTTGAGAATTAATCTCTCTAGTTTTCAAGTTCGAAAGTGCCAGTTGTTGACTTAGAACTTGTAGGAATTTTCTGCGCTTGCCTTTATTTTTAGATCAATCAGAAAATTTTTCTGAAAATATAATAAAAGCGTTCAGTGCTGCCATGTCTTGTAGCTCGAACACACGAGTACTCTCGCGTCATTCGGTCGCCTCCTTTAGTGGTATTGTAGTGCAAATTTATGATTGGTTTTTTCTTCTCACTTGCGTTGATAATAAAATAACTGCCTTAGTTTTCTGGGCCACATGCGAAACAAGCGTCATATTATCGGCAAAACCAAATAAAGAAGGATGGGTTTCACGTTTAGTGTTTGCAAGGAATTCGTTTGGAATCTCTCGCTTATTCATTCTCAGCGTACCGGTTATCGTAAGTTTTTTTGCAAAGAGTTCTTTTGCTAGAGGAACGGAAGTGAAAAAGTTGTCAGTAGTAACTCCTCTCTATGTTCCAAAGTAAGGTTTGACCATATCTAATACTACTTGTTTCTGATTTACTTCTCGCATGTTTTTTATCATGCCCATGTAAACTTGGCTGTTCAAAATACACGCTGTTTTGGAATCTGCACAAACCCATATTTTGATTCCATACCGTCCAGGTTTGCTTTTTATGTATACACGAAACGGACACATACCGCGAAATGTTGCCAAGCGTTCATCAACAGAGACATTTGTATTAGGTGAATAATTGTCTAGGCAGTTATTTAAAAACTCATCGTAAAGAATACGAATAGCTTCTAATAGATCCTTACTTTCTTCCCTTATTTGCTGCCTAGTCTCAGGATCATCAAATCGGATACATCTAAAAATCTGTTTGAATCTATTTCTAGAAGGCACAGCAGTAAAATATGGTTGTTTGAACAAAGCATTTTCAGTCCACATTTCGGTAATGTGGAGTTTTCGTCCACGATTTCTGCCACTGGCAATCAAAGCACCAATAAAAGCTGGCAACTCCTCCACTGATATATCAGTCTACTGGATCGTATTTGCATTTCCTTTATTTTTTTACCCGTGCTTGCCGTTCCCTACATATTTGTGTATTGACAAATGTAGTTTAGCATGTTGTCTGTAATAAAAAGCTTGAAGGCTTTTAGTATTGAAGTAATCTGTAAACTAAAACGTAATATATAAATATTAAAAAAAAATAGTTTATTATTTTCAATGATAAATTTTTGTAATCGACCATAAAGTAAAAATACATTTCTTCTCGAAGTTAGATGTTTTTTTTTTACAAATTAGAATAACATCTCATTTGCGCGCAAATTTCTCAAATTTTTCTTAACGTACAGATGGTTCCAAATATGCACAAAGCACTGTGGCTATAATCTCTGGCAGTAGATCAGGAAGCAACTTTAGCGTACATCTGGGCTGTCTATCAACCGTATTCCAAGCAGAAACTATTGCAATATCCCCTTGTGCTCAAAAAATGATTAGGAAATCCTATCAAAATAAGAGAATCCAAATCGTTACCGATAGCCAAGCAGCATGAAGAGCATTCGACTCAGTAACATTACGTTCTAGATCAGAGATTGTGTAAACTCACTAGTCCGTCTAGCTGAGCATAACAGAGCTATTCTACAATGGACAAAAAGAAATCAAGGAAACCAAGGAAACGGAATAGAAGACCTGTTAGCAAAAAAATGAGCTAAAATTAGACTTAGCCAAACTGTGGTCTAGCATATAAGACCATCAAGGGGGAGACAAGAAACAAAAACGGTTGGCAGCTCCTGAACTAAACTAAATAGTAGATGTTTATCACGTGACCACGCAGAAAGATAGTTAAATAATTAATTAACTTAGTTAAAAACCAACTAAGATGGGCTGTCAGACTCTTCACAGGACACTATCCACTTATGAATTATGTCACTAATATAAAAGTAAAATACAATTCTGAATTTTGAATGGGTAAAGAAGAATAAGAATAAGAAACATATCTCTACATACTATGCAAATGTTCAGTTTTTGTAGACGCTACATATTTACACTTTGGGGCTAAGTATATAAAATACGCACATAAGTTTGACTCTGAAATGTATCAAGAAAGTAGAACTTATGACTTAAAACTGTATATGGCACAACAAGCTTAAAGATTAGATGCGAGGGCTATTAAGAACCTAATCCAAAGAATAATAATAAACGTGTAATTCATAAATATCATAAATGTTACAGGATGACTAAATCGGTATTTAAAATATGATGAATGTGACCGTCCATCAGTTGTTTTTGATGACTTAAGGAATCTTAAAATAAACTTGCAGAAAATACATTATGTTTCAACTTAGTATAGCCGCCCTCATAAAAACCTAAGTTAAGCTACAATAAACTTTCACTTAACACTAGTAAGCTTTTTATTAAAATAAATACATTTTTAATTATGTAACATTATTTCCATAGTATATGTATACTTTTTCGTATGTTTGTACCAAGTTTTAATAATTCTAAAACTAATTGTATTCATTTTAGCCCCATAAATTTACATTTTTTTATTACAAAATTAAACTTTTAAATGTATGAAGTTGTAAAATATGGTTTTAATATAAAATAAGAAATAAGCAATTGCAGAAGTAATTTACAGTTGTTTTAGAGAAAGTTAACAAGAATACACAGCAATATAAAAAAAACTTTTACAAAACAAAAATAGAAATTGTTAAGTTTAAATGTTTTGATGCTTTCATTAAACTTTTTGCTTCTAATTATTAATTTAGTTTTTGTTTTGTTTCAGATTCCGTTCCGGTGATATATAAAGTGATGAAGATCATTTTCTTTTTTTGTGCCTTTAATTAGTGCCAGTATTTTATTGATATTATAAAATAATAATAACAATTATTTAAATGCCAGTGAAAAATGCCAGTTATATTGTTAAGTTATTATTAACTCTGTAATTTATTAAATAAATTTGATAAGAAATTTTACCCTTGGTTTTTTTTTAACATAAAGCAATAAAGTACTTTACTATAATAGAAATTATTCTACATGAAGTAAAATTTAAAAAAAATATATAAACAAATCAACCACAAGTATAGAAATAAAAAACCGTCAAAATAAGTCTGTAGATTTCTTGAGTTTTTTGTTAATTACATTTCTACTATGATTCTAAATTACTTTTTTTAATTTGATTTTGTAGTTTATTAAAAATGTTTTATTATTTCAACTTTTGAGTTGGGTTTTACCAAACAAATATAATTTTGGGATTGACTAAAGACAAATTAAAAAAGTTTAATATTTTTATAGCAAATTGTAGATAAGTTTTTCTAACAACGTGTTTAGATGACGAATGATTTTGTTCAAGTGTGATTGTGTATACTCGATTTTTCCAGGTAAGAAAATACATATAAGTCAAGTTAAATTACGTATGAATAAGTTAAAGAAAAATTTTCAAAAATTTAAAAACGATTTTTGAGCAGATTTAGGAGCTTTGATGTTGCGAATTAATCTGTTTAAATATACATATGTACTTTCAAACATATTTACTCAAAAGTACAATTTAAGGAAAATACTGAGTTGAATCTAATGAGACAATTTTAAAGAATGGTACATAAATATTTAAGTGAAATAAATAAAGTTGCAAAAAGTAAAATATATGTATAATAGCAGTTTTAGAAACATTGATAAAAACTTGCTTAAATTTGACTTAAATTTAATGAAAAAAGTAAATTTTAGTTAAAATGTTTTGAATCGTTTAAACTAGTAAAGCTTAAAGGTATTAAGACGATAACGTCTTCCGGATTTAGATCATGTCATTGTTGTAACCAAAGTTGCCAACGTTTCGTCCACTTTCGTAAAAGGCTTTATCAGGAAGTGAGAGAAAAATCAAAGAACTCAAACAAGCATACCCATTTAGGTTTAATCTGACTCTCGTGAAAATACTCCCGGCGCCATCTTACCAAAACGGCCTGTACCAATTTGTCCAACAGTGGGAAATGATTCAGATTTATGATACTGGCCTAGCGATTTTAGTGGTGTTAAATTTAATGAATGTACGGGAGTTAGCGTTAGAGGTTTCGATGGAATAGCGCTCAACGGTGTAAACCGTCGCACATTTAGTAGAGCTCCAATTTGCACTAAGAAGGTATTGAATTCTTAATCAGTTAGCAATTGATCTAATCTGTTTAGCTCTTCCTGTTCCACTGAGCACCAGCAAAGTTAGTGCCAGAATCATAAAATATTTCAGAACACACACCTGGTCTGAACAAATGTTTCTAAAAGAAACGAAAACTCTTGGATCCTCAGGTCCGACACCAGTATCAAATGAAGGGCACGCATAATCTACCACAGTTTTTTAAAAGGTTTGGATTCAGCCACTCAATAAGAAGGAAGATCGGATTTTGCGACTTGGGAATAATGCGAAAACAAATATTACATTCTCGTATTACCTTGCGTACAACATATCGTGCATATGATGACAGACGTATAGATAAAAAAACGTGCACCATGTTTCTCCGTAAGTTAGAAAACGACGAAAACCGACCATACAAGTATATAAAAAATTTCCAAGATCGGGACGAACCATCAAGCTACAACTATTTTTTTGCTGTAGAGGATTCTCAAATTCCATTCCTAAGCTGGGAATAGGCAACCCGGCTTCTTTTAATTAACCAGTATGCACCCATCCACTAGAAAAGATGAGAACACAACTCAGCAGGCGTCAAACCACGCGAGAAACAATCTGCCGGGTTTTCTTTTTGGCGAATATGAGCCCAATTTTCCACTTTTCAATCCAATCATCAAAGCACAATCTTTGAATCGGTAAACGTTCAGGGTACAGTTGACGAAGAGAAAATAAGTGCGGCACACAATTCTAATCGAGGAGTGGAGACCATTTTTAAAGGAGCCACTTTAAATTTTTCACAAACCAAACAGATAGCAGGGTTTGAATCAGCTTGGTTAACTTTTAAATAGATCGCTGCGTCACAACCTAGTTCTGAAGCATCCGCAAATCCTATCAAAAACGTTTAGGAATTCTCATAAATGCCGAAAAACGCGGAATTTCAATTGAAAATAACATGAAATACTCGTTCTGATAACGATGCCAATGGCGCTAAAAACCCAAGGAGATTAAGGGTAAATATGGAGATGAATTAATTCCAAAAACTACGCAGTTTAAATGAACTACCTGAATCGACTTATCCTTATTAAACCTCCACAAAATCTGCTAGTGTGCAGGGTCGACAACAACTTGTCGATACATTTGTTTTATGTTGGCAGTTAGAGCACAAGAAAACAGTCTAAAATTTCAAAACAAAGTAACAATATTAAGGAGCACACGCACTGAATCGGCCCGGCTGCGCCGGCATCGGACGGCCGCAGACGGCCACGGTAGGTAGACCGCGCACTGCTGCGGACCATTTGGCCGCCGTCAGCCGTTTCGCAGTTCATTTAGTACGGTTCTTTTATAGCGACTAGACGTGCATTTTTAAAAAAAATTGAAATTCTATAAAATGAGTTCATCAGAATCAGACGAAGATTTAATGATTGCATTGGCATGCCAGGAAATGGAAAAACATAAACCACGTTTCTGGATTCATAGCATTAATCTAAAAAGAGACCCCAATGGAGAATTTTATCACCTATTTTCCGATTTACTTGGAGACGAAGAAAAATTCTTCAAGTATTTTCGGATGTCTAGTGCTAAGTTTTATGAACTAATTGAGACATTACCTCTTAGAAAGCAGGACACAAACTACCGAAAAGCAATTTGACTTGAGGAGCGACTAGCTGTAACTGTTAAGTAAGTATTTACGAACTAAATATTATCCAGAGGTTATTTTCCAAAATATCTAGTTAGTTATAAACTTTTTCCAAAAACAAAGACTACATTACATTTAGCTCATAGCTCTTAAAACTGTGGTAAAAATAAAACAAACGCCCTGTATATAATAATAATTTATTAATAAACTACTAAAAAAATCTTACAAACAAAAATTACAACTGGTGATAAATGGTAAACGAAGTATAACTCGGCGCTGAAGTATGCATTTGTGGTAACCACTGACTTGCATGCTGCTCTTCGGTGTTCAGAGATGAAGACGTAGAAGGCGATGTAGTATAAGTTCCTTGACTAGGCACTAAAGGAGTTTGGGACGGGGCAGTAGGAATGTTCTCCGCCAATAAATTTTTCAATTCGTATTCGCTCACTAAATTGTATATTTTTGATTTTATCTCAATTTGAAGTAGTGATGAAAATGTTCTGACGGTCTCATGCATTGCGCCGAAAAATTTTTGCAGATGATCACTCTTTTGATTGACTTTCGATGCCTTCTTCTCGTGAAAATAATTTTGCAGCACGTGTGATAATAGAGTGCTGTGTCTGGAGGATTTTGAACGACTCGTATATGTTGTATGGTGCGTAGTTGATTGTGTAGGCTCCGAAGTGCCCGCGGACCTTGATGGTGATGATAGATCATACACAAAATCCTCATGAGTATCTATCATGTGTTCAATTGCAGTTGCATCGTTGTCTTAATCATTTGAAGACTTCTCATTTGGTAGGCCCTCTCGTAGATTTGACTTTTGACCTCTTTCAGCATAGAATAGAATTAGGAAACACATTAGATCCTCATATTTCCATTTTTTTGTTGCAGTATTGGCTTGGCCACTAGTTGTCTTCCTACTTCGTGCTTTACGAAAAGAATCCCTCAAAGCGGTCCACCTCGTTTTGCAATCTGCAACTGAGAATACGAATATCAAAATTTCGATAATTACCTCTAATAATATAAATTGCAATGGACACACTTAGTTTGTGTACGTACTTAATGGAAAGCATCAATTTTAATATTTATGATTTATTACATGTTCGTAATTGCAGGTTTCTTGCATATGGCGATTTGGTTGCTACAATCAGTTTCAGCTATAGATTAGGGGAAACAACGGTAGGGGAGACTGGGGAGGGTTGATATATTTTTTACAAAAATGGTAATGAAAAATTTGTGATCAACATTTATCAATCAATTTATGTCAAAGTTTAATTTAAGGACTTCGCTTAGTAGTTTGGCAATAATCAATTATTGAAAATTGAAATTTTATCCTTGATTATAAAGTTTGAAATTATCAATGGAAAGTGTCTCAAACCTCCCTATACATGGGTGGCTTGATACACTAAATGGGAGGTTTGATACAATCAGAAATTACGTAGCTACAAAGCTACATATAAATAGGAACGTAATCTTTTATTATTAAAACACAATTTAATTCATACATAGTTCGCAATTAAAAATTTTTATTTTATCATTAACACCTGCACAGGCTGAATGGCACCATTTCAAACACTGCTGGCACCGAATCCATTTTTCTCGAGAACAAGACGCTGAAAACAATGAATTGCAGTAGATGCAAACGGCTTCGTCATCGGAATCTGCATCAGAAAATGGATCTTTCGACTCGTTTTCGTCCTCAGAAGAGTCATCGAACACACTTTTTTTTCTGTTTTGTATTCCGATCCAAAACTTTTCTTTTTTCTGTTCCACTGGTTATTTGTCGTTTCACCTGTTGGATTTTGCCTTTCATCCGTGTTTTTCTCGTCTCGCATTATATTCGGCCTCAATGGCCTCTTTTTCCGGGGTGTCAGTTAATATTCTAGTTCGACCAGGGTTTCTTGCTCCGTTTCTTTTTCGAGGTAGTGCCTTGGGATAAGGACGAACTTCTTCGGGACTTTTAAATGAAGCAGAAGTGGTGCTTTGGATAGTGGTTAACGAAGTTTCCATTGCATTTGAGGTTGACTTCTGCTGAGATGAGGATGTGCCAGGTTGAACTATTGGCTCATCTATATCCTGTTTTTCTTCAGGGTTTTGCCCTAGTTCCTGATACGGTCTGTTTGTAACTTCCGCTCCTGCGAAATCGAGATCTTCAAATAAATGTGGGTTGAACGGATAAATTCCAGTAGAAGACAATCCTTTAGTTATATTTGAAGGCAAGAAAGCTCTTACATAAGCTAATCCAACTAATTCAGGTATATGTTTTAATGAAATTGTTTGTCCTGGATGACTCACCATCCATGCATCTGCCTGTTCATTATAATATCTCTTAAATGGGCCAAAAACCGACACGTCCAGTGGTTGTAATCGGTGGCTCGTGTGAGGTGGTAAAGTTAACAAATGAATGCAATTTAACTTACAAGTGTTTAATGCTTTAGGTGAAATGTGGCTATCGTAACCAATATACATTTGTTTTCTTTCGAACATTTTGCGTGTTTTATGAAGTAATCTAGATATTTCACAAAATTCTCAGCGGTAATCCAACCGCTTTCATGCGTCACAGCAATGGAACCTGGAGGGGCACCAATGGTGGCACTGAATTTCCCAATGCATTTATAGCGCAACAAACTGTTACCAGTGTCCCACGTTCTGCAGAAGAAATTTGCTTTTGGCCTTTACGAGCAATTATCTTTTGTGGTTTGTGCACAGTAGTCACTCCAGGTTTCCGTTCCATTAGATTCTGCAAATTTTTGTAAAATGCTTGCACATTATGCTGATTGAAGGCAGTCGCTCTGCCCAAGCTAGTGGCCTCAGGACTTCTCAAAGATAGTTGAGGATGACGTGACATAAAACCTTTTAACCAGTCGTAGGAGGCACACTCGTTCTTAACGCAAACTGTATCAAACCTCCCGGAACGACAAATTAATGAAATATTATGAAGAAACGTGTTATGACATTCCATTAAAGACCAATACTACTAGTCTCTATGTTCTACATGAAATGCGCTTCAAGCATAATGTAATGAATTTCGTTAGTATTTGTTGTTAAGTTGAAAAAACCTTACGTTTGCTATGCGAAAACTTACATCGAATAGGTACAAAACACACTATCACCTTGAAAACTTTTAAACAACACACAACCGTTTCTAGATTTTATTCAGTCACTTTTCAACATTTACAGTTGGCACTGGGCGCGGTTATGGCTTCTTTAAGGAACCGAGGTGAGAAATTTGAATGTGTAACAAGCCTCCCCACGTATCAAACCTCCCTAGTCTCCCCAAAAAATTATTTATGATACATGTCAAAAAATATGGGATACGCTAAAACCCTTGGTGATACCAACTCCGATGCTTCAACATTGGAAAAAAATAGAAGAAGGATTTCGTATAAAATGGAACTACCCTAACTGTGTAGGAGCCATAGATGGAAAACATGTCGCTTTTGTAAAGCCTCCGAATTCAGGATCCTTGTTCCATAATTACAAAAAGGAATTTAGTATAGTTTTACTTGCGCTATTAGATGCGGACTATAGACACATTTCTGTTGATGTGGGAGCATTAGGTCGTAACAGTGACGGCGGAATATTTCGTTCATCACAGCTTGGAAAAAAACTGTTAGCGAACGAATTAAATTTACCTAACAGTAAAACGTAGCCCCAAACAGGTATTGTTTTACCTCATTTAATTGTTGGGGATGAAGCATGCCCATTGTTGACCAATGTAATGAGACCATACCCAGAAACACAAACTCGCACTAACGTAGAAAACAAAATTTATAATTATCGTCACTGCAGGGTCAGACGTGTAAGCGAAAATGGGTTTGGAATTATGGCGAAAAAATTTCGGATTTTTAAAAAAAAATTTAATATCTCACCGGATCATCTCGACACAATTACTTTAGCCTGTACTGTTCTGCACAATTTTTTAAGAAACGATTCTTGTGCTTGGCAACCTGGGGAGCTTGAAAGTGAGCAAGTACCAGAAGGTCTTTCTAACCTAGTGCATTTTGGGGGTAATTTTCAACGAGACGCGTTTAATATCAGAGAACAGTTTAAAACAATATTTTGTATCGAACCAAGGAAGTGTACCATGGCAGCACGAAAAAATCAATGCAGGGAGACATGTTGACGAAAATTAAACTTTGCGCATCTTATAACATACATATTTGACGTATATTGTAATATTCAATAAATATAACTTTCTTGATTTCAAATACATACATATTTGGAATTATTTAGTTCTTACCAGAGATTCCAGTTTTCCTTGCCACCTTGCTCTACGCATTCTCCTTACGAATATTGTGGTAGAATCTGTCCTGAGGGTCATATAAAATGATATAACAGCGGACAGCGTCGATTAATTTTTCATCATCAGACATCGTACTCGCCATAGATAAAATATTTATATACTAACTTCTTAGAGAAAGCCGTCGGACGTTCGGCCGTTGTTGCCCCTTCTAGCATTCGCTACTGCGGTCGTGTTCTTCCGGCCGATGCCGTCCGACAGTTCCGATTCAATGCGTGGGACTTCATTTTATTTCATGTAAAAACGTCCGTCTGCGGCCGTCCGATGACGGCGTGGCGGGTCGATTCAGTGCTTGCGCTCCTTTAGTTTGCAACTTTGGACAAGATAATAACAAGTCATTTAACGATTTTAAAGAACTACATTTGGCGTTGGCGTCAGATACCACGTGTACTGGCGTACTCACACTCTATGGTTTAAATATAGGTTTTGAGTGGAGTAAAATAAATTCAGGAATAATTGACATGTACCCTTGCTGAATATAATCCTTGACCACGGCATGTTATGCATCCCGCAACAAGAATTACAAGATAATTGGTTTTCTAAACGTTTAAAGCGTTGGCAAGCTGAATAAATATAAATATATAATATAATAAATAAAGAATTTTCTTACAAACTGGGATCTTCTCGAAACGGAACGGTAACAACGTATCTCTCATCTTCTTGTCGTTGTACAGAAGAACTAAAGTTTTTCATATTCGCGTTCATCCTTAGTCAAAAGGAAATCTGACGATACAGGGATATTTTCCAGTTCCCAAAATTTTTGAATAAAGGATTCTGTATGATTGTCAACCGTGGTTACTAAACCGTAAATGTTGTCTAAAGTACTACGTTGTATAGGTACCTTGCCCAGTACGACAAAACCAAACTGAATCTAGATGGCTACGGGTTTATTAGAAGCCTGGATCAATTTTTCTTTCTATAGTATAAAAGGGAAAAGTTTGGCACCAATATTAACCAAATAATTTCATTAGGAACATAAAATTTTTCATCGGCTAATTGTAAATTTTGTAAATAATTTAACGACGACAAATTTAAAGCGTTAGAAGGAAGTTTATCAACTATGTTTGAAGAACAAACATAAATTATATTTAAAAGAAAATACAAATTGCAAATTTAATAATGTAATTGTGATGTAAGCCGACATTAGCACATTCTTTACAATATCATAATGTGTAACCTGAAATGTAGGTTGAGAAGTTACTTTAATAAAACAGCAGTAATTTTACAACCGTATTTTATTCTCATCTACCACGATTTAACGTATCAGTGGACCAAGTCATAATTACCTATATGAGGCTGTGTAGGACTAATACTTCTTAAATTGTACTTTCTTTACTACTAATACTACGACGGTTTAACGTATCAGTGTACCAAGTCATAATTTACCTGCTTGAGGGTGTATAAAAGTGATAGCTCTTAAATCGTATCTACTGCACTACTGACTACCCAAGCCATAATTGCTTACATGAGATGGTGTAGGGATCAGTAATAATTACACATTTCTTAAATACTTCTAACTCTTCAGATACAGTGCCTTAGATCTCTCGCTGACAACTATATTATCAACGACTAATGACCTCAACATAACTCGATGCCAAAATCAAAACGCGAGTAAATTTGCAGAATTGTCTTTCCATGTACAGGCTTCTTGAACCTCCCCGAGTCGTACTGATAATTTTAAGCCTATAACCAATTTTAACTACACCAAATCTTAGTAGACAAAAAGTTGGATTGACTTCCGGAATCTAACAAAAAACGAATATTACACTAGGTTCCTTCTTTATAGAGCACATTAACAACAATTGTAGAGAAAAGTATGGACGGTATATCCACCGCTTTTTTAACATCTGACATAATCATTGAGCACAAGGTTGCAGAGGTAGTAATTTCACAGTCGAAGGGTTTTCTCGAGGTTTGAAATTTTGAAAATATAACATTGTATGATGTTCTAATCAGCATTTACTGCAATTTTCCCGTTTGCATTCAGATAAACAATGATCTTCTGATAAACAGTTAATACACAAACTTTGTCGCTTTACAAATTAAAATTTTATCCTAGGTATCAATTTAAAAAATTGTGCACATTTCTCAAAATAATGAGAACCTCGCTTACAAAGCAAACATTGTATTCGACAATTTGCCTCACCAGGCTTTAGTACAAAGGAATGCGTCAATTATTTCGAATTGACTTTTGCGGGAAATTTGCGGTACTCGTTTTGCTTACGACCGACGATTATTCTAATTGCGTTTACAAAAATTTTACCAACTTTGAATAAGCTGGAAAATCTTTATTGCGACTGGCCGCTTCGAATGCCTTTTTGTTGTTGGGCCAAGAATTTTTAAACAACGATTTAAAAACATAAAGTCGCCAACATCGTCTAAATAGACAGCGCAAAAGCAAAAATCCGATAAATTACTGTTGACGTTTCTTTTCTATCAAAAGAAAACCCTGCATGAAAAGAAGTAGTAATGTTGCAAATTAGGTGTTTTGATCTGAGTTGATCCCGGTGTATTTAACAAATAATATTTCTGCTAAAAAAAGCAAACGATTAAAACTTTTCTTGAACTTAATTTTTCCAAGAAATATACTTACATTTAAATTACAAGAAAGTCACCACTAAATACCTACCAACGTTCGCAAGCATACACAATATTTAATTTAGAAACCAAACTTTTTTACTCTATACGTACCGTCAAAACTAGTGCAATAGCATACACACGACTTTAAATAATTTCATTCTAAAATTTTATAATTGTGGTGCATGGAACATTTTTGTACAAGACTTCTAAATTATGCTTTCGTAATTCATTAGAGATTCACCAAGCCAAGTCTTGGGCTTGAAAATCGAGCTTTTTAAAAAAATCAACTTGATTCGACTTGATGTTTGTGGATGCATACTTGGCTTGGTTTCTAAGCTTTTTCAAACTGTTTCTTGTTCCTTCAGCAAAAGTAGTTTATGGCTTTGGAACATGTACCTCGCAAGTGTTACAGCTCACTGCCACTATATAAACGATATAAGTAATTATCCAATTGGTGGCATAGATTACATCATAACTTCGAACTTAGTGAAGAGACAACGCGTCGTCTAGTATACCGAATCTATATGATGCATGCTTGTACGTGAATGTAATAAAAAAAAATTCACTCAAATTCATAGTTATATTTACTTAATTATCTAGTTATTAATTCAATAGGGTAATAAGTACAAAATATTGCCCTTAGAGAGTATTTACGATGCGAGGTTTAAACGTATACTTGATGGCGCGTCCGCGCTTGACTTCTGATTGATCCCGAGTTATGAGGTAATTTAGTATACAGCGTGTTTGTGATAAACGACTACAAACCTATGGAAAAGTTTTCTTTTGGCGTTGAATAAAATATTTTTGTGATTTAGTCTAAAGTGATATTTGCAATGAAAGTTTTCAGGCCGATTTTGTCTATTTAAATAAGTGAAGATTGACTTTTGATTTTAGCCATGTGGTAAATTCTGTGAGATCGGTATTTTAAAACGTTTTCATCTAGCGTTAATTATGGTTCTTTTTATTTATCCGTCATCAACAAAATAAATAGTTAGTAAAATAATTACAGCAAATACTAATCTTTATTGCTTCGTATTTACGCTGACCTAACTTAACAAAATATACTTTGTGAACTAGATTATGGTTATCTGCGGTTGTGACCAAAACGAGACTTCAGCTAAATAAACAAGAAGCGTTGCAATGTAAGAAGAATAGATTATAAGTTTAGCTTTCTTAGAAGTCAGTTTGACAACTTATGCTTAGTTTCTGTTTTGATTTCTTCAGTTGACGCTGTTCGCTAAAGTGATTTGTGTTAATTGCTTTCGATAAACTTTATTTGGGGTATAAATTTTACACCACGATAACATTATTTTCAAGAGTTTGAAAGCTTGGTAAAAGCTTGAAGTCTTGACTTGGCTAATAATGAACTTGGCTTGATTATTTAAGAGCTTGGTTTAATTATTCGAAAGCTTGGCTTGGTTTTAAGCCAAGTTTTTGAAAACCAAGCCAATCCTTTAAATCCCTATAATTCATTATACTGCACGGAAATTTCTTTAACTTGTACAAAAATAAAATTGTTCAAGCACAATGCACAACGTTGCCTAATCACAAATGAGTATTAAAATGTATCGCATTATCTATTAGCCTATTAGTTTTCTATATTAATTAAACGGTCAGTATGGCTAGCAAGTATCAGTTCACATTTATCATATTTGCATGAACATCTTTCAGCAAGTTGTACACTGTAAAAAAAAACTAATAAAGGTAAAGTATTTTTAAAATTTAAAAAATTAGTATGGAAACCTACTAGAATATATTGATACATTAGTTGCTCCTACATTCGGTTCTATGATACTAGAAGAATTTTCAATATCACCTCCTGATATGAAATTTTCTTCCTGAATGGTAGGCAAAAAAACAACTGGCACATTTTCTAAAGCATTTCCTAATAGATCATCTGCAGCGTTATCTAACTAAAAATTATATTTTTGAGAAACTTGAAAATGTAATTGAAACTAATACTAACGATCAGATGGTAATGATGAAAGAGAATCGTCGTTATAATTAAAATTTTTGTTTTTAGTTGGATTGGGTTTTCTTTGTTTTGCATGCACATTGGCATCAGTATGTTAAGAGTCAGATTCTGATGATGATTTATATGATAGAAGACGATTAGGCTTTTCTTTGCATTCTTCATAACTATCTGTAATGAATAAAACTTCTTGATTGTAACTTTATCGTCATCTTAAAATATTACCGTAGTATCCAACAACTTCCGCTGCATTTACCTTCCACATCTTATCCGGAATTTTGCTTTAATCGAAGAGATCTGGTGTATTCCTTAGCAGCAGTATAACTTAAGTATGTGATTTCTTCCTTTTTGTGTAACCGTGTCTGAAGTACAATACTATAATTTTCATCACCAGCAAGAACGGGAAGGTCCTAAACATTACATATTGTGTAGAAATGGAATGATGATAAATAAAGTACTGTTCTTCAATGGTATTTTAGTACATTTTGTTATTATTTGTTCATAATGAAATGTAACCTCAGCATCTGATATGCAATCACAATCTATGATATGCGCCTTTAAAATTGTAGGAAACAGTTCATAAGATCCTACATTTAATATTGTTTTTGCGACTATCTTTGAAGGATGGTTAATGACAATAATAGTAATCCCGATTTTAAAAGTAGGGAAACCCGGGGTGGAACGGGGCAGCTAAGCTTCGGTCACGTTTTGTGAAAGTTTGAATTGGACGACACCGTCCTTTGGCAATTTATATGTTTATTCACTTCTTTTTCTATAAAGAAACTAAAGCTTAATTCTTCTTCTTTGTGTATGACGCCCGTCGAGAAGTAATAGGATTGGATTTTCCTTCGTCGCTTTGGAAAAAAGAATGAACTTTTGAAACCATTTCAAAAAAAATTCCGCGGTCATTCAACCAGAATCGCTAACCTCAGCCCAGCCCCCTGGAGGAAGACCAATTTCAAACTCCCGTTGTTTCTTCTTTCGCGGAAATACCAGCATTGGTGGCATATATGATCTAGCAGCTGAGCAACATATCTCGACTGTAACAGTGGTGCCTTTTTCAGCATAAGTTAAGACACCTACTTGGCGTTGCCCTTTATTCGTAATTATTTTAGAAAACTGCTTCGAAACCACGCTAATGCCCGTCTCATCACAGTTGAAAATTCTAGTGGCATTCATTTTGTGTTTGTCCAGAACTTCGTTGAGAAGAGTGAAAAAAATTGATACTGCGACTTTATTGAAGCCCATGGCCCATGCTTCAGTTGTTGCTTCTGGTTTTCTTAGATTTAAATCACGGTGACGCTTCAGAAAGCCTTTAACCCTGTCTTCTCCAGCCATTTCTGAATTTTTGTTGAAATTATGGCTGCAATTATTCTTTTCGGCTAGCTGATATGCCAGTCGACGAAATTCTTTCATGGTCATTCCGAAGAGTTGTCTCTGCATATCTTTCAGATAGGTTACAAGTTCAATCTCTTGCTCAGCTGTAACACCGGTGTGGTACTTGCCTGAAGTTTTATCAAGCACAGCTTCTGGATGTTGTCGTCTTTTCTTAACATACCTTTCTAGTGTTGATGATGGTACTTCAAACCGATTAGATGCCGCCACGTATCCCATTTCTCCACTGACAACCGCATCAATAGCTTGGTTCATAGCATCTGTAGACCAGGACTGCCGGGTGGTTTTTCTTCTATATGTACGCATCATCTGCAAATGAAACAAAAATGCCTATCCATATCAAAAGTTCAAACATCAGGGGCGGAACGGGGTATACCCCATTCTGCCCCTCCCATTGTGCCCCAAAATACAGTTCACGTGTTATGCAGGTTATGTTTGTTAGACTTGAGTTATCAATTGACTTTTAGTTAGTCAAACTTTAAGGTACATGTAATGCTAATATCCGAACAAAGAATAGTGTATAGTGCAATTACTTTGGTGTTGTGGAGCAAGAATTAGAATTTGCAAGCTTCTTTGTCGACCTTCGATGAAATCCAAACAAGGTCCATGAACGTAGAACTTGAGCAGCTTTTTTAATAAACTTATACAAACAAGATGCATATAGTCTAAACCTACTTGGGTTACTAAACCAATTTTAGTTCTTCCAAAATGATATCACCTTTGTGGTACTCATCATCAAGCTTATTTCTAAAATCTTGGTCTGGGCTTTGAATTCAAACAAGGATAAGTAATTCTATTATTTACATATTTTCTTTCTGTACAACATTTGTTGCAACCAAAATAGGCATTGTGACCCTTTACATTTAAAATGAATGATTTGGCTGGTGCATCACACACTATAATAACAACATTAACTTTACATCAATATCATCTTCAGAGATGACTGTTTCTATTAGCTGTTTCATTTCATTTACAAAACATCTTAAAAATGTATCACAACAATCGGGCTTCTTTTTCAACTAAAATTCAAAATTCATTATTGAGATTAAAATAGGCCAAAACTGTATTGTGAAACTTTCAGTTAGCGGTAAACCATCAATATTAGGCTATAAATTAAATGTTGTGCCTTTAGGAAGTGTTTTGACTGAGTTTCGTTCCAACAGATTCATAATTCCAGTTTTTATAAAAAAGTGACTATATCTTTCTCGAGGTATATCCTCATACACAAAAGTACTAGATCTAGGAGTATTTAAAAAGAGTCCGGCAATCTTTAGGTAAACTTGGCATAATTAATCTTAAAATCTCCAAATGCTTATTAACAGAATTTTCTGAAATGTTTTGATCTATAATCCAAATTACCATAATTTTCTGGTCTAGGTGAGGCTGTTACAGCATCATGATCATTATTTTCTATACTTAAAACAAAGACCTTTATCTAAAACTTTTGGCAGAGGACTACTGATGGAATTTGTACTAATTCTATTAACATTAGCATCATCGTAAGCATCTATACTATTTTGTATAATTCTACGTAAATGACTTTTTGAAATACTGCCCAAAGTTGTGCGTTGGCAGGGAACCTAATAGAAAAATCAGTATTTACAAGGACAGCTGATATATAAACCCTAGAATTATCTTAGCATGTTGATGACTAATCGTTTTCTGTAGTTTTTTTTATTTTTCATTTATTATTAAAAAAAATGTTTACCGACATTTTCACCAAAAAGAACGAGAAGAATCGTCTTGAAACCCCTAACACAAAAAAACATGCAATAGGCAGTAATAGGACCGAACACAAAATGTAACAAAACCTCTCTATTTGCTCTCTATGAGATAACCATAAAGTCATCGAAGTACAGCGCTGCCAATTGATGAATAATCAAGTACCCACTCGTATAACAAAAGTAATATCCGACCGACGAAAATTAAACTTTATCTCATTTGGTAATTCAGTTATTTTTGTCAATAATATCCAGTCCAATTTCGTACCACACATTATAGATATTATGTATACCGATAGGCATGTAATTACTGATCTACTGCTGAGTAATTCAGTTACGTAGATGCAAAGTTCAACAGATTATAAATAAATTTCTTAATGTAAAATCTATACATATAATACGCAGTCAAAGCTATACTACGTAAGTACAGCACCAATTAATGCACAACAGTAACGTTATAGATACGTAGTAAGCAAACGTATTCAATATGTTACCATGTAACCGTCGTTTAAAATAAATGATTGGTTGTTTGATTATTTGCGTGAAGGACCCGGTATTTAGATTGACGTTATTCATTTCATGTATTTTGAATTTGTTTTAATGGATTTTAGATTGATTTTAATACGTTATTTTACGTTTCTGAATTCAACTTCATAATTCAAAACTGTTGATAAAGTTTTGTATTTTGTTGCACCGTGAATCATCTGAGATTCTGTTTATTTGACAATTTCTTTGTTTGATCAGAATTCCAGTCGCAATTTATCTTTCCCTTCTGAGATATAATTATAATTAAATATATTTTGGCCGTTTGTTTATTTCAAGTTGGTTTAAAACTTCTTTGTTTTGAGTACATTCTTAGTGCAGTGGTACTTGATTTCTTTGGTTAATCGTTTAGATTACTTGGAAAATTAAGGCATTATCTTGATTTATTAGGCAGTTTAAAATTTTATGACCATCTTGTAATATAATATTTTGTCAATTTGACATTTTTACGTAGAAACAAATGCCGTGGTCTAAAACTACGATTTTGACGTTATTTGATCTGTTTGCCTCCTTGTCGCACTTCGTAATGAGATTGTTTTCTTTCTTGGAGTTTCGAACACAGCCTTTGGGAAAATGGTATTCGAATAAGGTTATATATATACATATGTGATCTTGGCGATAATAGGGAATTGGTTGACAGTCGTTCGAAATGCTGTAAATATCGCGGGTAATAAATTCACCTTTTCGCTGTAGATGAATTACCGCGGAAGTAATTGAAAATGGAACCGTGAATCTTCAAGTGGAAAAACTTTCCTTTTTCTATAATAATTACGGTTTATTGAATTAATTGGTTTCTAGTTTGATTTATTTGTTTCGCAATCCAATTTTTTTTTGCCTTGGTGGCGGATCATTAAGAAATCCTCCGACGGTAAATTGTTCATATGGTTGTGGTACCCTATCGAGGTTCCGGACGACGTGAGCTGGCCTTTGCTAACCAGGAGTTCGACTTCGAACAGTAAAGGTATTTATTGATTACCGTTTGTTATTTATTCGTGAGTTTAGTGATTAAAAGGCTTTGAAACAAATTGTGAGAATTTATTGATAGATATTAAATTTTTCGACGATTCAAACCATTTATGGTGTTCATGTGTGCTATTTGTAATTTTATTCTTATGCACTAAAACTTAAAAGACGTAATGTAACAAACGTATAAAGGTTGTTCCGACATATAAAGTAAAAGAAAGATATTCTGAATTTGCTTACCATAATTTAAGATTGTAAAGTTCGTTTTATGCCCTTAAGAACTTGATTTGATATTATTAAGTATTTTATTTTTTTATTTTATGCGCACACGGCCGTGCAGTATTATTTGTTTTTTTTACGTTAAAAAGGTAATCCATTTTATTTTTTTTATTGTCATTTTGTTTTAAATTAAGATTTTATTTGTGTCAAATTGATTTAAGTTTTAATGTAAATTTCTTGTTTTATTGATTATTAAATTCTCATTTTATTTTTGTAATAAATGTTAAATTGTTAAATGTAACGAAGCTTTTATTCCGTCGGTCTTCCCGTGTGTGAATTTTTAGAATATTTCAGATTTTTCGTGCGATACACTCTTAAGGTAAGTGCATTTGAGTGTATCCATTTGAAGCGGACTTGTGGTTGGCAAGGCCCTTTAGTCCGTTGAGCTTTACTCCTTCCTGGCGCCCTTTGATTTTGACTTTTTGATTTTGTGTTTTGTTAAGTTTTACAGATCAATCGCGAAATTTTGAATATAATCCACCGCGTCTTCACTGAGCACCGGCATAACACCGTCTATATTACTTTATTTCAGGCAAGTGTCTTTGTATGTAACAACCTTTCGAGACGTTACAGTTATGTACTTTTTTGTTGATCTGCTCCGTAACAGTAACGTCACTGGTTGCGTAACTAAAACATTAAAATTATGTAACGGGTTTGTTAAGCCGGTACATAGCTTGCAAAATCAGTTGTTACAAAACTTCAACATTATAGTTACGTTATCAATATACGTATCTAGTGTTGCATATGTGCTACGTTTCGGAACGTAATTGTTATGTAACTTGTTTGCTGGGATCATCATTACGTTTTATAGGTTGTGAAGTAGCACTTTTTTAACCGCAGGTAAATAATATTTTATTTTTAATTACTAGTGAACAATGTAACGTGTACATTTTTTGATTGAATACGTCTGTTTTTAATTAACATTTTTGTATTCACTGTTTATGTAAATTCTTTTGCGCAAGCATTTCACGCACTGACATGCGTTTTGAGCCTTCTTCTTAAGTACGAAGACATCTTACGTTTAGCAATGAGTTGAAACAGACATTTTTTTGCGTGCTGCAAAAAGTGGAATTACCACTTATTTATTTTGTGTTTGTGAATTTTTGCCCTAATGGTGAACATTATTTATGCCGGCGTTTGTAGTAGTACTTTCGTTTCGTAGTAACATTTGCGTTTGGTAGCAGCATTTGCGTTTCGTTGCAGTACTTACGAAAAATAGAATAAATACCCGTTAATTCGAAGGGGTAAGTCATTTTTTTGTTTTGATCCGAATTGTGTAATTCATCGCAATTTACGTTCTAGTTTTTTGTTCTGGATTTTTGGTTTCGTTCTTATACGATGTTTTTGAGTATGAAAGTCTTTTGAATACGATTTCGATCTTTATACGTCTGCGATTATGGAAACTACGATCTACGATTATCAATTTTATTGATTTCAAAGGCAAGATATCAATCAAATCTTCGTTAAAGAGAAAATATACGATTTACGGAAATTGCATCAGATTGCATCATTTCAATGAGTCATGACCACACCCGAATAAGTTGCGCGATTCGTAAGTGGTAAAATTAAACCTTCAAGGACACGTATGTAGGGGAGACTGGGTACGGTTGAAACAATTTTGCTTCAATTGTCCCTTGCGTCGCCCGTATGTGATGGATTTCTGAAGTTAATACACCAATTTGAAGAGCGCAATTTAAGCTTCAAATGTATTCAACATATTATTCTTCTAGGTATCATAGATACTTTGCTACAGTTGATTAAATGGAAGTGTGTTTTTGTTTCAACTGACCCCAGTACCAGGGGCGGTTGAAACATATATAAAAAATTAACAATATTGTATTTTAATGAAGTTTTATTGGACGAAGATCACAGTAATATTTATATTAATAGTTTAGTACCATTTTTTGGTCTTTTTACTAAATACTAAAATAAGTCATAATCCTAATCTACTTAATAAAAACAAAAATAAAAAAGAAATAAAAGGAACTAAAAAATAACTTCTTAGATTTAAAAGGAACTATTTATAACTAACACAAAAAAAACTCCTAACTTTCCTATTCAGACTCACAGTTGTGGAAAAGGTACGTAGGACTACCATCAGAGCATTCTTCATGAGCCCATAACCGACAACCGGTGCATTGAATCCATTTTTCTCGAGGTCTGCTCTCAGAATATGGCATCACGCAAACAAGGCAGTAATATTCTTCTTCTTCTGAAGATTCGGGTGGAGTAATAGTTTTCTTCTTCTTTGCTTTTGGTGTAGTTGTTTGTTTGGCTTTTTCTCGACTTAATTTTGCGTCGTGTTCCTGTCGTATTGCCTCTTTTTCGGGTGTGTCTGTATATATCGTTGATTTTCTTGTCTTACGACCTCGGTTTGTTATGTTTCGAGGCGCAGCTTTTGGAAGCGGTCGTAATTCTTCTGGTGAAAAATCAGATAAAGCACTGGTAGATGCGATTGGCAGCGCAGGTTGATATTGTTCATTATTCTGCCTGGGTGTAGTTGGGCAAATAAGAGTGGAAGTATCAGTTACTTGATTGGTTGTGGACTTGCTTGTTAATTTTATCTGAATATCCGATGTCGCTCGAGGTGTTGGAGAAACATCTGAACATTCTGGATGAACGTATTCAGTAATTGACACAAGCAGAGGAGGCGGTATTTGTGCTGATTCATCGTTCTCTATACGATTACGCTGAATATTCTTCTCTTCTCCATGTGGATCCGGTCTATCCGTAACAAATGCTGGTGCAAAATCAATATCCGTGAACAAGTTGCGATTAAAAGGATATATTCCTGTTTTGCGAAATCCAGCTTGAAGGTTTGCTTGAGTAATTGTAAGTGGCATTGCAGTTGCTATAATGCCTGGCACGTCATAGATCGACATTGTTTTTCCAGGGTGATTTCTCATCCATGCATCACAAGTCGTGTTAACAATTTTTTTTAATGGTCCATATACGGAACGATCCAGAGGCTGGAGCTTGTGTGAACAGTGGGGAGGAAATGAAAGTAGCACAATTCCATTTTCTTTGCAAAAGTCCAAAGCATTAACATGGACGTGTGATGAATGGTTGTCGAGTACTAATAAAACCTTATGAGAAGGAGAACAAATCGTATATTTCTTGAAGTGCTCTAAGAAAACGAGAAAAGTCTCATTTTGCATCCATCCTGAAGGATTTGCTGCTCCTGTTGATCCAACAGGTCCATCTCTAATAAAATGTTCTTGATAGCGAACTCGAGGAAAAACAAACATGGGAGGTATTGCGTTACCCAAAGCATTGCCTGCAAAAACCAAAGTGACTAACGTACCTCTTTCAGCTGAGGTCAACGCTCCAACTTGTCGTGCACCACGCCTAGCCACTACTCGATCAGGTTTTTGAACCGTAGTGATGCCGGTTTCATCCACGTTGTAAATGTCTTGAGGCTCAAATTTGTAACGATCCATTACAGCCTGCAGGTTATTGTAAAAGCATCTACATTGGTTTTATTGAAACTTGTGGCTCTCGATAGACTAGTAGCTTGTGCCGCACGTACAGACAGTTCTGGATTTCCTTTCATGAATGAACGAAACCATTCTTCGCCAGCTGTTTTTGCTCATCCCAAGTTTTTGGTCGCTTTAAGTCATATTTGACGCTCAATTCGTACGCCAACTTTCTAACTTCCTTGGAAGGAAGACCAAAGTATATGTCAGAGCAGCGAATCAAATACTTTGAAAGAATATTTTCTTGGTCTTTCGTGAAAACTCTGTTGTGTGCTACGTACCCCATTTGTATATTTTCCTTTTGGTCTTTTTCACCTACATTTCGTTTTTTGATGTATCTTAGTAAAGAACTGTGATTAATATCATACTTTTGTGCCGCTTTTCTTAAGGAACTACCAGCCTTTACTTCGTCACATGCATTTTTATATTGTGCTATATCGCATTGCCCCCGCGTTGTCTTCCTAACACGTTGTCTTGGCATCTATAAAAGAAATATATATTTTGTTTCAACTGTACCTACAAAATGTTTCAACTGTACCCACAAAAAATGTTTCAACCGTACCCAACCCCTCCTTTTAGGTAATTTAATTCATAATTTATAAAGTAACAATTTTAAAGCAATATTTATCACTGTCCCATATACCACAAAGTCTGATTTGCAATCAAAAAAATATTTAAAATGTTATTGTCAATAATAGCTGAGTAATCATAAAAATACTTAGATCAAAAATACTTACTTTTAGTCGTAAAAAACAATAGGTCACTCTAAAGTCAACTACACTCTCCTACTGCATCAGCAAGACTGCTAAACAGGTTGTAACTCGAAAGTCGCGTCTTTTTTGTATTTGCACCCCCACCATGCATCTAATAGATCACGAGATATAAGCATTGTTTCAACCGTACCCTGTTTCAACCGTACCCAGTCTCCCCTACATAATCTGTAATTATTAGTTTTAAGTTTTGTTTTGGTTTCAATATTTAACCATTCATATATAAAAAATATTGTGGCGTCCAACTTATAAATTTTTTTTGTATTTATCAAATTGAAAATTATTAATCTTAAGTAACGTAAGAATTCCCACGACTCTAATTAAATAAATATGAAAATTCTCATTGCTCTTATGTAGTTTGTTTTTAATGTGTTTTAAATAAATATTTTTGTGAGCTAGCACGGTGCATTTTAATTCATTTATGTGTTATGCGTTTGTATTATGTTACATATTTGGCACCGATAACTTGTGTTTGATGTTACATATTTTGGCACCCATCGTGTGAGGCTAGAGAAAATTTTAACGTTACTGAAATTTTGATTTGATTTTTTGTATTTTGTGTTTTATGTATTATGATTTGTTTATATTTTGTGTATTATAACTATGTTAATGTGTTATGTAAGGTTTATCACTTGTTCGACGAAGGTAAAATACGATTCAACTTAAGTTTACGATACGATTCGAATTAATACGTTTGATATGATTGATCTTGACTTTGCTTCTGATTTTGTTTTATACATTGTTGTACGATTGGGTTTGTGATTTTGAATTGTTTTCTGTGTACGAATTCAACATTTTGTTTTGATATTTTGAATTTTTGAAAATGGAACCAAATCATTTGAAGAGTAATGAAATTATTTTCGAACTTTTGTGTCGTGGTTTACAACCACAGGATAATCAAATGTTACGTAGAGCTCAATTGCGTGGACAATTACGTAAGGAACATAATGGACTTTCTGTTTCGTTTATTCAACCTTATGATGATTTCGAAAAGAATGTTTCTCAAATAGAAGAATCTTTAACTGATCTTTGGGATTTACTGAATTCTGAAAATGTTACTTCTTTGGTTTGTACTCGTGTTAATACTCGTCTTTTGCATTTAGAAAATAGAATTAACCTATTGAAACCTTCCGGTAAAGAACAAATTTCGAAGAAAAATGATTTTAATACGCAGTTGTTAACTTTGCAAGGTCTTCTTATTGAACATTCCGAATCACAAATTGAAAATGATTTAAGTAAACTTAATATGTCCGCTATGCCTTCGAATAATTCTTATGTACAACAATCTACAGTTAGGTCAGTACCAGTTTATAAATGGGGTATAAAATTTTCTGGAAATAAAGGAAAAGAGAGTGTTATGTCATTTTTAGAAAAAATTGAAGATTATTGTGAATCTCGACATGTTTCTGAACAAGAATTATTCATTTCTGCTAACGATTTATTTTCTGATAATGGTTTGTTATGGTACCGTAGTATTAAACATAAAGTTGGCAATTGGTCTGATTTAGTCAAGTGTTTGAAAAGAGATTTCCTTCCGTCTAATTACGAGTATGATTTATTAAATGAAATACGAAATAGAACACAAGGTCCGCATGAAGATGTTTTCTTTTACATTATGTCAGTTGAAGCTTTGTATCGTCGTTTAGAAACTCAGCCTTCTGAATTCGAAATTATTGATCAAATTTTAAGAAATTTGAACCCTTATTTTTCCGAACGTGTTAGTTTACATGATGTCGACACTTTGGATTGTTTGAAAGAATTATGTCGTAAGGTTCAAGATGTCAAGTCACGTATTGATAAATACCATCCGCCTCCACAGAAACGTTCAGTTTTGTTAGAACCAGATTTAGCTTATGTTGGTTTACGTAATTCGTTTGATATTGTGTCATCTGTGAGTAATTCTGATTTGAATATTAAGAAGTGCTTTAACTGTGGTTATCCAGGTCATATGCATAGACAATGCTCAAAACCGGCATCAATATTTTGTTTTGGATGTGGTAAGAAGGATTATTATCGAACTACTTGTCCTACTTGCAACCCAAAAAACGAGTTGAGTGGTATCGTTCCAACTCAAAGTCGATCCGTTTACGTAAATACCAAATCCGGGGCGATACCAAAAAGTTCAACCAATCAAAGTTTTTCTCCAAAAAGCAAACACAACCAGCCAAAAGAAAAAAATACTTTCCGTCAGTAAATAAAATTCGTACGTCTACAGAAGAATGGAATGTTTGGTTAAATAAAGTTAAGTTGTTTATGTCATCTACGTCTGTTTCTCCGCTTTGTACGTCTGTTCCATTTGACAATAGATTATATCTTACGATACATATTAATGGTAATTCTCTTAAATGTTTGATAGATAGTGGTGCATCTTCCACAATTATTGGTTCGACTGGTCTTGAATTTCTTCGAAAATATAATATCGATTTTGAAATTAAACCTCGTGTAGTAAAAGTAACTACAGCTGATGGTGTTGTTCAATCGTGTAATGGTGAAATTTTGCTTCCGCTTACTTTAAATGGAGTAACCCGTTATGTGACATGTTTGTTAGTTCCTTCGATAAAACAACCAATTATTTTAGGAATGGATTTTGGATCTATATTTCAAATTAGTGTAGATTTCAAAGATAGACGATATTGGTCTGCGAATATTTCTTTGTTAAATTCTGTCACGAATCCGACTACGATAATCGATAGACATTTGCTGTCATCTCAGCAAGAAGATATCTTAAGAAATACTATGTCAAAGTTTTCCGATTTAGTATCTGAAAAACTAGGCCGCACTCATGTATTAGAACACAATATTGATACAGGTGATGCTTCCCCTATTAAGCAACGTCAATATCTTTTGTCTCCGGCTATGCAGCAACATCTTCATAAAGAAGTTGATAATATGTTAGATTTGGGTGTTATTCGTCCATCCAATAGTCCATGGAGTAGTCCTGTTCTGCTTGTTAAAAAGAAAACTGGTGATCTCAGGTTATGTTATGACGCGCGAAAATTAAATAGTGTCACAAGAAAAGATGCGTTTCCGCTTCCTCATACCGATGCGATTTTGAACCGATTACGTAATGCACAATTTTTGAGTAGTATTGATCTTAGAAAAGCTTTCTGGCAGATTCCGTTAGAAAAGTCCTCTTGTGCTAAAACTGCTTTTTGTGTTCCCGGCAAAGGTTTATTTGAGTTCGTTGTAATGCCCTTTGGTTTGTCAAATAGTCCGCAAACGATGCAGAAATGCATGGAGCAAATTTTAGGTCCGCTTATGCTAGATGAAAAAGTTTTTGTTTATCTCGATGATATTATTATTGCTTCCGAAACATTCGATGAACATATTTCCGTTTTAAATGAATTGTGTAATCGTCTACGAAATGCTGGTTTTACGATAAATTTCGATAAGTGTCAATTTTGCCGATCTTCTTTAAAATTTTTAGGATTTGTTATAGATAGTAAAGGTTTACGTACTGATCCAGATAAGGTTTTCGCAATTGTAAATTTTCCGACACCCCGTAATACTACTGAAGTTAAACGTGTTATTGGTTTGATTAGTTATTATAGACGTTTTATTAAAGATTTTGCTCAGTTATCCGCTCCGATCACTTCTTTGATTAAGAATAAAAAGAAAGGTGAATCTATTCAATGGTCGTCAGAGGCAGAGTCAGCTTTTCAAGAAATAAAACTTCGTATTACGTCTGCTCCAATTCTTGTTTCGCCCGATTTTAAATATCCATTTTTCATACAGACTGATGCTAGTGATGTAGCATTAGGTGCTGTTTTGTTTCAAAACATTGATGGTTCCGAACATCCTGTCGCATACGCTAGTCGCACTTTGACTACAGCAGAGCGCAAATATTCTGCTACTGAAAGAGAGTTATTAGGTGTTATTTTTGGTATAGAACACTTTCGTGATTATGTAGAAGGAATGCCTTTTACTGTTATTACGGATTGCGCTGCATTAAAATGGCTTCATAATATTAAAGAACCTACTGGTCGTTTGGCTAGATGGTGTATGCGTCTCGCACAATTCGACTTCAAAGTACAACATCGTCCTGGTAAATTGAATGTAATTCCGGATGCGTTATCCCGTTCTGTTTCGATTGTTGATATAGACTCATTTAGTCCTGATGAGTGGTATTTGAATATGATTGATAAAGTTAAGAATTTCCCTGATGAGTACCCTTATTTTAAAGTTGAAGGTGATCATTTGTACAAATTCATACCGTCTGTATATCCTTAAGAGTCTAATATACCTGATTGGAAATTAGTAGTTCCTACTGTGAATAGAGAACAAATTTTGCAACGTTGTCATGATGATTCGACAGCAGCACATTTTGGTGTGAACAAAACTTTGTTACGAATTTCTGAATTTTATTATTGGCCTAAAATGCGTCATACTATTAGCAAATACGTTAGGAAATGTAAAATTTGTGCTAGTCAAAAGAGTACAAATGTTAGTCGTCCAGGTTTGATGGGTAAGGAAAAAATAGTTAGTTTCCCTTTCCAACTAGTTAGCATGGATCTTCTAGGACCATTGCCTAGATCTAAAAAAGGCAATCAGTATCTTTTTGTTGTTACAGATTGGTTCACTAAGTATGTTTTAGTTCAACCTTTACGTACGGCTACTACGAAGCCTATGATTAAGTTTTTGAAAGAACAAGTTTTTTCGGTATTTGGTGTTCCTCAAATTGTTATGTTCGATAATGGTTCGCAATTCGTTTCGAAAGAATTTCGTACATTTTTGGATTCCCAAAAAGTTCAAAAAGTTTGGATGAATGCGAGATATCATCCACAAGTAAACCCTACGGAAAGAGTAAATCGTGTACTCGTTACTGCTATTTCGTCTTATATAAAAGATTCTCATCGTGAATGGGATAAGCACATATTTGACATTGCTCAAGCTATTCGTCTGGCATGTCATGATGCTACTGGAGTCTCTCCCGCATTTTTAGTTTTCGGACGTCATGTTCCTCCCACTGGTGATTTTTACGCTCCTGTGAACCCCAATGAACCCTTAGAAATCGCTAAAAAGTTGTTTTGGTCCCGTGAATTGGCCCAATTACCTGAATTGTATGATGATGTGAAAGTTCGTCTTCATAAAGCATATGAAAATAATGCTAAATATTATAATCTACGTAAACGTCCGATAAACTTTTCTGTTGGTGATATTGTATGGAAGCGTAATTTTGTGTTGTCCGACGCTTCTCGTGGTTTTTCTAAAAAACTCGCCCCTAAGTACATTCCATGTAGAGTTATTAAGATTCTCTCTCAGTTGGTTTACCAATTGGAAGATATGAACGGTAACAACCTTGGAAACTTCCATGTTAAGGATTTGAAGGAAAATTATTGTGATTTTTCTGAACAATAAATATTTTGTACAGTTATTAGTCCACTGTAAATAAGTTCTTTTTATATTAAGTAAGTTGATTTAACGATTGTTTGTGTTTGCCTATTTGTATTTTTCGGTAGTTGTTTAGTTGTGGGTGTATAACATTATGAGTGGATCCCGTGAATTTCAGAAGTTCCCTCTCCTTAAATTGCCTATTATCAAATGTGTCAGACTATAGTGATCTTAAGTTAATTTTATTTTTATTTGTACAGTTCTGCTCTAGTGTTAGAAGAAAAACGTGTATTGAAGGTTATTTGTTTATCTGAATTATTTTGTTATTCGCTACGTTTCGAAAGTTTCTTTACGATAAATATTTTTGAAAGTTGGTATTCGATCATCTGTTATTTTCTTCTTTTGTTATGGTATCTTTAGGACTCACTTAGTATGTTTTTTTATTTTGAAAGGTGCGCACCATGAATTGATGTTTGAGAATGTTTGTTGTGTGTATGATTCGAGAGTTTTTTGTTCCGATTGTTTCGTATGATTCCGATATTTGTGAAGTAGTCTTATTGATACATCCGTTTCGATTTCAAGTTCTTATCCGACAACTAATCGTTTTTTTTTGTTGTTTTTTTATTTTTGACTAAGTAGCGAGTGTAACGTGTACATTTTTTGATTGAATACGTCTGTTTTTAATTAACATTTTTGTATTCACTGTTTATGTAAATTCTTTTGCGCAAGCATTTCACGCACTGACATGCGTTTTGAGCCTTCTTCTTAAGTACGAAGACATCTTACGTTTAGCAATGAGTTGAAACAGACATTTTTTTGCGTGCTGCAAAAAGTGGAATTACCACTTATTTATTTTGTGTTTGTGAATTTTTGCCCTAATGGTGAAAATTATTTATGCCGGCGTTTGTAGTAGTACTTTCGTTTCGTAGTAACATTTGCGTTTGGTACCAGCATTTGCGTTTCGTTGCAGTACTTACGAAAAATAGAATAAATACCCGTTAATTCGAAGAGGTAAGTCATTTTTTTGTTTTGATCCGAATTGTGTAATTCATCGCAATTTACGTTCTAGTTTTTTGTTCTGGATTTTTGGTTTCGTTCTTATACGATGTTTTTGAGTATGAAAGTCTTTTGAATACGATTTCGATCTTTATACGTCTGCGATTATGGAAACTACGATCTACGATTATCAATTTTATTGATTTCAAAGGCAAGATATCAATCAAATCTTCGTGAAAGAGAAAATATACGATTTACGGAAATTGCATCAGATTGCATCATTTCAATGAGTCATGACCACACCCAAATAAGTTGCGCGATTCGTAAATGGTAAAATTAAACCTTCAAGGGCACGTATGTACATAATCTGTAATTATTAGTTTTAAGTTTTGTTTTGGTTTCAATATTTAACCATTCATATATAAAAAATATTGTGGCGTCCAACTTATAAATTTTTTTTGTATTTATCAAATTGAAAATTATTAATCTTAAGTAACGTAAGAATTCCCACGACTCTAATTAAATAAATATGAAAATTCTCATTGCTCTTATGTAGTTTGCTTTTAATGTGTTTTAAATAAATATTTTTGTGAGCTAGCACGGTGCATTTTAATTCATTTATGTGTTATGCGTTTGTATTATGTTACATATTTGGCACCGATAACTTGTGTTTGATGTTACAACAATAAAGGTATTTGAATTTTCTGATGACTACCATAATTTAAAAAAAGTTTACAAAACCATTTACCAGGAAAGATGTTATTCGCATATACACTCCTCAACTTTGGTGTAGCTTATACTATTTAAACTTAGACAGATAAAATTCTATTTAATGTACATCACATTGAAATTCATTATCTTTGCCTATTTTTTTTTAATTTATGTTGATAATTATGAATATTCTCTGTGGCGTTAAAAAAAGCTAAACAAGAAACTAAAGTTTTTTGTCAATGTAAATTTAAATGTTATCCTTGATATTGATATACTCCGACATAATTTTTTAAAAGCATTTTACCGTAAATTAAACAATTAAAAACAACTTATGATTAAAATAATGATAATAGTTTAAGTAAATAAATTATAAAAATTGTAATGTGTTACAGTTATTTTTTAGTAGATGGTACATAAAAACAAGCAATTAATAATTTTTAAATTATCTTATCTTGCTTTTACACACGCTGCCTTGATACCAATCAAACTTAATAAACAATGAATAAGTACTCATTAGTTTTAGATTGTGAAACTTTGTACCTTTTAGCCAATGGAAAACCAAGTACTTTATGTTATAAAACTATCAATTATCAATACACGAAAACTAAATGTTGATAAAATATAAAATTCTATTACACGCATACAGTATACAGTGCGACCATTTAATTATGTCTAGATTAAAACTACTTTCCAGTAGATATTCATAAAGCGAAATTTGCTGGGAACTCGATACTTAACCGTTATTTTTATTTGATATAACGGCGATGTAAGTACCTAATTTCATTTTGAAAGAAGCGTAATCAATTACCACGACAAAAAGAAACTTGTCAAGTTACAGAAATTTAAAATATGAACTTTCTAAAAATAGTTTTCATGAGATAGTTATACTGCAACTATCGAGTAGCAAAATAAAAAACATGCATTTTTGTTTACCTCAGTTGGTCAATTTTTTTCAACCTCCACAACTATTGTTACATTTCTGGTTGTTTTTTTATACAACCCGATCAGAACAAGTCACCTACTTGTAGAATTTGACTTTTTTCACGATTCAAAAAGACCAAACGCATTATACAAAATGAAAACAAAATAATCACCAAACAAGAATATAACCAGTTCCACTCAGAAGTAGAAAACAAAAGTATTAAGAAATTACTGAGACGTATAACATTAAAAATCTGTTGGTAGTATTTAATAGACTGAAAATAATAAGAAATGCGAAAAAAAATGAAATCATGAAGATTATTTTAAAATTAATGTGACTATTGTGTATTATAGCGCTAGCTTATTTTTGCATGACAAGGCCGGACAAGAACTAACATCTCGAATCCCGACCTGGCGCGACCATACCAGGCACAAACTGACCTGATAGGAATTATCGAAACCTGATATGACAAGACCAGAGAAAACCTGACCTCACAAGACCGAAGACAATCCATAAATTTCTGTGCCCAAAAAACCCGAAAGTAGTCGAAAGCTAAACCCGGTATATTTAACAAATAATATTTCTGCTGAAAAAGGCAAATGATTAACACTTTATTTAAATTAAAATTTAATAAAGAAATACCTTTTCGTTTTGTGTTTTTATTTTATTGGTGATTATCGATGGAGGTGTGCATAATTTGTTTCTTCCAATACTTGATGTCGGCCAAATAATATCCTGTAAGGAGAATATCCAGTAACATCATGCTTCGCCGTACGAATCGCAGTTCCCACTTTGGGTAAGTCTATCCCATGAGTTCGTTGGGTTTTTTCTGTTCCGGCTTACCTTTCTGACAAGTAACGCAGGCTCGCAGATACTTAGTTGCGTGGTGTCGTACTTTGGGCCAGTAATATTTCTGATCTAAATGTGTTTATACGCTTAGGTGTCCAGCAAGAATGTTGTAGTGATGTCCCTTTATAACGCTCTATGTCCTTTAGGAACAACTTCGACCAAATCGCCGTATGGTGAATACATCTTAGTCTTTTTTAATAGAGTATTTTGCAAGATCTGTTACAATGGATACCGTCTGGGGTTGTCACGGATGTTCGCGATCGTTTGACTAAGTCACGGATGGTCTGTGTTGTTTACAGCTGTTACTGCATCACTGACTGGCACGCTTCGTGACAAAGCATCAGGCATTAAGTGTTCTTTGAATTGGTACATTTGAAGCCGGAGAAACCATTGCGCTAAACGGTTTCAAGGGCGTTTTAGGTTGTTTAACCACAGTGAAGAGTAAGGGTCGGTGATCACGGTAAACTCAGCTAGTTTAGTAAGAGAATGACTCAAGTAACAGATAACGGCTTTTTTCTGTTGTTATTAAAGCCGATTTTAGTTCTTTGAACGCTGTTTTGTAAGCCTGTGAGCAAACGAACTTCTGAGACTTCCGAAGCAGTTGTGGTATCGGTTCTAGCAAAGTGGAGTAATCAGGCAACCAACGTCTATACCAAGAGGTCATGCCGATAACAGCTACGTTCTTAGGTTCGGGGACATATAAGATTGTCTTGACTTTATTTAAGTCTATCTGTATACCCAGATCAGTAATCCTAGTATCCTTTTTTTGATAGCTTCAGATTTGCCTCGCTTCGGTTTGGGAATACTTGGAGGATTTTTACATGTTTTTCAAAGTTGGGAATCGCTACGATAATATCGTCTAAATATACGAACACGTATGGTTTCACTTCGGGTTCCAAGACGCGGTACATGAGTCTTTGTACGTCGCAGGTGCGTTATGTAAGCCAAACAGCATCTTTTTGAATCGGAAAAGTTTTCTACCTGGTACTGTGAACGATAGATAATGTCGAGAGTCATCGGCTACATGTACGTGCCAGAAACTAATCTAGTAACTTGCAGATTGCCTTCTTTAAAACTCCAATAGTTAGGTAAGGTTTTCGTCTCGTTTGCTCTAACGCGTAAAATTATCTTTTTTCTAGCTGACGAGCATTCTTCCAGCGTTTCGGCATGCCGTCGTGGTGCCGAGATGCTTAGTGAATTTCCCACGGCTTAGTGTCTGTGTTAGGTTGTATCCTACTACAGTCTTTTGTGAGATGACCTCGGTGCCGGCACCAAAAGCAATAACCCCTATAGGTCTTGTTTTTTGATGTAAGTATTGTCGATGCTAACTGTGATTCCAGTGCGTTTTGTTAATCAATGGCACAAAAATTTCTACTGACGACTTCGAGTATTTTAGTCCTTTGCAAACAGTAATTGATTCTATGATTTTTTTCATATCTATTAACGGTATATGTGATTGGTAATAAAGTAAGACGTTTCGCATTAGGATGCTGATCTTCAGGTGTTCTGGCATTGGTGTGTACATTTAATTAAAAAGGGTTTCCATTTTAGCGAAGTACACTCCTATAGATTTGTGCTTGCCTTGCGTTCGGTGCCGGATTTCGTCGTACAAGGTTTTGCTGTCGTTCGGAGGCTAGGATTTGTCATTAAGCGCTACTCAGAGGTCCGTTCAAAAGAAACATGACGCTCGGTTCGACCTGTACCAAATCAATGCTTTGTCTGAAAACAAATCGAGAAAAGATTTGAACAAATATGAAGCACTCACTCCGCTACTTTACACGCTCAAGAACGTCCCGGCGGATTTTTGCACTGCGCTGGAAACTTAACACCCCTTTGTATACGGGTACGTATTTACTACTGCTGACTCGAATGTCGCTACTGCTAAGCTTAGCCTTAGGTGTAAAATCAATATTGTCTTTATCGGAATCTGACGATTCTGGCGAAGAATCTTTGTCTACCACATGTAACGTGTAAATTCGTAATTTGGCTGAAGGATAGGTAACTTTGCCATCACCCGTGTGAGATATCCGACCTCGAATCATATTCTTCGACTTTATGCACGCAGAGGGTGCGATGGTAGTTGACCTTCTACGGGTTTCCGATTCATTTTGTCTCACGAGTTTGTGATGGATGTGGCGGAAACGGATTGGTAAGAAAATGAGGTTTTCCCTCATCAATCGTCATCTAACGTAAAGACGTTTTCATTTTAAAAATCGTTAATAAATCCGCTCGAATGTCGCATTTGTAGAACGACGTAGCTGAATATTTTCTAACCAAAGTTATAGAGTAGGTTAGTATTTACACGTGGTGGATGTTTGCGACGTACCAACTATTTTTAGTTGTTTTAGCTGTAATTCTGTTTTGCTTCTCATGGATTAACGGAGTTTTGCTTATGGGTTAACGAAGGCGCAATTTCTTTTGGGTGATGTAGTTTGACTGATGGCGTCTTATTGTATACTTTGAGTTCGCCGAGGATCAGTTCGAAGTGGTGCCACATGCGAATGGGTATTCCTTAAGTAGTTTCTGGCCGAAAAGGTATTTATGTATCATCTAAGTTCCGCCGGCATAATCAAGCGGGGAATACGGCATTACCTCTGGTCACGCACTTCGGGGTTAATCGACTTACGATCGCGCTAGATTGTGTTGTGTCAAAATTTTAAACAACGTTACAATTTAAATTAAACGTATTAAGGACTGATTCCGTAATATCTGTGTAATTGCTAAATTTGTTCTCTCGTTAATACTCTACGCCTACTCAATGTCAATTTTGTTTATGCACTATCATTGTCAAAGTTTTAATCATTAATGTGCGAGAATGTAATTATCAGAGATTTGGAAGTACGTGTCGGATTGTGTTTCTGTCGCAAAATGAATTTCGACTAATTTATACTGGTCGTAAGCTTGAAGTCAAGATCTACTTGCTACCGTTTATTGTATTGCAGCATAGACCTGCTTTAAGCACTGTGATTTAAATTGTTTTGTTATTATGTATATGTAATTTGTACCAGTGGCGTAACAATAGATACTCATCTTTTCTCTTCAAGGAAATTTCTCTTAAGAAATAGTTGTTATTATGTATATGTAATTTGAACCAGTGGCGTAACAGTCGATACCCATCTTTTATCTTCAATGAAAGTGCTCTTAATAAATAATTGTTATTAATTTTGGGTATCTTTGATTTAGGAATGTACTTTGGGGGACTGCGAGTCTAGGATTTCCTTTTCTCCTGTCTTGACATCCTACGTTCTATTAAATTGCGAGAAAAGGTGGCGCAATCGGGCATTTAGCTTACCTAAAAATATTCTTTTTACTTCGACTTTTAACCTACGACCATGAGGTTAGCCGAAAGGTAAGCGTAACATCTCAGTTTAATCATTTTTTTCTTCTTTTTCTCCACCTCCCCCATTGGAACGTGGCATACAGATGATCCCTATTCCTCGACTGGTTCTGTACTGGCATCAAATGGAACCTATGATAGTATGGTTGCTAAGCAACTACGTCTTAATGATTATACACGCTGTGAAAATTTTGAATCAAGTTTTAAGATCTGTGCTAATAAAGTCCTTTGAGTCGCTTTATCTACAGAGGCTGTAGGCTTGGCACGTTGACATCTATCCAAAGCTGATAATCAATTTCTTCGATGTTACAACCAGTAGCTCGTATGTTAACTCGTCAAATTTTGCGGTTGACATGAGAAGTGAGAAGACGTTCAACAAAAAAAAGGGAAAACGACTGTTCTGCTATGCCCAATTAAACCGGATTTTAAGGAGGCTTGTGCGGGGGTTGCTTTTTGTTCTTATACCTTTTAATCGGGCCCCATATTGTGCGACAGCGTTGTGATTTGGTAGATCTTCCTTGCGTCTTAGCTATTTCACTTATTGAGGTGTGGGTGAGTTTATATTATTAAGGACGTAGGTTGTAAGAGCTTCTTTCTGTGACGGCAGATCGCCAATCAGTCCTTTTGACGTTAATTGGGTACTAAAGTTGACTCTGTTTGTTTGAAGTATGAAGGTAAGAATGTCTAAGAAAATAATACAACGCTTCAAGTAGTACAGCTTTAATCTGAACCAAAAGAGCGGCACAAGTATAACAAAAACAAAATAGGAATACTTATTTAAGCGTGCGATACCTGTATAACCCTGAACTATAAAATAAACGTGTAAACAGAATATATGTGTTGGTTCTGTGCAAGTAAAAAAGTAAAATACAAACATGAATAAACAACACTTTGGTAGCAACCTGTATATACGGTATCTAAAAAAATTAACTACGCAGCAAGAAAATTTCCAGTTAAGATTGGCTTTAGTTTTTTTTTTTCTAAAAGGTAGCTGTAAGTGACTATTTCTTTTTTTCTATTAAATGAATAGAACGGGCGGCCTTCAATGACGTCAATCAAGACTACACTACCGGAAACTCAAATACTATTGTACTATCTAGTGTTACAGCTCAAAGAAGCTAATTTTTTCAAGTCGGAAAGCTGTTCTTCCTATTCTCTCTGCTGTTTTCTTGAAAAATTTCCATTTGCCTTGCTTATCCCTGATATGTGACCCTTGAGATCACTGATAGCGGCAAGCGTTCGTTGTGACGTTGGTGCAGTACTCAAGAGATTTATTTTCATCAAATAAGAATACATTTAAATCAATCATATTTATACCGTAACAATGCTCATACAAAGCATTGAACTTCAGACCAGTCTAACAGACGCGAGTGCTAAACGTTTTTCTGAATTCGTGAAAAAATTTAAAACATGTTTTTCTTATTTCTAGGTTAATGTATTTTTATATTAAGGATGTTTATCCCTACTACTTAATATACTGGATCCTTAACACGATTATAAGCTGAACATAAAAAAGTGAAGTTAAAATTGGCCATTTGTAGGGTAGGTAAAATGTTATTATTTTTGAATAATTTGAATGTGAACGTGTTAGCGACATATAATGACAACCATCTTTAGGGTATTTCTTTAATAATAGTTTACAAGATTGTAACCATTAATATATGTCGTTGTAATATTGCTAACCAATCAGTTAATAATATTGGGCCTACCCTACAAATGGCCGCTTATGGCTTCACCTTTAATTCATTAGTTAGTTATCTAGTATATTATAGGAGATGTAGCGGTAAACATCCTTAACTCATACGATCAGTAACTTATACGCTGTGTCATTATATTTTTGTAAAAACACGATTTGTTTTGAATACATTAAAACCTGACTAGTGTGTTATTTATCAAAGAAGCATGTGCGTAGGTTTAAGATTTTTCTGTAATATACTTTTTTTAGATTGGTTTAAGCTTTAATGCAACTGAAATGTGGAAAATAGTATTGAAAAAAACATAAAAACTTAATTTTCATATATAATACATGCAATATAAATAACTGTAAACCTAGAAGAAAATCATAGGTGCATGCATATTTGTGCCAGTTTAATTACTAATACACTTCACTCCAATTATTGTATTTCTGTGATTCTTAAATTGGATTAGATAAGATTGGGTATTTATTAGAATCTCAATATGTATGTGAGCGAGTTAAAAAAAATCAGTGCTTTGCACGGTAGTCCGTTTTCATTATTGATTTTTACACATTTTTCTAATTTATTATTTGTAAAATAATAACACATAATGTTGGTGGTGATTGTAATACTTTTTTTACTTATAAGTTTCTTTTATTACAAATTTTTAAAAGTAAAAAATTATTGGTTGAAACGAGGTGTGCCGTTTATAAAGCCGTTACCAATAGTTGGTAATATGTGCAATAATTTGTTAAAAAAATTAAATGTGAAAGAGTTTATTATTGATATGTACAACACATATCCAACTAAAAGGTAAACAATGTTGTTTTCGTTATGTGTTTTTATATTGCAATTTTAGGTACTTTGGCATTTTTCAATTTCATCTGCCAACATTAATTATCCGCGATCCAGAATTAATAAAAACAATTTTGGTAAAAGAATTTGCCAGCTTTTCCGATCACAGTATGTTCAATCGTGGAATATGCGAACCATACGAAGGATTATTTCTTATAACAGGTAACTTTTTGTAATGGTTTAAACGATAATTTAAATTGTTTTTTAGCAAAAAAAGGGTGGCACAACTTAAGAACAGTTTTAAGCCCGTCTTTTACTAATGCGAAACTAAAATGTATGTTTAAACTTGTCGACGAATGTGGAAACTCGTTTGTCGATTATTTTAAAAAACTAGGAGAAGTCCCAGTTGATCTGAAAGATTCGTTTTCAAGATATACAAATGACGCAATTCTAACAACTGCGTTTGGCGTCAAATGTGAATCGTTTAAAGATAAAGATAATCTAATTTTGACTGTGGGAAAAAGAATGGTAGATTTTACTGGTATTAAAGGATTAAAAGCGTTTTCTTATAACATTAGTCCATTTCTTACTAAGGTAATTAAATACCCTTCAAAAAAATTTTTATTTAGTTTTATTTATAGTTGTTTAACGTGCAAGTTGTAAACGAAAAAAATGGAAAAGTGTTTGCTAACATCGTTGAAGAAACTCTTAAACTGAGGAAAGAAAAAAATATAGTACGACCAGATATGATCAATTTAATGTTGGAAACTAAAGCTAAAATGAAGACCGACTCTAATGAATTTAAAGATCAACACAATTTAGAACTTACTAACAAAGACATGACAGCAGCTGCTATTAGTTTTTATTTTGCCGGTTTTGATACAACATCAACTACCTTAACGTTTATAGCATATGAGCTATGTGTTAACCCCGACGTACAGAATAAACTACGTGCCGAAATAGACGAAACTATGGCACGTTGCAATGGAGAATTAACTTTTGAAACAGTTATGAACGTAAAATATCTCGAAATGGTAATTGAGGGTATGTTACTCAATATAATTAATCAACAAATTTTAAATTACTTGCTGTTACAGAGACGTTACGTATATGGAGTCCTGCTGTCTTTATGGACAGACTTTGTGTAAAAACTTTTACAATTCAACCAGTCAACCCCGATGAAAAACCTTTAACACTTCATCCCGGCGACAATATTTGGTTACCAATTGCAGGCTTACATCATGATTCTAAATATTATGATAATCCAGAAAGATTTGACCCTGAACGTTTTAGTGATGAAAATAAATCCAAACGTCATCCGTTTTCGTACATGCCTTTTGGCGGTGGTCCTAGAACGTGCATCGGTAATATTAATAATATAAATCAATATATGTACTAAAATATTTTTTAGGTAACCTGATATGCATTATTCGTATGCAAATTGCTTTTAATAAAAATAATACATAATTTTGAACTAGTCCCATGCGAAAAAACACAGATTCCGTTACAGATAACAGGTATTCTATCTGTACTTCCAGACAAAGGTGTATGGCTTGCGTTTAAACCTAGATCAACTCAAAGAACTGAATGACCAAATTATCTAAAACTTTGGTTTAGTTTACAAAATTTTTGTTTTTAGTCTAATAAAAATTATTTATAAGCGCAAATTTAATTTAGATTAAGTTTATGAAATTTATTTACTCTGTGTTATTATAAAATGTATTATGTTTTTTATTTATTTATAAATTAAAAAAAAATTAAATCTTATATTACATATATGCCATAGCGACATCTATTGAATCTACGCTACAATATCCACGTAATACGAGGTGAGCCCAAATGATTTGGGTTAAGTTAAATTTCCCACAAAAAAATTATTCAATTTTGTTGTTAAGTTAGTAGTAGCGTATTTAAGAGTTAATGAAAAATAATTTAAAGTTATGTAGTATGGTTTGAGAAACATTTAGTTTAACAACTGAACAAAATTTTTCACCCTTTAACGCGCAAGCAAGACTCTGGGGCTTTATTAAAAAGTTTTTTGATGACATATATGAATTACCATCCTGGTCTTTGAAACATAATGTGACATAAAAATTAGTTTACTTTAGATCTTTTTTTAAAGGGTGGTACACTGCTTCAAAAAAGTAATTGGACACTTTTAAGCACTACCTGCAAGGTAGGTAACCAAACTTACTGTTAGCGCGAACGTTTTCTTTTTAAGTCGTTTTCATTGCGTTCATTTTTGGTTTTGTGATTTCCTGTCCCCTCTTTTAAGTTACACTTTAAATACAAGTTTTTGATAATTACGACAGTACGTTACTTAGTTTTGAACCGATTATTACGTCTCCTTTCTCAAATTCTATTTCATTAATTTTTCTTACATGTTAATTGTGATGTTTAGTGCTTAAACCGTGCGCCCTTTTGTGCGTGCTAAAGACTTATCTCCACCAACCAGGGAATTAAGATCAGGGTAAGTCGAGCAATCGCTCATTTCTGGGTGAATCGAGGCCTTGATTTATTACGGGTTTGGGTGGTTGTGCGCTCCCGATTTTTCAGAAGAACCAGAAACTAAACGTAAGTAATTCGCAATTTCGTTTACTGATAATTACGGTGTGTTGCTACCGGAAGTCCTCTCTTTTCTTTGACATTAAATACAGTCCGCTGCTCGACTTCCGTGTCGCCGAAACATTTGGTCCTTTTCGAACCGGATATTTAAAGGATCCGTTTCTGTTACATTCCTTTCAACTGTTCAAGTTCATAACGATATCACTCGCGCGATAAGCATTTATTTAAGAATTTACGCCGAAGTTATTTCATATCACGAATAATGTCCGAAAGTGATTTGAATGTCCTGGTGGTAACGAGGTCACAGGTCTTTGCTGACCTCACTGATATCGCTGATCGCTGTTCTAATATTTCCAAAAAAGATGCGAAATTTCATCTATTTATGCTCGACGAATTGCTAATTTGCGAATCCAACTTTCGTGAAGTTCAGCGCCAAATATTAATTAAAAACACCGCTCTGGCTAAGAAAGATCAGGTTCCTACCGATTAAATACAAAAAAGCTTTAGAGATTTAGTTTACTCGATTCGGACCATATTTGCTAAACTTCAAAGTGCTGACACTGATAGCGGAGCATCACAACAACCATTCAGTTCTTCTTCTGACCCACGTCAAGGTTTCCTTCCGAAAATTGTAATTCCGCATTTCGATGGAAAAATTGCGACATGGACAAATTTTATCGGTCTTTTTGATTCATTAGTACATAACAATAAAAGCTTAACGTCTCTCGCTAAATTTCATTATTTGAAAACGTCTCTTGCTGGGGAAGCAGAATCCGTTATTGCTAGCTTTCCATTAACCGAGGCAAGTTATGAAATTGCTTATCAAGCATTAAAAGATCGTTACCAAAACGATAGGCGTTTAGCCGGAATGTACCTAGATAGCATTCTGAATTTTAAGCCTCTTGTTTCACCTACTCAAGAAAGTCTTAGATCATATCTTCAGGTACACCAAAATGCAGCCAGTGCTTTAGCAGCACTTCCCATTCAAAATCACTTTGAATTTATTCTCTTTTATTTAGCTATGCGTAATTTGGATCCATCTACCTCTTGTGAGTTTAAATCTCGGCGACAAAATGATGATTTTCCTACTTATAAGGAACTTATTGAGTTCATCAGTCGACAAGTGCGTAGTCTCGAACTATCTGCAGCTGAATTCAAATCACGTTCTTTGATCAAGGTCAAACCAAAAATCCTTATAGCCGCTGCTTCAGTTCCTCTTCGAAAAAAGGAGGTTGCGTTAACTTCCAAGCCGCATTTAGTCGCTTCGTCATTTAAACCTAATAAAGCAAATTCTGCTTACAATCGTTCTTTTTCATCATCTAAGCGATGCCCTGTATGTAAATCTGACCACAGTATTACTTGGTGTCCAGAATTCCAACGAATGTCCCTAGATGAAAGAGGCAAAGCCATGCGTAACCACACGCGTTGTTTTAATTGTCTCGGAGCTCATTTAATAACAGATTGTAAATCGGAACGATCGTGTGTGCATTGTGGCAGTCGTAAACATCATTCATTACTGCATTTGGATAAGGAAGATCATTCTAATCCTGTACTTTTGAAAGCGGCGACTTCCTCAAGTAATCTTACAGCTGCTCAAACAATGTCTTGTTGCCTTCCGCCTGCTCATTCTAATCATACCATTCTCCTAGGTACAATTCAAGCTTTGCTCCGAGATAGTTGCGGTGAGTTTCGCCCTGTTAGAGCAGTTCTGGATCCTGGTTCGCAAGTCTCTGCTATCACTAACGCAATGGTTAAAGGTTTAGGTTTAACTCCCAGCCCTTCTCACTTACAGATTTCGGGAATTGGACAAATGGGCTCCCGCACTCTTGGTACTGTTGACTGTGTAATAAAATCTCGTTACTCTTCCGAAATTATCACAGCTACTCCTTACGTACTTTCTTCAATATCTCAAAACCTCTCTTCGGCTCGTGTTTCTGAACAAGTCTATTCTAGTCTAAGACATCGTCAACTAGCAGATAAGTATTTTCATGTACCTGGCAAGATAGAAATGCTTATCGGAGCTGATCTATTTTCTACAGTCATTCGAGAGGGTTTCTCTATTATTACAGGTAATCCTTCAATTTTTCCTACTATATTTGGCGACGTTATTGTAGGTCCTGTCAGTCTGGGTTCGTTAACTTCTTCGGATGTCTCTCTTCTAACTCTTCAGTCCAATCCTACAGACTTCCTTGTTAAGTTCTGGAAAGTTGAAGAAGTACCTGTGGTAAAGATCCGTAACCCTGATGACGAATGGTGCGAACGCCTGTTTTGCGATACTCATGCTCGAACCTCCGAAGGTCGATATGTCGTAGCTCTACCTCTAAAACCCAACGCTGTCAAGGTAGCTGCGAACTCAAAGTCATCGTACACAGCCTTTTTAAACTTAGAAAAGCGTTTGATTCGAGATCCTTCCCGCTATGCCGCTTATCAACAATTTATATCTGAGTATCGAGATTTGGGCCACATGTCCGTTGCTACTTCTTCTTCGTCATACGTGCTACCCCATCACTGTGTTTCGAAATGTATTGAAAAGGGGACGAAGATTCGTGTGGTTTTTAATGGTTCGTCTTCTCTTCATGGTAAGTCTTTAAACGAGCAACTTTTAAGTGGTCCTAAGCTACAAAAGGATATTTCTACAATTCTGATAACTTTTAGGTTAAATCCGATCGCGTTGTGTTGTGACATTCGCATGATGTATAGACAAATTTTATTACGTCGTGAAGATCGTTGCTTACAACACATTTATTGGCGCGAATCCATTCATAATCCTGTCGTCGAGTATGAACTAAATACGGTAACGTACGGTTTAACTCCTTCCGCTTACCTGGCTCAGCGATGTCTTCAACAATTAGTTGAGGACGAAGGATCTGATTACCCGACTGCGTCCGTCGCTATCCTTAAGAATACATATGTTGATGACGTGATAACCAGTGTTGGCACCGTTGAGGACGCGCTAATTCTCCGCACCGAACTTGCTCGTCTTTTGGGAAAAGGAGGTTTTGAATTGCGCAAATGGTCCAGTAATAATCCTAAAGATTTAGAAAGTCTTCCTGAAGATCATTTAGAAACTCCTCTAATGTTTTCGACCGAGGATAAGTCTCTTAAGATCCTTGGTCTGTGCTGGAATCATCATTTAGACACTTTTTCTTTTCAAGTTCAGCCCTTTAGTGGCGACTGCACCAAAAGAGCAGTTTTTTCTTATATTGCTAGAATATTTGATCCTCTAGGGTTCCTTTCCCCTTTGGTTTTTACAATAAAGCTCGTTCTACAGCGTATATGGACCGAAGGGCTTGATTGGGATGATGTTCTTTGCCCGGCTCTTGCCTCCCAATGGACGAAATTGGTCGACGGTTTGCCTTACCTCTCTCAAATACACATACCAAGATGCATCTCCCCTTCTTTTCATAAAATCTTACACGTTGTTGGATTCTGCGATGCTTCTCATTTACGCTTGCTCTAGTTCCGCTGAGTCTCAACAAATACAATCGTGCCACCTCATAATCGCTAAGTCAAAGCTAGCCCCATTAAAAGTTTTGTCAATTCCAAGACTCGAACTATGTGGAGCGCTCCTGCTGGCGCGCCTTTTCCATTCGATTAAACCTCTTTTTGCCAGTAGTATTATTAGAGAAGCTCGCCTTTACACTGACGCTCAAGTAGTTCTTGCGTGGCTCTCTCTTCCTCCGCATCGTCTTCATACCTTTGTCGCTAACCGTATTGTCACTATTCTCGATCTCACTGAACGACAACAATGGCATCACATTGATACTGCCGAAAATCCTGCTGATTTAGCCTGTCGTGGTACTACTCCTGAAGTTATGAGCAGCGCTTTTTTCTGGATTTCCGGTCCTACTTTTCTAAGTAAGCCTTTGTCGCAGTGGCCGTCTCTTGCTATTCCTACCGTTTTGTATTGTTCGTTATTTGATCTTAAAGTTGGCGCAACCCTTCTTGCTCGCGTTGTGCCTTCTCATCCTTTGCTCCCCGTCATTGAACGATTTTCTTCTTTTCAAAAAATGCACCGGACGTTTGCATGGATACTTCGTTTCTTTCAAAACACCCAAGCTCGCAACACAACCTTTTCTTCTGATAAGCTTCTGCCTCTCTATCCTGCCGAACTACAAAAGGCTACGCATGCTTGTGTACGAATCACTCAAGCCGCTTATTATAGAGAAGAGATTGCGCTGCTTCGGCAAGGTAAACGCCTCCCTTCCTCTTTAGCACAGTTGTCTCCGTTTATGGATGAGGAGGGTCTCCTTAGGGTGGGCGGAAGGCTGGGCCACTCCGCTTTGCCGTCATCTTCTCGTCATCCGCTGCTATTACCTCAGCAAGCTCATCTCTCCGCTCTTTTGTGTTCATACTATCATGTCGTCTCTCTTCATTCTGGTCCTCAGACCGTTCAAACTTTATTACAAACTAAATTCTGGATCATTTCGTTGCGTAGTCTTCTAAGAAAGCGCATCCGTCAATGCATGACGTGTCACCGCTTTAGAGCTAACACGTTTAAGCCAACGATGGCGCCTTTACCTGCGGATCGCGTTAACCCGCAAATGGCTTTCACCGTAACCGGCGTAGATTATGCAGGACCTTTTACTGTTAAGGTTTATACTCTTCGTTCGTCTCGTACTACAAAAGGCTATCTATGTTTGTTTGTCTGCACCGCAACCAAAGCTGTACATCTAGAGTTTGCTTCGTCTTTATCTACAGAAGCTTTCTTTGCTTGTTTAGACAGGTTCATCGCGCGTCGGGGAATACCATCTCGCATCAGATCGGACTGTGGCCGCAATTTTGTTGGCGCAGCTAGACAGCTTGCTGAGCTGTATGATTTTTTGCGCAAAAACAATCATTCGTTGTGCGAGCGTCTCTCTCTTCGTAGTATTCAATGGGTCTTTAATCCTCCATATGCTCCTCATTTTGGAGGACTTTGAGAAGCCGCTATTAAGTCCGCCAAGCGTCTTTTATATCGCAAAATTGGTAACACGGCCTTTACATTTGAAGAGTTTTGTACCATATTTTCTGAAATCGAAGCGGTATTAAATAGCCGTCCGTTGTGTGCCCTTTCATCTGATTTCGCCGAAGCTGCAAACTATTTGAGCCCGGGCCATTTCCTTATTGGTGAGCCTTTGCTATCTTCTCCTTCCTTTCTAGATACTAACCACTTCACTTTCAAACAACGCTGGCGTCATCAAAACAGCATAATACAGTACTTTTGGCGTCGCTGGTCTGCTGAATATTTGCATACTTTAACTCAACGAACAAAATGTTTTCAACATAACCCCGATCCTCAAGTGGGGGATGTAGTGCTAGTTCAGGATTCCAACCGACCGCTAATGTCATGGTTGCTTGGTCGAGTGACTGCGTTACACCCAGGATCTGATGGTCTCTCTCGGATAGCCACCGTTAAAACTGCCGGTGGTCATCTCACTCGCTCGCTTTTGCGGTTAGCTCCGCTTCCAGGACCCGTTTAAATTTCTTTCCTTCTTATTTTTTCTATGTTATTCCTTTTTTTATACTCTTTTAATTTTTTTAAAATAGAGCATCGCTGAGTTTAGGTGGGCGGTATGTTAGCGCGAACGTTTTCTTTTTAAGTCGTTTTCATTGCGTTGCATTTTTGGTTTTGTGACTTGCTGTCCCCTCTTTTAAGTTTCACTTTAAATACAAGTTTTTGATAATTACGACAGTACGTTACTTAGTTTTGAACCGATTATTACGTCTCCTTTCTCGAATTCTATTTCATTAATTTTTTTTACATGTTAATTGTGATGTTTAGTGCGTAAACCGTGCGCCCTTTTGTGCGTGCTAAAGACTTATCTCCACCAATCAGGGAATTAAGATCAGGGTAAGTCGAGCAATCGCTCATTTCTGGGTGAATCGAGGCCTTGATTTATTACGGGTTTGGGTGGTTGTGCGCTCCCGATTTTTCAGGTGGTTGTGCGCTCCCGATTTTTCAGAAGAACCAGAAACTAAACGTAAGTAATTCGCAATTTCGTTTACTGATAATTACGGTGTGTTGCTACCGGAAGTCCTCTCTTTTCTTTGACATTAAATACAGTCCGCTGCTCGACTTCCGTGTGGCCGAAACACTTACGTTATAACAGAACGGCTAGTTAAATTTGACAACATTGGCATTGTAGACATTACTTGCAGCGATATTACGCGGTTACTAACCATTCTTTATAAGCACCGCTTCAAGCGTTCAAAGAACATGTTTTTTTGCTGCAAATATGTATCTAAATTGTACCATAACGATTCATTTTTTTTTCTCCGAATTTTTTATTTATGTTCTCTGCTCTAGTAGTTATCCGTTTTGGCGTTCTTTTAATTATCTTTCAATTAGCACACCGAGTACGATCCGAAGTGTCTTGAATTGCCGCCTGTAGTTAGTTACGGTTAAATTTAGGTAACAAAACATCAACGTCTTAAAAAAATATGAGGCAAACAAGTATGCGTAATGCCATTGATATCACAGTAATTTAACAAGTTTCAATTTCAGGTATATTGAATCATTAAGTTATGCAACACCCTGTACGACTAAGTAATTACAATAGCAAAAGTTATCTTAAAAATTGAACGTTAACAAATATAATGTTTATACAAACTGTAAAGCGAGACAGTAGCATAGTCAATCAGCCTCGAGTTTGAATAGTTTGAAAGATTAAAAAAACTGCGTGAACTACTTGTGAATAATTTAGCAGTAATTAAACGAATTCTTGAATTTAGTACACAACCTTTCCCACTCATCGATTGAATTTTTTTCGTTTTAACCAATCAAATTTTTATTTTAAAAGAGTCACTGGGCATTTCGTTAGCACGCGGTTTTTACGGAAACGGAAGCAAATCCAATATTATCGACGGAGTTTAAACTAAGCAAAATTTATACAAGAAAAAGAATCGTAAAAGATTTATAACAGGCGGCTGTTATGTTATATTTGAAATTGATTGACATTTATTGATTCAAATTCTTAGTTGATCTAGCTTAATATTAGATCATATCAGAAAAAAGAGATAATGATTGCAAGTAAACAGTACTGTTTCTAATTAAATTAATTTTACAAATCATATAGATCCCAGTGGAGTTGCGAGCATAACTGGCGCCCGGGGCACAATACCTTTTGGGCGCCCCTCGAAAAACATAGATAAAAATCAACACTCATTTTAGCAGGAAAAAAACATTGTTTTTTTAAGTTTCGTTAACGCTTACAACGAGATTTCAATACATCTACATGTTTTCAATGGTATTTCAATACATATTATTAAACTCCAACACCGTTCAACCGATCACCATGAAAATTGTTATGCATATGTATTTTTTTATGGAGAAGGTTTTGTACCTCTCCACCAGGTGGCGCTGCAGCATATCAACTACTACACGGTTAAACAGATCATCCTAAAAATTGGCATGTACACTAATTGGACACATTTAAGCGCGACCTGCAAGGTAGGCAACCAAACTTACGTTATAACAGAACGGCTAGTTAAATTTGACAACATTGGCATTATAGACATTACTTGCAGCGACATGACGAGGTTACTAACCATTCTGTATAAGCACCGTCTCAAGCGTTCATCATCAGACATCGTACTTGCCACAGATAAAATATTTATATAGTAACTTCTTTGAGAAAGTCGTCGGACGTTCGGTCGTTGTTGCCGCTTCTAGCATTCGCTACCGCGACCGAGTCGTTTCGGCCGATGCCGTCCGACAGTTCCGATTCAGTGCGCGGGACTTCATTTGATTTAATGTATAGCAATAACGTTCGTCTACGGCCGTCCGATGACGGTGCGGCCGGGCCGATTCAGTGCGTGTGCTCCTTAAGTCTGACACTATGTTTTATTTATTATTACATTTACTTTAGTAAAGATCACTATTAAGCCATTAAGTTATTTATTAATACTGACATAATTAGTGATGGGCGAATCCGGATTAAAAATAACCCGTTATCCGGTTATTGTGATATCCGGATTAACCCGGGTACAGCAAACGGGTGACGGATAATACGAGCGATATGAGCGATACCACACGGCTACCAAAACATACGTGCTAAAACCGAACCTGACCGATTACACGGATAGTGTATGCGCATACGGATTACGGGCTATCCGGGTTATGTTTTGAGATGACGGGTACATGAAGCCGTTGTTTCTTCGGTTTCTTCAGTTAACCAAAAGTCAACGATGAAGTAAGTGTGGATTCGAACGGATACAGATTCGTAAAAAAGGAACTTATGCTCCTAAATCTAAAAAGCTGGAATAAGATTGGGTATTTATAATTACAAGCGTCTGAACGTATTTAGTAATCGCAAAAGTGCGATAACATTTTGTCTTGTGTAAATATATTCAAAATCTTATTTACTACCAAAAACGCAGTGTTTTTATTTTAAATTGTAGTTTTTTTGATGCACACAAAAAATTCCTACAGGCATATTTAAAATTATGACACGTTGCTTTACTAGCTCGTCAATAAAACAAAGCTATTTTTACATTGCAACTGAAAAGATGTGCACTATATTATCGAAAGCGTCTGAAAGCGTGTTCTGTAACCAAACAAAAGCGATCATGTATGTTTTTCTCACGTGCTATATATAAATTTGTTATCTACTACTATTTTATAAAGAAAAACAATCAATGTTAAAATGTGACGAACAGATAATTAAAATTAACTATTGCCATGGTTTACATTTTTCTGTATTTCAACTTTGTTATCGCATTAGTGTCCTAATAACTTCCAATGTATTACTAAATTAATAAAATTACTGTTATGCGACAGTGTATAGAAATTTTATACAACATTCTGTCGCTAGAAAAATATCACAAAACTGTTTTTTTTCCAGAATAAAAACTATACGGAAGTAGTTCATTAATACGATAGTGAAAGAACTATTTGGCAAAAATCTGAACAGAACAGAGTATATAATGATAAATTCAGAATATACTAGGTATATTTAAAATGACAAAAAACGAAAATAAAAAGTTCTTACTGGCGTTTAATTGCCTCAGTTGTATCTTAATTATATATTCAATGGTTGTACTCAGCTAATAGCGCTAGTATATGTAGTATAGTAATTCATTCTCATTTCAGACCGATACAACGCGGTTTATTAGTCATCGCTAACGGATAATTTCGTACCCGGTTATAATCCGGATACCAAGATTATCCGAATCGGATAAACCGGTTATCGAAATCATCCGGTTAGGCCCATCACTAGACATAATCCTACAGGCATTATAACAACTAACTATAGACAGTGTTGTCAAACTTAACTATATGACACATCTTTCCTTTCCAAACAATACACAACAAACATTTTATACAAAATCATTATATCTAGTTGGTCTTACAATAGCACGACCACTTCTTGTTTTTATCACATCTTGATAACTATTACATTATTTGAAATCTTATTTTCTATGTCACTATCTATCCTATCCTCTACATTTCTAACTGTTTCATTTAATTTTCTACTTTCCTCAACATTTACAATTTTATACCCATTTTCTACTTCATTATCCTCAAACTGAGATTTATTATTATTTATTAATACTTGATCATTAGGTTCAAAATTGCAGTTTTGTTATAATATTCTTCCACCTTAATTCTTCTATAAATGTTTGAGTTTTTATTCTGTTGTTGCACCTTTGACTTTAGTTGATTCGTTGTTACAGGTAATGTAGTTCTGAGCAATTTATTATTTAATAGTTCCGACGATGAAAAATTTAATCCAAATAATGGTGTTACACGATATTCCAACAAGCATTCCCACAATTCTGTTCCTGTTCTTCTGATTTTTTAATGATATTTTTACAAATTCCAAAAACAGCTTTTTCTGCCATTCCATTGGACTGTGAATGCTTTGGACTTATAAATAAAAATTGCATATCTATTTCACTTGCAAATTTTTTAAATCTTAAACGGTTGTACGGATTATTATCAGCTACAAACATTGACGGTATGCCATGCACTGAAAATATTTCTTTTAATTTTTCTATTTTTTCTAGCATAGTTTAATTTTTTAGTTTTTTTAATTCAATCCAATTGCTAAAATAATCTACAACTAAATAAAATACTCCTTTGTTATTCTAAAATATCTGACCCTACTTTTCAAAATGGAAATTTTGGCATTTCTTGTTGTATTAGTGGTTCTTTTATATTAGCATGGCTGAATTTTTCACAAACTCTCCATGCTGATATCAATTTTTTAATATCAGCTAACAATCCTATCTAATAAAATATGTTACGAGCTCTTCTCTTTGTGTTTTTCATTCCAAAATAAGCTTTATGTAATTGACGTAGCATATACTGTTTTAATGTGTCTGGTATTACTACTTGGTCTGAATAAAATATAATTCCTTCTTCGCAAATCAGGTCATTTCTTAATTTATAGTACTGCTTTAATTTTGGTACTTTTATCTTTTTAATGTCCGGCCATCCTTTTTCACAGTAAACTTTAACTTTCGGTTCCGGTGAACTAGCATATGCTGCTCAATTGAGTTTGCGAACTGCTGGCCAAAAGGACGCTGCTAAATTGATTTACGAGGCAGTTGAGACAAGACCAAGTAGACCTTCCAGAATAGGAGAAGCATGGACAAAAGCGGAAGAAAAAAAATAAAGCCGTATTCATCCGATGAAGCACTGGCTTTATTCATAGATACCAAATTGACAAAGAGTCAATACATAAAAATTAGAGTTCAAGCAAAAACAAGGATGGCGGATATCTATCCAAGTTACCACAAAATACAAGCTGCAAAAAAGGCATGCTATCCTCCAAACAAAGCTATCACAATTACTGAAGCTCTAATGGAGGTACAACTTCAAGTTCTTTTAGATTTAACTATAAGAAGACTCGTATTGTCGCAGGAGGAAGTATTTACAACCATGGCTAATGACATTTCACAAGAACTTGTTCTGATTTCCAAATGGGGTTGTGACGGAAGCACTGGACACAGTGAATATAAACAAAAATCTACAGACAATTTTCGGGATAGTGATATGTTCATAAGTTCTTTTGTGCCGCTTCAATTGTCTTCTATGTCAAAATCAAAAAATTAAATAATTTTGTGGCAAAATCCACGGCCTTCTTCAGTGAGATATTGTAGACCAATTAGGTTACATTTTAAAAAAGAAACGACAGAATTATCAACACAGGAGATTGATAATACCCAAGAACAAATTAACAATTTACAAAAGACTGAGGTTTGTGTTGCAGGGAAAACGTTTTTTGTAACACAGAAAATGGCACTTACAATGTTGGATGGAAACATTTGTAATGCTGTCACTTCAACAACATCAGCGCAGAAGTGTTATATTTGCAACGCAACCCCTACAAAAATGAACGACCTGGAGGCAGTAAGTGCAAAAACCGTAAATGAGAGTGCATATCGTTTTGGCTTGTCACCATTGCATGCGTGGATAAGATTTTTTGAATGTTTTATTCATATTTCCTATCGCATGGAATTTAAAAAGTGGCAAGTCCGAAGAAAAAAGAATTTTTGAAAATCGAAAAGAGACGCTGCAGTAAGATTTCAAAAATCAATTAGGACTGTTAGTTGACCACGTAAAACCTGGAGGTAGTGGTACTTCAAACGATGGCAACACGGCTCGGCGGTTTTTAAGAACTTCGAAGTCGCATCCAAAATTACGGGAATTGATGAAGGGCTGATCAAAAGATGCTCAGTAATATTGGAAGCCATTTCATCGACTTTTTTTATAGATAGAGAAGCTATTAAAACTTATGCATTCGAAACAGCTAAATTATACGTAGATTTATATCCGTGGTATTACATGCCTGCTTCGATGCATAAGATTTTAATTCATGGTTCTGATATTATTGCTCATGCCTTACTGCCAATGGGACAGCTGTCCGAACAAGTGCAAGAATGTCGCAATAAAGATTTAAAATTTTATAGAAGGAGTCATACTCGAAAAACTTCGAGAGAAACAACCAATCAAGATTTACTAAATTTGTTACTTGTTTCGTCGGATCCTTATATAACATCTGTGAGGAAGTTGCCTCCGAAATTTAGACAAAATCTTTCTCGTGAAGTTTTACAGCTTTTAGCTCCTCCAAATAAAGAAGAGGAAGTTTTAGTGACCGCTATGTCACAAGATGTTTCTGACGAGTCAAGCGAAACGATGTCAGACAGTGACGAGAGTGATTAAACGTCATTTAACTTATAGATTTCTGATTAAAATTATTTACAAAGTCAATATAAAACGTTTTTGTATCATTTACAACCTTGTAGAAATATTTTTCTATCGATAAATAATTTTGTCCACGTTTGCTGGTCATTCGTCCCACTGTGGTATGCTATGATTGTCTGAGTTGTTTCTTGCAATTGATCTATAATACCCAACTTATGAACATAATTCAGAGGCAAAACATTACATAGTGCACCTGTATCGAGCTTAAAACTAATGTTGCAATTATTAATTGTTACTGGTTCCTCCCATAACTTATATTCTACATTACATTGAGCATTATCTATTTCTGTTAAATCAATAAATATATCAGTTGAGCTTTCACTTCCCACATTCAAATCATGTTTTAGTATCATTCCTTACTTCAATCCTTGTACTTGCAGTACTAACATCAACAGGTTTATTACAGTTGATACTTAAATTATACCGTCTATTTCTAAATCTACACACAAATGCAAAATGATTAAAACCACCACACTTTGTACATTTTTGCCCATAAGCATAGCACTCACTTTTTTATGTTTTCGTCCACATTTGTAACATTCATACACCCTTGCATTTCTTATTTCATCTACGATTTTACATGTTTCACTCTGTAGTCCTTTATTTTACTTCTTGGTGGCCTCGAACAAGCTGCACTGCTTTTCTGCTTCATTCAACGTTAGCTTTGATTCTCTGAATAATCGTTCTTGTAAACCTGCATTCTGTATACCTAAAACTAATCTATCACGTGTTAGAGATTCTTCCTGTTTATCAAAACTGCACGGTTTTGCCAAGGTCTTCAGGTTTTTTATACAACTATGTCATCGTTGTTTTTAGTACGCTTGAAAAATTTATACATGTTATCCGTTTCATTACTACGTGGAGTGCAATACTCTTCAGGCGCTTTTTCTTACTTGTCTAAACTTATTCTCTTCTCCTTCCTTTGCTGATTCTAACTTAAAGGTAGAATAAACTTCTTGTGCCTCTTCCCCAGCAATATTTAAAAAAATTGCAATTTTGCTTTTCTTGGATTTTTGATTTAATTCTGCTGCTTCTATATATGTATATATATATCAAACGACTTCTTAAATTTTTCATAATTAACACATTGTTTCACCAAAGATCGTGAAAAAAAGTGGGACGTATCTCATTAACTACACTTTTTTTCATTCATTTCAATTCTTAGCGTAAATTGTAAATGAGCAATTTTCGATGCTATCCTCGATATAGCCCTCTGCAACAACACTTATACGCAAGCCGCCGTGTCTCTTCAAAACTTGGATGTTAGCTTCAGTGTCGACCAAAGGTCGTTGATGTCTTTCGAAAAGAATGGCATGTGAAACTGTTTGATTTCAGTATCCCTAAGAACACAACAATTTTTTTATGATAAATTGTAGAAGGTACTAATTGGTTGTTTTTTGCAGTTGCCTTGTCAATAAAATATAAATAGTTGCAATGGTCCACATTTTTTGGTCTCAAATTCAAATAGTTTTTGTAAAGCTCAATTCCATTTACTTAATCTTCTGATCAAGATATGTAGATGATGTTTTTGCAATTTGGTCTCATGGTTTAGATGAACTACAAATATTTCTTCAATACCTTAACAATCGACATCCTAACATAAAATTTAGTATTGAAAAAGAAATTAATGGTACCTTACCTTTTCTTGATGTAAAAATAGAAAGAAAATTAGATGGTACTTTAATACATTCAGTTTATCGAAAACCAACACATACAGATCAATACATAAACGCAAATTCTCATCATCACCCAGCTCAGAGTCTTGGCACGATTCGCACATTATATAATCATGCAACAATAATTTGTCACCAAGATAAATTACAAGAAGAATTAGAACACCTTAAAAAAAGTTTTTATAAGAAATGGTTTTAATAAAGAACAAATTAAAAAGTTTCTTAGACCAAAGACAAGACCTACTTTAACAGATGATTCAACTATTAGCCAAAACTTTGTAATTCTACCTTTTGTTTCCAACATAAGTGACAAAATTGGAAGAATACTAAGTAAACATAAGATAAAAGTAGCTTATAATACTACTAATAAGATTAAAAATTTGTTGAATCCTATAAAAGACAAAATACCTTACAATACCTGTGGAGTGTACCAAGTCCCATGCACTTGTGGCAAGGTATATATTGGCGAAACTGGTAGAACTATAGATACGAGATTAAAAGAACATAAAAGACATCTTCGTTTAATACAACCTACTAAGTCTGCCATTGCCGAACATGCACTTGACACTCTTCATGATATAAACTTTGAGAAAACTAAAACAATTTATAAAACTGGAAATCAAGAAAGATTAGAGAAGCTATTGAAATTATTATACATCCTAACAATTTCAATAGAGACAGTGGTTACGAACTATCTTACACCTGGTTACCTGATATTTCTTAATCTTAATTTGTCCACCAATTACACTTAAACTACGTCTAGAGTTTTTATGGTGGTTTTCCTTTAGACCTTCGAGCAAATGCTGTAGCTAAATAAACTTGCGTCTATTATCTAGTTCCCTTAAAAAATTGTTTTTAGTTACCTTAGTTTTTTATAATTGTCAAATTAATTTAATTTTTGCCTGACGAAGAACTTAGACAAAGTTCGAAAGCTAGCAATTGTATTTCTAAATAAATAAATATACACCATTTACCCAAAAAAATAATTTAATAATGTTTTATGGTGAAAGTTTTATATCAACTTTTTAAATGTAATGGAACTACTACCTTAAAATAGCATTTATGGTTTTGCAGTAAGTTTTCAATCGAAAATTCATACTATATATAGTAATTATTTAAACAACTAATTTTCCACACATGCGACACGCTTCCAAACGTCTTTACAATTAGGTGAATATAATTTTTAAATGGCATTCTACTTATTATTACTTTTTTTACGGTGGCCGCAAGATTATTTTTTATCTCTTTCCGTTTATAAAATAAACCCTTTTATTATAGATAACTTAAGATTAATAAATTTATTGTTAAAAGCACTTCAAGCAACTGAAATTGTCAAAACTAAAATTGTCGAATGTAATTCAAACGCTAGCTAAGTTTTCTCCTACTTTGCCTTGGACTGTTTGGTTTGACTTTGATACCAATTGAAGACTTCGGTGCAAAAACCAAGTAATTCACATTTTCAAAGGTGTTGGGAAATTAAAAAAAACTGATTATTTCATTTAAAAATAGAATAATGTAAACAATCTGTTTTCAGGGCGTAGGAACGTTAATAAAAAAGTGCCATGATAGGGAATAATATAGAAACATATACGTAAACTATGTCAAAAAAAATTTTGAAAATTTGGACTTACCTGGTTGTTGCCCAGAACAGTTTTAGAAAATATTACAAAATTGTTTAAATAGTTTTCTTGATAAACGAGAACAAAACTAACATAATATAAAAATAATAAACAAAATCACACATCTACAGTGTTACATAAATGAAGAATCTGAGTCGTAAACATCGTCAACTGTATTGCTATCTTCTTGTAGAACTTCATTATCATCGGTTTCTCCGAAGATCATTCGATAATACCATAGATCGGCGGCCGGTACATATTTTGTCGAGAGAAGTTTAACATCGGCAACTTTTTTCTCTTTAAGAGGCAAAGGATAGGGTTGTATCATCTTTGAACTTGGAAAGGACAACGACAAATTTTCCTTTTGAATGTAAAACCTTGTAAAAACCAGTAATGATTTTAAAACGCTGCATTCAACATAATTAAATCCTTTTTGATACTGAAATATTCTGTATGTAGAAATGCTAAACTTAGTTTTTTCTTTGCTAACAAAAGCAGTTTTGAAAAAAGGTTTAAAGTGTTTGGGAAAATCCATGATCATGTATTGATCAACGTTGATAACTTTAAACTTTTTTGAAGTTGAGCTAGTTCTTTCCATCCATCAGGTATATGTACCCTTTCTTTGCGTCTTTTAGCCTTTTCAATCAAGGCAAACGACCGGTCACATGGTAGGAAGCTATGTCCGGGCTCTGGATACTGGTGAATGATCTTCAAAATGCCCTTCTGGTTGATGTTCGTTAAAGTATATGAATATTTTACCAAAGTATGGTTCTTATTTTCGGCAAAAGCGTTATCGGAAAATAGATATAAAGTCCTTACCGTATCTGGCAGATAAGTATTTATATAATGATGCAAAAAGCTAATAACTTCTTTGCTGCCCTTCTTCGAGGTGACCTCGTCATACATATAGAAAACAGAAGTGCCAGTCTTAGCAGAGTGTACACAAAAGTTGTACATCCACAGCTGTCTTTTATAAAAGACGTCGCCAGCTGGAACATGCGGTAATGGTAAATTCTGTTGATAGTCGAAACATAGCACTTCAACAGAGGTGTCATTTAAGGAAAGTTTCGATTTCTCCTTTAATGAAGTATAAAACATTTCAGACTTGCGTATGTGTAACTGTTTTTGGGCTTGCAAAGCGCCTTTATTTTCAACGTTCTGCTCCGCATTGATCATGTTTTGCATTCGGTCGCATGTCTGACAAGTATCTGATCTTGGGGAGCCGAAGCTTATATTAAAGTTTTGTACAAAATAACGATGATAAAAATCGTAAGCTATCCGTGGTTTGATTTTTTCTTTACTTTGTTGCATTTCTCTAAATATCTCGGGCTCATATTTTTCTAAAAATAGTTTGTGCATTACAGTTACATTTAGCTCTGCCGGCAAGTAGTATCTTCCATTATTTTTTTCCCTACTATAATGGGAAGATCGCCTTGGGAAATTTTGTTATATGGTCATCAATGGTTTTAACAAAGTTTTCAGGGATTTTGTTAGGTCGATTGAGGTGTCTTCCTCTCATGTCTGGTTTGGACGAAACATTTGATTTCAGATATTTTGCAATGTTTTCTGCTCTAAATTTCGTGATACCATGTTGCACATTGCACTTTTGCAAACTGGGTATTCTTGCCCCTTAACCCGAATCTAAAATAAAAGAAAGAGTGCCATTAATATAGCCTATTGCTTATGAGTAGATGTTTTAAAATATATATAAATATTACGCCTAATATATGTACTCATAATAAATTAATATTAATGGCTTACCTTATATTTAAAGGAGTATTCTTTTTCTTTTCCCGATTCGGTTCTGCTCGTTCTTCTGGCAACAGTTTGAAGAGTAATCAGTCCAGCCAAGTAAATATCTTGCTTCTCCTTATCACCGATTGCATTAAATCTTTCGAAAACTTTTTGGATGTTATCATCTCCAATCAACTCGAAACACTTTAAGCGGCATTTACATTTAGCTCCGATACTTCTTGCCGGTATTACGATTCCTTTCGCAGACCTATAATAATAATAAATATGTTGTTTCGATTGTCCTATCGTTAATAGTAATAAAATATACAGGTTAACATAAACAAAAATATAAAACTTACGTATGTATTTCTCCCTTTGCTTTTTTACTCTTTCTTATATTTCGTCGCCATGTCTCACGGCAACGAATGCGTTTCTTGCCTTTTTTAAGAGGACGTTTATCATTTTTTGTTCGCTTTACCAGTTTTTTGCTTTTTGATTTTGTATCCAATAAAAGATGTTTATTGACACGACTAGGGCCAGGGTTATTTTCGTCACTGGGTATATTATATTCACTCCCGGACGATTGGAAAGGTTCTTCTTCGGACGACGATGACATTTTCGCGCGTAAATTAACTGGTTACAACGCGAACAACACTCTGTCACTGTTATTTGCATACTAATGAATCATACCTCGCGACACCCGTACGATGTAGACCAGATTAATCCCCTACCACCGCTAAATGAATAATTCGATGCAAAAGGTATGTTCTGGACTTGCCTGATTTATGCTACCAATACTTTACCAGGCAAGTAAGATTGTACATTACAAGCGTTCGACTTACCTGATTTTAGCACCAAACGATCCGCAATGATCTAAATAACCAGAAAATGCGCGAAAGTAAATTTTGATAACAATTGGACTTACCTGGTTTTTGCACCGAGGTCTTCAATTGTAAAATTGCTTGAAATACCTTGATAACATATTATTATTAGTTTGACATTCTGTTAATAGCGTTATTTGCGTCAAGTACACGAAAAAAACATCACGATGAACACGTTAGAAAACCCTCACTCGTAAATTCAAACATGTACACTCACTCGAAAACTTGTAGATCAATATACTATTGATGACTAAGTCGCAACATTTAATTAAAAAATTAAACAAAATTGAGGTTTTATCTTAATCTGGTTTGTAACCAGATATACACCGTTGTCTTAAAGTTGCATAGCTATGTAAATATAAATCAATTTAAATTATAACAAGTGTTTTTTACATTGTTTCGAACTGCACTTGAATTCTATTGGTGTTCATTTTTATTTACATCTAGAATCTATATAACTGTATATGTATCACCAATCTTCAACTTTTAACGTTCTATCCAAATATTTGCATCTAGTTATTATCCCCAGCACAAATATTTTGTGCCGCAAAGCCTGAAATACTTATCAAAAATATTTCAGCCAAGTAAATTAAATATAATTGTCGTAGCTGATCAATAACACTAAGTAGTGTTTGCTAACGTCTAGTATAAAGGTAAACACAAACTTTATTACACAAATTTCTAGAAGTACTTAAAAACATTGCATGTTTAGAAAGCATTTTGGAGCGAAGTTTTAAAAAAATTTATATTACACTATAAGGAATCTTGTAGAAAACACAAAGAATTATTTTTGGGACTACCTACTTATATAAATAAAATACTCAAATTATGCATTAAATTGTAACCTTTACTATTACTGTTTGACAGAAACACAATTCAATAAAATTTTGAATGCTCCATTAATTGGAAATCAAACTCAAACAGTTTCTTTGTTTTTAAGTTTCTATAGCAACTAATTTTACAATAGCGTAACAAATAGGATGCCGTGTACGTAGTTTCTTAGTACAAAAGTTAATTAAATAATCAATCACTTATCTTTATTAATCGCAAACATAAATAAGCAAGTAATCAGGTATTTAATTTCGACGATGAATAGTTTAAACTTTGTACTAAATAAAAAAATTCACAGATATCGCAAATCTTGCAATTATCGGAAGGTATTGAAAACGAACACAATATTACCTACGTAATATATTGAACAAAGTTTATTAGAATTTTCAAAAATAAGAATGCATACATAAATAATAAAAAAATTAAAAAACACAAATAACTACTATTCTAGGTACACATTTTAAACGAGAATACAGTCGTATGATAATTCGCCAATTGTTTGTATTTAACATTTGTCCATGAAATGCCTGAGAATTGTTTCGCGTAACCTCTTCATCGCTGGAAGATGATGAATCAGCAACACCAATGACTTATAGAGAATTTTTTGTAATAACAAATTATGAACGAGACCGTTCATTATCAAGAATTACTGCGCGCTGATAAAACATAGCTTCCATTCCTAAAGAGATCGCGTTATCTTAAATCCATGGACTTGAACAAACATGGCATGTAAATAGGCCGGTGTCACTAATTTTCTTCCATTTTTGTAGTTCAATTTGTTTACCCTCTCCAATAGGAAGGGAAATTGTGCTCGGCATTGAATTAGTATTAAAAACTCTAAATCCAAACACTCCCGGCTGTTGTTTCCCATTTATAGCTTTAGTAGTATGTAATAGTTTAGTGCGAAATGATTGCAAACTGGAGGGTACATCTTTTATAGAAAATATTTCTAGAGAAGCACAAAAATGAGTATTTGGGCTGTGTTGGTAACGCTTAAGTTGTCTTTTCCAAGTGATGTACGGTAAGAAACACAAACCAAGGAACAAAATTTCAAAACCTCAAACTTTATTTGCCACAAAATATGTTTAAGGCAAAAAGTCACCTTCGGAAAGCTAAAATAATAATATTGCGCTAACAAGCATGTTATGCGAGATAAGGTCGAAAAATTGAAATTCACGTCCACTGACTGTTATTCTCTGCTGGCTTAGATACGGTTGAGAGTATTCGGATAAATGTAAAACTTTTTCTAGACACAATCAATTTTAGAACCAAAGTATAAGTTTCAGAAATTTAGCACGACTTTGACTGAATACGCTTGGATTAAATAAATCATTATATAATTAAATAAACAATTTATATGGCGTGATTCCTGACAATTTTTCGCCACACTCTAATTAGTTGACGCGCATTTTTAAAAAAACAACAAAACTACCCACGTTTTATGGCGGTTCACAGTTCAACAGCTTCCAAGATTATGACACGATTCAAGCTACGTTGCAAAGTGGAGATTTCACCTTTGGAAATATGCATCCACAGTTTAAAAATTAAATTTTTTTCAACAGTTTGTCGCGTTCCCGATTCCCTGTCATATCTAAAGAAGAATTACAACAGCTTGGTCTCGCAATAAAAACATTTCGTGACGCGAAATGATCGACATCCTTATTTATTAAATTCTCTAGGTGTTCTTAGCGTGATCTTTCGGCATAAAAAAGCAAACAAACAAAGAAAAAAAATTGAAATTTGCTCTGTCCGTTTACAACAAAAAATCTCGTTTAAGCGATAGAATTAAATTTAAATAACCATTCTCAATTTTATTGCGTTATGCAGTATCACAGTTCATCGCGTCTCTTGTACAATAAACAAATAAAAAACTTACAAACGCATATCCAAATAAATTTAACTAATTTCTGATCTTTTTATATGGCCCCTAATCCTCAAATTGAAGATCACGTATTGCGGTTTGTTGGGTCTTGACTGGGCGCAAGTTGGCAACAACGTAACAATTCGTCGGTAACTAATAACTTGATACAAAAAGTGCACTCAAAGAAAAATAATAATAAATGTACGTGAAACAAACCAGCCCGTCAGTACTCCTTTCGCGAGTACGAAGAAAAACACACCTGTCAGTAACTTTTCTTCAGATAAGTGAAAAAAACCAGCGCGTAAATAACTTTTTCAATTAGGTAAAAAAAACCAGTGCGTAATTTAACTCCCTTGCGCGAGTACGTTGAAAAAAAAACAGCCCGACAGTAACATCTTCGTTTTTGCATCGCGTCAGGGTTTTTAAAACCTTCGTTTAAAACTCTCCTACTTGTTTGTACGCAGTTTTAACTTTATTTCCTAAAACGCTTAGTGCAAAATCTGCCAATTGGCTTTTCCTTTTTTTACTCAATCTGTTGAAAGCGGCGTTATGCTTCTTTCTACCCTTAAGATGTCTGGTTTATTAAGTTATTTTGTTTACGCATTTTAAAATTTAAACATAAATTATCGGTTTAGTAGAACATGTGTGTTTCGGTCGAGTTGCTTTTGGTGACCACCGCGGCTTTTTTTGCTACTAAGGGTAGCTTTGTCGGTGTAGTAATATTACACCAGGTATCTGAAGTTGTGTTTCTTGTAAATCATGCCTGCATCAAAACCGCCACAATTTTTGTATTGAAAAGATTTGCTTAATAACCTAAAATAACCAATAAACTACACTGTGCAACAAAATTAACGCACAACCAAAAATTTACCTTAAATTTAAAGCAATGTGTTTTTGTCAGTTTTTGTTCGATTTTATTTATTTATTTTTTAAATTGTAGCCTGTTTTCTTGAGAATATCACTGCCTTAGTTGTTTCAACTACAAATGTCATTTTCATATAATACCGGGTGTTTTAAAAATACCATTTTTTTTCCAAATTTTGAAGCATCCTGTGGGATATACTGATTACAGCAAGTCATTGCGAATTTAGGCAAATTAAAGCCTCAAGTTTCCTTTACATTTTCTTTTTTTAATCATTTATTTATCTTTGTTACTTCACGAGATATTCAGTGTTATAGAGTAACGTGTTTTTCTATTGAATTTTCCTAGCTATCGTTTTCCAAGTAAGCATTGCTTGAAATTTAATAAAATGCTTTAATACAAATAACAACAATAACAACAAACAACATTTAAAAAAAAAACTAAAAAGGAACGCAAAATCAATACTTTGTATTTCCACCCCTGCCACGAATGACGTCCCCACATCTTCGGTTCATACTTAAAATTAACGTCCTTATCAGGTCTTGATCAAGATCATTTCACAACTCAATGAGACGTTCGCTTAGGTCTATTAAGTTTTGGGGCTGTGGTCCTTCACTTCGTAGCCGGCGACCAATTAAATCCCATACATGTTCGATGGGATTTAGGTCAGGGCTACGGGCTGGCCAGTCCAAATAATTTACTCCTACTTCTTCCAGGTAGTTTCTAACAATACGAGCCGTATGAAGACGCGCATTGTCATGCATAAGTAAGAAGTTAGGACCAATATAGGGCGCATAAGACACGACATGTTCTTGAAGAATATTCATAATGTACCTCTCAGTATTAAGACTTCCATTGATTATGACCAAATCAGTTCGTCCGGTTAAAGATACTCCACCCCACACCATTACGGATCCACCTCCATATAAGGTTGTGTGTAAAAAATTACATTGGCTATGTCGCTCATCGGGCCTTCTGTAGACGCGCATACGTCTGTCGCAGTTATATAAACTAAACCTCGACTCATCAGTCCAAAGAATATTCGCCCAGTCTGCTTCTAACCAATTAACATGTTCATTGGCAAAATGTAATCGAGCTCTTCGATGATCTCGTGTCAATGCGGGTCCTCGAGCAGCAATTCAAGGTCTTAAATTAGCGTCTCTTAATCGCCGACGTACAGTTTGAACGCTAATCAGTGGACCACCTGCGCCTTGAAGTTCCGATCTTAGTTTTCTTGCCGTTATAAAACGATGCCTGACGGCATTTACTCTTAAAAAGCGATCCTGGATGGGAGTCGTAACACGAGATCTACCTTGACCGGGGCGTCTGGAATGATCTCCCGTGTCAGCAAATCTGCGAACAATTCTCGAAATGGTTGTGTGATACACACCAAATCTTTGCGCTATACGGTTAAAACTCCACCCTTCACCATGTAATGTAACGGCCTCAACACATTCATCACGACTTAAGTTTCTGTTTTGCCGTTCAATTATTTACTGAAGATTGTTGGATTGTCAACAAAAAAACTGATAACACAAGTTGTCACATTATGACGTTTAATTTTTTGTTTCCATAGCCTCCTAAATGTTTAAACTTTCAAGTCAAAAGCATTTTACCGTAAAAAAAGCACATGATATTTTAAAAGGGTATATCTCATGAAGAAACAAAGATAAATAAATGATTAAAAAAACAAAATGTAAAGGAAACTTGAGGCTTTAATTTGCCTAAATTCGCAATGACTTGCTGTAATCAGTATTTCCCACAGGATGCTTCAAAATTTGGAAAAAAATGGTATTTTTAAAACACCCGGTATTATGTGAAAATGACATTTGTAGTTTAAAAAAAAAAACTAAGGCAGTGATATTCTCAAGAAAACAGGCTACAATTTAAAAAATAAATAAATAAAATCGAACAAAAACTGACAAAAACACATTGCTTTAAATTTAAGGAAAATTTTTGGTTGTGCGTTAATTTTGTTGCACAGTGTATTACCCTAAAACGGTGCAAGATAGAGCACATAAACATTTTTATAGAGGACAAAATTTACTATAAAAAATTCGGCGGAAAAGTACAATTACCTTCAACAGTTTAGAAGATATAAGTATGCAATGTTGCACAAAAATGTCTCACATTGCATTAAAATTCTTTTACTCTTAAACTATTAGATATAATTATACAATACCGCGGACTTCTTTATAGTAAATTGTGTGCTTAATAAATTGTTTATGTGCAATTTTCATCTATATTGTTCCGGTTTTGCAGCGTACAAGGCGGAAGCTCGCGCGGATCTAATTCTCCAATTACCATAATTATTTTTCATCACTGTTGAGTGAAATTAAGACTTAACTTTTTAAAACATAAAACGAATCATAAGGAGTATCTTGTTTAATAATAATAAACACCACATTCAAAAAATACAAAAAATGGAGTGAAATTGTGCACCATTGCAAGTTCCAGCTTCGTTTCATCTGAGCGTTTCATCGTTTCGTTACATGAACCTGATAGCGCAAATCTTCCAACCATCGGAAGGTGTTGAAAACAAACACAATATTACCTACGTAATATAATGAACAAGATTCATTACGATTTTCAAAAAAAAGAATGCATACATAAATATTTTAAAAAATTTAAAAAAACAAATAACTAATATTCTGGGTACATATTAAACGAGAATAAAGTCTTATGATAATTCACCAATTGTTTCTATTTAACATTTATCCATGAAATGCTTAGGAATTGTATTTTATAGCCTCATCATCGCTGGAAGATGATGAATCAGCAACACCCATGACATATGGAGAAGTTTTTGTGATAACAAATGATGAGACCGTCCATTATCAAGAATTGCTGCGCGATGATAAAACATCGTTCCGTACTTGTCTGTGGACGTTTGTGTTGTGCATCTTCACACTCTATCTATACTTTGTCTACACGTATTATTTCCATTGTGTTCCGGTTTCGAATGTAACATACTGTTTACATTTTGCTCTATTGTGCGGTGCTTCAGCCGTTGCCGATATACAGGAACTCGTTCCGTACTCGTTTGTAAACGCTTGTGTTGTGCACCCTCTCCTTTTAAAAATAATTTTAGACGCTTTATAGACACCGCTTTATAATTATTTTTTTGTTGCAAAGTTTGTTGCTTTCGATGCCGATACAGTCGACTGCTTTCAGCAATACTAATCACACTGGACGGACCAGCCCCTGTATCCATGCACACACTTCCCGGGGTTAATAAAAATTATAAAATTAAAAAGCTAAACAAATAGATGATGTACTCATGTCCTTTTTTTTGTTTTTAATAAGGTTTAGTTAATTTGGACACAAATATTAAGAAAAGTCTAAATAAATACGTAAGTAATTTTTACTTAACTTAGTACTTAAAAAACTTGTTAACTGTACACCAACCAGCGCACCCTCAGCAATTGTAATTACATTAGACGGTGTAACTACTGCATCGTCACACACATTTATAATTTCACTGTGTACCTACTAATATACGAAAATTAAAAATTGTAAAGTTTAAGAAGCAAAACGAAAGTAATATGTTCGAGTAAACATTTGACTCCAAGAGAAAGAAGTGACTAATTGACTAACGTTTGGGCAACCAGCTATCGTTACACGTTTAGTGGTTTTGTAAATGTTTATAATAATATAAACGTTTAAACGGTTACACGTTCATCCGTAGTCCGAAAGCACCCTATGGTATTTAGTTATCTTGCTTATTGAGAAACAAGTGTAAGTACTTTTTTATTTTACCATGTAAGTACTTACTTCTTTTCTGATTACTAACACCACATCATTACCCAAATATGTAGTGATAACACGCTCCATCTTTAACTACTGCCTATGGCAAACCACCACTAATTTACTGCTGGCCCATCCCAAGTACCTATCCTGTGTTGACATTTCCATGTTTTATTTTGTTCTGTATGGCGAACATAAATAGTTAAGTCTCTCCCCGTAAGTCCGCACTAAATTTGAATACATTTTTTTTATTGGTTAAAATTTTCAAGTCATTATCACAACAAAAACCTGTATTTTAATGACATACTTCGGTTTAATGTTTGACATTTTGGTTAACTTATTCGCAGTTTTAAGTTTCTATTAATTTTATTCATTTGAGAAATCCTAAATGTCTTTTCATACAGAATGTTATTTAAACTCCCATAAAATACGTAATCATTTTAGTTCGTCAAATTTCTTAATATGTAAAAATTTAATGAACCCCTTGTTTATAGGCATTTTTAATTTTTAGCTGTTCCCTCCAAGGGTTATTTGGTACATTTTTAAAATAAATCGTGTAAATAAATTAATAAATATAGTTGTAACCGCATTTATTTGTTATAAGTAGAAATTTTATACATTTATTGAAAATTATACGTTTTTCTACGTACTTTAATCAGTTTTAATGCCTATGAGATGATACATTACATCATTTTTTAATTTTTGCGCCTTTACTAATTTGAGCCGTGTACACTAGTCTTTTCATACATTGGTTTAAATTATCATACAAAATTGAAGGAGGAGCTTGACTCTATTTTTTCGCTCTACAGCAGTCTTGATTTCGGTGAGGTGAGAAAAAATATTCTAGTTACGGTATTAGCTCCGCTAGCGCTTTCCTCACAACCACTGCAAAAACGTTACAAGATTGAGGAATGTTGCACATAAACATTTTTATAGAGGATAAAATTTACTTTAAAAAAGTCCACGGAAGGGTACAATTTAATAGTTTATAAGATACAAGTGTGCAAAGTTGTACAAAAATGTCGCATTACATTAAAATTCTGTAACTCTTAAAATATCAGATATAATTATACCCTCTCGCGGACTTTTTTGTAGCACATTTTATGCTCTATAAATCTGTTTATGTGCAATTTTCATCTATATTGTACCGTTTTTGTAGCGGAAGCTCCCGTGGATCTAATTCTGCTATTACTATCATTATTTTTCAGAATTGCTGAGTGAAAGTAAGACTTATTATATTTTTAAAACATAAAACAAATCATTAGGAATATCTTGTTTAATAATAATAAACACCACATTTCGTCGTTTCGTTACATGAACCTTCGAATCAAGCATCCTATAAGTGTTTTCAACATTAAAGCTCGTTTCCTTAGTATCACAGTGTACTCAAGCATAGTATGTAGGTATAACCGCTGTTTATGCTACTGAATTACAACAAATACTTTTGAATTTTGTCAACTACGGTTTTGTTTCAGTCACAGTTTTACATGAAACATTTTGTTTTTTTATTCTATAGCTTTAGTTAGCACGTATAGATAGTCTGCAAACAAATGAAAGAAAGGTACACTATTATGTGATTTAATTTTTATAGCTATTCAGGATCAAATACTGTCTTTCTAAAAACAATTTTTTTGAAAATACATTTGCATACTAGAAAAATAAAAACAATTAATACGTTGTAATTTTAAGACGCATTTTAATGAATCGATAATCTTTACTTTACTGATATATTATGAGATTTAGGTGCAGATTTACTAACGATTTGATGCTTGATTAATTGAAGTAATTTTGCAAATGAAAACTTGATATAATCTATAGTGTTTGTCAAATATAAAATAAGATATTTAATCGTGTGTAAATAATAGGTATATCTTTATCTCAATTTTATTGATGACAAACCTTGCAAAACCTTTGTAACGATTTGCGGCACATTCTTTGCACACTTAAAAAATTAAAATGTTGCCTGGTTTTCTTTTTTTACGCGCTTTTAACAAGAGTGTGTGACAAACTTGTCTTTTGCCACTAACAAGTCTAAGATACACTTTTCCACTTGACATCAGACTGAAATAACGTCAGACGCACACACAGAGAGGAGATACTTCTAAGTCCGGCATCGCACAACATTCGTGGGATAACCAACATCGAATGAAATGGTCGGAAGCAAAAATCATACACAGAGAGGAACATTGGTACAAACGGAAATTTAAAAAAGCGGCATTCATCAACAACAAAGAAATTTTTTGCTTTTTAGTTTTTCATTTTTTAATCCAGCTGTTTTGCTCCTCATGTTTCTTGCCTCATTCCTCTTTTATAATTTATATCTTTATTTAACCCATTCTTTAGACGTCACAACAGTCGGTGCTTTATCCATATTTTTTTCGTTTTGTACCACTGCTACTACTGTGTTCAGACCAGTAAAGAGGTGATTTATTTGGTATCGGTTTTTCGTTATCAATATTTGTTAGAAAACTTTCGCGTACATTTTTAATCGAAATTTGTGAAATATCTGCTATTTCATCTACCAGATCAACATTAGTATGGTTTTCAAAAACATTGTCATTTGGATGTTGTTCGGAGGCGATCAACATCAGATTCACTTGTGATATGTTGTACAGGTAGAACAGTCTTCAATGAAGAAATTATTTGATTTAGCGCTTGTCAAACGAAAAACAGTTTACTACATGGTTGATCATCATCCCACCGCACGTTTTCTTCTGTTTTTCTCAATGTGTGTAAAATATGTTTATCTAAATAGGATTCTATAACACTGACAGCGGTTTTCTGTTTCTTGATATCTACTTCTACAGTCGTATTAGTATTTTGTTTCTGCGATCTGATGCAATTACTATAATCCACCCTACTACTAACATTCCAAGGGTAAAGTCTACATACGAAAAATCTATTTTTTACTGTTTCAGGCGTCAATCTTTTTGTTACACGGTCAAACAGTTTAGGGAATGTGGACTTGTCTAGCGTTGCGTAAATGGGGTTTTCAAATTTCCACTCATGTACGACGGTTCCGCATTTTTTCTTTAATGGGCTGAAAACATTCACATCGCAGGGTTATAGGAAATGAGTAGAATTTAGATAAAGTGCTACTACTATTATTCCATTTTGGTTACAACACTAACTAATATGCATTTTAAGATGGGCTTTACAACCATTCAAAAACAAAATTATTGGTTTCTCGATAGCATATTTTAAAGCCATAGATTAAACATGTTGGCGATATATTCAAAGAGCGTTCCGTCATTCATCCACCTGCTCTCATCCCAGCTTGGATTATGAATGTTTTGTATTATTCCCTTTGGGATTTGCTTGTATGGTAACACCAAAAATGGTGGGTGTACTTTCCCTTTCTCTTTCATTTGTTAAGAAAAAATTAAAATAGAGTTAGACGCAAACTAATGATTGCCACAGCGTTTAACCAGTAGTTGCCATCATATGGCAACAATTGGATTTTAGTAAAAAGGTAGTAGTGGTAAGGAAATAATCAGAATTTCACTTTTCTAAGTCATGCTACCGTTCACTACACATTTGAATTACATAGTCAAAAATTGGACATTTGCAATTTTCCAGTTATTGCTATAGTTTGGCAACTACTAGAAAGAGCCGAATTACTAATCCAGTAGAAGCCACCCCCCATCTAAACGATAAAAAAATAGTCTATATCAAAACTTTCAATATCACATGTTTTCGTTGCTATATACAATATGTATGATATGAAAAAACCAAACATACATCAAGCATACTGTATATGGATTACAATTTTTTAAGTACTCACTTTAAACAATTACTAAGAAAGGTGCTGCAAATACACAGAGAGCAAACATAATCTTAAGTAAATATGTTTTTATTGTCTATGCATAGTTATCTACTTCTGTGCTTACCATAGATTGAAAGTTGATATTCCACATAACTAGTAGATGGCAGAAAGCGTATGAAATAGTAAATGGTTTTCTTATTTTTTTACATGTTGTAGTCACCTGGCAATTACTGATGCATTGGCAATTATTGGTGTTTTAGCGAGTTCTTCGTTAATGCTAATAATAAAACACTTACACCTGGTTTCAGTTTCGTATATTTATATTTATTATATTGTGCACTGATTTGTACTAGAGTATGTTGTAATAAGGAGCGAGCTTACCCTGTGAACCAGTCGTATTGGTGCTGTACCCGAAACTGTTTTTGTTTCGTGACTTTCGTCTTAGTTGCTTCCTCGAGAGTGGGAGTAACGGATGTGAGGCAAGCGGGAATTACAAATGTGCTCGCTACATGTGCCCCCTTGCCAGTATCGAAGTTGCGAATTTTTTTTTTTTTACAATTATGTTACAGATATGTACATGATTAACATTGGCATGCGTTTCTTAAAAAGTACAATATTGTAGGTTAAAAAGAAATACAATATGAATAAATGTTACAAATATTAATAAAAAGTAGGTAATTTACACTACGTATTATTTACAAGATAATTGAATTTGTAGTTCACTGTGAGATTTGTAGGTGGGATGTATTAATTACTAGTAGTCCTAGAAAACAATTTAACACATAACCACACTATTTTGTATTTACATTGTCTTAAAATTACTCACTAAATGTTCCAAGGTTTAAGTAAACTCGATTATTTCCACTTCTCGGTACCTTGCGGAGAATCTTACCTCCCTGCCTGCTCTCGTGGTTTTTTTTTGTAGTTGTGGCAGGTGGTACATTCGTAGATGTGGATGGTTCATCGACTATTGGCGCTGGGCCAGGTTGGTTAGAAGGTAATGAAGTATCTTTAGAGATGTTACTTGGAATGTGTTCTTCCATAGTGGTAAATGCTGGTTTCACTCTATCCAACGAGATGACTTGGTGTTTGTCATTTCTTTTAATGGTGACTGTTTTAGCTGTTCTTGATACCATCGTAAATGGGCCATCATAAGGTGACTGCAAGGGTTTCCGAACTGTGTCATCCCTGATGAATACGTGTGAACAATAGCTCAATTCGCTGAAGATAAACGGTTTCTCTTTGTTGTGGTGACGTGGAGAAGTTGGCTTCAGCAGTGTAAAGTGGTTCCGCAGCTTCTTGACGAATTCAGATGTGTCATTCATGTTGACGGTCTCGTAAAATTCGCCTGGCAGTTTAAGAGTTTGTCCGTAGACAAGCTCTGCGGACGTTGCGTTAAAGTCTTGTTTTAGAGAAGAACGTAAGCCAAGCAGCACTAGCGGTAGGCTCTCCACCCATGACTCATTGGCGTGACATTTTATGGATGTCTTAAGCTGTCTAAGTAACCGCTCCACCATTCCATTACTCTGTGGGTGGTAAGCTGTCGTTTTTATATGCTTCGTACCTGTCAGTTTCGTTAGGGATGCGAACAGGTCCGATGTGAATTGTCGGCCTCGATCTGTGGTTACCCGAATTGGTACTCCGAATCTTGCAATCCAGTTAAGGTGGAATGCCGATGCAACTGTTTCTGCATTGATGTCCGGAATAGGAATGACTTCAGGCCAACGTGTGAACCGATCGATCATATTAGACAGTAATGATTGCCTTTCGATACTGGTAACGGTCCGATGAGGTCGATATGAACGTGCTGGAATCTTTGTGAAGGTGGTACGAAGTTGTGAAGTGGTGTAGTCACATGTTTTGAAATCTAGTTCTTCTGACACTGGATGCATTGACGGCACCATAATCTGATATCTTTCTTTATTGCAGGCCCAACAAAGCGCGATGTAATCATGTTTGTTGTGGCATTCGTTCCTGGAAGTGACAGATTATGTAAATTTTTAAATACCTGCAGTCTGAGTTGTTCTGGAACAAATGGTCGGATTTGGTTTGTGGATGTGTCGCAGAAGATGTGAACGTCATATTCAGGTAAAAACATTCTTTTGATTTTTAAGCCTGTAGATGACTCTTGTAGGAATTGTTGAAGTTCCGGATCGTCTTCTTGCAACTTGCTCAACTGTAAATAGTTAATGGGAGCTAACGTTGTAGTGGTGATGCTGTTAACTCGTGAAAGTGTATCTGCGGGTACGTTATCACTACCTGCAACATGTTGGATATCTGTGGTAAATTGTGCGATGAAATCAAGATATCTGAATTGCCTTGGTGTACACTTGTCTAGTTTCTGTTTGAGGGCAAATGTCAAAGGTTTGTGGTCTGTGAAAAGGGTGAATTTTCTACCTTCCACTGCATGTTTAAAATATTTAATGCCTGAGTATGCGGCAAGAAGTTCGCGGTCGTAAGCACTGTACTTCTGTTGCGCACTATTGAACTTTTTGGTAAAAAATGCAAGTGGTTGCCACTGATTATTTACAGTTTGTTGTAGGACTCCACCCATTGCGTCATTCGAAGCATCAACCATTAGCGAGAGTGGTGCTGTAGGTGAAGGATGCGCTAACATTGTCGCAGTTGCTAGCGTGTTCTTCGTATTGGTAAAGGCGTTGTTAGTTTCCTCGTCCCAGCTAAGTATGGTTTTGTTGTTTTTTTTTGGTCCACACAAGAGTTTATTCAAAGGAGCTTGTATCGAAGCTGCTCTTGGAATAAATCGACGGTAGAAATTTACCATTCCTAGGAATTGTCGGAGGTCCTTAACTGTTGTCGGTCTGCTGAAATTGTTGATGGCTTCGATGCGGCTTTGAGGAGGTGCTGTTCCTTCTTTGTTAATGGTATAACCTAAAAAGAGTACTTCTTCCTGTCCGAATACACATTTGTCGTAATTAATACATATGCCGTATTCGTCGAGGCGTTGGAGCAAGCTCCGGAGATGTGTTACATGCTCTTCTTGCGTTTGCGATGCTACCAGTATATAATCGAGGTAGCTATAACAGTAGTCTAGATCACCAGTTATTTCGTCGATTAATCTCTGAAACATCTTAGCTGCGTTTCGCAGGCCGAAGGGCATGCGAATAAATTCAAAGAGACCGAACGGGGTTGTTACAGCTGTTTTGGGAATGTCCTCTGGATATACAGGTATCTGGTTGAAGGCTTTTGTTAAGTCTATCGTAGAAAATACATTTTTACCATAAAGCAAGTGTGAAAAATTTTCTATGTGAGGGATTGGATAACAATCGTGGATCGACCTAGCATTCAGTGCTCTATAATCTCCACACGGACGGAGTTCACCACCTTTCTTTGGTGCGAGGTGAATTGGTGATGACCAGTTGCTCTTCGAAGGTCAAATAATGCCTTGTTGCAGCATTAAATTGAACTCTTTCTTAGCAATGGCAAGTCGTGCTGGAGCTAGTCTGCGTGGTCGACTAGTAACGGGTGGTCCTGGTGTTGTGGGTATGTGATGCACTGTCGAGTGTTTCACTTCTTCTGGGATCGATCTACAAATGTTTGTAAGTGCTGGAAATTCACTAAGGATATTATGGTAAACATTGTCCTTATCACTAGTAATAGTTCTTATGGTAATGGTTTCGTGCGACACATCTTTACCGGGGGCTGAGAGAAATGTACAATTATCTAAAAGTCGTTTGTTTTTAATGTCCACTAATAAACTAAAATTACTTAAAAAGTCTGAACCGATTATTGGTTTTTCCACATCAGCTATAACAAACCGCCACAAAAAGGATCATCTTAGTTTAAAGTCTAGCTCTAATGTAATGAATCCAAAAGTTTGAATCCTAGTGTTGTTTGCAGCAAATAGCGCGAAGTCACTTTTACACAAAGATGATTTGATGAGTTTCTTTGGGTACGCACTAATATCAGCACCTGTGTCAATAAGGTACTGCAACTTTGTTTTCTGTTCGGTGACAAACAAACGGCACGGTTTAACAGATGGAAGAGATGAACTGGGAAGGTGTCCGATCTCCCATTTCCTCGTGCTCCAATAGCCTTCGTATGTTCTGCTCCTGGGAAATTGACAAGCGAGAAATTAACTCGGATTTTAGTTTTTCATACGTCTGTTGTTCTTGTGGTGCCAAAAGGACGTCTTTGATTTCCTGGATGTACTCGTTATCCAAGTTGGCGATCGTATAATTAAATTTGGTGGAATCGCTCCTGATGTTTGAAATTTTAAATTGAGTTTCCAGTTGGATGAACCACAAGGCCGGTTCTTCCCACCAGAACTTCGGAGTCTTGAAGTTGGTGGCCATTTTGTTTATTTGTGCATTCTCGTGGTTCTCGCCGGAAGTGACGTCATTCGGCGTGGCTTCACTTGTAGCCATGTTGATGTTGGTGTACAGAACTCGCCTTGATTATTATATTTAATTATTTACAGATTTACATGAGAATACGGCATTACCCACGCACTTAGCACTAAGGTTACATTTACAATTATGTACACGGCTTTGTCTATTGTTCTAATCTAGCAAATTCCCGAATTCGTCCGCACGTGTTGCACGCTAACCGAATCACGTCGGGGTCACCATTTTAGCGAGTTCTTCGTTAATGCTAATAATAAAACACTTACACGTGGTTTCAGTTTCGTATATTTATATTTATAATATTGTGCACTGATTTGTAGTAGACTATGTTGTAATAAGGAGCGAGCTTACCCTATGAACCAGTCGTATTGGTGCTGTACCCGAAACTGTTTTTGTTTCGTGACTTTCGTCTTGGTTGCTTCCTCGAGAGTGGGAGTAACAGATGTGAGGCAAGCGGGAATTACAAATGTGCTCGCTACAGTGTCATTACCCTACCTTATCGTCATTATTTGCGTCACAAGGTTTTTAGAAAAAAGAAATGAATAGCTATTATAACGCAGAAGGCAATTTTTAATTTCATATAAATGTAATTACATAAAATCAACAAAACAGGGCCGCGCCAAGGTTTTCTGGCGCCCTCGGCCAAGTCATCCTTATGCGTCCCGCCGCTAGGCGGCATTGCATTGTTGGATGCATATGTTTTTAAAAATAAACGAATAGACATTCAAAACAATATATGATAATATCGCTCGTCGTTCATCATTGCGAAAGTAAACTGACACAAACAGAAATAAAAAGAAAAAACATTTTGCAATACTGAGCAAATTATCATTATAGAAACAAACATAGATCTTATGAAAAAAATCAATTCTACATAGTAATGGTAAACAACTAAAATTATATGCGTATAGTAATCTCAAAAGTAGATGAATGCCACGTGACTTCAAATTTATGACGTCAGAATATGTAATGTTGCCAGTTCTTATATTGACATTTTATTGAGGTTAATTTAAAATTGGTTATATTTTACATTCGTTTAAATAATTTTATAAGAAGTTTGTTTTATTAAAAATCCCTAGTTATACATAAATTTATATTTGTAAGATTGGCAGAATTAATATTTCAATCATCCGATTTGATACTTGATTTATCTAAGTAATTGAGTGGCTTTCGAGATTGCATTAAAGGTGAAATTGTTTTTATTTTTGATTAAATCCATATCAAATATCACTGTGGTTGATATTACAATTATTCGAGTTGATTGTAGAATGTTTTTTATCTGAATTATCCCGACAGTAGTTATTTCGTCTTTGTAAAGTAATATTTATCATCGAACAATTAACAAAAGTAGTAGCAACATATATTTTGTAAATAATATGAACAATCCGTACTAACTACTAGCTATTTTGGAACACGAATTCAATAAATTGTTTGAATGAACAAGTCCTCTGACAAATAAATTGCATTTATTTGAATTATTCCAACACTTCGATGTTTTTTATATAATCTTTTTTTTTGTTACATTACTACATAGGTATGGAGTATAATTCTTGGAACTACAAAACAAAACAGTTTAATATAATAGTTATTTCTTCTAGCAGCGACTATTTATTAAATTAACAAACAATGTTTGCACCTTGGTTTTGTTTCTTACTCTCAAGTCACCAGGTTCTCCTGCAATAAATTTGAGCTTATTAATCTTTTTTTTAACAAATACTAGATGAAAAAGAGAACAATGCTACTGAAGACACAATTAATACCAATTTATTTATAACAAAAATAATAAAAACAGAAACCTAACATTAACAATTATTTTACATGCTACATTGAAAAACAAATGTGCATATTTTTTTAACAAAAAATTTGAATGGTAGACAATTTGCATTTTAAATAGGCCATATGTGCTGTTGAGTCTTCTATAAGACATCTTCCTCGCCACATCTCAGATCCCATTCGTATTAACACTGGCAAAATCCTTGAATCATCTAAAATTCCTAAATCCAACATTTCTAAGTCGGAAGAGTCAGCTCTAAAAAGTCTTCGTAAGAACTCTGATATTATTGTTCTTCCAGCCGACAAAGGCAACGCCACTGTAGTTTTGAACCATATTGATTATGTTACGAAAATCAATTCTATTTTGTCTGAGAAAACTTACGCTCTTCTAACCCATAACCCCACTTCGAGGATTGAACGCGAGGTTAGCCAAATCATCAAATCTTCCAATCTACCTCCTGAAACTAAACGTCGACTTACCCCATCAGATTCTAAACTACCTCGTCTATACGGACTTCCCAAAATTCACAAACAAGGTATTCCTTTTCGACCTATCGTTAGTACTATCCAATCTCCTACTTACAAGCTAGCCAAGTTCTTGTCCAACATTCTTTGCGAGTTTACAGGTAAAACCTCTTCTCACATCCTCAACTCTCAGCATTTTATTCAACGTCTAGAAACTATAAAACTTGAACCCCAAGATCTTCTCGTGAGCTTTGATGTTACTTCACTTTTCACTAAAGTTCCTATTAAGGATTCGCTTATTATCATCAAACAGATTCTGTCTCAACATGGCAAGGACTTGAGTTTGGTTCCTCTTATTGAAAAGTGTCTATCCTCTACTTACTTCCAATTTGATAATAAGTTTTACGAACAAGTTTCTGGTGCTGCTATGGGTTCTCCTTTATCACCTGTTGTAGCTAACATTTTTATGGAATCCTTTGAAACGGTTGCTTTGGAATCATTAATATTAAAACCTAAAGTATGGTTTAGATATGTTGACGACACGTTTATTGTTTGGTCTCATGGTCATCTTGAATTGTCTAAATTTCTTGATCATCTTAACAATCAACACTTAGATATCAAATTTACTATGGAAATCGAAAGTAATGGTTCTCTTCCATTTCTTGACGTTCTTGTGACTCGTAAGCCCGACGGACTTCTAGGCCATTCTGTTTATCGAAAACCCACCCATACGGACAGATACCTTCATGCTTCGTCTCATCATCATCCTGCACAGAAACGTTCTGTTATTGAATCTTTGGTCCATCGTGCCTTTTCTATTTGTCAACCTGAGAATCTAGACTCAGAACTCCGTCATCTTACTAGAACCTTAGTGAACAATGGTTATGTAAAGCGAGATATTCATAGAGTTATTAATCGTCGTTTACATCTACGTACTCGATTACCTAAGGACATTTCTACTCCCGAATCCAACCCGAAATTGGCCTTTTTACCCTACATTCACAAGGTTACAGATCAAATAGGGAAACTCCTTCGTAAGAATGGTATTAAACCCATATTCAACTCGACAGGCAAAATTTCTCAGATTCTTCCTTCTCCCAAAGACAAATTTCCTACACTTTCATCTCAAGGTGTATACCAAATTCCCTGTTCTTGTGGTTTAGTCTACATTGGTGAAACCGGTCGTTCCGTCATTACTCGCATTCCAGAACATGATCGTTGTATAAGAAAAAGGTATACTTCCAAGTCTGCGGTCGCTGAACATCATTTTACTACAGGTCACAAGATAGATTTTGATAATGTTTCGTTGATTGCCAAATCTCCATTCTTTTTCAACAGGAAATTCCGAGAAAGCATAGAAATCATCAAACACCCCAATAACTTCAATCGCGATCATGGTTTCGAACTATCCCTCTTTGGTTCCCGGTTATTAGTCATTTATCAAAAACACGCCCCTAGCAACCGTAACCCAATCAGGGTCGAGCTTGATCATCCGTGACGATCCTTTTCCTTTAAATACGGAGACCATTTCTTCTTAAGTCACTTCTACGGAGTTTAGAATCTGGCTTGGTTCACAAGTTGATTACCTAACTCGGTAGTGGTTCTTTGTTAGATTTTCGTTTGCTTTTTCAGGTTATCGTTTTCTTTCTTACCTTTTCATAGTTTAGGTTATGGCTTGTTTTACAAGTGGATAACCTAACTTTTGAGAAGTTCTTAGTTAGATTTCGATTGCTTGTTTGAGTTTTGCGATTTATCTCACGCCCTGATGAAGCCCCTTACGAAAGTGGGCGAAACGTTGGCAGCTTCGGTTGCAACTATGACACGGCCCAAACCCGGAAGACATTCTAATGTTAGTAAAGTCTAGGTTTGGTGATTTTGGTTGTTGTTCTTTCCTGAATAACCTCTTCCTCGACAAGCTTGCGTTTCATATCTTTCTTATGGCCATCACCTTTCGACTTTTTGTTTCGAAGCTGAATCTTTTTCTCTTCTTTCTCATCTAACACCGCTTTCATAGGCGTTGAGGTGAATATTTCCGAATGCTGTTTTCGGTTATTTTGATGCTTCTTTCCTGTGCTCACACCTGATGGTCCAGGAAATACTAATAGATCCGAAAATGAAACTGCGACTGGTTCTTGAGTTTTAAATTCGGCAATTGCCGCATTTTTATTTTGTGTACCACGTGACTTGTATGTGTTGGTATTTTCACCACACACTGCTTATGCAGAAATAAATGTGGTTGAAGGAGCAAAATCTTCTTCTGAAAACAGATCGGCATTTAGCGGAAATATTTCTGTTGCTTTGAAGCCCTTGACTGATTTCTCAGGTGTAGCTACTCGACCATATGCTATGTTGAATATTTCCGCTATTTCATTCGTCGTTATTCTCTCGGCCACATGATTTTTCAAATACCTAGAACACTCAGTATTGTAAGCAGTTTTTAATGAAAAGTAAAACGATACGTCTAGAGGTTGCAGTCGATGCGACGTATGTGAAGGTGTGGTAACCACAATAATTACACGTTCCTTGCAAAACGTAAAGGCATCCAGTGTACAGTGACTACTATGATTGTCAATTAGCAGTAGCACTGGATCCTCTTTGCATGATTTTACAAAATTATGAAAATGGTCAAGCCATGTTATGAAAGTCTTTTCATTCATCCACCCATTCTCAGTGCAACAGTAGAGTGCTCTAGGTGGACCATTTCTTTTCAGTTGAGTGTTCATTCTTTCTCGAGCATAAATAAATGTAGAGGGGCGTAAATTCCTGAAGCGCTTATAGCACACATAATAGTAGTTGTTTTCCCCCTTTCAACACTAGTTATAAAACCTACTCTTCTTTATCCCTTTTCTGCATAAATTTTAATTGGTTTTTGCACCGTCGTAATTCCTGTTTCGTCAGCATTGAAGATTTTTGTAGGAGGATTTCTTTTAAGAAATGCCCTGAGCCATGCTTTTTTAGCAGCCTGACTCCTTTGCGAAAATGGATTAGGCTTATTGTTTTCTTGTGCATAGACAAAGGCACATCGCTTGATTTCTGCAGGTGATATTCCATAAAAAAGCCTTGAAAGCTTGATAACTTTATCTGTAAGGTTTTTTTCATCTTCTTTGGTAAAAACAGAGTGACGTCCCATTGACGGTCCGGATGTATCATTGCCATTTTTCAATCTGTCTTGTAGGGTGCTCCGAGGAATACCGAATGCCCTTAAAACTTCTCCATTATGGATAGCATCTAATGCAGCTCCCATTTGTTCAGAAGACCAACTAGCTTTCATTTTTTTCCTAATGTAATTATTTGGCATCTGTAATTAAAATGTAACTAATACCGAAGGCACTGTAGATCATCAATATGTTTTAAATATGAAAATTTGTTTCGAGGCGGGTAATGACGGCCGGTCGGCATTTCCAGATTTGCTGGGCCGTATCAAATGTTACATACCTTTTTTGCCTTAAATCGTTGAAATATGCCACAAAAACTCCTAAACAACTAAAAATAATTCATATATGTTTGGCGCCAAATATTTCGTTCCGTTATATCAAATAACGGCAAATGTCATTTAGCGGAGTGATAACTCTGTGAAGCAGTTTTCGACCATGAGATTTCAAGGGAACATGTACAAATAGTCTAGGAGATGGCGCGGCGTGTTTCGGTATCTATAATCCGTTCAATTATTAATGATCTCTACTGGCCGGTATTACCCGCATGACCGGCATTCCCCACCTTTACCCTAATAAGTTTGTGTAATTCCCCATATGAGTTTAATTGGATTGAATATACAATGGTAGGGAGGGAGACGAAGTACTTTATGGTTATATTCTTCAGCCAATTGATCGACTGCATACATTTTTTCAGGTTTAATCCTATAAATCAAAATTTTAGTTTATTCATTTACAGAAAAAATATTAATTTACCTTTCAACAATGTGTAGTAACTCCTTCTTTAAGCAATTGATTTCAAATGAAACATTTTGTTTTTTTAACCACTTCTGGTTATCTTCTCTTTTCCATCCACTATTTGGAGTCTTCGTAACTAAAGTACTGTGGTACGGAACAATGTCCATTATAATTGCAGAAGGTTTAGTTACATTTTTCAGTATTTTTTTCTCAAACCAATTCAAAAAATTTGCTTGATTAATTTCCCCATCGTAATCTGATGTTTTGGTCGAGGAACTAAACACTAAGTCTGCACCAGGAATAAATCCTTTCTTATTACCGGCATGAAGTACAATATACCTACAAGAATCAATAGGCGTTTGGCTCGCAAGACTCCTTCGATTAATGGACACCTGAGTCTGGGTGCCCACCAAACGATAAAACCTTAAATCGCGTTGAGTACGTCATATGTATTATATTGAGTGTATATATGTATTTCTTTAAATATATTATTTAAACCACGCTTATCTGTTATTTTCGTGTCGCGTTTACCGGTCGCCACCACCGTCGCGACCTCCAACGTCGCCACCTCGCTCGTTACGTTCCTTACCTAGGCAAAGGTAACATGGAAATTGAGCAGTATTGCACTTGGTTGTGTATATAGTTAGACCACAAACAGTTATTTATAAATTTTTCTGTGATGAGCTGGAACAGTCGCTTACCTCCTTGGGAAGTTTAAATAATTTTGTTTGTTGCTTAGGCGATGTTAATATTAATATGTTAAATAATAATTCACCTGAATTGAATTAGTTTAAATCAACGAAGCTTCCAATTTGAAGTAAATTGTAACTGTTCCTACTTGAACAACTAATTATAGTATATCATTAATTGATGTAATCGTGGTCAGTAATTCTAAACTAATAGTAGATTCTGGCATAAAAGGTAACAAATTCTCTCATCATGAAGTAGTTTTTATTAGATTCAAGATTAAAAAAACCGCTTTTACTAAGATTATACGTGATTTTAAAACATTTGATAGAAACAAAGCAAGGCAGCAGGGGACGATGAAATTAATATTCGAAGTGAAATGAATGTAGTAATTGCGTATCATCTGCAAAGATATTAAACTTACAAGTTTTGATGTGTTTATTGAAATTTGCGGTGTAAATTATAAATAGAGGCTGACCCAAAATTGATCCTTGTGGAACCCTTTTAGTTACAAGCAAAAAGTTTGACTTTCCACAAGAAATCCTTACACACTGCAATCGATTTGTCAAATAAGTTTTTAGTAATAAAATGAATGAGATGGAGAATCCAAAATAATTTTATAAAGCACAAAGAATATTGTGATTTACAGTATCAAATGCCCTACTGTAGTCAAGCAATGTTAGAACTGAAATGTGGTTTTTGTCATACGCTGTTAGCACTTCGTTAGTAATGAAGATTAAAGGAGTAGTAGTACTTCTGTTAGGTGTCAATCCTGATTGTGTATCGGGAAGAAGCTTGTACTTGTTTAAATATTCTCTTATTTGATCGTTTATAATCTTTTCTAAAATTTTAGAGAAAACAGGTAAAATACTTATGGGTCTTATTTAAGAAATATCACAACACCATTCCTTAATTATTATAGATTCAAATTTGAATTTACATCTAATTTTATTTTAGTTTATTTTAAAACTAATGTGCATACGCATATCGTAAGAATAAACAAATATTATTATTATTAACTTATTACAGCAGGATTGATAATTTGATGTAGCGTTAAACGATATAAAACGGAATGAGTGGAACGCATTTAAGGACGAGACCCAAAATGTCCTAGGAATCTAAAAAATAAATAAACTTCTTAGGCGGTACTATGCATTATTAGGGTGTAATATGAGCATTAAATACACAATTTGCATTTGCACCTAAACTAGTTTTCTAAGAATATTGGCAATGTCAGTGATGAGCATGGGGAGAGATTTCATCAAGACTACTGTTAGACGTTTCAGAATGTTTTGAATCCGAATCTAAAAAAAAGTGAAAAAAGGAGACATTCTAAATACGTTCCACAATAGTATGTAATTCGTTATCATTGTACAATAAATATTAATTTTATTTTTTTTTTCGAAAGCAGAAGTGGTAGAGGAAATTAAAAATCAAAATATCATGCTGTAATTTAATCAAACTTTCTAAATCTTCTGCTCTGGTTAATAAATCGTCTATATAAAATCTTTCAATATTTGATCACACGCTAATGGCGATTGTGAACCTATTTGTTTTAACGACCTTCAAGTTAAAAATGGTGCTGAGGATGTACCATATGTTACTGTATTCAGTTTGTAGCATTTTAATCTGTCTTGACAATGAAAACGCCAAAATAGTTTTTGATAATGTCTTTGTGATTCTTGTACTAATAATTGTCTATACATTTTCGATATGTTTGCTGTAAGAACATACGGATATTGTCGAAACCGCAACAAAATAGATACTAAATCAGATTGCAAATTAGGTCCCGTATATTGAACATCATTTAAAGAGTACTCTGTACTAGTTTTCGTTGAAGCGTCAAATACCACTCGTAACTTCGTGGTTAAACTGTCGGTTTTAATTATAGGATGATGAGGCAAATAATATCCCGATTGATCTTCACATTCAATCATATGTTCTAAATTGATATATTCAATTTTCAAAGTTTGATTTTTGCTTAATCTTTTTTCTAACACGTATTTTTGAATTGCCTAACAATGTTAAATTATCATTAAATGGAATTAAAACTATTATTTTGTCAAAAAAATCCCGATCGTAATGTTCTACATAATGATTTTCGACATATTGTTCGTCTTTAGTCATTTTTAAAGAATCGTCATTAAAATTATCAATTTTCCATAAGTTAGCAATTATATCATTTAACGAACTGTCGACGTTTAAATTAACATTTTTATTATTAATAGAATAATTCTTATATAAGGTTATATTACCGATAATTATCCATCCTAATCTTGTTTCTTGTAAATTAATTTTACTGGACTTTAATGTTAAATGGTTTGTATTTATGATATCCCAAAATACTGCCGCACCTAATAGCATGTCAATTGGACGACTTTGATTAAAATATGGGCCAGCCAATTTTATATCTTTATGTATATCAAAATTTGATATGTCAAACGTACAAGTTGGTAAATTTTCAGTAATATTTTCTATTGATTTAATTTCAATTTTAACTTGATCAGTAATTTTATGCATTGCTTTACCTACACTACTAATAGAATAATTAACTTTATTTGTTTTCAATCCTAATTTATTGCATAAATTCATAGTGATAAAGTTACTCTGAGAACCGTTGTCTAACAAGGCTCTACACTCATACATTTAATTTTCACTTTTTATTAAAATATTAGCAGTACAGATTAACGTAAATGTACCAAACTTAAACCACTGAAACCTATTTTTGTGTTTAAATACAATTTTATAAGAACTAAGCCAAGTTTCTACTAGATAAAAAAATTTCTTTATCATCAAGAATTTCTAATGAATATTTCATTAGCAGTATATTTTTTATTAATATAGTTTTGTGTAAAATCAGCATTTTACAAGAAACTTTCAACAAATTTAAAATGTTCTTAATTTCATCCAAAAATTAGGTTTGTCCTTAACATCGACCTGTTCTGTTCCAAATTTCGACCTTTGCTGAAATTAACAGATTTTTGCTTCGTACAGGTGAACATTAATATGGTTATAAATAAAAAGTAACAGCTGAAAAATATTTATTTGAAAAGCAAACAACAAAATTAAAATTCAGAAAAGAAACAATCAAAAACACAATTGTTAGGCACGTAGAAAAAACTAAATACATAGTTTAGTAAGGTGTTGTTTTTTTTTAAGCATTAGCTCACTTACTTCAGGTACTTTAGACACACCTCCTTTATTAACTAAAATTGGGAGATTTATTTTACATATAATATTACCATAGAAGTAGCCAATTATATGTATCTTCTTTCTCAGGCCATTTAAATAAACATCCATGTCCAGCCATGGCTGTAACTTTTACCGATTCCTCCGATACTTTCAAAATTTTACCTGGATACAACTGACCATCGTAATTAACGATTACGTAATATATATTAGGTATATATTCTACATTTTCTTTATTCCCAACTACGTTTTGATTCAGCTTTTGATCCGTTTTGTTGTCAGGTTCATGTTTATCTTTATCACTATTTTCTTCAATATTTTTTGTAGTGTTTTCCTTGCGTTGTTTCTGGTCCCTCTCTTCATGTTTTCTCTGAATGTCTGCTCTCTTTCGTAATTTCTTTTCTGTTTTTCTCTTTTTCTCTTCTTCCTTTTTTTGTTTTTCCTCCTTGAGCCGTTTTTCGTACTCCATAAAATCGCCATTAATAGCTACTGTCGGTTGTAACTTTGGTAATTTTTTCTTTAAAGAATCAATAATTTTTCTCATGACACGTTCTGTACGATTTGGCCAAAATAAAGCTGATTTAAATGGCGTTGGATACTGAGTATTTGCGTTTTCAATTTGTTTTATTGGAGTTTCAAGTTTGTTACTTTGTACCTCTGTAAGTGGACTAATTTCTTGAATCTCGTGACTTGTGCCAGGTTTTGCTAGTTTGTTTCTCTAAACTAGTTGGCGATGCGTCATCAAGTTTTTGTTGATCAATATCAACCCAATGGTTGGGACGTTTTTGGGTGTACTTAAATTAGATATTACAAGAGTTTCATCCTGTTGTACTTCTGCGTCAATATACCATTGTTTTCTAACCATAATGTATCATCTAACCAAATTTCCATTGAAACAGGAACTACAAGTTCGCCATTGTCAATGCAGACATCGTTGTTTTCTAGCGTCTCATTATGTTAAGTAACAGAAAATGTAGATAGTTGAATTTTTTGCCAAAATTCAAAAAATCCTTTATATTTTAAATCCTCATTCCAATTTCCATGACAACTTTTAAATTTGTTTAGAAGTCTGAGACTTAATTTTGTTTCAAATTTTATCACAAACTCATTGTCTACTACTTCTGTGTTCACCTGCGGCTGTGGTATTTGTTCATTGACTTTGTGGGGAATTTGTTTGCCCAATTTTGAGTAGTCTAAGTTGTTCGGATTAAAAGGAAATATTCCACAGGAATGAAATGCGTTGGCAATATTTGATTGTGTACCAGCTTCTCCTAAACTCTTATTGATTAAGCAAAACCTTGTCTCTGAAGTTTTTTTCCTACATTATCCATACGCCAGTCTTGTATTACTTTGCGCCATACATTTTTTATTGGGTAAAACAAGCCAACATCTAGTGGCTTTAGTCTATGTGTTGAATTGGGTAAAAGTGCCGTTAAAATGATTTGTTTTTCTTTGCAGAATTCAGTCAAGGAAGGTTAATATGAGAAGCGTGGCATTCTAGGAATAATACAATGAGAAAATAAATTTGGTTATCTACAAGCCACGGATAAAAACGTTAGTTATGTATTCGTAAAAATTTTCTCTCGTCATCCAGCCGGATTCAGATCTTCCCAAGCCCCATTTTTTGGCATTTTCTTCACTGTAAAAGCTCGAATTCTTTTTTTGTATGGATATATAAAATTAAAAGCGGTTGCCAGCTTCCATTAGCACATATAGTAACTAAGACTGTCAAGCATTCTTTTTCATCATTTGCCACGTTCCAATGGAGGAGGTGGAGAAAAAAAGAAAGAAAAAAATAAACTACTAAGATGTTACGCTTACCTTTCGGCTAGCCTCACCGCAGATGGTCGTAGGGTAAAGATCGAAGTGAAGAGAATACTCTTAGGTAAGCTAAATGCCCGATTGCGCCACCTCTTCTCGAAATTTAGTCGAACGTAGGATGTCTAGGCAGGAGAAAAGGAGATCCTAGACCCGAGATTCTCCAAAGTACGTTCCCAAAAGAAAGATACCCAGAATTAATAACAATCATTTATTAGGAGAAGTTCCTCGAAGAAAAGATAAGTATCGTCTGTTACGCCACTGGTACAAAGTACATATACAGAAATAATAAAACAATTAAATCACAGTGTGAAAGCAGGTCTAAAATAGACTCTGGAAGCAGATATGCTTTTACTAAATTAAATTACGCTGCCGCAATTACAATAAACGGTAGCAAGTTACGTCCGTTACCGCAAGTGAAATTTAAAAACCGCCCGTAGTCCTTGACGTCAAGCTTACGACCGGTATAAATTTAGTCGAAATTCATTTTACGACAGAAACACAATTCGATTTGAGCTTCCAAATCTCTGATAGTTACAGATTCCCGCACATTACTGATTGAAAATTTTTACATTGATCGTGAATAAACAAAAAATTTATATTGAGTAGGCGTAGAGTATTAACGAGAGAACAAATTCCCTGCTTTATGCCGCGGAACTTATATGATACATAAATACCTTTTCGGCCAGAAACTACTTATGGAAATACCCATTCACAGGTTACACCACTTCACTGATTCTCGGCGAACTCACAATAGACAATAGGACGCCATCGGTCCACTTGCATCACATAAAAAGATTGCGCTTTCATTAATCCATAAGTAAAACTAACGACTCCGTTAATTTGTAAGAAGCCAAACAGAAAAAAGGTCAGAAAGAAAGATAAAACAGCCAAAATTAGTTGGTACGTCTTCACCATCAATCACGTGTGAATACTAACATACTCTATGACTTTGGTTAGAAAATATTTAGATACTTCGTTCTACGAATGCGACATTCGAGCGGATTTATTAAGGATTTCTAAAATGAAAACGTCTTTACTTTAGATGATGATGGATGAGGAAAACCTCATTTTCTTACCAATCCGTCTCTGCCACATCCATCACAAACTCGTACGACAAAATGAACCGGAAACCCGTAGAAGGCCAACTACTCTCGCGCCCTCTGCGTGCATAAAGTAGAAGAATATTGTTCGTATTGTTCGAGGTCAGATATATCACACGGGTAATGGCAAGGAACCATCAGATGAATTAATGCCCACTAGCGAATTTACACGTTACACATTGGCAGTTCTAGAGTTGATCCTTTCTTAACCAAAACTTGTTTCTCCTTGGGTGCCAAAAAAAACAGATTCGTCTCAGTTAAAGATTCGACGTGGATATTGCAGTACTTCCAAAAGATCGTTATCTTCAAAATACTTATAAACTCTCGAAAACCAGCTTCTAATATCTTCTTCGAAAACTTGGGCTCTACTTGCTGTAAGAGATTGTGGCACCCTTTTCTGGATGTCGCTGCAAACACAACTGAAACCATTTTCTACCTGGCTTTCTAGATGTAAATGGATTTTGTCGATTTAATTTTTCACTTAATTTTCCAACAGATTCCAAGAGCTGCCTTCTGATGACTGGAAAACCGGGGGCCTCTAGTTCCGGTATCCATTTTACCAGGATTTGTTCCTCTTCTAAAGAAAGTACGGTTGGAGAGTACGCTTTTTTAGGATGTCTATTTTTTATTTTATCAGTAAGTGTTGTTTTTGGGATTTTAAATGTAACAGAAGTTTTTCTAATACTTAGTACGCCATCGTTCACTGATTTTAGCGCTAAATTCAAACTTTCTTTAGTATATTTCATGTATCCTTGCTGATTCACTTTCTGCAAAAAAGGGATAGTGGTATCTAAGGAGGTCTAAGTTAAATATATAGCATTATATTGTAATTTCGTAATATCGACTGCGTTGTTGAAATTAGGACCAATACAATACTAATGTTATAAATTTCGACCACATTTGATTTTGGATTTTACAGAACAATTCATCTACAGTATTTGGAATGATAACATATTTACACTCTCCAAAAATGTATTGATTATTATCAAATGACATATCAGAAAGAATAAGTAACTCTATGCATAAAATAGCCTCTAATATTACTTATAATTGTGTGTAAAAAACGAAAAAAATATGTATAATTATGTAAAATCTTAGGGCCGTACAAAAATAAATATCCGATTTATACTAGGCCGAAATTTAGGCATTATATAATCAATTACCTATATTATCTTAAATATGTTAGAAAAGAACCAATTTTGAAATTAGTTACTGACAATGGTAAAATATATTACGGTCTAAATTTAACTTAAGATCGACCGGAGGTCAAAGTTGCGAACATGTAACTTTTTCATGTACTCAAGTTCGACCATACTTTTTTTTGCCTTTTTGGTAAAAAATAATATTTTTTGATTGTCAGTGTTAGAATATATTGGATCTTTATTATTATTAGAACAATCTAGAAAGAGGTTACTTACTACTTTTTGCCACAACGATACTAAACCAAGAATTTAAGAAACAAACACTTTAAGGTTAAAAACGTGCAAAACGTGCACCTCCCACAACACTTAAAAGTTAACTGAAAACAATAAAATCTAATAAGAGGCGCGATCCAGTGAATTATGAAAGTTATTGATCAACATATTTTGAGCGCCTTATACATGTTGCGACGAGCGTAGTTTTTAAATTAACGTTATTTTTATTGTTTGGGCGAAATTAAGAGCACGGACGAAGTTTGGTACATTTACGTTACTTGTGTATTATTCTTAAATGAATGTGCAGTTGTCAATAATTCTTACGGTTCTATTGTTTGAGATGAGTTAGTATTCAAATTTTTATTTATAGTTTTATTGCAATGTAGTAAAGTGTTATGACGTCGTTTACAAATTTTACAATTTCAGTAAGTATATTCTGTATCTTTATGATCTGGGCGTAAACAATTAATACATAATCCTCTTTTTCTTGTACTTGCTATTCGTGCACTAAGCGTTCAATGTAAAAATTCTGGGCGCTTATAAATAATATCAGTTTTTTTACAGTAATAGCAACTTGTAGAATTATTGATACTAGCATATACAGTTTTTTTATATTAAAGAGTTTTTGGAACTAGCACCCGAATAGTTTATAAAATTAATTTTTTCTAGCAGTTTGCATTTTTTATCTAAAAATTGACACATTTCTTTCATAGTAGGAAATTCATCAGCGTATTGAATCGATTCCCACTCGCGCAATGTAGAATTGTCTAACTTACTTGTAATTATAAAAATTATGATATCATCCCATAAGTTCATTAGCAGATTCTTTATTAATACTAGGAAATTCAAAAATTGCTTTTAATAAGTTGTACATTACTAATTTCTTATTTTCATACCTATCTCATAATAATTGCCAAGCAATAGCGTAATTAACAGTGGAAACTTCTATTGATTCTATTGATTATTATTTTAGATGCGCTACCTTCTAATGAAGATTTTAAGTAATAACATTTTTGAATGTCTGAAATATCTAAACTATCATTAACGATAGATTTAAAAGGATCGCGAAACTCTATCCAATTTTCATATTGTCCCCTAAAAGTCGGCAATTTAATTGTGGAAAGTTTAAACCATTGTGATTGATTCATATTAGACCTTATGCAATTATTAATATTTGTCTCGTTATGTAAATTATTTTTGTAAATTGCTAAATAATCTTTAATTGTAGAAATAATTGAAAAATAGTCAGATTCAAACACATCTCGTTCATTTAATTCAATACTAAGTTCTTCATCCTCACACTCGCTTTCTATAAAAAATTGTAATTTATTGAAACTGTCCCATAATGAATCGCATTTTTCTAGTCGCATATTTAATTCACTAATAATGCTACTAGTTATATCAAATTGAGCTAAATTCTTATAATACCTATTCAAACGTGTTAATTGAGACTTTAAAACATCACGTTGTTGTCTTAAATAAATTGAATTATTAAAAGGACAAAATAAATATTTATGAAAGATTGTCCTTGCTCTTCTATTATTCAATAATATTCAAGTCAAAAAATATTAATTCGGAAAATAAAACATTGAAATGACATATGTTTACATATAACGAAGCAATTATTAAACAAAAAATAAAACGTAAATTAATTAATAACAACAAAAAACTATGAAAATCAAAAGAAATGGTAGTGAAACAAACAATCCACACAAAAAGAAGATAAAAGATTGGATAAAGAAAGAGAGAAATTAACAGTAGAACAAGAAGACGATATAAACCCAAACATAAACCTAGACAACTTAAACGATCTACTTGTCCAAATAAGTATGAAGAAATTCAATAATTTACCAAACTAATTATTTAGCGAAAATATTATATGGAAAATTAGATGAATAGCACATATTTTGTTGGACAGAAAGTATCAAGTCAACCAAATAAAGTTTCTATTTCATCAGATAATTTACACTCAAATAAAATCGACTATTAAGATGCTTTAGGTCTAAAAACCTCCTCTTCGTAAACATCTTCAATAAAATCTATTTATTTATCACTTTTCCCATACCTCACAGCTTTTAACCCACAGGTCTATGTAATTACGCATCTGTTTGAATTTCTACGCCAAAACACTGTTGTGAAATTCGATCAGTCGTAATTTCTAACAAATATGCACACAGTTGTTTTTTAAGCATTATTGTCATAATGAGCAACGGCATTATTAGGAAAAAAATATTTGTATTTTTACATAGGTAACGCATAAAAATATATAATACATATTAGATCTAGGTACTTCCTTTTTTAGGATATCCACAAAAACGACTAATATACACAACGGCCACTTAAATATAAAATATAAAAACTGAATAGATAGCGTTAAAAGCATTGAGACATCGGAACTTGAAGATATCCGAAGCTAAGTTGCCACAAATATGATTGTGAGTGAAAGGTAGAGGGCGCTTCTACTAACGAAAGGTGAAGGTACCACAACTGCAGAAGTGCATGATACTATTATAAAACTACAATTCTGGTAAATTACACATGAAATTTTGACGTTTATGTTAAAACGGTAACGCAACGCAATATACTTTTCGCGTCTGTTTATAATCCTGTTATGATTATATCCGTAGTTTTCTAAGTGTGGGTTTTGACATCGCGGAGTACCGTTAAAAGTAAAAATGTGTACATAACACTCTTGCGAACATGGAAAGACAGCGATCGGAAAGCTTATATAGAATACACACAAACATTAATAAAGTCTCGCAAAAATTCTATAGTCCGTCTTATGTAAAAACACGATCTAATTTGTTGTGTCATTGGCGTACTGAACTAGCATTTTAGGTAGTTATTTTTTTCTACTGCCTATATCTTTTTCATTCGACGTGAAGAAGAGGAAGAATAGAAATCTTTAGATTCCCAGAAGTAGCTTTTACCATTATTAAGACATCCCTTGTCGCATTTTCAACATTCTGTTCATTACGTTAAAAGTACACAGAATGTAAAATCCGTTTTTATAAATGTTGAACACAACCATTATGATTGACAGTTGTACATACGGCACCACTACTTCGGCAAGCCAGTTCTTTGTGTCACTGTGTCGTTTTGTCGCATAAAGTTGTAGTAATATGGAAAGATTTTTATTAAATAAGAAAAACGATAATTTAAGTAAGAGTAATCACAGATAAGCATCAACACCATCCAACTCACTGCTTACATTTTTCAAGGTCGCATACAGAATGATGAAGTCTAAATACTTCACACCATTGCAAAAAATTATATTCTACCGGTTAATGTTATGCTATATCTGTTCAAGAACGGTATTAATCCAAAAAGCTAACATATAGTTCAGAATCTCAATTACCAATTAGTTTTTAAAAAATGACAGGTAATGCATTTGATTTGCAACTTGTTGGTGCTACTGATAGCCGTTTAGAAGCACACATAAAAACTAGACCACTGACAACCAGATTTTTTAGAAAGCTATCGACATGGAAAATGAACGCACGTTCTTTTTATACGTCGAAATAAATATTTCTAAAAAAAACATTTTGTGTAAGACTACGTGTAAACATGTGCACTTAAGTCAAATCAATGTAGTATGTCATTCAAACTTTAATCGTCAAATTAGATTAGATTAAGCATCAATAAAATTTTGCGATACATATAATATTGTCAATAGGCATAGTTTGTACTTACGGTATTTTTTTAGGTGATGCCATGGTCAGTTCCTAATTTCTAATAAGACCGAGTAGATCGCATATTTACTGTTTTTTTTTTAGTTCTTTCTCACATAAATATTCAATATATTTTAATTTTCTACTACTTTTATTTTCATTTTTCAATAATAGTTTCATACACGTCGGTTGTCGTAAAAAATAAATTCTTTTCCAATTAGTTAGACCAGTCTTCGCTTGAGTCTTATACCGTAAATACGTACCATTTGTCGTTCCAGTTGAAAGTTCAAGTGATAACGCGCAATAACAACCTTTAGGCATTGAGTAATAACACTGGTCTGCATGAAAATCGGCCCTGATACCATTCTTGACGATTCTTATGTAAAATGACCTCCTGAATCCAAAAATGAACTCCGTTTTTACCCATCACCCACCTATTTTTTGCATTTTTTTTTTAGAATTTTAACTTATAGCCGTTAAACATCCCAAAGCAGGTAATAAAATTTATACCAAAGTATATGGCAAAAGTTTTGCTATAAAATGTATATAGAAACAACAATAAAATACAAATATATAAGAACCGTAAAAAAATATCAATAAACAGTTAGGAAGATTCACTGCACGACGTTGGCGATCTCAATACCACATGCAGGTTTGAACAGGAATTTTTGACAGGCTTGAACTTGCATTACTCTTCTCATTATAGTATATTACATTGTTTGCTTAACTGCTTCGATCAGTACATCTATAGCTGTTGCAGAGTTAACTTGTCGACGTTTTAAACGTGCTGGATTTTGTGTTCATTTTTGTTCATTTGTGTAAAACAGTAAAACTACTTTTACTCCGGATTTTTTCAAGTGACTAAGTGTGATTTGTGGTTAATGTCGGGCGTTGAATTACTGTTTAATTATGCCACGCGAGTGTAAAAATCAAACCGACAGCTTCTGCTATGTCTGCGGGGAATTAACTTTAAAAGCGCAACGAAAACCCGTTTCTCCGCTTGTTAAAACAGCTTATAAATTGTACTTTGATTGTCAAGTTAGCGACCAGGACAAGACCTGGGCTCCATCAGTTTGCTGTACGACTTGTTACAGTAGTTTGACCAAATGGCTCAAAGGTACCCGTAAATCAATGCCATTTGCTGTGCCCATGGTTTGGCGGCAACCTCGCTGTCATCTTACAGATTGTTACTTTTGTATGACTTCCACCGTCGGGTTTTTGAGCAAAAGTAAGCATACAATTCAGTATCCCAATATTCCGTTAGCTCTAAGACCTGTTCCTCATAACGATACTTTGCCAATCCCAGAGCCCCCAAACACTTATACTCTAGAGCCGGAAATTGATTTAAAAGACTCTGAGCCACAACCTGGGGCTTCGAATGATACGTTCAATATTGAGAAACACATCTAAGATTTGAACTATTTTTTCAAATATCTAAGATGTTCATTAAGTCTAGTTTGAAAAGATCTTTGTGTGATAAATTTTTTTACAAAAACATATTAATTTGTAAACTCCACTTTTATTTAAATTATTATTATTGAGAATATTAGAGAAAAAAAGAAAAAATATTCCGAAGAGATATTTCATTAGAAAAAGAAATCTTGAAATCGTTATCTTTACTTAATTTCTTAAAAAAATTAAGAAAAGTGATAAAGGAGAACTCATTAGAAGACCTAGATTTTGTTTAAAAAAATGATTATCAAATTTATCACCTATTTTTACTGAAATTTTCTTAAACAATTTAGAAAGTAAATATATTTCTGAACACCAACTTTCTTACAAAAAATGATATTTTGGAAGATATGTTGATGACATTTTTTGTATTTAAAAAAGTAAATATTTTTTGTAGACTTCTCTGAAGATGAGCTTCATTATTTTAAAGCTCGAAATATATGTAAACGAATTTTTTATTCGTGGACTGGTAATTTGAAAAATTTTAAATTAAAATTAATGTTAAATTTCTAAAAGGATTTTGGACGAAGAATCCATTTGTATCACTCTGTTGATTATTTTAGTCAAAACTTAACGGCTTGACAAATTTGAGCACACACTGTGGTCGTTCCGGTCGTTCCAGTATCTTCAAAATATTATAGGGCGTATCTTCAACTATAAAACATATATATTAAAAAAACTACTTATTATTACTTGTCTTATTACTTATACCTTCGTTTAGTAAACTGGAGATGTAGAAAGAATAAATTTATTCGTCTTCACGATCATCATCAATAATTAACAATGGACGTTTTCTTCCGTTTGAGTAACTACTACATTTGAGTATCATAGGTTGATGTTCATATCAACAATTACAGCTTCTGTAAAAAATTATAGTAAGTAAGCCCAAAAACTAAAAAAAAATTAAGTTGTTAAACTTTTGAAAATCCAATTAGTACTAGTATTTTTAAAATATTTTTGAGAATTTTTTTAAACAATTGTAAAAATATTTAATGTATTGTTGGATTTGTATTGAAGTGCTTTCAGCATGCTAAAATAAACATAAAATACCGTAAACGTGGGTAACTTTGTGACTGCAGCATTACTTTGGAACACCCACATTATTTTACACATTTTACTTAACAGACTATTAATTTCTTTGGAAATGGTTGCTTTTATAATTTAATTTTCAAAAGTAAGTTATATACCACCAAAAAAAAGTTCGGCAACACTGCTGTTATTCTGCCATTTTTAGTGCGTATTAGTGTTCAGCACGCGTAAACAGGTGGTTTGGTTAAAGTCTGTAAACTTTGTATCTGAGCGGGAAAACGTGAATAACTGTTTCAATTCTGGTAAGTACATTTCGAAATATTATATTACAGCTCACTTTTGAAGTACATTTAATTTTTCCAACTTATGTAATAAGCAAAGTATTTTTATTTATGTAAAAAACCGTAACATGTAGGGGTTACTTTGGTACATGTCCCAAAGCTACCCCTTTGTTTGTTAAATAAGTACAAACCTAAAACACACTGTGTCCCAAAGTTAAACCTGCATTGGTTGAAACTGTATCTAAGTTAACGTTGTATTTTTATTTGTTCTAGATAAAAGATGCCGCGTAAACCCCGCCGCAAACCTGGATCGCGTAATTACAAGAACTATACTGACGAAAAGCTACAACAAGCACTTGATGATATTAGTCAAAAGCGGCTTTCCATTCGTAACGCAGCTAAAAAATACCAAATACCGAAAAATACTTTGTGCATAAATTGAAGGGAAAGCATGATTGCAGGCATGGAAAACCAAGAGTTTTCACGGATCAGGAGGAAGAATTATTTGCTGGTCACCTAATTACATTGTCGGCTTTTGGATTCCCAGTAACAATATATGATTTACGACTTTTTGTCAAATCATACTTAGAGCGCCAAGGAAGAAAAGTACCTTGTTTTAAACATAATATTCCTGGACCTGACTCGGTGAATTCTTTTCTTCATCGCCGACCAGAGCTTAATCAGAGGTTGTCGCAAAATATTTCACACGCTAGAGCAGCCACAGATAATGACATCGTTAATCAGTTTTTTGATCACTTGAGCACTGAGTTGAAAGGAGTTCCTGCAGCTAATATTTGGAATTATGACGAGACGAATTTTGTTGACGATCCTGGCCGCTCCAAAATAATAACTAAGAAAGGAACTAAGTACCCTGAAAAAATTCGCAATTCCTCAAAGGCCTGCACATCTCTAATGATATGTGGAAATGCGGATGGACAGCTGGCCCCTGTATATGTTAATTATAAAGCTCAAAAGCTCTAGTCGACATGGACGGAAAATGGGCCAACAAATACTCGCTACAACCGCACGGCCTCGGGTTGGTTCGATTTTCAAATATTCGAAGATTGGTTAATGTATTTGCTGCTGCCCATACTAAAGCGGCAAGAAGGACGCAAAGTCATTATTGGCGACAATTTAAGCTCACATCTGAATGTGGAAGTCGTTAGACAGTGCGAACAATATTAGATTTATTGCATTGCCACTAAATACAACTCACCTCCTCCAGCCCCTTGATGTGGCCTATTTTCGACCGATGAAACAAAACTGGAGGAAAATCTTGAATGATTGGAAAGAGACAATCCAAGGAAGTCGTTTTACTGGTGTGCCAAAAGATCAGTTTCCTCAACTTTTAAAAACGCTCATGACGAAACTAGATGAGCGAGGCGCAGAAAATCTTAAATCAGGTTTCCGAAAGTGTGGAATTTTTCCATTAAACAGGGAGGCTGTTTTAAACCGCTTATACACCTATGTTGTTGCTGACGATTCTGCAATAAAGGAAGTCGTTGCAGATACTTTTATTCAACGTCTTAGTCAGAAACGACAAGAGGCAACGTCAACACGTCAGTGAAAAAGAAAGAAGCTTGTAGTACCTCCTGGAAAAGGTATTACAGTTGCAGATTTAGAAGGTTCTACTGCTGAGGATGTGGTGATTCCCGATCATGAAACCAATTCCAATCATCAGCCGGATCAACCCTCCACTTCAGCAATGCAAAAATTGAAATGGAAAAAGCAAAATGACAAAATATCGCAAATAGAGTCCTCTGACACGTCTGATAACGATCAGGCCAGTACCATAGAGTATGCAGAGAGTGATGACAGTCCCTGGGATCCGACTATGTCTGATGACAATTTAAACACAGAAGCTGAATGTTCAACAGTAGAAAAGCTTCCAACCAAGAAAACTGTTGGGACTTACGTCGCTGTAATTTACAATAAAAAATATTATACTGGTGAAATAACGAAAATTGATGACAAAGGAGCAATTGTGAATGTCATGACTCAATATGGTAAACAATGGAAATGGCCATCTCAAAAAGATGAAATTTTCTACAATAAAGAAGAAATTGTCATGATTCTGAAAACACCAACGCGTTGTGGTCACCGGGAGCTTTTTGATATTCCTGAATTAACTAATATATAGTTTTTAAGTAACTTTTACGTTAAAATAATAAATTTAGGTATAAAAACCAATTTTGATGTTTATTTTTTATATGTGTACATGTTTCATTTAATAAAGATTAAAAATCTGAAATTTTAATTCATTTCCCGTAGTTTTGTAACACTTACCACGTTTCTGTTGCAAATAGTAAGCATCATTATATTTTCCATGCTTTTTTTTCAATTTGCCATGTCCATCTTTGGTACAAATGTATTTTATACGAATATAATCATATGAAAACTCGATGTACCAAAGTTACCCCGACACCAGGGGTTACTTTAGGACAACTTTATCTCTATTTAGGGAAAACATAAAATAATCATTTTTGTACATTTTATCCAGTTGGTTGGTTGGTGTCATAAATAATGCCAATTACCATTAATTATTTAATGCGGTTATGATTTTATGATGAAAAACCTATTAAAATCGTACCAAAGTTACCCCGGTTTACGGTAATTCTGTTCATAATTTTTTTTCATTTTTTAAAAAACTATTAGACAAGGTGCTAAAAAAATGCAGCCATAACATTTACAAAAACAATATTTTTATTCGACATATGCCAACATCAACAAAAAACATTTAAAGCAATGGCGAGAACGATCATTTTAAATATGATTGCAATCACGATGAACCGATCATTATGCAAAATAATGATCGTGATCATCGAGCGTCTATACAATAACGATCGCAATCATTGATCGCTTATAAAATAACAATTGCAAACTGTTAAAAGGACAACACCGCATTTTAAAAGAATTAATGGTGCCCTCTAGTATGTACGAGACTCTCTAATGTATGCAGCATGTGTCAGTTATTCCGTTATTCTTTGTATAATGAATCTTACGTTTAATTCAATTATATATAGTTTAATACTACTTCTACTGTTTATTTATGTACTGCAAACAGGTTATGGGCCCAGATACGTGTATATAGTTCCGGTAAATTGTGAAAGTTGATGTAATTACAAGTGTACGGCATATCAACAAGAATGGCGTCGAGTGATTTTAAAGTAACTAGGTCCGGAAGATTGGGTCAAATGGAAATGGCACATGAAAATGGTTCTGCGAGCATACGGATTGGAAGATCTAATTAATGGTACTGATCAGGTGTATCACCTGAAACGAAGCCTGTATGGTTTAAAACAGGCACCTCGTTGCTGGAACGAGAGGTTTGTTGAATTTATGAAGAAAGTTGGACTGAAAAATAGTACAATTGATCCGTGTCTATTTTATCGAACAAACGACCAAAATAATCTCTATGCTGCTATTTATGTTGATGATGGTTTGGTCGTTGGCAACAATGAAAATGAAATTGAAGAATTCTTGAATGATTTACAAATGGAATTTCAAGTTTCTTTGGGCTCATTAGAAAATTTTCTTGGTATGAAAATAACGTCATGATAATGGTTCGATTACTGTATGTCAAGAAGCTTATACAAAACAAATATTGATGAGATTTGGAATGGCCGAATCAAACCCTGTCTCAACTCCAGTGGGTCTTGAGGAAGGAGAAAACTTCAATACTGCGAAAAACGTTCCATATCGAGAAGCCATAGGGTGTCTTACTTATTTTCGGTTAAAGCGGCAGCAGAGAATGGGTATAGCACAACGATGGATAATTACAAAGTTACAATTTGCAATGTAAACAGTAATAGTGTTGTAATGAACGGTTTTATTTGTAATGGGTTGTATGCTTTGAATATGCGTGTCATTAAGCCAGAGCAAACAGTGCAAGTGAACTTAACTACCAACAATGACACTTTACAGGTATATCATGAAGGTTTTGTACATCAAAACAAGCAACATGTAAAGCACGTGTTAAAACGAATGAACATTGATGTAAATTATAGTGAAGAACAATTTTGTGATGGATGTGCAGTCGGTAAAATGCATCGTTTGCCATTCAAAACGAATACTAATCGAGCTAGTAACATTGGTGATTTAATTCATGCTGATGTGAATGGACCTATGAATATTGTCTCATTAGGTGGTGCTTGTTACTACGTGTGCTTCAAAGACGATTTTAGTAAATTTCGGAGACTGTATCTTTTAAAACATAAAAGTGAAGTGGTAGGTGTGCTTAAAACTTTTTTGAATGAAGCTAGTACAAAAGATCATGTTATAAATATAAATAAACAAGTTACTGAACTGTTAGAAAGTCGAGGGATTGAGCACTTCATAACGCCACCCTACACACCACAACAAAACGGTGCAGCTGAACGAGAAAATAGAACAATAGTCGAAGCAGCTCGTTCGATGCTTAATTCAACAAAACTTCCGAAAGAATTATGGGCTGAGGCATGTAACACAGCAGCATACTTACTCAATCGCACAGGAAAATCTTCTATTAAAGACAAGGCTCCTTACGAATTGTGGTATGGAAAAGAAATGGGTAAGCTTAACCATTTAAAGATTTTTGGAACGCAGTGTTATGTGCATGTACCTAAGAATTTTCGTTTTAAGTTCGATGACAAAGGAGTCTGTGGATACCTCGTAGGCTATACAAATCACAAAAATGGGTATAGAGTATGGATTCCTTCTAAAAGAAAAGTTATTCTTAGCCACGATGTGAAATTCAAACCAGAAGTGATTTGTAGCTTTAATCAAAGCACAGAATCGGAGGAAGCACAAACTACATGTAGCAAGAAGAAAAGTGTTAATGTTAGTTTAACAGAAGAAATTAAAAATGAAGATACACAGCAAGAAAATGTTAGTGAGAACAGTGAACCTACAGAAGAAATTGAAAATATTGCATCTGTATCCGAAGGAAGAGAAAATATTCCAGTAGAAAACAGCCACGAAAGTGAACCCCGTACAAGTAAGCGTGAAGTTAGAAAACCGAATTGGATGGTAGGTGATGAATTTGTATTCCTATCTGAAATTCAGTCGGATGACAAGCAAAAATGGATGTTAGCTATGCACGACGAATTAAAATCGTTAAAAGAAAATCAAACATGGGATCTGGTGGACCGGTCACCCAATATGAAGGTTTTACAAAATCGCTGGGTTTTTCGACGCAAAATTTCATCTGATGAAAGTATCCGATTTAAAGTTAGACTCGTAGCAAAAGGGTTTGTCCAACAAGAAGGCATTGATTACGAAGAGATTTTCAGTCCAGTCGCACGTTACGATACCATTAGGATGTTACTTGCGTTAGCTGCCACAAAGCAAATGACATTGAAACAATTTGATGTTATACGGCATTCCTGAATGGAGTACTTCAAGAAGAGCATAGTGACATTACTATAGACCAACTAACAACAACACTTAAAATACAGCCTTCTTCTCAACGCAGCCTGTTCACAAAAATTCAGAAGAAGAAACTATCCACTTTACATTAAAACTAAAATCGAGAATAAAAGAAGAGCCAGGCAAATCTGACAGCAAACGAGAAGTCTTATAGCCAAAAATAAACTAAATAAGCAAACTGGAGACTTAAAAACACCCCCCCAAAAAAATGGAAAAACGAATCTTTTAACAAATATGTTAGCACTTTATCTCCTTCAGCAAATGGCAACTACACGTTTTGGAAGGCTACAAAGTCTTTAAACAATGCTCGTACTCTTATTCCATCAATGGGAAAGAAAGGCGGCTCTTGGGCTAGAACAGAAGTTGAGAAAGCAACACTATTTGCAGAACACCTTATCTACGATATTTCAACCGCATCCCACAGTTGGTACCCTTGAAGCGGAATAAGAGATTGAAAACTATCTCCAAACCCGCCAATTCACTCCTTAACTGCCGAATAAATCAAAAGTGAAATCAAACAAGAAAGCGCCCAGGCATCATCTAATTACTGCTAAATTACTCAAGGAACTGTCCCACATAGCAATAACGTGTATACTATATATCCTCAATGCAGTCTTAAGGTTACAGTGCTTCCCAATACTATGGAAATTCGGCCAAATAACATTAATATTGAAACCAGGTTACCTCGTATATGCCGATAACGCTATTACCAATTCTGTCAAAAGCATTAAAGAGATTAATACTCAAGAGAATGGCACCCATAATTGTTGAAGAAGAAATTATTCCACAACGTTAATTTGGGTTTTGTCAAAAACACTCTGCTTTAGAACAAATACACAAACTCGTAGATGTAATCAAAAAGGACTTTGAAGAACAAAGAGGTTGTGTTACGGTGTTCCGTGTGTTCCTTGTCAGCCAGGCGTTCGACCGGGTCTGGCACGTCGGCTTACTATACAAAATCAAACGGTTTTTTCCACTCCAATATTTTCTTCTCTTCAAATCATACTTAAATGACTATACTCAAAAAATCAGGAGTTCTTAAGGGCAGTGTTTTGGGACCAACCCTATACCAGATATTTTCGATGACCTACCATGCAACGACAACACAATTATGGCCACTTTTGCAGACGATACAGCGTTATTGGCTTTCCACCAGGATCCAGTACAAGCATCGACAATTTTACAAAATAGTCTCGGCATAATCTAAAAATGGTTGCACCGATGGCGAATACAAATCTATAAACCAAACACAACTCGGCTCTTCCGGTAACCTTAAATGGTATACCTACAGATCCCCATCCTCGATACGCGTTTAACTTGGAAACTCCATATTACACATAAGAGAAAGCAACTGGATGTTATGGTGAAAAAGATGTATTGGCTCCTAAGGAGAAAATCTAAGGTATCGCTAGAAAATAAAATGTTAGTGTATAAGACAGTTCTAGTTCTAGTGTGGGCGTACGGCATAAATCTTTGGGGCTGTGGTAAGCCTAGCGCCGTTCTGCTCCTTTGGAGTTTTCTAGATCATTCATACGGTTGTGATCAGTACCCTTCAATTACTCTATTTTCTCACATATTCCTTTCCACTTTTTTCTATCCATTACTTTAGACTTCTACTCATTAATTCCAGCTCTTCTATTGTCATCCGTTACGTCTTTTATCCATGTTGATCTTGATCTGCCCTTTCTTCTCTTTCTGCCTGAATTCCATTCTAACATCGAAAATATTATTTACAACTTCGATCTCGAGCCCCTCAATTATAATGTTTTGGTATTCTTTTTATGTTTGCTTACCTATTTTATTTAGTTAAATAGTACAGCAGATAATGAATCTCCTTGTCGTACCCCCTTATTTGTTTCAAATTCTTCTCTTTAGCCCTTTTAAGTTTTCACACTTATTTTTGTTCTTTCCATTGTCATTTTTACCAGCTTTTAGTACTTATTTCCATATCTTTTAATGCTTTCATTAACTGCGGTGTTCATTAATATCCTTTGTATTAGAGTTGACATGATTTTGTATCTTGTATTGATTAATGTCACTCATCTGTAGTTTTTACATTGTTGTTGGTCCCCGTTTTTGTGTATTGTAATCATTTGTCTAGATTCCCATTCTACCGGCATCCTTTCCTCTTTTCATATTCTTTCCATCATTCTGTATATTTTTTTATGTAATTCTCGTCCTCCGTACTTTATGAGCTCTGCGTTTATTTCATCATTCCCTGGGGTTTTACTGTTTTGGATTTTTTTAATAATCTATTATTTATTCTTTTGAAGACGTTTCACTTGTCCTATCTTGTTTTGGTGTTTCTATTTTTTCCTCTTCAGTTTCATCCGCTTCTGTTTGTATCAATAGTTCCTTAAAGTATTTCATCCACGTCTCCATGTATTGCTCGTCGTTTTGAGCCAGTTTTACATTTTCATCTTTAATTCCATTACTCTTAGCTTCCTATGTTCTATTTTGGTCGTTAATTCTCTGATTATATCTTTCAACGTTTTCTTTACTGCTGTCCTTCCTTCAATTCAATTTGTTCAATTTGTTTTATCTTACTTTCCAACCAGTCTCTTTTTGAATTGCGGTTAATTATCTTAGTTTCCTTCCGTAATCTTACATACTCAATTTTATCTTCTTCTCTTCTGTTTCTAATCAATCCGACTTTTGCTTCTATTTTTTTCTTGGTTACTTCTTTACATTTACTATCATACCACCCTGTTTCTTTTCTATTTACAACTAGTCGTATTTGATCCTCTGCGACCTTATTTATACATTATTTCATTCTTGTCCATTGTTCTTCTATGTTTTCTTCCTTTGGCTTATATTCTTTTAATTTCTATTTTTGCTTCATATGTCTATTTATTGCTTTCCTTATTTAATTTTTCTACGTTCCATTTACCCCTTGTTTTTTTGTTCCTGTACAATTTTTTAATTTTTTGTTTTAATGTTGCTATAACCATTAGGTGATCAGTGTCAGCACATGCTCCTCTGTATGTTTGTACATTTCTTACTGTTGATTGTTTCCTTTTGTTAACTAGTATATGATTTATTTGCGTGTGCGTTCTTTGATCCGGTGATATCCATGCTACTTTGTGTCTGTGTGGGTGTTTGTGCTTAGTACTGCTTATCATCCTTTCTGTCCTTGATAAGTTGCAACAATCTTTGTCCGTTATTATTTGTTTTTTCATGTATTGTGTGTTTACTTGCTATTTGTCTAATGTACTCTTCTTTCCCTATCTGTGTATTAAAATCTCCTAATACCATTATTATATCTTCTTTTGGTATTATGTCGATTATTTCCTCTATTTTTTCGTACAACTTCTCTTTTTCTTCTTCATCTGTTTCGATTCTATTCTTAGGTAGACCATTCTCTCGTTTATTGGTTTAAAGTCAATCACGTTATCTTTTAGCTTCTCCATTATTATGAATCCTGCCCCATATAGTCCTTGCTTCTCTCTTCCCGAGTATAACAATGTATGTTTATTTTTGTCTATCCTTCCTTCCTCTCCATCTTAATTTTGTTAACGCTGCTATGTTTATATTATATTTTCTAAGTTTCATTGCTATCATCTCAATTTTTCCCAGCTTCAGCATTGTTTTTACGTTCCACGTACTGATTTTAATTATATTGCTTTTCTTTATATATTTCTTATTTTTATTTTTAGTTTTGTTTTTATTTTTATTATTTATCTTATTATTTTTTGTGTTTTTATCTTTATTTCCCAGTTATTCTTCCCTCTATTTACACTATTTAAATTTGTATTTGTTGTTTATTGCTTTTGTCGTCATTATGTGAATTCCTTTAGTTCGCTTCGTTGGTTTTTTGACTGTTGCATTTCTGCGTTTTTTTTTAAATTTTTCTCTCCACTTGTTGCTTTCCCCATTCTCTGGGGATCTTTGGCTAATTGTTCCTCCTATCTTTGTGCTTTGTGTCTTGGCTATTTCCATTTCTCTTATTTGTTTCAAGTTGTACTCTTCTCCATTTATAATCATCTTGTCTTTCCTAATAATTGCATGTTGTTTTTTATTTCTGATTATTTTCATATATTCACTTAACTCTTTCCTCTTTTCTGGCGTTGTTTTTGAGTAATCTTGTTCTATATATTTTGGTTCCTTTCAGTTTGTTAGTTGCCTTCAGTATTTCTATCTTTTTTGTCATATTCTTTAATTCAATTACAATTGGTTTAGCTTTTATTCCCTTTTGTTGTTTTCCAACACTTTTTCCTCTATTGCTATTGGTATGTTCATTTCCCTTAGTACCGTCTTTACGTTCTCTTTTATCTGCGACTCACTTTCTTCTTGTTTCCTCTGCTCCATTCATTATTATTTTCTTCTTCTTTATTTCTTTTTATAGTTTTTCTATTCTCAATTTCTGTTACTCTATTTTTGTTTTAAGTTGTTAGTTATCTATTTTTATTTGCTCATTTTCTTTTTTAACTTTTTGGAGTTTTTCATGTAACGTATCTATTTTTCTTTCCATTCGTTCCTCTCTTTCGTCTATTTTATCTAATTTCTTGTTCATCTTTTCCAACATGTCCGGCATCTTGTTATTGTTTGTTCCTCGCAATCTTCTATTTTTAGTTTTAGTACCAAAAGATATTTCTTCCGTTCACAAATTTTATTAAATGCGTCTCTTTCGCTGCTCTAACTTTCTATTCTAATACCAAAATTTATTTCTTCAGTTCACAAAATTTATTAAATACGACTCTGTTCTTTGTTTACGTCTCGATATATGTTAGTGCCTTTCCTTCTCTTCTCTAACCCGCCTCGTACCTTCTTATTTTTAACATATTTGACATTTATTTAACGCTTTTCTTTTACATATTATGTTTTAATGTTTCTCCATCCACAGCGTGCCCGCTTCACTACTTAGACCCTTTGCACTTTTTTACTCTTCCCATTTTACGCGTATTTAGGATTTATTTACCTCTAGCTAAACACACGTCCATTAAGGACGAGACCATGGCCGGACAATCAGATAAGGATATTGTCATTTGCTTTTTTTGGATTTTTTATTTAATTTCTATTAGAATAATTCAATGAAATTCGACCTTTACGCATCGATTCTTTTTGTTTTCGCGGTTGAACAAAAAAATAATTATGTCATCTACATAGGTTCAGACGTATGTCCTTTTTCTGATTGTACGATATTTTGTATAGAACGCCTTGTTAGTATTACTAACAATTTTCTGCCGTGACCTCATACTGATCAAATATTACCATGCCTACCTAATTATATTGTAAGACAGTTAAATGAGATTCGTGTATATGGTGAATCCAAGGTTTGTTTAAACCGATATAAACGTTCTATGCTGAACGATTTTTTAGAACGGTCTGTGATCGGCCTCGCAATTGGGAACCGTGATTAGATTATTTTGGTAGCCGGTTTTACTAATCTTGCACTAACACTAACTTTAATAATGAATTCGCAACCCAGAGACGTGGTATACATTAGGCCGGCGTATCCACTCTTTAACGACTTTTACGTTTTGTTTGATGCTATGCGAGAGTGTAACGTAGTGATCTAGGTCCTCTCAATGTTTTTTGATCAAAGAAAGTTTTCCTAATTAATTAGTAGAATAAATTCATTATTTATTAGCTCTGTTAAAACGTATAGAGAATCAGCATTTTTGAAAATAACTTTGATTTTGTGACTTTTGGGGCACACCTTTGAAGGGAACTGTAAGTTTGCTTCTTCTTTTAAAAGAAAAGTCCGCCTATAGGCGATATGGAGCTAAATTTGATTTTAAAGTTTTGTTGATCTTGTTAACTTTTTCAAAACGTTTTCAAACACTGTGTTGTTCTTCTGCTTTACTCTGATGCATATCCGTTATGGTTAGGCAATTTTGGGACTTACATCTATTTCGTCCTAATGTTAATTTTTATTTTTAATCATTGTATACTCATTCTCTCGGTTAAAATTGTTAGATAAGGTTCTAGGATAGATAATCGAAAGTTTTCGTAATAAATTTATCGATATTATACTGATGCCGTGGTACTCAATGTTTAGTACATTTCGACTGAATTACTGAAATCAATTAAAACAACGAATTATTGATAACAGCAATTTATTCATATAATAAAAACGTTTAGTTTAATTTTATTGTTTAATTACAGTCAACCTTTTGTAACTTGCATGACCTTTTTTTACTTTTCCGTTTTGAAATTAATTAAAAAAAAATTTAAATTTTAAACGTTATTTAGGTTAGCAATTTTATCTATAAATTATAAAATTTTAGACATAAACAAAAAAAATGTTGTACATAGTACTTCATTTATTAGCAAAGTTTTCAGAAATGTAATTTTGTGTTTTTAGTAATGCAATTGACATTAACAAGAATATTTGTATAAACAAGTTGTACATCAACTTTTTTAGTTTATTTGCTTGATAATCGACAGTTTTTGCCATTCTGTCGAATAGTTTATTTGCCCACCCTGATATTTATGGACTTGTTCAGAAACCCTTCAATAACTATCATTAAAACAGAGTTGTATGTGTGAATACGTGTCATATTATACTGTAACACACATAAATCAAATCATTGTTCTTACTAAAATATCAGTTCTTAAATTAGATTAGATTAGATTAAGCATATAATGAAATCTCAATATATAACGCCGTTTTCAAAAACATTGCCCTACACGGTCATACTAAGTTTTGGATATTTGTTCGGTTTAGTTTCATTTCAATTAAAAATCATTAAATGATGTTGGCGTTTTTAGTTATAATTTTTTTAATTAGTTTTATTTATTATAAATTTTTAAAAATAAAAGATTATTGGTTAAAAAAAGGAGTGCCATATATTAAGCCGTTACCTTTGGTTGGTAACATGTTAGCTAGTTTGTTAAAAAGACAAACAATTACAAATTTTATTATTAATACGTACAACGCATTTCCAACTAAAAGGTAAGCATAATTTTTTTCAGAATAAATTTCTATATTGTGTTGATAGGTACGTTGGCTTTTTTCAATTTCATCAACCAACATTACTCATCCGCGATCCAGAGTTAGTAAAGACCATTATGGTAAAAGAGTTTGCCAGTTTTCCTGATCACAGCATCTTTAATCGTGGAATCTGCGAACCTTACGAAGGATTATTTTTTATAACAGGTAAAATATATCATCATTTAACAAATGATTATTATTTTGATTTTTAGCGAAAAGGGGTTGGCACGATTTAAGATCAATATTAAGTCCAGCTTTCACTAATTCAAAACTTAAATATATGTTTAAACTTGTCGACGAATGTGGAAACTCAGTTGTCGATTATTTTAAAAAACTAGGAGAAATACCAATAGATTTGAAAGATTCATTTTCAAGATATACAAACGACGCAATTTTAACAACAGCTGTTGGTGTTAAATGCGAATCATTTAAAGACAAAGATAACTTAATTTTTACTGTGGGAAAAAAAATGGTAGATTTGTCTGGTATAAAAGGATTAAAAGCGTTTTCTTATAACATCAGTCCATTTTTTACAAAAGTAATTATTGTTTAATTTATCAATCGTGTTATTTAATTCTGTTTGTAGTTGTTTAACGTGCAAATTGTAACCAAAAAAGCCGGACAAGTATTTGAAAACATTGTCGAAGAAACTCTCAAAATGAGAAAGGAAAAAAAGATAGTACGACCGGATATGATAAATTTAATGATGGAAACTAAAGCTAAAGTAAACTCAAATGATCCTGACAGTGTGAAGACCCAACACAAGTTGGATTTTACCAATAAAGACATTACAGCAGCTGCTATTAGTTTTTATTTTGCCGGTTTTGACACAACGTCGACAACCTTAACATTTATAGCATATTCGCTGTGTATTAACCCTGATGTACAAAATAAGTTACGTAAGGAAGTAGACGAAGCTATGGCTAGTTGCAATGGAGAGTTAACTTTTGAGACAGTGATGAACATGCGTTATCTTGAAATGGTGATAGAAGGTATATTTGTGAATATTTTACTAACAAGATTTGAGGAAGTGCTGTTGTTACAGAAACGTTACGTAGGTGGAGTCCTGGTGCTTTTATAGATAGGCTGTGTGTAAAATCATATACAGTTGAACCAGTAAATCCAGATGAAAAACCGTTAACAATTAATCCCGGCGATACTGTTTGGTTGCCAATTTCAGCTTTGCATCAAGATCCTAAATACTTCGAAAATCCCGAGAAATTTGACCCCGAACGTTTTAATGAAACAAATAGAACAAAACGGCACCCGTTTTCTTTTATACCTTTTGGCGGTGGCCCTAGAACGTGTATAGGTAATACATACGCCATAATGTATCACGATGAGTTACAATCTTTTTTTAGGAAACCGATATGCAATGTTCGTATGCAAACTACTTTTGATGAAAATAGTGCACAATTTTGAAATAGTTCCTTGCGAAAAAACTCAAATTCCTTTAAAACCAAATGGAGTTATATCTGTACTTCCAGACGACGGAGTATGGGTTACTTTCAAACCTATATCAAGATAAAGCAAAAGTTAATTTAATTATTAAATTATCTTAGCTCAATCTATAGCTCAATAAAATATATTTTTTTATTATTAAAAATATTTATAAGCGTTAATTTCATTGAGATTGTAGTACTGAATACATTTGTAGATATTATTAACACATGTCATAATATTTGTGTCATTTATTTATAAAAGTTTAATGTTTAATAACCATTAAAACTGTCAGACTTAGCCAAAATGTTTTTTAAGTTCTTTTTTAATTGAGAAATAGGTATGGCATCAAACAAGAAATGAAAACCTAAAAGAACAATAATAAAACACAACTATTCATGCACACTCAAGATACATGCAAACATTTTGGCATTTGAAAGCAGGTCTTGCAATATAAAAAAATGTTACTGGTAAAAAGCGCAAGAATAGGCATTTGACAAACCGTGCGTTAACACTTCTGTATTGTTTTTTCATTATTGAAATAAGAACTCCTGTATTTTTACTGCTTTTAGGCACTTATACCTCTTATGATGTACAAATATTCTTCTTTCATGTTTTTGTATGTTTGTTCTAGTTTTACTCAACATTTGTATATGCTATTATAATTGTTAAGTTTTTTTTTCATATGTTCTCTGTATAGGGTGTGTCACGATGATCGCCTATTGAAAAAGTAGTTTTCACACATGGCACATGTGGGTCTTAGAATATTTCAATAATGACCAACTTACGTTTATTGCGGAAGTAGTTATCAACTTTGTTATTTTAAACCGACAACCCCGTATATTTTTACATTTTTGGAATTGTTGTAATATTAAAAGTATTACTCAAAATAATTTGTCACACTGTTAGACTGGCCTTTTATTTAAATTTATTTCACATACTACAGATGACTTATCTTACTTACTTACTGCCAACTTAACTTGACCAAAAACTAAAAAACCTAAGTGAAGTATACATAGGGTGTTTTCAAAACTAGCTACTTAAAATCTATTCAAGTAAGGTCTTACAACTCGACTGACCTGACTCCTGATCGACCCGATCAAGCGAGGAAGTGGAGGGGTTGTTTGCCGACCAGGGCTTCAAATGAGAAGCATCAAATACACCCTCAAAAGGCACCTGCGTTAGCTGAAATCCCTCGACATCCCTAACACAATATCTATCATTATTTAAGATCTTACAAATCACATACGGACCCTTGAATTTGGGCAATAACTTTTTATTTACTCCCGCAGTTGACACATTATTTGCTACAACAACGTAATCACCTATATTGTAGGTTTTAGCCTTCTTATGCGACTTGTTATAATACTGGATATTGTATGCTTGCTTTTTCTCAATATTCGCGGAAGCATCCATGCGAATCTTATCTAAATCGTAATTTTGGTTATCTCATAAGAGATTTCGAAGTCGATCGTCTACCATGCCCCGCTGGTCTATTCCAAATAACAATCGCGACGAAGTATTTCCGGTGGATTTACTCAACGTGTTATTCATAGAAAATTCAACAGTCTCCAACACTTCATCCCAACAACTAGGAGAAGAGGTTAACTTTGCTAACATTGAAATGACTACGCGGTTCATTCTTTCTACCTGCCCATTACCCCGCGGTGTCCCGGTTACAATTTTTACGTGTTGCACGCCCCTATTGGACAACGCGTCTTCAAAAATTTTGACGTAAAAGCAGCGCCACGATCGGATATGATACGTTGCGGTACACTATAATTTCGAAAATAAGATGAAATGTGCTTAACAGTTTCCTTCGCGTCGACGGATTTACACGCGTATAGTATAACAAATTTAGTGAACGCGTCTATCAAGACTAAAATATGACGATTATTACTTCCGGTCTTCTCAAAGGGCCCCAGGTGATCGACGTGTACGGTGGAGAAGGGGACATCACCCTTTCGAATTGCATGTAAAAAGCCCTCACTTTTACCATCCTTATTTGAATACACTATGCATTTCAAACAGTTCCCAATAAAATGCTTAACCTTTTCCCTCATCTTCGGGAACCAGTAACTCCGCAAAATGAGCTCAACCGTCTTATCCACCCCGCAATGTCCCATACTTGAATGGTACTTATGAATAATTTCATACTCCATAACGCTAGGTATAAAACAAAACTTTATCAGCGTGCTTTCGATACACCAATCCGTTCAACAACTCATACTCAGTGCATTGTTGATGCTCTAATTTGTCGCGAACAACTTTAATTTCATCATCGGCATCTTGTTTCACGGACAACGTAAATTCTATAGGGTTGTCCTCAATAATCATGACAGCGGAGAGTCGACTTAAAGCGTCCACGTGTGACATACGAATTCCCGCGCGATGCTGTATGTTATAATTAAAATCCTGCAAGAAAATAACCCAACGCATTATCCGAGGAACAATCTCCTTCTTTGAAAACGTCGCACTAATACTATGGCAATCCGTAATGATAGTAAACGAAATCCCTTTTAAATAAATTTCGAACCGTTTGACCGAATATACTATAGCCAAGCATTCGAGCTCATAGCTATGGTAGAGACTTTCACACTCACTTGCGCGTTTGCTGTAATAAGCAATTGGGTGAAATTTCCCATCGCTCTGTTTTTGGAGCAAAATACCTCCAAACCCCAGTGCACTCGCGTCGCAATGTAGCTGGGTTTCTGCAGACACCGAGTAAATAGCTAACACAGGTTCTCTTACCAAGTGTTTCTTAATAGACTCCATCGCCCCTAATTGACTTTGTCCGAACTCAAACTCGACGTCCTTTTTTACTAAATCAAAAAGTGGTTTGGCAAGAATTGAAAAATTTCTAATGAAACGTCGAAAATAATTGCTTAACCCTAAGAACCCGCGCAATTCTCTAACGCTTCTAGGAATCGGGTACTCTACAACAGCTCTTACGTTTTCGGGATTTGGCCTAATGCCATCATCGCGTATTTTATAACCCAAGTATTCCGTACTAGTTTGTAAATAACTACATTTATCTGTACGCAACTCCAACGAATTTTCTACTAACGTTCGAAAAACGTCCCTTAAAATTCTTCCGCTTGATATTAGATCGCGAAAAACCTCCGATATGAATCTAACAAAAATCGATGGACTGTTACAGAAACCGAAGGGCAATCTCAAAAACTCATATTGCCCCTCCGGAGTCACAAAAGCCGTGTACTGTGACGAGCCTTCTTCCAACCGAATGTTATAAAAAGCGTCTTTTAAGTCTAGCTTACTGAAGTATTTTTTCTTTTTAAACTATCTAAATGATCGTTTATTGACGGAATTGGAAATCTATCCCTTATTGCGACTTTATTCAGATCACGATAATCAATGCAAAGTCGTTTGGAACCGTCTTTTTTACTGACCAGAACTATTGGCGAAGCATACGGCGAGATGCTAGGCGCTATTATCTCTCTAGCTAATAAATCCTCGATAATTTGCTTAACAGCGAGCTTATCAAAATGTGACAACCTCCTAGGTCGATAAAAAAACGGGGAATAGTTATCTTGTAACCTTATTGTAGCTAAAAACTTAATTTGAGATTCTTTACTTCTCGGAGCACTCAAATATTCAGTATTATACAACTCTACAAATGCAGAAGCATCATTAGGAGAAATTTCCTCACCTATACTTAAATTTAAATTAGGTTCATCGCCCAAATCGATCAACATTAATTCATTAATTATATTCCCTTCATTCTCCCCTGCCGTTACATTATCACCAATAGAATTAATAACAACAGTGTCCCCCAATGTAATTGTAAAATTCGGATTTAAAACAAAGTTTCTACCTAGTAAACATGAAACAGACATAGTTGAGTCAGGCACCACATAAAACAGATGTTGCATCTTAATATTATCATTAATACACAAAAGACAATTAAATTTACATAAAATTTGTAAAAGACTACCATTAATTCCCTGAAATTTAGTAATTTTAGCAGGCAAGATTTCGCGCAATGCTTCAGGCACCAAACTATCCTTGATAAGGGATATTGCACTACCCGTATCGATTAATGCACTTAAAGTAACGCCTAATTCATTTACCTGAATCTCAATTGTGTATGGTCTCACAATTACGGTTTCCTACTACAAAAGAGTCGTTTCTCCATTGGTGGTGGAGTCCGCGGCAGCTATTCGATGATCTACCTTTGGACAATCTCGTCTCACATGGGATGCATCACCGCAGTTGTAGCAAGAACCTCTACTTCTAGATGGCTTCAAACATGACGTAGCATAGTGCCCCATTTCACCACAATTGAAGCATTTCATAGCTGGAGACGTACGCTCTCTTACATTAGGTGCCCTATTTATTGGTACTGCAGCCATTGTAATTGAACGCCCTCCATTACCAACTCTCTCTTGATTAGAAATTGAATTCATAACTTGTAGCAAATGACCCAACGTTTGAAATTCCTTCATCTTTGCTTGGGTTTGCAGCGAGATGTTATCAAACCCATCAATAATATAATAAATGATATCCTCCTCACATAAAGATAATCTGTTCGCAAGCATTACCTTTTCTTGGAAGTAAATGGCAAATTTCTCACCCCGCTTCCAACGCCTACTTTCAAATTTTTTCATTAGCATCAGCCTATCGTCCTTGCAAGAGAACATAGACAACATCTCCAATTTTAAGTCTCCATATGATAAGGATGCATAGCTGGGCTTGCTGTGGAACCAAGTCAATGCGTTCCCTCTCAATCTACCAATCAATATTAACTTCATCGTTCTCGAATCTACATCGTAAGTGTCACGAACATTGCCAATCCGCTCATACCACTGCCTAATGTCTTCATCTATTCCACCAAAAAAAAGCACGGCACAAGAGCTGCCAAATGCTCAACTTTGTGTACCGACCCCACTGATGTTTGGGTCGCGTGCACCACCAATTCAATCAAATCTTTAACACTGAAATTTTATAGGACAGCCCCCGCTGTTCCTTCAATATCACCATCCATCGCCAACGGTTGATCAACGGCCCCCGCCATCCTTGAATCTTCTGGGAATGACATAACCACACTTTTACCACGTGCTCTCAAGAAAATCTTAAACTTCTTTGCAAATAAACAGCACCCACCTAGACAACCTGTTTACGACACCACACCTGAAGTTGTTAGACTGGCCTTTTAATTAAATTTATTTCACATACTACAGATGACTTATCTTACTTACTTACTGCTAACTTAACTTGACCAAAAACTAAAAAACCTAAGTGAAGTATACATAGGGTGTTTTCAAAACTAGCTACAATACTTTATTTCGAAGTAACTTAACTAGTTAACAAACATAATTCAAATTTTATCATAGCCCATAATGTAACCATAATCTACCGACGCCATCATCGTCCTTCTTAATCTAACCGCCAGGGTGACACATATCTAGGGTGGCGTAAAATTCAAATTTAAAAATAAGTTACAACAGAATGTTTGCTGAATTCTAGGTTAAGCTTCATAAGCGCACACAGTACTGTATGTTTACAGTTTATGAAATTTAAAAAAAAATGAAAGAATTTCCTCTTATTGAAGCGTTTATAGCATTGTCCTAAAATGAGAAATTATTTTGAAATTTTGGTATTAACGTAATCAAATGGTCGTCCTCGTTCACGTTCAAAATCTATTGTACCGGATGTCCATAATATTCCTACCATTCCGAACTTTAACTTTTCCAAATTCCTAAAACTGCATTATTTCTAATGGAACACACTGGTTTTCTTTTGTTTTTGAATTCTACATAACTTTTACAAATAAATTCATTAAGGATGTCCTATATCTAAATCTTATACTTTTGGAATATAAGCAGTGTTGAGTAGGAACTAGATCTAAAGGATCTAGATTCATTAAGTCGATCTTGTATCTGGATTTAGATCATTTATAAATTAGGATCTGATATCTGGAACTAGATCCATTTAGCTAATGATCTTGAATACGGATCTAGATCATCTTAATTTAAATTTTTTTTTTAATTAAATCAGTTGATAAAATAAATGTAAATTTATTATTTTATTTTGAAAACATTTGCCGACGTCTGTGAAAGTACCTACTTAAACCGTTGTTTAAAAAAACAACACTTTCCAGAAAAGTATTAAGGTGGCTTATACAAGGTTGATTCGCATTTATACGCCGCCAGATAGCGACTCTATTTGCAAGTAAACATTTATGTGATAATTATTAAATTTTTCCATGAGAATTGAATTAATGCGGAATCGCGCAGAGTCGGAATTGTACGTTTTAAGTCGTCACAAAATGGCATACGCCCGTGTTCTCAAATCAAAAGTTGCATTTTTGATTTTGACCATATTCATATGTACTTGCTTCGTTCTTTTTTTTGTATATCTAGCGTTTTTTCTGTAGTGTTTTTCGTTTTTTTCATGGTTGTGCATCCTTATATTTAAAAAAAACAGTCTTTTTCAAGACAACACAGTAATTTTGTACTTTGCAATGTAAGTATTATTATAAACGCATTTACCGAACATGGTAACGTATTCGGCCCTAACTTCGACACGACTTTTGACATGATTTCATGCACAGATTTCGGTATTATAACATTGTTTTTGTACTCGCCGCCTGGGAAGTTAAGTTTTACATATGTGTGTAGCCAATCAGGAAATTGAAAAATTACAAAAAACACTGGCATTTACAGACATTTAAACAATAATATTATAATGCAATTATAATTTGTAATTGTTAAAAACCGTTTTCCCAGTGTTTTTTATTAATAAAAACAAGAAGTAAACTTAAAAAAGCAATACAAAGTATACAAAATATGATCAGCACAAACACTTGAAACATAAAATGTCAATTCATAGCACTCTACACTTTTCATCAAGGTGACTACATTAAAATTTGACATTAATATAAAATGATTGCTTCTGCTTATCAAAGGAAATATTTGCTCGTTACAAAAAATTATGTACAAACCTCTTGCGGGAAAATCATTCTAGCATTCGCGCTATTAAAGCACTCCCTCACTTCGTTCGCTCGTGCTTTAAATGCGCTCATGTAGGAAAAACTTCTTCCCGAACTTGGTTCGTAAATAACTATTCTAGAAAATATGTATTTTTTACAAACTGGCCGCTTATAATATACTAGCTATAAAAGATCTAAGATGGTAATTTTTACATGTATTTAAATATAAAAGTTGGAAAAAATATGAGCACCGAACCCTTACATTTAAGTACATGTAAAGTGAAAAAAATATACAAAGAAAAAGCATTTATTGCCGTTGGTTACCAATAAGAAAGTCGAACCTAATTTTTGGGGCCGAAAAAACGGCCTTAATCGATAAACCCCTTTTGCTATGTTTGTTATAATCACGGATAATTTCGTTTCAGCGCTTTGTTGTGTTTATCCTAATAGATCTGTGCTTATAGAGTGCTTAGCTTATACCTGCAAAATGGGTTCACCAAGAGATCTAAACGAGGAATAAAGAGAACGAAACGATCGAAAAGTCACGTCAAACTACATAAAGCTGAAATAGCACTGAGGTTAGTAATTTTCCTTTACTGTAAGGCCTCTTTCACAGTGTATGCGTGTTCGCACGAATTGAAGTAGTTCGTACGTTTACGCACGAATATGCACGAATAATCCCAACAGTTAGGTTTAGGTACATCATCGTACACTGGCGCCAACTTATTCGTCCGTATAATATGCGCGTGTAATTCCGACTTGCGAATCAATCCCGTTTTTTTCGGAATTTTATGCGAATGCGCAAGTATAAAATTTACTGATCACGGACGACCTGTATTCGGACGTTTACGCACGATCGGGCTATTCGTACGAACACGTATCCACTGTGAGAGAAGCCTTACATTTCGCGTTTTGTAATGTACAATATTACACATGATTTTATTATAAAAATACGTATTTTTATTGTCATTAATTGTTTTTAGTAACAATTAATAATTAATTTACCTGAGGAACACAAGGATGGCGGTTTCCCATCTTCATTATTTATTACACGTGTCCCGGGCTCGCACTACATTTTTTCCACATTTTGTGTGGCGATTTGTCCTTTATTTTGTATTCAATACAGATTTTATTTTAGTAATGTCTCTTCTAATGTTGACGACGCTCAAAACATTCCTTCATGTTCAAGCAATGATCTTTCAAATGAACCTTTGGAAGATAGTGAATTAGTCGTGCAACCATCCACTACAGATGCATCACCCGAATTAGTTCTCGTTGATGCCTGGGGTACAGAAAAAGAGTATGAAAGGTAATGTATTTGTTCAGTTTTTACAAACATAAAACTACCAAACACTTGTCATCTTTATACTTGGTCTCTTTTTTTTAGTATCATGAGCCATCAACTTACAAAAGAAGTGGTTGAAAATCCTAATTGCAGTGTTACCGGAAATAGAATTGTTAACTTTTAAATAATTTGTATTAAACTGGGCTTTAACACTTCAACTTGATCATGCCAAAACATCTACATGTGGGCAATTATATCTTTGGAAAGAAATACAAAATGGATTTTCGAGTAAATTAATTTTTAAATGTACAATGTGCACACGTATACGCAGAAGCCATCTGATGTAAAAAAATTGCCATATGGTACATCTGAAGAATATCCTGTAAATATTGGTGCAGTATGGGAATCCCTGTGAATTGGAAGCTGCCTCAGTCATTTTGAAGAACTTTGTTGTCTCATGGATATCCCGTCAATGGATTATAGGAAATTTGAATTTGAAAGTTTGATATGAATATATATTTTTTTATTTTACTACGAGAATATATATGATCAATATTCCTTATATATTTTAGTGCTGGCATGATAATATGATTGAAGAATTTGCCGAAGCAGGAAAAGAAGAAGCAAAAATTGCAAGTGAAAATGGTAACATTGATGATGACGGGATTCCCTACATTACAGTTTATCTCGACGGTGGATGGAGCAAAAAAGTTATGGTCATAACTATGATGCTGCTTCTGGAAGTGTAAGTACAGACATAACAGATTTGTTTTATTGGTATTGTTATCATCACCCTAATTGCAGGCCGTAATAATTGGTAAAGCCACAAAGAAAGTTTTGTTTATGGGAGTGCGCAACAAATTTTGTTATGTTTGTGCAGTGGCTTATAATAAAAAAAATCTGCTGGTGATCACAGATGGTATCGAAATTGGAATGCTACGTCGAGTAGTATGGAAGCAGACATTATAGTAGAAGACTTCAATAAAAGTATCAATATGCATGGAGTAAGATATAAGTATTTTATTGCGGATGGAGATTCTAGTACTTTTGCAAATCTTCGAACTAAAGTTCCTTATGGCCCATCAATTATGAAAACGGAATGCAAAAATCATGTTATAAAAATTACAGTAATTACCTTTACAATCTTAAAAATGATAAATCGATTCAAACAAACAAATTTTTAACAATTGCATCAATAAAAAAATTAGTGGATGTAGCTAAGTATCAGATACATCATAACAATAGTCATGGTAGTTTAGAATCCTTGCGTGCTGATTTGGCAAATGGGCCATATCATGTGTTTGGTGATGACACAAAATATGTGGATTACTACTGTCAAAAAGATGGTTTGAATTTGGTCATAAAAATGAAATCATGTGCCGTATTTCAAAGAGTTGAAGGTAAATATATGATTCTATAACTGTGCGACCAATACAATTTTGTTATTTAGCTTGTACAGAAAATTTACTGAGGAAAGCTAACTTTCTGTTTGAAAACGAAACCAACAATCGAGCGGAACTGTTTATGAGCCTTCTTGCCAAATTCAACGCTGGAAAGAGAATAAATTTCACTATGAAGGGTTCATTTGAAGCACGATGCAAATTGGCTAGTTTGCAATATAACAGTGGGCATATATGACACTTAAATAGTTGGCGAAAAACTGTGAAGATGTCACCAAATAAGCATCTTAAAAAACTTAATAGAAAAAAAAATAACTGTAAACGTTTACGACCAAAATGTAGAAAATCATTTTTTTCAAAAACAAAGACGGCAATAAAAGATAATGATTATGGTCTTTATGTAGCAGAAGCTGAATTAAATAATGTGGATATGGAACAAGAAGTACAAAGAATCCTTTGTAAAATGCACGTGAATTGATACTCAAATTAATTTATAGTGTATTTTATTTTAATGAATCTACAGCTGTATTATACTGGCACTTTACATTTATTGACTATTTTTACTTTTAGGTTTTGGCAGAAACAAGGGATCAAATTAGTAAAGAGACTGTGGGTCAGTTTGGTAATGCGAGATATGAAGAGGAACGAAGAAATCGATCGACTGCTTCACAATTTGGAACAATAGTGAAAAAGAGGTTATGGACTCCATGCCATGGTGCTGTGAAGTCAATCGTCTATGGCTGCAACTTCTATAACCAAGCTACTGAATATGGCAAAATTAATGAAAAGGCTGTTATAGACAAATTTAAAAACCTGTATAAGCTTGAGGTGAAACTTTCAGGTTTCTTTATTGATTTTGTGTATGGTTTTCTAGGAGCCTCTCCAGACGGTTTGTTTAAATGATATTAAACGTTTGCAGTGTAATAAACTTACAAAATTGTAGGACTTATAGATGCTGACGGTGTGGTTGAGGTAAAATGACTGCATAGTGTACATAAGTCTGGGCTTACATTGAGACGTGCAGCAGAAAAAAAAATATGTTTAGAGCTTGTGAATGATAATCTAAAACTGAAAAGTAATCATAATTATTATTACCAGGTATATACTACCTTCACTTTTCAGAACGTTGCTCATAACTATTGTATCCACCTAATGGAAAATATTTGTGTAGTTCGACATATAAAAATTTCAGAAATTTCTTTTTTTAAGTAATTATCAAATTTTTAATTTGATTTGCACAAAAGTGTGTTACGATCACTCCATCACTAACTATATTTATGTTTAGGTACAAGGTCAAATGAACATCGCCTCAAAAGAGTATTGCTACTTTGTAGTATATGTAGATGATAAAAATGATTTATTTGTGGAAAAAATTTATCGTGACCAAAATTTATGGAACAACGAAATGATACCCAAGCTGACTTCATTTTACAAAGAAAATGTAGCCCCAGAATTAGTTCGCAGAAATATTCCAAAAGGCCTCCGATGTATCGATTCCGACAGAATAAAGAAGGCAATTATAGCACGGAATAATATTGTAAAAAAATAACTGAAATATATTATATGCTGGCATGGAAAAATATTATCGGTGGTCTGATTTAGGCTTGTTTTACACGTATGCGGTTCTATTCGGTTCGGTTTCGTGTCTTCCATTGACAGAATTACCGAAAGTGATTACATTTATGTACCTACTTCAATTAGCAAATAGTTAGAAATCACTACACCACAGTCATAACTCAAAAACTTTTTGTGTTCATCGCCATCTGTTCGCAAATTGCTGCACTACATTAAGGTAAAATTACACGATAACTGAAACTTGGCTAAAATTTCAATAAAAGTGTCTTGTCATTCTATATAGTATTCCAAATGACAAGACACAAATTTTATTACTGTAAATTAATTGATGTTTAATTTATTTGCGTTTTTAGTAGCGTTGAAAAATTAAATTTTATTATCTATATATATAAAAATGTTATGTTGCTTTGTGTACGCTTCAAAAACTTAAAAAGTTCTGCACCGATTGAGTTGAAATTTTAACATGATATAAAATACGCATCAAGGATTGTTTTTATCTATTTTTTGCATCAGTCACATATCTGCGACCGCGAGAAAACAGTTTTTTTAACGATCAGCTGTGTACCAGTGACCGCGCCATCTGCCATAAGCGAGGAAAACACTCGCTGACAACCGCAATAGTAATGACGCAGTCACATGAGAAACAATTTCGTTCCCAATTACATTGTTTATTTACAAAAAAATTTGCATCTGATTCTGATTATTATACAATCTGAATTAAATATTCACTTAAATCAAGAATTTTTGGTGTGATAGTGTTGTGATCGAACCAAATCATAAGTAGAGGTTATATTTTATATCAAAGATGGACAGTAAAAATATTATTAACTGACAGGCAAAATAAAATGACTTATTATTGAGTGGTTATATCTTTTTTATTACATCTAACACGTGGACGTAATTATATTATTTATTTTGGATTAACCTCATTTTTAATGTATATAAATATAATTACATTAAAACTAGCAATTATTAATTAATACGAATGTCAACCATTCAATCACAATGTGCCACTGCGAAGCGTGGCAGGGTACAGCTAGTAACTCTATAAATTATATGTCTCACCAGAGATAATAATACAATGAAACTAGTGTATGCATTATTATTTATTAAAAGTTTCATATTTTTAAATTGTTTACGTTTGAAATTTTACCGCGCATAGTGCCATGCATACCCCACCTTAAGGGGGTATTCCCGGTATTCATTTTTAGAGTGTTCGTAATGGAAAGTTTTCGTGAAAACTATAAAAGATAACTGAACAAATCAAACTTCTAGTTCTTAAGGAAGGTTGAATGTATGTACCTAAAGAAAGATGCTTGGTAAAGATTCTTTATCCTCCTCTGTGTGTTTACTAATTAATTCAATCTTCTTCGTTTAGGAGGGGCATGTAAAACCACTTTAATTTATTTTTGTGACAACGTTTCGTGCTGAAGGTTAGCACTTCATCAGGCCAACTGTAATTTATTAAAATCGTAAGTCAACACATAGTAACAACAAAATGAAATTAACAGATAATTTTTAACACATAAAACTTACAGAATAAAATTAAGTGGATCAATCCACCGACCAAAGACATTGGCAACTTTACGAGCTAGTAATTAATAATAAATACAACATTAAACATACAATGGTCAATATTTAAAATTTTAATACAACGTAGGATATAAACGTTCAACAAACAATTGACAAATGTTGTATAATCAAAAATTTATGAATGTCAAGGGAAAGATAAGAATAAAAAGATAAACAAAACTGAATAACGATAGATCCAACCTATATAGTTATCTCACAATTTTGGATATTAAATTATTATATAAAGACGAATACCACGAAAAAATACTAACTTTGCTTAATGACAATAACATTTATACACAAACAGACATAGACCTTACAAATAAATTTCAAATTAAAAACAATAAACTTAGTAAGCAACTTTACGAAAACGGACATATTGACTTCACTACATATAAAAGACAAACAAATCACACAAGCACACGACCTAAGTTTTACGGTTTAATATAAACACATAAAGATGAACACCCAATAAAACCAATTGTCTCATGTATAGGAGCGCCTACCTATCAATTATCTAAATACATTTCAAATTTAATACAAAATATTTCATACATTTTTATTCATAACATTAAAAACTCATATGAATTAATTGATAGAACTAGGAATACATTGGTACCATCTGATTATAAGATTATATCATTTGATGTTACATCAAAAATTAAAAAAGTTGTCGGTATTTGCAGAAATGCAGTGTTTCTCACAAATACATCCGGCTTCTATAATCTTTTACTATTTATTGCCCTTTCGTGTAAATTTTGTCAATTTAACCGGAGAATATTAACAACTAACATTTACGCTTAACACTTCATAATAATCACAAATCAAATAAATTCCGTAACTTTTCAACACAAAATCGAAAATCTTAATACTATGATAAGAAATTAATAAATGTTCAGGTTTAACGTCGATAAAACTCAATTTAAAAATTTGTTACATATCGTCTTTAAAAATAACACAAATAACAATTATCATATAACAATCGATAAAATCGGTAGCACGCAATGATTTTTATTCTTATTCTGATTGAAATGACAGTTTTTTTTAAGTTTCCCAAATCGCGGTATAATGTTCAATAATGTTCACCACTTTAGTTTAAACGGTAATGAATAAATACCTTACATTTTCGTCCTAGTAGTTCCAGAAAGAGGCTTTTATTTGACCATAAGGTTGCCAGATGTTGACGGCAAGAAAATCGGAAGGGTACCTTCAATGGACAATGACAATGACAATGCAAATGAACTAAGAACGTACTTAATACAATGAACTTTTAAACAAATTTAAGATAAACAAACTCTGTTAAAATATAAAATTACTACATCTTATATAACATAACAATTAGGAGTTCTACTAAGACAAAGAAAATGCCTGATCAACGTAAATACAGAATATGGGTGTTTAAGCAGCGTAAAATCTCGAATTAATTGAATACAAAATTTTCTTATCAATTTGATTGACAAAGAAGAATTTAAAAACGTGGAATAACTTTATTAAATTAACGTGAAATTACTCAAACGATCCCAATGTACACGAAACGAGTAAAACCAATTCGAATACCGGTTCTTTCGTAAAAGAAATGCGCCCAAATTCAAACGACGGTTACACGTTGCCAAATGTCTCAATAGAGAACTTTAAAATGTATGTCGAGAAATGTTTGTTGTTAAATCTACATCGCCAGTTAATTTTTAATTTCAATTAATATATTAGAACGAGTATGCGCCAGGTGGAAAAATCATTTTAAAAATCTTGAAATTCAGTTAAAATTAAAGAAAAACGATGTTAAAGTTAATGTCAAATTTGACAGATTTAGTAATAAATGCAGTACCAATATTATACTTCTGTTGATTTTTTTTTTATTTTTTCAAAAAAGAATGTAATTTTATAAAAGGCAACACAAAAAATAATGTACATTACTCTCGTCAAAAGAATCATAGCATAACTCACTCACATGCAACTACTATTTCTGTCGATCGTTTATTAACAACAATATTAACGTATAATGTATCAGAATTTGACCTGTATTAATAAACGATTTTGGACCAATGAATGAATTTCTATTAATAAACGATTTTGTATAGCAACCAATGAAATCGTTAACAACCTCAAATTTAACGACTTTGCACGACTACTAGATATAACAGCGAGTTACGTATACTTTAATTTCCTTCTAACTTCATGCGTTTTACTAACGTACGATCAACGGAAAAACTTTAAAATTAACTCGTTTGTTAATCGGCGACAAATAATCTCGACAATATTAACGCGTTCGCTCGCTACACTCGCTCACGGCGTTATATTAATCGCTAGCATTAACAACCTTGTTTGTTAAATAATTATTAAATGTTATAACGTTGCGCATTATTTTTCATTACCTTTGTTAGATATAGTACCTTCAAACGCTAGCTGCATTAATATTCCAAGTGTTCCCGTTGTTAAGGCCTTCAAATATTTTTGAACTTGCCGCCTATCTTTACCCCGCCTAACAAAAAATGTTAAGGAGGGGTTGCGAAATAGCAACCACTTCTGGTTCTGACGTGCGCGCTTAAGCAGGGTAAATGATAGATAGTGCTTGTGCACCTAGTTTAATTTAATTAAGATAATAATACAAAACATGAGGTAAACGATAGTGTTTGTGCCCCTAGTGTAATTTAAATAAGATAATAAACAAAACATGGTCCTTCGCGTCGGATTTTCCTTGGAAAACCTGGAAAAATTAACGAACATTTAAACAAAGAAGAATTTGTTCACGTGGTGAAATTCGCGGCGTGGCATACTTTGTCAATCTACATGGGACGCAACCACCTTTACTCGTAGCATCGTTATTTTACTAATTAACCCGCGAGTGCTTCAATTTTTACACGTGGTTGTATATAACTTCCCATACAACGTCATACAAAACAGGATGTGCGTCATCGCCATCTTTATGTTGCAATCCTAACTTGGAACAAGAGAGAGCTCCAGGACTACCAATCTGTTCCTATCATAATTTACCTTTATTTTGATTAATGTGTTGCTTCAGTAAGAATTATTCATTTATAATACGATTTATTCTATTAACTTGGTGCATTTTTTCTTATTTTTTGCCACTTCTTTACACGTATTGCCTTATTGGATTTAAATTATTACATAATTTCATAACAGTGTTATTTGCGCCTTTACAGCCAAAAACGTGAGTTAATCTCTAAAGAATATTTATTTGTGTACACATTGTTAGTAAATATAATTAACCTTCGTAATGGCAAAGTCAAAAGAAATAAAGCACCTTGAAGCTGGAAAGCAATTACTTATAGAAAGATTAGAAAATTTTGTTTCATTTATAGAAACAATCGAAGACGATTGCTCAAATAAAACCACTCTTACCAAAATCAAATTACATTTGGATAGTGCTAGGTAATTTCCCGAAAAATATCATGAACTATGCGTACAGCTCGATGGAATATCCACCGAGGTTGCCGAAGCAATGATTCCGGTCAATTTTTATAATGCTTATTTAGACGCAAGTACTCGCGCTACTCTTATTTTAGAAAATTTCAAAGATGAAGTAGTCAACCAACCTGCTCAACAATTAAATACCAGTAGCACGACTTCGAATAACGGTACAAATGCCAAGCTTCCTATAATCTTGTTGCCTAGTTATAACGGAAGCTACACTGAATTTCAATCTTTCTTTGAAACATTCACATCGTTAATCCACGACAATGCTAATTTATCGGATATTGAAAAATTCATGTATTTGAAAGGGAGTTGTATTGGCCCTGCTGAAAAAACGATTGCAAATATTCAACCATCCGGGAGTAATTATAAGATCGCGTTTGAATTATTATGCGAAAGATATAACAACCCTAAATTAATTATATTAAATCATGTAAAAGGTATAATCGAATTAAAACCCATTGTCAAAAATAATTCAGGGGATTTACGTAAACTTTATGACGATTATCTTAAACATATTAGGGCTTTACAAAATTTGTCAATACCCGTGGAAGATTGCGCGGCATTTATTTATTACATATTGATGTCAAAACTAGATACCTTTACAAAGTCCAAGTTTACTGAATATAAACCAAAATTAATACCAACTTTGGATGAGATAAATGAGTTTTTGAAGCGACAATGCGAGGTTATGGAGGAAATTGATACCAACAAGAACTCTAATAATTTTACGCCAACTGACCCATCTACCAAAAACAAACCAATGGTTCCGAATAGTTACAGACGCTCGCTTGTCTTAACTGCGGAAAAGTCTATTGTTTGCCCCAATTGTAAAGGAGATTATTATTTAAACCATTGTCCTAACTTTTTGGCGCTTACTACTCAACAACGCTATAATAAAGCTTATGAATTAAAAGTATGTAGGAATTGTTTGAGACACTCTAGTAGAAATCCTTGCAAATCAAAATATAATTGTACGTCTTGTAATAAAAGGCATAATAACTTGTTGCATTTTGAACGACCAATTTTCAATCTCTGAACCAGGTCCTAGTACTGCTGGCAATCCAGCTGCAATTATTTCGAATGAAGGAGCGGTTAATAATAATGCTAATACTAACACGCAATCAACACTTTTCTGCTTTAGAAGTGCTGATGTATTGTTACCCACTGCTTGTGTGAAAATATTGTCAAACGAAAATACTTGGCATATAGCAAGAGTTATTTTAGATACGGGCAGTCATTGTAACCTTATTTCCGAGGAGTTTGCAAAAAAATTGAACTTAAAGCGCAATAAAACTAACATTCAAATATTAGGCATCAATTCTTGCTCTTCTCAATCGACCTCTGCGGTTAATTTTAAAATAGCTTCCTTACATAACGATTTCAAAACGTCGCTGCAATGCAATGTCTTACTATTTCAAGCATTGCAGAAAGTTTGCCGCTTAGTTCTTTCGATAAATCATTTTTGAACATCCCAGAAAATATCCGACTGTCGGATGAAAACTTTAACAAATCACTTCCTATTGACTTGCTAATTGGAGCCGGCAATTATTATAATTTAATGTGCGTAGGTCAAATTTCACTAGGCAAAAATAGGCCGACTCTCCAAAAAGCCTTACTTGGTTGGGTAGTATCTGGTTGTTATTATTCGAACCAAGGCTCTTCGGGTACATTACACTCCAATTTAACTCTAAGGGACCCTTCTTGTCCAAATGGTAACTTGGATAATTTATTACAAAAATTTTGGCACCTTGAAAATGTTGAACCGCAAAACCCGCTTTCTAAATTTTCCAAAGAAGAAGCTTTTTGTGAAAGGCATTTTGCTGAAACCACTCACCAAGATCATTTTATTGTTTCTGTACCTTTCAATGCCAGGTTATCGCAATTAGGTGAATCCAAAGAACGGGCTCTGAATCGATTTCTGCACTTAGAAAAGAAATTATTAAAAAATCATGCATTACGGGTCGAATACTCTAAATGCATACAAGAGTACATTGAATTAGGTCACATGACCAAACTTGAGCCACATTTCGAAAACCAACCATCTACTGTTGATGCCTTAGATTCGAAAATTACAATATCTGATATACCACCATTCCCAGTAAACACGGATTGAAACTGTTACAGTCACAAAATTAAAACAATTGTTTCAATACGTTGTTTCGTGTTAGTTCCATTTTTATATCATTTACATGTAACTGACAGTGAATAAATTGAAAGAGTTCCGATTGTTCGCAATCAGTTTTAAACCGTTTCAGTACTTGCAATTTTTTTCCTATAATCAGCAACCGTCTAAAAACTGATTTACTAAAACCGAACATTTTTTGAATAACTAGAATTGCTTGAAGATCGATTAAATAAGATTGAATTATTTTCAAAACAGTGGATCGTTTTAGTAAAAACGAATACTTTGTGATTAGTCAGCATTGGTCGTTGCTATACTTTTGATTACTGTCGTCAACGCTTGCGCTGCAAATTGATATCTTTTCACTTGTTCGGTTGTAGCTTGATAAGTGTTGCTGTGTGTACAATTACGAAATGGAACAATAAACGGTAAGTCGAAACATTTTATTATAATCCATAAATGTAATCAATATTATTATCATTTCTGTTCTTTATGTATCATGTTTTAATTTGTATGAAAAAAATGTAAATTAACACACATGGTTGCGTAAATCTGATGATACTTTAGGATTTATAATTACAGTTCAATTCTTCAGGTTTTCTATACGATTATATACAGCTAAAGGTATTCACAGTGTTTTTATAACTTTCTTATAATTGTTAAAGTGATATTTATATTAAGTTTGTCTTGTTTTTGATTAAAAAAATGTAATTAATTTTGTGTAACTCTCTATGATTATGTATGTATATAAATGAAATATTTATTTCTACGTTACAGATGCGGTTAAAAGTTGCTACCCAACAGTAACTGATGCAGTTTTCGAGGCTTCCGTGAAAAGACCACATCAAAGAAAGTTGCAATATGTAAAAAACTCAATGTGATAATGTATTTAAAAATATTTATTGTGCATAAAATTTGAAACGTGCATTCGAAAATGTATTATTATATTATTAAAAGAATTGCTTTAGTTCATTATTGAAACAAAAAATCATATATTTATTGATCATTTAGTATCAGTTCAAGAACGAAGCTTTTAAAACGTAAACCGAATGCAACATTTAGTTTGCAACAGATTTGAATTTAAAATACCGAAACTATACTGATTCAAATAAGTGAAACAGCGATTGACTTATAGCTATTTTATTGCAGTTAGGTTTCTTTTATGTTTGAAACAAGAGTGAATCATAAATTTCTTGTTTTGAAACTGTTACTAAACATTATCAATTTTGTGTTTACTGGGTTATTTCTCCCCCATCACGCTGTTTTTAAATTAAGCTTACTTACCACGAAGTTGCGTGTTGTATTTGACGGGAGCGCGAAATCAAGTTCAAATATATCGATTAACGATACACAAATCGTAGGTCCAGTAATACAGGACGACCTTTTTGCCATCCTTTTGAGGTTTAGGAAGCATCAGATAGCTCTGACTGGCGACATCGAAAAAATGTATCGCCAAATTCTTGTGCATCGTTCTGAGAGGAAATTTCAACAGATTCTTTGGCGTGAAAATCCTGAGAAACCTATAGAAATCTACCAATTAAACAGGGTAACGTTTGGAACTGCCAGTGCTAGTTATGTAGCTACTAAATGCTTGCAGCACTTGGCCGCTATTAACGTAGATCGCTTCCCAACAACGTGCAGGGTTCTTAAATCCGATTTCTACATGGATGATCTTTTAACTGGCGGTGATACAACTCCGAAGGTTTTAAAAATTCATGACGAATTAACGTCAATACTAGCAAGTGTGGGATTTCTTATTCGCAAATTTCTGTCTAATAACGCTGATGTTTTCTTAAGTAACAGCGTCTCAGAAGCATCACTTCTTACTGTTCCTTTGTGCGAACGCGAAAGTAGCAAAGCTCTAGGTGTTTGCTGGAACTCCAAGTCAGACGTTATCCAATACAATATGCAAGTAAAGGATGGGACAGTATTTGGCAACTCGAAAAGAAATATTTTATCTATTATAGCCCAACTATTCGATCCTCTAGGCCTACTTTCGCCTATCATTATTAATGGCAAACTGCTAATTCAAAAACTGTGGCAACTTAAAATCACGTGGGACGAAAGTATACCCCAGCATTTAAGCTCCGAGTGGGATTTATTTAAGTCGCAATTGCATTTATTAAATACTTTACAAATACCAACATGTGTTATAATTCCTGACGCCGTCGAAATTGACATCCATGGATTCAGTGACAGCAGCTCCAACGCTTATGGGGCTTGCGTTTATATTAAGTCTCGAGATTCATACGAAAACATATCTTGCCAGTTACTAGCGTCTAAGTCTCGGGTCGCTCCGCTTCAAGGGGCCACCATACCGCGTCTGAAATTATGCGCTGCACTACTTCTCGCGGAGTTAGTTCAAAAGGTTCAAAATTCACTTTTCATTTGCTTTAATAAAACCTATTTGTGGTCTGACTCGACTATTGTGATTAACTGGATCAGATCTGCTGCAAACAAATACAAAACGTTTGTAGCTAATAGAATTGCGACCATACAAGAACTATCCTATCCTGACGATTGGTTTTACGTACCATCCAAACAAAATCCCGCAGATTTGGTATCAAGAGGTTGTTCAGTTACTGACCTCATAAATAACTCTCTTTGGTGGCATGGCCCGTCTTACCTTGTTTCATCACCAAATGACTGGCCGGAACAAATCCATAAATCCGCTAATCAAATTCTAGGGCCCGAGCTTAAGGAAAATACGAATATTAATACAAATCTTTTAGTTATTCAAACTTCAACCATTTTTCAAAAATATTCGTCATTAACTACCTGGTGGTCGCGTGGATGCTACGCTTTGTTAAAAACGCTCGGACAAATAGAAATTAGTCGTTTACTAAAAAACTTGCAAGCTTCAGAATTACAGCAAGCCATGAACTTACTAATAAGGCTGTGTCAGAATGAAACCTTTTATCACGAAATTCGATGTCTAAAATCTAAACAACTATTAAAATCCAACACAAATATTTTGCCACTCAACCCTTTTTTAGACAAAAATGGAATATTAAGAGTGGGAGGAAGAATACGAAATTCTAACTTTGCATTTGACAAAAAATTTCCTGTATTATTACCCAAGCATCATTTGCTTACTAAACTAATTTTTGATTATTTTCACAAATCTATGCTGCATTGTGGTCCGCAACATCTAGTAGCTAGCCTTCGCGAATACTATTGGCCCATATCAGCTCGAAGTCAAGCTAGGCAAACAATTCATAACTGCATAAAGTGCTTTCGTGCCAATCCTAAAGCTTACAGCCCTCTAATGGGCAATTTGCCAGCCAAACGTCTCGAAGCCAACACTTCTGTATTTTCAAATGTAGGGACAGATTATGCCGGACCCATTCTAATTAAGGATGGTAAGCTCCGTGGAGCAAAACTAATCAAGGCTTACATATGTCTGTTTGTGTGTTTAGTAACAAAAGCCGTCCACTTGGAGCTGGTCACAGATTTATCCACGGCAGGTTTCCTTACAATGTTCAAACGTTTTATAGGTTGCAAAGGTGTTCCTGCCTCTATAACCTCTGATAACGCTGCCAATTTCAAGGGTGCTTCGAATCAATTAAAAGACATTTATAATTTTTTCAATGCAAAAACTTCGATAGAGGAGGTATCGGGTTTTATGGCAATTCATAATATTAAATGGGATTTTATAATTCCTAAAAATCCTCATCAAGGAGGTATGTGAAAGAGTGGCATTAAATGTGTAAAGGCGCATCTTAAAAGGGTATTAGGTAATACTTGTTTAGATTACGAAAATTTGTCTACGTTATTAATTCAGATCGAAGCAACACTTGATTCCCGTCCGCTTTCTCCGCTAACAACCGATCCTTCCGACACTAATCCACTTACCCCAGGTCATTTCTTGATTCGAAAACCTCTTTGCACTTTGCCCGAAAATGACTTGGTAAACGTGAATGAAGCTAAGCTAACAACATACCAACGTATTCAAAGTTTGGTCCAGCATTTTTGGAAGCGATGGTGTCGTGAGGTAGTACCTGAGATGCAACGTAGAACCAAATGGTATCAACACATGCCAGCATTACTTAAGTTAAATTCCTTAGTATCATAAAGGAAGATAACCTACCACCACTCCAGTGGCTATTAGGGAGAGTTGTAGAGGTCCATGTCCATCCGGACAACATAATCCGCTCAGCGACGGTCCGCCTGGCGAATGGACACCTCCTGAAGAGAAGTGTTAATAAGTTGTGTGTGTTGCCGGGAGTGTAAAAAAGCAACAATTTTTCGTAATGTGATGCATGTGCAGAAGAATTTAGTTGTCAAAAGATGTTCATTTTAGTGTCTTTTATATGTTAACGTATTAGATTACAGATCTTTTTTTTTGTTTTTACTAGCTTAAGTCGAGGTATCCTTATATGTTCGTTTCTATTGATGTACAAATTTGATTGGTCTTTTGAAATCGATTGATTTCAAGGTGGCCGCCATGTTAAGGCCTTCAAATATTTTTGAATTTGCCGTCTATCTTTACCCCGCCTAACAAAAAATGTTAAGGAAAGGTTGCGAAATAGCAACCACTTCTGGTTCTGACGTGCGCGCTTAAGCAGGGTAAATGATAGTGCTTGTGCACCTAGTTTAATTTAATTAAGATAATAATACAAAACTCCTGTAAGGAAAGAAAATGTGACACGCAATATCTCTAGTTTTCTTATCTTATAAACATCATTATAACTTTTAATTCTTCCATATTTCTACTCAATACGCGTCTTTACTTAATCATGTTACTAAACTATCTTATCTCTACTTGAATTAACTTACAAATAGTTTTGCAAAACCGTTGAAACCTAATAAATAAATTAGACATTGCCCGTCAAACTGTACTTATAATAAATATAGTTGAAAAAAATTACCAATTTAAAAACCAAAAATTTTAAATTATAAATAAATCTAGTATCGGCTTGATATTAATTTTTTTCAAAAACCCCATTACACATCCAAAGTGAAGTAAATACCAAATCTGAAAAAAATCACGTACTTAAATACAATGACCGATTTATATTTTTGTTTGAAACTTTAACCGCAAATTATCAATCAATTCATTAATGTTTAGTTTCCCAAATGCGTTTGAAAATTTGTGTTAATTAATTTGAGTTAATATTAATGACAACCTGGTTTACCGAAAATACATTTAAACATATGTACGTGCCCGTGTAATCTACAATTTAATACTTATCATGAACAAGTTCAACTGTACTAGTTTTGTACCCGTTTACGAATCGAGATATCACAGCACATCTGTTTAATTGTACAAATCTAAGTGATATTATTAAGTAGGTGATATTTTTGAGTACCGATTTTTTTTTCTTATTTACGTCAAGCAAACAAACGTAGTTCATTGATCTATTAATTTAAGTAAACGTTAATAATATTACTATTACAAAGTTACGTAAAATACGTTATTGTTATTAAATAAACCTTGACAAAATTAACACATTCTTTTCTTGTAACCTATACATTTTGTATTTGCTTTTTAACCCAATTACTGCTATTTGTAATTTATTTTTATTTATTTCAGTATTGAATTAAAATCCTGCAAAGATAATCGATAACATAGTTATTAATTAAGTAATAAATGTGGATAAAAACAACGCCAACTCAGTTACTTATATCTAGAAAAGGAAAGTACCTAATCTGATCATTACTATAAGTAGAAGAGAGAGGGGTACATTTAAACACTTTTTATAAAATGCTTTGTACTTAAAAAATAGGTAATACAAAGTACATCAGTTTCATGATAATAATAATAATAGTCTTAGATTATAAGCTTTTAATCTAACTAAACGCTTAAATACTTAAAAATAAACAAAATAAATCAAACTTAGTCATTTGTTCAAATTAGCCCCCTTCATGATCAGGCCCGCGCCTAGCACTTTTGGCGCTCTTGTGCAAATTTAAAATAACGCCCCAAATTTGTATTACGTTCATATGTGAGTACAGATACGGATAAAGTTAGGTATTATTATCCACTTTTGAAAAATAATTTTAAAAAGTATTTTCTTAAATTTATTTTCATTTTTATGTTTTACAAGTACATAAGCCATACAAGTATTTTTTCATTGAGGTACATAACATAATTATAAACTTATAGAAAACAGAAATATATTCTATCAGTATTACAACTCAAAATTTTTGTATTTTAGTTTCAAATGTTATGATACAAAAGCACAAGAAATAAAAAAAATATTTAAAACAAAAATACTCGTTTATATATCACAGGACGAAACTGATCGGCAAATAAAGACAAAACAATATATTATTTTAATAATGCAACATGTCTTTTAAAGGTTAATACCCAGGTATTCGGTTTTGTTATTAATATTTTAGCTAAGCGAATTGAGCTTTCCGTGCTTTAATTTTTGCAAATTGTTTAATTAAATCTTCGGTTCCTAATTCTTTTAGCTGGTCCGTTTCTATTGAAATTAGCAAGATTACTTAGTCGGTTTTGCCCCATGGTCGATCTTAAATATTTTTTAATTATTTTGAGTTTTGAAAAAGATCGTTTTGCGGTAACAACAGAAACCGGCATTGTTAATAAAATACTAAGTATTATGCTCATATTAGTAAAAGAATCCACTAAGTTGTTAATTGTTATATAATTTAAAGTTTCTTCTCGAGACGTAATAACTTTTTCATCAAAATTTTGTAAATATTGCAATTCTTTAACAAGTTTCACGGCAGTTATGTCTCGTTCATTGCGAGTTTTGTCGTTTAATAAATTCTCGACTTTTTGACATAATTCTAATTGTTCGTTTTCAGAATAATTTTTAAATTTATATTCCATAAAAACGCTAAATTATTAGAGTAAGAAGAAAGTAGTTGGAATTTCTCATCCACTTATATGATTACATCTAAAGCATTAAAAAAACAATCAACTTTGAACTTTCAAGTTTCGTCGTGGATCGGTTCATCGTCACATTCTTAATAAAATGTTTTTTATTTTTCGCGGTCTTAGACTTCTTTGTTTTTTGAATTAAGGTACTATGTCTAAGCTGGATGCTATTTCTTTAGTATCAATCAATAGATCATTAAAACCTTTGTCGGAGCAACAAGCTTTCAAAAAATTATTCAAATTATTTAAATGATTACAACGTTGAGCAACATAAAAGTTCGGTTTTTGAATAATTTTACTAACAATGTTAACTAAACCTCCCCAAGTTGATACCTTAAAGGAGTTATTGCATCTATTCTACTAGACCATCGAGTATCCGATAACGGTTTTAAAGTTAAATTTATTACATTAGATGAAATTAGATTTCAGAATTGACCAACGTTTAGTAGAAGCTGAAAAAATACAAACAGTTCTTGAACTAAAGAAAAAAAATTGATGCTTAAAGTATTCGATTTTGCGGCATTATTAACAAAGAAAGCTCGCGGATTGAAATCCAATTTTTTTTTGTAGACCATTATGCTTACCACGCATATTTGCCCCATTGTCGTAACCCTTATCCCGCAAATCGTTGATATTTGAGCCTTCTTTCTCTAACGCCGACAAAAGAAATTTTGTCAAGCCTTCACCCGACACATCTTCTATAGGACAGAATACTAAAAATGACGTCAACAATTATTTGTTTTAATTAATGTCAATAAAGTGTGTTTACTACCATGCTGTTGCTACACAGCTTTTCTACTTTAGGAATCAAGAAGATAACATAGTAACAATGTTATTGCTTGGTTTTAAATTTTATTTGTTTACTAATAATTGAATTATCCAGTAATAATTTAATTTTGATTTAATGTCGACGCAGACAAAGGTAATTAAATTAAAGTAAATGTTAAAAAGTAGTTTTTATTAAGACAAGTAGTTTTCTTAAGAACACTTCAACTACATTTTTGTAATCAATTGTTTAGTAGAATGATTTTTAAAATTAAAGTCATATTAATTTATGTAATCGTCAATTTAACCCATTTAGACCTGAAACTTTTTTTTTCGAAATGCTATTTTTTTTCTTAAAAACCATTATCAATAAGCTATTTTAAGGTTGGGAAAAATAGTGAAAAAAATATGAAAGTATTCCAAATAGGAAAAAAATGCCGTCCTTTTAAAAGGACGGTAGGACTATATACTACTACTACTAAAGTGAATTTGTGAAAAAAAAAGATATGCAGGTTAACTCAAGAAAAACTTTTATTGAGTAATAAAAACATTCTACATCTTATAAGATGTGGAATTGTAGAAAACATTCTTTTGGATGCAGACCAATATTACATTTGTCACACCGAAAATTAGCTTTTTTGTGACAAACTCCGCATTTCGTTTGACTATTTTGGTAAACCACTATATGATCGAGTCTATCGTACCGAGAATGTTCTTTGTAATTATTGGGGACTCTGGAGGAAGGTTTCCTTTTGAACACGGTGTGAGTTTCCAATAACTCAGTTGCTACGGCTCTTCTAAAAGCAAGCTAGTCAAGTTTGCCTCCCTCAAATCGGCTCAGATACCAAGCATTTTGAATAGCCATATCAATGGAGTTGCTAATCAACGGAAAATACCATTTTCTACCCCGAACTGAAATACGATATTGGCCAATGTTTTGATCACTTCGATCGACCCCTCCCATATTTTCATTATATCCTTTTATAAGCGCAGGTTGTTCAACATAAACATGGCGCTTTTCTTTTTGAGAAAATCTCTTGACTTTACAGGTTGGCAGTACTTCAGAAGCATTGGAGACCATAGTTATAACATTATTGTCATTCCAACGGCAAATAACAATTTCATTATCCACCAGTGCATATTGGAACTCTCCCCTGGACTTCTTTTTGAACTGTTTTATATCAGTCAATGGACACTTTGGTAGTCTGTTCGCTCGGATTGTTCCAGTGGCTCTTATTTTTCGGGAAGTCAATTCTTTCATTAGTGGTAACGACGTAAAGAAATTGTCAAAGAATATATGATAGTTGTCATATCCCTTGGATTGGAGTACATCAACATACTGCAAGACAACGGAGGTGCCAAGTCCCAACTCTTTGTACTTTTCAGACAAATAGGTACTAGAACCCTGCTATGGTTCAAAATTTACGATATATCCCAGTCGCGTCGTTCTAACCCAGAACTTGTATCCCCAGCGTATAGGTTTTCCCTTAATAAATTGTTTGCAGCCATGGCGTCCAAAATATGGAACCATGGCTTCATCCACGGAGTGGTTTTCTTCTATTGGTGCCATTTCCAAAAATGTTTTATTTAGAGCTTGAAAAAGTGGTCTGACTTTGGCAAAACGGTCATCTTTGTTCAAGTTATTGTTATCAACACAATGGAAATTACTCATCACATATTGAAAGCGACCTCTTGACATTGAAGAAGAAATAAGTTTGTTATTACTGTCAGAGGAATTTTGCCAGTACGTTTTCTTCCTAGATACAGAGCAGTATCCAGTCACTAGAAGAATGCCAATGAAGCAATATATGTCATCTCCAGTAACATCAGGCTGTCGATTATTTTGAGAAGCCTACAGATTTGTATATTGAACTATCTGTTCTATTAGATTTTTATCGAAAAAAGATTTGAAAAGACTCGCAGGAGATTGATTGTTTTGTACGTGAAATACAGGGTTCCATGAAGGAAACTTTACAACTATGTTTTTTCCTAGCGAATAGTGATATTGTTTGGATGTTTTTATTCTTTTTTTCACAAACGTAGATAATGGCAAGTCGTCCTCGCTCTCAGACTCTTGATTCATCTCATCAGGATTTGTCATAACATCTTCTTGATTTCTGTCGATACGAACCACAGCATTTGCCCGTAACTGACATCCCGGTAAATTATTTAGAACAACGTCATTCTCATCTCCAGAATCCTCATCCGCGATACAGTCATTGGCATTTTCTGGCGGAAATATTACTATTTCATCAGGAATATCAGCAATATCATCAATATCTTCAATTTCCTGTAGAAGTTCCTTAAGTGTCAGGGGTTTTCTCAAATACCTGAAATAAAATACGTATCTTTTAAAAAAAACAGTATAGATATGTATAAACCTACTGTTTAAAAGTAACAGATCGTTTAGGCACACATAACCAAATATTTTATATTTTTATTTGCTTCAAAGTGTGATATTAGCGTTAAATAATATTTATTTTGTATGTAAAAGACAAAAAAGATAATATAATATTAAAACCAACTTACCAATTTTGATTTTCGTCGCTCATGATGTAACACAAAATTATTATCAAGCTTTATAAAATTCTTACAGTAAACAAAACAGTCAGAACGTGCTTATTCCGTAATTAAATGATGCATCATATGTTTCTAAGCGTAATACACTTTGTTCCATCTACCCACAAGAAGTTAAAACCCAGCCAGAAGCCAACAATACAGATTACTTTTTCCGACCTTTTAAAAGTACCATAGGTTCAAATGGGTTAAGTAATGTTTCGTCGTTTTTTATTTTATGAAACGTTAACTGTTTGATTATTTTATTTTCCAATCTATCTATTGTGTAACTTGAAATAACAGTGTACTAGGTACTAAAAGTTTTTAGTGATGAAACAAGGTAACAAAATTGCAATTTAATTTATTTAGAAAATTGTTTAATGTTAATAGACATTAACACATAACTACAAGTATTTTTTTCATTATTATAAATAAAGAGAAATATGTGTTCACCCACAAACGTAATAAAAAACATACTTTTAGTTTTTTAACGATTTATGTATTGGTTTTTGCACATGATAGTAATTTATGTAACAAGCGTTGAAAGAGAGGCACCATAGCATAATGAACGAACGGCCGAGCGTTGCATGTGAGTGTGCTATGAAACTTTCAACGAGAGTAACGTACATTATTTTTTGTGTTGGTTTTTCTAAAATTACATTCTTCTTTACAAGAATTAAAAAAAAACACACACCAGAAATATCATGCTGGTACTACATTTATTACTAAATTTGTCAAATTTGACATTAACTTTAACATCCGTTTTTTCAATTTTTACTGAATTTCAAGATTTTTTAAATGATTTTTCTACCTATTGCATACTCGTTCTAATATAATAATTGACTTTCTACTTTTCATTTTGGCGCTTTAGAGCTTTTTTCGCCCATTACGTAATTACACTAACGAACGAGTGTTGACGTTTGCGATGTTGGCAGCACAAAAAAATGAGATTCTACTCAAGTTATGTATTATAAAATTAAAATAATTATTTGTTATTTTTTATAAATTTACTAATGGGAATTATCCAATGATGTTTTTCAAAAACAAAATTACAGGTTTAATCTCTTTTGTACTATAATTTTTTTTTATATGTTGTGTAAATAAATTTGAATCATGGATACTAAGACACAGAATATACCGGGTGGTGGCTTGGAAAGTGTTATTTGTCTCCTTACTTATTTTAGAAAAAAAAGTGTAAACTAATATTTCGTGGAGAAAAAAATACTTCGTCCATCTATTGCTTACACTTCTCCATTTCCCAGAACCGAAAAATGGAAGAAATAAAAATTATATTTAAAAAAAATCTGAGATGCCATGGATTTATAAAAACAAACATAAGCACTTATTTACATACATCAATTCTTTTTAGGTATATGTTTAATTGTAAGATCTGTTCCCCTTAAAATGTATTCAACGCAAAATGTGAAAATGATTAAGTGGTTTTAGTGGAAATAGTGCATGTCAAGTAAGTGTCTTGTTTAGTGTAAAATACCGGATTCGGCAGATTCAAAATAGTACAACGATTGACAGAATAATACACATTGAAATTACAAGCAGAGTATTAAATAATTGTAAGTGTAATAATTACGATCAAAACTTACACCAAAGCGAAGAAAATGACAATACTTTTAATATTTTGGCGATAATAACTGAAAATGTCTATATAAGTTTAGGACAAATAGTGAAAAACTTTGGTTTGCATTATACCCAAATGCTGCAAATTAAAAAAAACGCAAGTTTCGCTCTTATAAGTACCAATACCATCAAGAGTTTCGTAAACATGATTTGGAGAAGAGCAGTGCGATTTACTTCGAAGTGATTCAAAAATGTAACGCCGAATGGGTGTTTTTAAGAAATTTTTTATTTACGGATTAATGCACATTCACGCTACATAATTAAGCACACGTGCGAAATTGCATAATATAGGCACAGACGATCCACTCAAAATTGTAGAAACCAACGCTTAATATCTCCAAACAGTTAATTTTTGAGTGGGAATATCATGTCATCGCATTATCGGATCGTTTTTCTTACACAAAAACCTAACAAGAGCGCACTTTTTGCAGTTGTTGAAAGAGGATATAGCTCCAGCGGTAGCAAAAGTTGCTTGAGACAACCTTGGTTTCAGATGGATGGTTGTCTGGCACACAGCAGTCGAGATGTGCGCGAAATTTTGAATGATGGTTTGTTACGAGAAACTCAGGTTTCTGGAGTTGATCTGTCAAAAATAGGGTGTCTCACCGATCTTCTCATAACCAAACAAAGCAACGGCTAGCACATCTTCTTCAGAGAGAGATCGCAGGCTTTGTTATGTGTGATTATAACGTGAATCTAAAAAAAGGCGCCAAGACGATGAAAAATTAAAGTCGAGGGATACCGTCTAACTCTCCCCGTAGTAAGAGAAGAATACAAACCAAACAAATTGAGCCTCGAAATTCGATGTGCACAACTGATAAATTCGCGAAGCACAAAAATACAATTAATTGTGTTACGTTAACATGCACGTACGGTCCTAAACGACCTAATCCCCGAAACACAAATAAAAAATTGAAAGTAGTAATACTTACAGGTAGGTTTTACCTCAGTCGGACATTAGCTAATCTCCGTACTTGATGTACCTAAAAAGTAATATTAAACCCAGATCGGAACGAGCATATACGTTTAACACAAATAAGAAGGTTTATTTAGCATCCAATTATTAAGAACGCAAGTGCGCAGCGTTTCCTTTTGACTTAACCAATTAAATTTTTCATGTTTGTCTTCGCAAAAGAAAGGATTGTCCTGGCGGTTCTCAACCTTTGACGGTGGATATGATAAGGACGTATCAATACTTCGACGTCATGGAATATTTCGAACAAGGCCACCTGTTAGTTATCATGGATGATAACGCAGAACAATTGGTGGCTACCAAAATCCGCTACAGAAAATTAGTAGATGTCAATTTAAACCCTCAATAAAAAAAATTGTATACCACTTACCCCGTTTCAACCTTCCACAAATAATCGCATCTTAAACTAGCAGCGTAACGGTAAACGTTACCCCGGGCGTAAAAGTAACAAACTCGCAAAATGATCTAATGCAAATGAAGTGCGGGAATGCTGTCTAAAATGTGACAGTCTCGGCGCAAGAGCAGAGAGGTCCTGACAAATTTCATACTAACGAGAAATTTTCCATACTCGCGAATTGAACTACTAATTTCTTTTTTTAACGTTACAAATTCCCCCCCAGCAACATAAAAACCTGGGAAGTGGACACTAGCTAAAGTCAAGAATAGAAATTTAGGCCTACGCCAAGGACAAAACCCTGAAATCCAAAACCAACCCAAATACAATAACACCCAACCCCAGAAGAAACGTAGACGAAAGAAGTTCTCAATTTGCTAAGTATCACGAACCAAATGTGTCCAAAAGTCGCATGAAGCGGAATGATACTTCAAAGAACCAAAAACTCAACCAACAGAAGAGAAGTATCAGAACAGTTACTCGTTGAAAGTCGACGACAGCCGTTACGCTATAAAGCAAGAAAACAACGCAGTCCCATAGACCTCACTGACCGACAATACTAAGCAAACCAAGAGAAAAAAAAGAAGTATAGGAAAGAAAGAAGTTTAGACCACGGTCAAGGAGAACGCCCTAAAATCCCTTGAAACCCCAGCTCACGAATACAAATCCCGCCCTGAATATAAATCCCTAGGAAAGGTACTAAAGGTACTATAGGAAAATGGAAAAGAAACGGTACCCACAACCACGAGACTAGGAAGCACCCCAGGAATCCTATCGCAGCCTAAGGTTTCCTCGTTGGAGTGTCGGACGATTGTGTGGCGTCGAAGTCTTAATCACACCTCAAGCCCTCGCGACAAGATGTCAAAGCGCGTCGTTGGGCCCCCCAACGTTAGTCCACACAAGCGCACATCACCGCAACCAGTACTCGCTTGCCCACAATAGTCTTCCTCCCACCTAGGATGGATTCTGATCCACGACCAGAGGGAACAAGACCCAGGAAATCCCCCACCCTGAAAGTTGATAAAAGAAAAAAAAAATGAAGCATCCCATAATTTTGCCCTAATATCCAAAAATAAAAAGGACTACAGCCCGCAATTGCGCAACTGTAGCCGGAAGCGGTGCATGCTGTACAACCACAACATCCTACGCGCCGGTTAAGAAGAATTGGTCACCCCTGCCAAGCTCCGTCAAGTCCGCCGTACGGCCCCCGAAAGGTATTTTGCCTGGTCTATAGCTTGAGGCTACCGGGTCAGAGACAATCAACCTTCCCGAACGCATAGCCGTCAGGTTCCCACAACAGGCGCCCCTCCCCCCGCCCATGGTGTTAGATCGAAAGAGGAGAAAGAAAGACAGTAAGACAGAAGGAGAAAAGAGAGTACGATGGTGTTATACAGCTGGACTACCTCTCCCTAGATAGAGAGATAATAGAGAAAAAAAGAAAAAGAGAGAAAAGAAAAGATATCAGTTAGTCATAGAACGAAAGCATACCAATTGCTGTCCCAAATTGGAAAGTATACTTCAAGACTTTAATGCCGACAAGAGGAATAGAAAACTCAAGATAAGAAAAACCAAATCCAAAAGCAGAAGAGAGAATTCTATAGATGACGACCAATCCACAAAGGCCGACTAAGCGGATATAAATATATACAGACGGAAAGGTAGTCTGACCTGAAGTAGATGGAAAAGAAAGAAACCAAAAGACATTTAGCAGAAACTTAACCAAAAAAAAGGAAGAATATCGGTGACAGCAAAATGGGCGAAAGCAAATGGATAGCATCTGAACCACAACAAACAAGATACCAATAGCGTATTCAAAGAATGGAACCACCAAAACCAAAAGAAAAGGACCAAAAGAATAGCAAAGGTCGAAAGTCGAAAGGCCAAAAAGCGAACTAGCACGTACGACGCTTGCGACGCCGATGAAAAAGAAGAGAACGATTAGAAGAAAGAGACAGCAAAGAATAAGCAGAAGTGACTGACGAAATGGATGTAAGAGTAGTGGCTTTTACATCAGGAGAAACAGCACGATCCCTATGCATACGCGTCGACTTTGTAGCGACACTAGTGTTGGAAAGTGTTGTCGTTGCCGGCAAAACGTGACGTGACCTAATGATGTTCCTTCGTTGCGACTTCGAACAAGAACAATAACGTATGAACTCGGCAACCTTGGGTCTCATATGAAGCCAGTAGAAGTGACATCGAAGAGCTTCCAACGTACGCTTAACACTGAGGTGATCAGAACCGGATGTAATGTGGTAATCCTGGATAGGTTGCTTGTGCTGGTCCGATGGTACGACTAACTTCCAAACGCAAAGATCAAAAGAGGAAATACGTACACGTTTACATAAAAGATTTTTCACAACACACCAATGAGAGAAACGACGAGGAGAAGCAGTAACTTTAGATATCATACCTAAATACTAAGGATCAGTAGTAGGCCTAATAATCCTAGAAACTGTAAAGAAATTAGAAGGAAGAGAAAGAAGAGAACAAACAGTACGTAAAGCCTTATCACCTTGAGAACGACAACGAACACAAGTATTCGAAGTAGAAGTAGATACAGAAGAAGAAAGTGTAGAAGCAGTAAGAGAACAAGTAGCAGAAATAGCAGAAGAGACGGAAGTAGAACTCTTACTAGCAAAGACTACAGATGACTTTTGAACTTTGCCACCAATCTCTGTTGTTGAGAAGTGGAAAGAATCACGAGAATTGATGTTCGACTCCAAACGCTTGCCTAAAGATATTAATTCAGCGATAGATTTGATTTCCATCAACGCTGAAGGAAGTTGATAGAATGGCGTTAGATCCCGGCGAATAACCTTGAGCTGCATTTGCTCTGAGACCGGTTCTGCTAGCTGAAGGAAGATGTATCGCATGGTGGTAACGTAAGTACCAATGGTTTCGTCAGCTCCCATCGTACAACTGCGAATAGAATCCATCAAACGCTCATCATAATCCAAAGGTAAAAACTCCGACTTCAACAAAGCAGCAACATCATTCCACGAACGTAACGAACTTCGATTCGTTCTAAAAACAAAAGGGCTTTGCCAGATAAAATTTCAAAAGCTGAAAGAAAAAGTTGATGCTGTGACACACCACGAGATAAACACAACTCGTCAATACGAATAAGAAATTCTATAAGTAAAGAAGGACCTTCTTCAGATCTTCACCAGAGTCCAAAGAAGTAAGAAGTGGTGGTTCTTCATCTGAAGAATACATAGTTAACACAAAAAAATTACGATAAAATCTACACAGTAGAATCAAAATAGTAAATCAAAAGCAGAAAGCTGCTAACACATGTCGCACTAAAACTCAAAATAACAGTAACTACAAATAGTATCACTAATAAATAATCTAATAAGCAAAAGAGTTAACCGACGTAGCCGAATCAATCCAAAAATCAAAGCAAAGTCCACGACTCGTGTCTGACCAGTAATCCCATTAAAAGAAAAGTAAGTAAGTAAATTGCTAATATTAATTCAAACCGCAGCACTACAAATCAAAGAAGTAAAACTAGTAAAGTAACTCGGCCGTCAAGTCTTGCAGCAATAACTAAAGGAGCGAAGCAAAGTAAATCAAACCCACGAAAGACTAAGAAAAGATAAAAGAATCAATAAAACTAGAAGAAATTATGATCGCACACATAGAAATCGAACCCCACGTTGGGCGCCAAAATTTGTTACGAGAAACTCAGGTTTCTGGAGTTGATCTGTCAAAAATAAAGTGTTCCACCGGTCTTCTCATAACCAAACAAAGCAACGGCTAGCACAGCTTCTTCGGAGAGGGATCGCAGGCTTTGTTATGTGTGATTATAACGTGAATCTAAAAAAAGGCGCCAAGACGATGAAAAATTAAAGTCGAGGGATACCGTCTAACTCTCCCCGTAGTAAGAGAAGAATAAATAACACTACAAAAGTAATAACACCGAATATATATATTTATTATATCATAGGAGTTGAAGAAAGCATATAAATGTAAATTCTGGACAAAATTTATACGTAGGCCGATTAAAGTAGAAGTTGCGCCGAGTGGCGAGCAACACACCGTATAACAAACTGCTCTTGTCGGACTAAATAGTTATATACACATAGCGTCTGAATTTATAAGTACATATATTTAAATTGTAGACAAACCAAACAAATTAAGCCTTCGAGATTCGATGTGCACAACTGATAAATTCGCAAAGCACAAAAATACAATTAATTGTGTTAAGTTAACATGCACGTACGGTCCTAAACGACCTAATCCCCGAAACACAAATAAAAAATTGAAAGTAGTAATACTTACAGGTAGGTTTTACCTCAGTCGGACATTAGCTAATCTCCGTACTTGATGTACCTAAAAAGTAATATTAAACCCAGATCGGAACGAGCATATACGTTTAACACAAATAAGAAAGTTTATTTAGCATCCAATTATTACGAACGCAAGTGCGCAGCGTTTCCCTTTGACTTAACCAATTAAATTTTTCATGTTTGTCTTTGCAAAAGAAAGGATTGTCCTGGCGGTTCTCAACCTTGGACGGTGGATATGATAAGGACGTATCAATACTTCGATGTCATGGAATATTCCAAACAAGTCCACCTGTTAGTTAACTTGGATGATAACGCAGAACAATTGATGGCTACCAAAATCCGCTACAGAAAATTAGTAGATGTCAATTTAAACCATCAATAAAGAAAATTGTATACCACTTACCCCGTTTCAACGTTCCACAAATAATCGCATATTAAACTACCAGCGTGACACAATCTAACGGTGAAGGTTACCCCGGGCGTAAAAGTAACAAACTCGCAAAATGATCTAATGCAAATGAAGTGCGGGAATGCTGTCTAAAATGTGACAGTCTCGGCGCAAGAGCAGAGAGGTCCTGACAAATTTCATACTAACGAGAAATTTTCCATACTCGCGAATTGAACTACTAATTTCTTTTTTTTTAACGTTACAGGTTTTTCCAAGAAAATGATTGCTTCAAATGGTGCAAATAACTAGTCTGTTAGATCCCCCGATCTTTCACCCAACAATGTTTTTCTTTATTTCATTTAAAATCTAAAATTTATTTTAGACGAACATTTCAAAATGTATAAGAACTGAAACATTGTATTTAAGCCGAGTAAAAAAGTAAAAAATATCTGCAGATCAATTAGTAAATGTTATACTGTAATTTTACAAGTTGGGCCATTTTAACCCCAATATACTTTACGTTGTGGTTTTATCTCAGGATTTTATTTAAAGCTATTTTGAATTACGCGGGTTTAAAATCGATTTACAACGTTTACCACCTTTATAGCTATTTACAGTTATCGTTCATACATAATACTTTATACTATGAGATGGCTCTGCTATCAATTGTTTGCTAATGGTAATAAATAATCTTTAACAGCTGTACTCTCTATTGGTGATGTAAACTATGTTTCTGTAATTGTCTCAGGGATGGTGACAGAAGGCTGTTCTACATTTGGTCGACTGTAAGTTGCAGGTATTTCTTGCATTGCAGTTGAAATAGCATTAGAAATATCTATTTTTTCCATATCATTTATTTTCTTAGATTATCAGCATAATTGTATCATATCGTCCACAGCTACTACTGTTTTCATTATTTTTTCTAATTTCTAAAGTTCGTTTTTGAACATCAGCACTCGGACTATTTTTCCGTTCACAAATAATTCTAATGTCTTCTTTTTCCCATCCCAAACTAATATATAAAATAAGATTTCATCTTGTTCTTTCATAAGATTTTCTTTGTAAATACATTAGTTTTAACATCTTTTGTATTGTTTTTAGAATCTGTTTAAATATTTGTTCTGCAAGAGTGCGCAGTTACGGTATGAGTTGTGTTTCGGTACACAAACAACAAATTGTCCAATTAATAATGTAACGACATTGATATTTATATTTATTTAATTCAAATAACTGTTTGTTTAAGTTTTGTTTAAAATAGTTTTTAGCAAAGCCATTGGATGTAGAATGAACTAGTGGTAAATTTGTTATTTTAATACCATTTGACCGACAAAAAATGTGAATGTCTTGTTAATTGAACCATGGTCTGCAACCACTTCTTCAGGTAACCAAAATGTAGCCAATATGGCGCATAGTTTATTTATGGTCCTTTTAGCATTAGTTTCATTCCCCATGATACAATCATCTAACTGTTTAATAGTGCTATCTGTGATCAGTAGAGGTAGAGGTTCCACTTTATGTGCTAAAGTTTGTTAGGTTTCACAGAGACTTACTTTATGTTCTATGTCAGTATTTTGACTTGGTCGCCAGATATCAGCTCTTGCTCGCATTTTGATTCTTACAGTACCAGCGTGTTATTCGTGTAATAACTCTAATGTTGCGGATCTTAATGCCACAGGAATTACCAGTGGCGGATTATGACTTTTTTCGCCCATAGGCAACTATATTATGGCGCCCCCCCCCCTCCACGAAAAACATTTCAAATGCTATTAAAGTTTAAAGTTTTTATTTATGATATAATATTTAAAAAAACAATAATATACTCAGCATAAACAAACGATAAACAAAATTAAATTGAAAAAGTCGGATAAAGTTAAACAAGTATTAAAAATGTTATTTTATAAACAATAAAAAGAAATATTTTGTATTATAAATATCTAAACTATTATATACGTTTTCTGGATTTCTTACTGGCGAAACTATTTATAATATCATTAAAATCAAGCGCACTAGTCAAGTCATGATTTATTGATAGCACAGATAAATTATTAAGTCCTTCTTGACTGATGGCGTTTCTTAAATATGTTTTTGTCCTTTTCAAAGTAGAAAATGACCTTTCTCCTGACGCATTTGAGATTGGTAGAGTAAGAAAATTCTTAATGCAATTTCCACATTAGGAAACATAGTTATAACATGTTTTTCCCTGATAAATACTAACATGTCTCTAACATTAACGATATTTTCCAGGCTTTCAACAAAATATTTGAATTCAATACATTCCTCAGTAAAACATTCGTCCAAATCATTTGAATATTCAACTTGCAAATTATTTGAATCATTTCTTATGTCGTTGTCATTCATAATCTTAAGTTTATTTAAAAACCCGAATTTTTTTTCTATTTCTACATAAACCATCAATCGCTTCTTTAATTCCTGATCTAGCCTATCAATAATAGCAAGAAAACCATTAATTCTCATGTCAGTTTTGCCGTCGAAGTTGGTTTCATTTTCATGAGTTCCGTCAAGTTGAAGCTTTCTCTTATGTATCCTTTTTTTATCTTTATTATATTCTATAATTGTAGATAGTTGTTGGCCTTTTTCTTCATATTGATCAAATTGATCTCGTAATGATTTAAAGTAACCAATCAGTGATTTAAAAATTGAAATCGTTGTTGACAAGTCAATATCAACGGTTTGTAAAGTCTTACTGGCTTTATCACACTTCTCTAAAACATCTGACCAAAACGATGTTAAAATACCCGTCTCTAACAAATTAAATTTATTTAACAATCCCATTGCTTCTGCTTTTACGGAAGGTTTTTCATTTTTGCTATGGGCTATTTCTTCTATACTTTTCCGAAATGTGTTATATGAGACAGATAAAGCTTTACAAGCATCAGCACGAGCCGACCAGCGTGTAGTAGACAAAGATTTTGGTATTAACTGATTTAAAATTATGATTTCATCTTCACCCTCTGTCACATTTTCATTTACATTAGTTTTTAAAATATTCCATCTGCTGGTAGAGGCAGAAAAAAAGTTAAATATATGTTGGACAAACATAAAATATTCAGTTGCCATGTAGCAGGATTCTGCTGCTGCAGCTCCAACTAAATTTAAGGAGTGTGCAGCACACGGAACAAATAACGCAAGATTGCTATGTTTTTTTATGCGAGCCTGAAGTCCACTATATAAACCTGCCATATTAGAAGCGTTGTCGTAGGACTGACCTCTGCAATTCCTAACATCTACTTTTAGTTCACTAAGCAAGTCGAGTACACATTTTTCCATGTCAGCGCTTTTATGGCCGCAATTACTAATAAATTTTACAAATCGTTCGTTTGGAATACCCTTGTCATTCACATAACGGACAATGAAAGTTAGTTGATCAGTGTGGGTAATATCTGGGGTAGAATCGACACTTATGGCATAATATTTGTTTCGATGCAACTCTTTGACAATTTGATTGATTACTGAATTTCCCATTAAATAAATTAATTCATTATATGTGGTTTTTGATAAATAGGAAACACCACCTGTACCTACATTGCCATATTTCTCCATGTGATTTTTTAAGAATAAATCATATTCAGATAAAAGTTCCAATAAGCCCAAAAAATTTCCATTGTTTGGAGAACCGAATTTTTCTTCGGTGCCTCTAAAGGCAAGTTCACGTGTTACCAAAAACTTCGTTACACTTATTACGCGCCGCAAAACCTCCTTCCAATAATCTCGCTCAGCTAGATATTGCCGATGTAATTCTGTGTCAATTTTTCCTGAGCTTTGGGTTCTCGTTATAAATGCCTTTGCACTGTTTTTGTGTTCCCTAGATTTTTCATGAGAATCTATACGAATATGATTTTTCCAATCGTTAAATCCCGTTACAAATGCATTTTCACTATTTATGTCAAATAATTTGCAGTATATACAAAATACGTTTCCTGTCGTCTCAGAATATAATAACCATTCTCTTCTATGACGTTCTCCATTAAAAGAATTCGAAAAAAATATTTGTTTATTTGCGTAACGATTAAATTTACCGTAATTTCTCACAGAAGTATTAAAATCTAACTCATCAATATTCTGCCGTGGTGGATTTTTTAGAATTAAATCAATAATTAAGTTTTTATTTGCAATATGCCACTCTGCTGGGTCGTTTCTTACATTGGAGTCCTCCGCTGAATCATTGCTAATTTGTAAATCATCTTCAACAATTAATGTCTCCGTATTAGAAGTGCTAGCGGACGATGCAGTTTGTGTCTTTTGCGGTGATAATAAAGTTGACTTTTCTTCATTAACGATTATTACATTTGTCGTTTCAGTATCAGTAATATCATCATCACTAGCTGTTGAAGTTGGGGCTTGTTCTTTGATGGAAGATTTCTCTGAGGATTTCTCCGCTGTAGCTAAATTAATTTAATATTAGATGGAAAATTATTTTTAAGTTTTTATAATATACCTTCGTGCTTAGAAAAAAAACTATCTATTTTCTTTGTATTTTGCAATATATGTTCAAGTTTTTCTTTTTTCTCCTTCTCTATTTTTCTCCGTTTGGAACCACTTAATTTTGTACTCATTTTCAGTCACTACACATCTACACTATTTACAAACTCAGCACTCAGCTCTCACCTCACCGATAAAAAACTAACTTAAAAAACGTAAAAAACTATTATAGGTACATATGTACAGCCGCCGTACGTACAGGACCAGTATAAAATCGCCAACTATCGTAAAAAATGTGCAAGTTTAAATTTTAAATGCAAATTGGTTTATGCTTAAAATGATTATCATTAAAACGGCGCCGACGCGGCATTTAGGATTTATGATAATATTACTCGTAAGCCGTAAACGTAATACGTAAACCCCGGACCATGGTGGCCTTGGCTTATGGAATTTGTATTGTTTGCAAAACTTAATCTGCTTATTTGCAAATACGAATACTGTCTAGGAAACTGACCATCTACTTAGTAAGTATTAGTAGGTGTGTGCTTAGGAGGTGTATTTCTAAGGATTTATAAATCCGCACATCGAAGTATTTAAAGAACCTTAAAATAAAAAAAAGAGCCGGTTAAAAGCAAAATTTTAGTTGTTTTTAATGTTTTATTTTTAGATACCTTCTACCCGCAAACCATAAAATTCAAAGTAGGATAATAGGATTACATTACCGATAAGGTTCTTACTTCTTACTTTGGTAGTTACGTAAAATTTAAAAACACAAACGAATCTCTTGTAAACAAAAACAGATGGAAAATATAAATTTGTGTATATATATGGGGTAATAAACATGATTGTGCAAAAACGTGATTGGACGATTTATTTATTTAGTTTAAATGAATTTTCGTAATTAGTGATCAATTTTTTTTTCGTTGCGGCGCCCCTCAAGTCATCGGTGCCCCTAGGCAGCTGCCTATATTGCCTTATGGATAATCCGCCACTGGGAATTACTATGCTATCGCCCTACACCAAAGTTGATCTTTTTAATAAAATAAAGTTGTATGCTATCATCTTTCTTGTAATACTTAAATCATTAATGCAGTTCTTAAATTTTCTTAACACAACGTTCTTCTCGGTTTCTTTAACGATCTGAATATGTGTGATAGGTAACTCAAGCTAGCACTTCCAAACCTGATTCTATATTTAAGAGTAATCTAGACATACATTAACATTTATGTTGCTTTCCTATAACGAATTTTATAATCGTAAGCTATTTTGTAATTTTCCAAATATCGTTTTAATGGCGGATGATCTGTAAATAACACAATTTTATTCCAAATATGTACTTGTGCAATTTGAATATAATTGCTAGAGTTTCCTTATGGGTTTAATTTTTTTTTTCGCAGGTGACAGTGTGCTTGAAAGAAAGAACAGGTTTCTCTACTCCATCTATCACATGACATTTGATGAAATAACAATTGGTAAGGACGGTTTGTATTAACATAGCACAGTTGACCTTAAAATTAACTTTTTATTGTTTTGAATGCTTTTTGGCAATACAAATTTTTGTTACCTTTGCAACAGCTGGTATAAGGCATAAACGACGATTGCATCTGCAAAAACAGTGCAAGACAGAATTACCAATATGTTTTTAAATATAACACGACTCAATGATATTAAACTGGCTTCTGCAATAACAATTGCAATTGATGAAGGATATCTGGAACGCACCGGAATTGAGGTAAATAGAATAATTTCTATTGCTACTGACGGAGCTAAAAATATGACAGGTGTGAGTAAAGGAGTAGTTTCAATTTTAGGGAATAAAATTAATCATGAAATTCTAACATTTCATTGTGTAATACATCAAGAAGCCCTTTGCGCTCAAACCTTGCCTGAAAAAATGGGTACAATGATGAACTCCGTTATCAAAATAATTAACAGCATTTTAGCTAAACCACTTTTTCATCGCCAATTTAAAGCACTTCTAGACGAAATGGATATCGAGTACATTTTAGTTAGTTCTAAAATTTTGGATTTGATATTTTCACCAATAAGTTGATTACTTCATTTTGTATGTTATCCCCGAGATAGTTTTTGTGATCTTTTATGTGAGAGCGTTTTGTATGTTCTGACATAATCGGGTCGAATTTGGAAATCATTTCTATGCATTTTAAAAAGTTACCATTGTTTTTCTCAAACAACTTATTACTACTTCCACGAAAAGCTAAATTTTGCTGACCTAAAAACTGAATCACGTAGAAAATTCTTTCTATAACAGATTGTCAGTATTTAGTTTATCTGTTTATTACATTTTGAATTTCAGAATCAATTATTTCATTTTAATTAAAACGATTAGCAAGATCTAGCAATTTTAGAACATTTTCGATATGTCTCTTTTCATGAATGTTTAAATCTTCACTTAAATGCTGCCAGTCATTGTAACCAGATTCGTGACTAAGGCGAACAGATATTAAATCGCCGTCATTAAAAATCTTGCAACAGAAGCAGTAAAATGAATTTTTTGTTTCGGAATACAATAACCAAAAACGCTCATTTTTTTCTTTGTTCGGTAAAATTCTAAAAAAGTAACTATTGGAAAACTTACGCCCCGACTTCGAACTATCTCTCGAATAAATATTCTTTTTGTTTTGATAATGAGCAGGGCCACGTTCTACTAATTCTTGAATATTATTGGTACGTAATTTCTTTGGCCATAGTGCAGCATATTTCGAAAGTTGACTCATATTTTCCATTCTAGTAATTTTTAAAGGTGTTGATTTCTCATTATCAGCAGAACTTGAAGATGTTGATGGATTGCTTTTCAGAAGATCAGTTTCTTGTCTGCTGCTGATACTTGTTTCAAGTACAGTTTCAGAATATTGGGATTCAGCTGTATTATTGTTGTTATTAATATTTGCCAAAGTAGACTCGGGTTTTGAAAAAAATCTGTAATTTTGACATGGTTTTCCCGTTCATCCCCTCTTTTTCTTTTATTCAGCAAATTTTGGTATCCAGAAAATTTCTTCTTGTTTTCTGACATCCTGTATGCTGTAAAGAAATTAATACGTAAGTAAGCAAATTCACAAATTATTCATGAAAAATGGAAATGTTTCGACGTTTCAAACTCAAACTAGAAAGCATTTTCTCAACATTACTTATTTTAAGTTATTTCAAAATCTATAAATTTTTATACATAGTAATATTAGTGCTTATCAATTATTCTGTTTGAATTTACTTCAATTAACAATGATGTTTATATAATCAAATATAAAAGAATTTTTGAGATGCAAGTTTTTAGCTTTTAATGTTTTAATAAATCTAAAATAAAAAATAAATTTTACATGAATTCACCTTAATTCACAACACAAAACACATCACTATAAAGTCTGTAAAACTGCAAAAAACTTAAGTTTCAAAAACAGATATTTTTTACCCCATGCACCTTTTCACTTCGCTAAGTTAATTATCGATCGGACATCAGGCAAACAAATGAAATCGCGACCGATGCAGCGCTTAAATATATAAAGTTTTGTACATTATAAGCTTAGACAGGAAGAAAACACTTGTTCGCTCGTTGGCTCGTTGCAAGTTAAATTTCACGCTCAAACATGAATATAATCAGATTTGTTTGAGTTCACACAATTCATGTTATCATGTTACGTATTACATATTGGATCGAATAATTGCTATTATTGCGTACTCTCATTTGGAATATATATTATTTCCGAGAACTAATTTGGTTCCTTCGTCTCAAAGAGTAAAAATAAACAATTAAAAAACAATGTAATAGCTAGCAATTCCTTGCTGTTTTTTTTATCACTATAAATTTTGTTTTGACAATGTTGTTTGTTACTTTATCTTTTTTTTTTACTTTTAGATTTTGAGGGTTTTCGGCGCCGTCGTGCACCACACGACTTTGCCCTTATGTACGGCGCGGGCCTGATAACCTTTCATAAAAAAGAAGTTGCGATAAATGTACTCCAGATGTCTCTGAAGGCATGGAAGTGCCCGCAAAGACGTGACCAAATTGTTTATTAATGGGACGACGTATTGTGGTCTATAAAACCACCACTACAGATTTCCAAAAGCGGATTTTTTACAGTCCCGGAGTTAAAACCTTATTGGTCTTCCTTGCAGTTTCTTCAATATTTTATACTGTATTTTAGGATGTATTTTTCTTTGTTTTGTACCAATCTAGTGTAGTGGTGGTGCTCCCGTGTCGGATTGTCGACACCTGGACGGCCACGCCACGGATCGAATAAAACAAGTATGCGGTACTAAATCCTTTATTATTGATAATTGGGGCGGTGTACGTCTGATAGCCGTATAATTAGGATTATAGCCCCAACAGGACCCTCTTGCTAATCTTAATAAAAACAAATATTACAATTTGGTCTAAATTAAATTAATTGATTTGAATGCAGTTGCATGCTTAAATATTTATAAGGTTGTATTTTACAAAGTGCCTTAACCGATGCAACAGCTTCCAATCAATGCTAATATAAATTCACTTAATAAATACCTTAATTTTATATAAATGCATATTTTTATTTAAGTGCTATGACCACAAATATAATTAACAATTTACTTACATTATCAGTATTAATACCGCACGACTGTCTTGTCGAATTGCAAGAGGAAAACAGGTAATTCTAAGTATTTCGCGCTTCGACAAGGACGTTTAATACTGATAATGCAGTATCACAATTACAATACAACATTAAATAGTTTGTACAGGGTAACACTAGTATGTATTTTTTATTTTGGTAAAACAAAATAGTAACAAAAATATTCTCAACTTTTTATATAGGTAATTATAACCGCCGGAGAAAGGTTTACTTTTCCCAAAGGAGCAAAGTAACCGCGCTTATATTGGTATACTTGGCTCCACAAAAAATGTATAAAAAATATAGTTTTCTATTTAATTAATAATAAAATACTCATATTTCATTCTTTATGTGCCAAATCAAAAGATGTTGGCTTAAATTCAATTTTTCTTAGAGAGTTCTACGAATTTCGTACATAAAATGAAGCAAAGTAACACCACTTTACGGTATGTATATATCTCGTTGTGCAGAAAAAAACGTTACTACCTGTCTCTTGTAAGATCAGATTTGTAGTGTTTAGACGTTGACTCCCCTCTTCGTTATGCGTTGAAATAAGACTGAAATAGCAGAAGTTATCAGGACTTGATCGGGAACACCTACTGGATTTATTCATTAACTAATTTTCTTGTTTATTAAAATTCAATCAGAAAATGTACTACAGTCACGGCGTAAAACATTATTTTTTAATGTATTGTTGCTGCTGGACGTCGATGTGCTATAGTGCTTTTTAATAATCCATCACTCGTAGATACGTTTTGAAACAATAATAAATGCAAAAATGTAAAAAAATCTATTAGCGTCGAGGAGGCGATTTATTTAGGTTTTTTGTTTTTTTTGCACAATTTACTTAAAATTCATCCTGGCTGAAAACTTAACACTTTGTATGAGTGCAATAAAATTAGAACGCAAGATTGTGTCAATGTGGTAATGTAATTGAAATTGTGTATTATTCAAGTAATTGTTCATAACAACAGTTACTATCAATCTTTGTGAATTTGTTATAAATACTTTAGTTAAGCAAATGTAATTTATTTTGGTATACATAGTTTAAAACTCTATATTAAGATTTTATGAAATTACAATTTGTTTTTAATGCGTACTCATATCCGAAAATGCAATTAATAAATACCATTATTATCGGAAGAATAATTAAAACAATTAAGATTTTGGTTCTATGCAGTAGTTTTACATCTAAAAATAACAATTTGTATTTGCGTACGTGCCAGATTATGCTTTAATACACTAAATTATTCTATCTCACTAAAATTTTAATTGGTAAATTACAACGATTTAAAACTATTTATGTGTTTTCTATAATAGAGCTAAGTGTAATTAAGTCAAATTACTTTATCTCACTAATATTTTAATTGCTAAATTATAAGTATTTTAGACAAGAGGCCTTTAATCGAATCTCAATATGTAACGTTGTGTTAAAAAGACAGTGCCCCATGCGGTGATAGTATATTTTGATTATTTACTCATTTTCTTTGACTCAATTTGATTATTAATTAATAATTAATCAAACATGTTGGCAATTCTTATTACATTTTTTTTAGTAATAAGTGTTGTGTATTACAAATTTTTAAAAGTAAAAAATTATTGGTTAAAAAGAGGAGTACCATATATTAAGCCGTTGCCCTTAGTCGGTAATATGTGCGATAATTTAATCAAAAAACAAAATATTTCCGAGTTCATTATTAGTATATACAACGCATACCCAACTAAAAGGTAAGAAATGTTTGTCTTTTTTAAAGTTTTATATTGCGGTTATAGATATGTTGGTATTTACCAATTTCATCAGCCAACATTACTTATCCGCGATCCAGAATTAGTAAAAACAATTATGGTAAAAGAATTTGCCAGTTTTCCCGATCACAGCATGTTCAATCGTGGAATTTGCGAACCCTACGAAGGATTATTTTTCATAACAGGTAAAATATTTATCACACCTCAAGGAAAAATTATCTTTTTTTTTAGCTAATAAAGGTTGGCATGATTTAAGAACAATTTTAAGTCCATCTTTCACTAACTCAAAATTGAAATATATGTTTAAACTTGTCGACGAATGTGGGAACACAGTTGTTGATTATTTAAAAAAACTCGGACCAGTTTCCGTTGATCTTAAAGATTCGTTTTCAAGGTATACTAATGATGCAATTTTAACAACTGCCTTCGGTGTTAAGTGCGAATCGTTTAAAAACAAAGATAATTTAATTTTTACTGTGGGAAAAAATATGGTAGATTTTTCTGGTATTAAAGGATTAAAAGCGTTTTCTTATAACATCAGTCCATTCTTTACTAAAGTAAATTGTATTTTATCTATAAAAAAATATTGCTTAATTTTGTTTACAGTTTTTCAACGTGCAAATTGTAACCGCAGCAGCTGGAAAAGTGTTTGCAAACATTGTTGAAGAAACTCTTAAAATGAGGAAGAAGAACAACTATGTACGACCAGATATGATAAATTTAATGTTGGAAACAAAATCTAAAGTAGGTTGTGACTATACTAATGAGGTCAAAACTCAACACAAATTAGATTTCACCAATAAGGACATTACAGCGGCTGCTATTAGTTTTTATTTTGCCGGTTTTGATACAACGTCAACGTCCTTAACATTTATGGCGTATGCGCTAGGTGTTAATCCTGACGTACAAAAGAAATTGCGTAGCGAAGTAGACGAAGCTATGGCTCGTTGTAACGGAGAATTAACTTTTGAAATTGTAATGAATATGGAATATCTAGAAATGGTAATAGCAGGTAGGTTAATGAATGCAATCAATCAACAAAGTTGAAATATTGTTGTTCCAGAAACGTTACGCATGTGGAGTCCTGGAGCTTTTATAGATAGACTTTGTGTAAAATCATTTACAATTGAACCAGTAAACCCAGATGAAAAACCTTTAACAATTAATCCTGGCGATAGTGTTTGGTTGCCAATTGCAGGCTTACATCACGATCCTAAATACTACGAAAATCCAGAAAACTTTGACCCTGAACGTTTTAGTGAAAATAATAAATCTAAACGTCATCAATTTTCGTACATACCTTTTGGCGGTGGTCCTAGAACGTGCATAGGTAATACCAACAGCGCTATATATTATACGTTTGTGATACAATGATTTTTTAGGGAACCGATATGCAGTATTTGTATGCAAATTACTGTTGATAAAATTAGTGCAAAATTTTGAACTGGTTCCTTGCGAAAAAACACAAATTCCTCTAAAGGCAACTGGGGTCATATCTGTACTTCCAGATGAAGGTGTATGGCTTAGTTTTAAACCCAGATCAAGTTGAAGCAAACTGAATAAGGTTATTTGCTTTATAATGCTTTACCTCAATTTGTTAAAAACAATTTCTTAAATTATTTATACATATCGTTGTAATTGATGTAAGTTTTATTATTTTTTTTAATATATTTTAAATAGCTTTAAAATATTTCTTGCAATAATTATATTGTATCTGTATATAAAATGTTTCCTATAGTACGAGATAGCGTGGTATGAGATTAATTGCACTGTACTTTGTTAGCTCATGCTTTCAACAAGAAAAATAAAATTAAAAATTATAATATTTCATTTCTCTTTGACGTTCAAATGTTCACGAATTTCAATTATGGTATCACCTACGCCCATCTTACTGATCAAGCCAAGCAAACATTTTTATGAAAGGTTTTGTAGACAATTTTACGCTAACATCTTTTAGCAAACAAATCTGTATTTTCTTCCGTGGCCATCATTTAGAGCAGGGATTCTCAACCGGTGGTGGTACCAAAAGATTTCAGGTGGTACGCGTCACGTGACCTCGTCGCTCCGCGATCGCCAATTTGATCAAGCAGTGCGAGCGTTAACGTTTACATCAAAGAATACGTAACGTTTTCATGTTGTGTTTGTAATAAGGAGCTTAAGAAGTTGCGTGCATTGTAATAAAACAACGTGCGTTGTTGAGTGCTCACGTAAGACTGGTTTATTATAACTTTAAAACAATAAACGCATAAGAAAATACAGTCATGTTGTAAATTATTACGACACCCGTCAGATGGCGCCACATGGCTAATTATATAAATTATTGTTAAGGATAAAAGTATTTTGAACTTAATAACACCCTCACTAGTTCAAAACATTATTTTTAACAACACCTAAGTCATTAACAAATTTTAAATGTTTGTTTGATCTTAAACACTTTGTGAAAATATCAGCAATCATATCTTCTGATTTTAAGTATTTAAGTTCAACTAATTTATCTGCCACTAAATCTCTAATATAATGATAACGAATATCTACAGTAGTGAGATGGTTATCTCGCGGGAAAATTTTCACCCGTCTCTTCGAACTGAGGTCAGAAGTTTTAATACTTCTAACTGAAAAAAATAGTGACATGAACAACTTGCTCTGTGATGAAAAATGTTTGTCAAGATTAGCATATCTAGCTGACATTTTAATAGACTCAATACGCTGAATATGATTCTTCAGGGAGCAAATACAACACCAATAGCAAAATAAACTATTTCAAGAAAAGTTGGTCCTTTTATGTTCTCAAATACAGGAGAAGAATGTCTCAACATTTCCTACAGTCATATTTTTGGAAGAAAATGATATATCTCCAAAGCCAGATGTGTTTGTTGATATAATTCTGCACTTGGAAGCTCTTGAAGAAGTTTAAAATGTTTTTGGAATGCCATCCTGTGGTAAAAATACCACATATGATAATATAGAAAACTATAAATTAGTACGGAGGGTAGATAAGTGGTCATTGGATTTAATGACAGCGAAAGTCAATGATCTATTGATTTGACAGCGTCACTTGTCAATAGATCATTGACTTTCGCTGTCATTAAATCCAATGACAACTTTTCTACCCTCCGTACTAATTTATAGTTTTCTCTTCAAGAAAGTTTTAATAAAATTTTTTTCGAAGATTATTCCAAACTTGATCAGTGATTCAGGAAGCTCACCAAATGAGTTGGAACTGCAGGAAAAATTTAACGATTTAACAGAAGACAATTTCATGAGAGATGTTTTTAAAGAGAAATCAATAATAAAGTTTTGGATCGGGTGCAAATCCGAGTATCCAATGCTCTTCCGGAAAGTTATGCTTTTTGTATAGATATGAGTAATTAAATAAAACTGTAATCTGCATAATTGTTTTATTTTTCTTTTATTGCTTTAATGTTATTTGTAAACTAATGGAAACGTGAATAAATAACTAAACATAAAGTTTTATTACTTATTTAATAAAAAATAAAATAAATAATGGATATATTTGTGATAGAAAATGTGTTTCTTCCAATCTGTACCCCCCCAGACCCTCTGGTGATGATGGTGGTATGCCAAAATTTTCAAAGAACGTCGGGAACCGCCAATTTAAAGTGTTTTTTACCTGTAAAACTTTATTCTTATAAGTTTAACTTTTATGTCTGTTTTCAGTTATGTATTGGATAATAATTTTAAATTTTTTTGTCCAAAGCTTTTTAGTAAATAATTAGTTTTAAGATAATAAAATGGAAGGGGTTACTTTGATTTTACAGGCAGATTTTGATTGACTAATGAGAGTTTTCCAGTTTTATTTATAATCTATGATGTAGATAGCATTCTAATTGTTCTTGTAACATGCTCCATGCATGCGATGCGATGCGATGCGGTCTTGTCAATATCGAAACTACACTGATGTCCTACAGTTTCTACTCGCTAACAAGATTAAGCAACCTGCTACGTGTGTCGATTGGGATTCCTTTTGTAGCGGCTTTATTTTAAAACTTAATAATTATGTAATTTTTTGGAAATCCAAGAAACAGTCAATTGTGGCGCTTTCAAGTGCAGAGGCGGAGTATGTTGCTCTGTCTCTAATTGCATGACCGAATGTCTTTTTCTGAAACATCTTTTAGAAAATATAATACGTAAATCAATTTGTCCAATAGTAATACACGAAGACAATCAGTCTTGCATTAAAATGGCAAAAACTCTAGAAGCAAAAAGGTCAAAACATATCGATGCTCGACATCATTTTATTAGAAGCTGTATTTCCGAAAATAATGCCAGAATTGTATATGTACCTACAGAACAACAATGTGCAGTCATGCATTAAAGTCGAGAACTTTAGAGAATGCATTGGTATTAATAATTCTGTTTAAGATAGTTTAGTTTTTTTGTAATCATTTGGTTAACATTTAATTCAATGATATGTATGGTTTTTTAAGTACGTTTTGTAGAGTTGAGGGGATATTGTTATTCACCAATTCTAATAATACGGTCCATGTATTGAGAATACGGTCCTGTATGAATAACGTAAAATATCACGTAATATCAATAATATTGGAATGTAACGTTTTGAGTTTAATGGTAAAAACAATAAAAGTTAAACGGAAAGAATACAGATTGAGTTTTAAATATTACAACTACTTGAACAACATCGACTAATAATCAAAATTGACTTACCCAATACGATGTTGTACATTAAGAAAATGTTTTCTCAATGACCCACCTATAATTAAACTAACCAATAATTGTATCAATCTAGCTACTCACGAAATTTGATTATCTAGACCAGAGTAAAATTTTTAATAAGGGCAAAGCAAAGCAAATTTCATTAAAGGTTCACGCTTCGTAGTAATGAAATCAACCCCCGCGTGTACATCGTAAAGTTCATTATTTGATCGATGCTTCCTTTTAAAATATATCCCCGATACATAGAATGTTCGTAACCCACTCAGGGGGTGCTTAAAGGTTTTTAACCCTTAGATGTATATGCGTACCCACATTTGAGGTAGCACGTGGTGCTAAGAAATCAACATGGAAATTACACTTAATCCAAAAAGGAATAGAATACGTTAAATAAAGCACTTAATTAGAGCCGCTTTCAAAATACATATCGCCACAACAAGTGTATGTTTTAAGAAAATTTTATTTTAATTCAAGCAAGCATTATTCTCTGTACCACAACATGGACGGAAATGACACACGATACTCGTTCGATGGCATATGAGAAATCAATGAGCAATTTGAATTTAGAGTACGTAATAAACAAACACGAGCGTCTGTGTCAAGAAAGAGGGCGGAAAAGAGGGCGAAGGAAGTGGACCCACAAACCACCCGAACTTGCTTAATACATATGCCACAAATAGGACTGTAACAATAGTTTGAAAATGTTACAGGTGTACTTGAGCTAACAAAAATCAAAGTGTTAAAATTGTTAACCTTTAAACGCTAACGTGCGGTCTGTGAGACCCCGGCTTTATTGTTTTAGTTACAAACTGTCGCAACAAATTTTTCTGTTGCGTGGGTGTTCGTATACCTTTCTACCAGTTCTACCAGTTCTACCGTCGTAAGCAAAAGAAGTATGTATTACACAAAAAAACATGGCTAATTCCAGGTAGAACGACAACGAACTAGATAGACATCATAGTAGTCAAAAACGACGATACACGGTCATTCCGTTAATTTAAGATTGGTATATGGGATGGTAGCGGGAATTAATTTAAATACAAAAAAAGAGATGAAAAATTGAAACGATAACAGAAAAGAAGTCAAAAAACCGGTTAGCAGATATTCCAGAAGACGAGAACATAGAAGAGGAATGGAGTAAACTTAAAAGATGTATTGTGTGAACCGCAGATAAGAAATTAGGAAACAAAAGCGTAGATAAAATCAAGAAATGGTTTGACGAAGAATGCAAAAAAAAATGATTCAGAAAAAGAAGGCGACTATATTAATGTGGTTAAAACAAAAAAGGGAATAAATTGTAGGACATATCAAGAGAAGTTAGAAAGGATAGCATTAAACTAATGAAAATTATGGAAACTGGGTCGATTAAGAAAATAATGAGTTAGATATTTAAGTTTATTTTCTAGCCGATCTTTTATTAACTCTGCTTAGACTTATTAGAAAATCATTATTGTTTGTTTTATAAATAATAAAACTGTTTTATACTTGCGACATTTAGGCACGTATAAAATATCATAAGTGGCCATTTACAACTTACGCGTGAAATTGAATAATGTTCTTTCATTTGATCTACCACATCAACGCCACATTAATATTATAATAATTACACTATTTCCTCAAAATGCATCTAGATTTGGCATATATAAAAGAAAAGCCGTATTTTCTTGACAGCCAAAAATTGACGGTCTATATTTTGTTAAGGCAAATAGAACAGGTCATCATCCCTCGATTGCTTGATTGAAATGGTCCTTCTTTCTGCTTTCCAGCATAAATTTCCGTATTGTAAGTATAATATGAAAATGCATCCACTATTGAAGATATTTTTATACCGTACTTAGATAGTTCAGACGGAATATATTGTAACGTTTCTCTTATTATTAAAACTAATTTATTTATACTACAAATATACGTACACGTTTAAGCTAACCGAGCTAATTAAATATCTAAGGATATTTAATAAAAACAATTACACTATAATTTGTGTTATAGCACTATCACTTACACGAACATAAAATCCGCGGATAACTTCTATTTATTTAAACACTAACGCTTGTTTACATTAAAGTCACGTACAAAGTTATACACCGTAGATTTATCGCACACGCGTTAATCACTTATTGAATGAATAATCTTCTTAACACTTCCATCTTCGAATTACGGGAAATAACTAACTTCTGATTTGTTTGTGCCGCATTTATACATTTTCGAAATCCATCTCGAATGTTCCATATGTTTCGGTATACGTTCTGGAAAATGTATAACAACTTCGAGAAGGCTCTTGAACTTGAGAACGTTTCAATATTGTCGAAAGGAACTTTTTTCTCTAAAGGCTTCTAACATTCCATCCATGGTTGCACGTTCACCTAGTTTGTAATTGTTTTTGTAATTTTGTACGAAACTGTAAAAAAATTCGCTTGCTGGTGCTAATTTATCTTTTTTTGTTGCTTTCCTCCCTTGTTTTAATGTTGTCGCACTCAATAAAAAAAGAAATCGGCTTTAACCCATCGTCAAAGGGAATATTTCTACACTAGTTCCACCAGAAGCCCAAAGTTGTCTTACATTTGTTTGTCTGTAAGGAACAATGCCTGCCAAGTAAAGAAGACGGATCAACGCCTTCAACTCAGTAATGTCTGTTTCTATAGTATCCCTTTGCTTTACAAAATTTGGCGGAATTTTTCTAATATAATCGTTGGTGAACTCCACGACTGAAGTCAACATGTTACTAGAAAAAAATGTATTCTAAATTTCAAGATAATTCTTTGTAATTTGTGTTTGTGTTTTTTTTATTGTGCAGTTCTGTCATTTGGTAATACCATCTTTTCCTAACATCGAAAAAGAAGGAAACTCTTCAATCCTCGTATCTTCATCATCCGAAATTTCATCAGATTCATCTACGTCACTATATTTTGATCTATCAGAATCAGAATTATCACTGACAGTTAAACCATCATCAGATGAACTTTTATTTTCTCTTTCTAAACCTAACTGTTCCATTAAATGGCCTCTCGAACACATTTTTAAACAAATTATTATACAATTGTTAAAAAAAAACACTAGGAGTGTTTTTCAAAAAAAAATGTTAATAAATTTTTCAAAACAATATAAAATACAGCAAACGTCTATTTGTTTTAAGCAATACTTCAGGCTTTACCTCTATATATCAGTTTGTCAAAAACAAAAATAAAATTTACTAATAAATATCTACTAAAAAAACTACGGAAATTAAAAATTCAGTTTTGATTCAAACTAATTTCTAATAATCATTCAATCACCTGGCGTCGTCAGTAACTGAAACAAAACCAGTAAATTCATGAGAGATAGATGAAGTTTGAAATTTTAACAAATAAATTTTTTTTATTACTTGTTTAAAAATAGTATCAACAACTAAATCAATATTTAGACTACACACAGAATTTTTTAGTATTTTCAGTGACCTTTCGTTAAGTTATCTCGGCTGCTAATGCAACATCGTATAGGTAAAAATTGGAAAGTTTTAATAAGAGCAAAACAAAACGCAAATGTTAACTATTAAATTATTAAACCCTCAAAGGCTTTAGTATAAGAATACTGTTTAAAAAAATCAATTGCAATTGTTTGATTTTCACTTTTAAACATCGATTGAATTTATAAATGTTTGTGTCTAGCTAGTGTAACTTAAAAAAATATTACAAAAACTACACAAACATAAAAAAGCACTTTAACATATTGTATAAACATGTCTTGTTTCGTTATGATAAAGCATCCATGCATTTACAATCAATTTTAAGAAATATCTTTATAGAATTTTATGTTCTGAACGCAACAGTTAATCTTACATTAATTTTGTCATAACTGCACAAAGAAATGGCTTAAGTGACATTGTTTTTATGAGTACACATACGTAGGGACATAGGAATTAAGAGTAATACAATATTATACTTTCACTGGTACTTAACCGAACTTAAAATAAACGAAAGACCATTTATCTTATATCTTTGTGTAACCTTAAACTAGTTTATTCGTTTTAAATTTGTTGCTTTTTATAGGTTTTTACATTATTGCATATACAAGTGCGTGGTGTTACGAATTTCTACTTTATATTATTCGTTATTTGCAGACATTAGCACTCGTTATTTCATCATTGTCTTTGCTTTGAAAATTCAAACTACGTAATATTAGTAGATTTTGTCGGTGAACGCTTAATATAAATTACTTTGCAAAGTAGTGTTTGTAGTAGACACATCAATATTCACTTCGGCGTATTGCTCATGTAGAGAACATTAAGATTTATGAAAATGCATTAGCAATGTAACAATGTTGTTAATTGAAATATGTTAAGATCGCAAAAAATTGTTATTGCTGCCAATAGGGTATATTTGCAAGTATAATAATTACATTAACTCAAATAATTTGGATATAAATTTTAGAAACTTATTATTATAGACAACTAATTTTAGTTCTGCATAAACATAAAAAAGTTAAACTATTTTATTATTTTCAGTTACACTCATAAGCGTTTATTCTTGGTAATTGTCGATTTCTTCCTCCAAATAAAACAGTTTTTTTTATACAAAGAATGATATATTTTTTAATTTTTTCGTTGACTTTTTAGCAGTTAACTTCATAATTCCACTTTCATAAAAATTTTGGTCTTTATCGGCTAAAAATTGAAGCAAGTGTGACAGCGTCATCATTGAAAATTTTACCATTCAACGAGGTTTACAAAGATCGAAATAAATAGTAATCTGATGGTGCAAGTCAGGGCTTATGGTGGATAAAAAAATCAATTCCCAGCCAAGCTAAAAATATTTTTGACGAGTGAACAAAGATATGTGCGGTCTATCATTATCCTGGTGAAAGATGACACCTTTACGATTGAACAATTCCGGTCGTTTTTCGTTGACCGCTGCATTTAATTTGTCCAGTTGTTAACAATATTCAACGGAATTGATCGTTTGGTTTCTTGGAAGGAGCTCGAATTACACTACACCTTTCCAATCCACCAATTTGACTGCAAAATCTTCTTTTGTTGTATCAGCTTGTTACAAGCTTTAGGTCTTACAAAACTTGCACGGCCAATTCACACAGTCGGAGATATGGGAGGTTCAAGTCAATAATAATTAAGGGCGCCAGATCATCTATAATTAACACTTCTGCCTTGATCAAGACAGACGGTCCAAGCTTGTAACGAATTTTTAGGTTCGTAATCCTTGTTACTCTGATGTTCGGGTAACCACAATAAAAGAGAAAGGTGGTATGTTACCATAAAAGAAAGATTAACAGGTATAAAAACTTTAATTTAGTAACGTAGAATATTAACAAGAGTATATCTAATTCTCAATTCATAAACGCCAGAAGTATCGGCAACACACAATACATAGGTTAAGTAGAAGCGAATAGCGAAAAAAATTTCGTAGTAAATAAAATAATTAATGAAACTACCTAAATGGTATTAAAACAAAGATCGTAATTACGGAAATTAACATTAGCCAAAGTTCCGTGAGTGACTTTTCTGACAGCGATAAGATAATTAAATAAACTTACCCACAATCCAGTACCTACTTGGTCGAAGAAAACGTTTTCCCCGGTAAGTGAGCCTGGAATAAATTTGAGTAGCAAATCGTGTCAACACAATGACTCACGAAATCAAGATCTACAAAATTGTTAATTACTGCTAAAAGAAAGTACACATAACATAACCCGATTGTCGAATGCTGTTGTACACATTCAATGAAAGTTGGTTTCGCAGGTGTTTGCCGCATGAGTAGGATCCCGAAGAAAAGTTCTTGTCTTCGGTTTTTTTTTAGTTTTAAACTTAGGCCTTATATATAGAATTATACTCGTCCCATGAAGGTATTTGTCGATACAACTCCCTCATTATTCTTTATTGAATGGAAACATGTGGCCAAAACGTGGTGGAACGGCCTGTGACGACTTAATTATTTTAAAAACGTAGTGAAGTTATAATTTGATTTCCATTACAGAGGATGTCATTCGAAAATTTTCTTTAAGCGAAACAGGCCATTTTATGCAGTTGTCAGCTTAACCACTTCGTCGTAAAATGACAGTCACAAGAAAAGATCGGCAGAGGGCGTCAAAACTGGAATTTAATTTTAATTCAATATACAGGGTATTACGTTATAAAAATTTTGCACGTAACAAGCTTTTGAAGTGCTTTGTGGTGGCTCATCATGATTGGACCATGATCGTTTTCGATTGGCGTTATTTTGAACAATCCATTTTTTATCGCCAGTAGTGATGGCCAAAATCGGTCTTGGTCTGCAGCTTGTCTTGGTCTCGCAAGATTTGCAAAACCAAGACCAAGAGCACGACAACAACGCCATTAGCAAGACCAAGACTGGATGCAAGACTAGCAAAATATCGGCAAAAACAAGACTTGCAAAACTCTCGCAGTTTTTTTCTTATTACGAAAGATTATCTGTTTTTTTATTTATCCCACATACAAAAACCATTTGTTTTCCCAAAAATTATTGTATGTATACATGAAAGTAAACATTTTTTTGAAAAAGGGTTGTTTCGATTTTAGTAAAATGATGTTTGTTTGAAAAATTATAATTAATAATTAACCACTATTTAATATTTTTTTGAGTTCATCGAATATAAACTCTTCACATTTCTATGATCTAATAAAAGTATATACAAGTAATAAAATAACTCGTAAAATAACAACTTGTAGAAAAATCCCAAATTCTTAATTGTAAATTTGTACCAAAAAGCACGTTTTACTTAGTCTAGAATAAAGGCACCTACAAAGAATTTTAAACCGCCACGGCGCCTGTAATAATAGTCATGCAAATCCCTCACACATGCTGAGACGTTGTTCCTTTTTCAAAACAACTGAATTCTTAAAACTTAAAAGAACATCTATTATAAAATACAACGGACGCATTGCAAATGCAATAGTGCTTATTACTTAATATTTGTGAGAAAAAAAATTGTCGATCCTTTAGAACATTTCAACAAGTTTGTACCGTCACGAATATTTTTGCTTGTCTGTAATTTAAATTTAGCCATTCAATAAAAAATGTACGTATATACAATTTTAAGGTCCTTCAAAATTAAGAATTGAAATTAATTAACATTTGCTAATGTATTTATGTATTTGTATTATGATAGTTGAGTATAAAATTAAATTAAATTTTGTTATATCGTTAACATGTAAAATTAAAAATAAAGTAACTTAATAACATCATTATTGCAGGTTTAGTAGATTAATGAAAGGTAAAAAATTATGTCTAATCCACATTCATTTTTAATAATAAAAATTATAAGCAATACATCAAATATCCATTAAATTTTTTTTTTAACAACATTGATTTTCATTGTGAAGTTTCATACATAGTACGGTGTAAAAATGCAAGACTGCAAGAATGCGTGCAACACCAAGAACAAGACCAAAACTCTATATTCAAGACCAAAAGCAAGATCGAGATTCAGGATATCAATACAAGAGCAAGAGCAAGACCAACTGGTGCAAGACCAAGACTTATGGGGTCTTGTGTTGGTCTTGGGTTTGGCCGTCACTAATCGCCAGTAATGACTAGTTTCAAAAAAAGATTCATTGCGTGTAAGATGCAAACCACAAGCATTGTTGAGCCTCGTTAAATGAATTTCTTTCAATTTATGTGAAATCTAAATATTCACGTTTTTTAACAAGTTCCATAAATTTTAAATGTTTCTCAATCGCTGTGTGAGATACATTTAACTTCTCTACTATCTCTCGTACAGGCACACAACGATCCGACTCGATTATAGCTTTGATTTGATCATCAACAAGCATACCTGTTCAACTTGGTCATGTTTCTTGCGTTATTTTTTTTATGGAAATATAAAAGTAAAATATGAGGAAAATTGTCGTTTTCGCACTCCATATTAAAATTGACGTCAAAGTAATAACTTTTAGTAAAAATACGAGTAATTTCTTTCTAAAAGAAAGTAAGAGTGACAGCTAACAAATGTCAAAAGAAAAAAAAGGATTGATAAAAAACACAAACACAGACATCTATTATCAAATTAGCAATTACTTAGTTGTGATCACAATATAATGCATGTCTAATTTAGGTAAGCCCACGACAACGAAGACCAATCGTACACAAACCACACTTTCGCAATTGAGATAACCACAAGTAATAGTTAGGCCGACTTCAAGTTGTGGTCAAGTTAATCACATTTTTGTGGTTTGCTTGTGGTTGCATTGACTTCATATGCAGTCGATGGAACCACGACAAGACGGAAAAACGGGCGCAGTTTTAAAACAAATCTGGACGAAGAAGCACTACTTCTCCTTCTTTTGCGGCAAAGAACAAGACGTAGAAAAATAAGAATATTCTGGATACACCCACTTCTAATTACTAGACGAGAAGATGCAAATTTTTATAATTTGTTCGAAAACTCAGGCAGCACGAAACAAAACTCTACAATGATTTTAGAATGTCAAGTGCTTTGTTTAATGAATTGACTTAAATTTCAAAGTGTAAAATTCACGAGAAAAAGATCGAGAAGATATTGCCTTAATTTTTTTGAACACACCAATCATTTCACATTTTACATCCAATTTATATTCTTCTGCAATATTTTTAAAATTATGGTAGTTTTTTTTTTTGGCAGTTTGATTGGCCCCACTATCGCTGTTTTCGTGCACATTATTTTATAGAAGGTCACAATCATTACTTAAGCTGTTCGTTGTGTCGGCCCTTCCTTCTGCCAATCGAATCAAAAAAAAATTGCATTTATTAGAAGCTGCTGAGCCACTCACCGGGTAAGCTATTTATATCCGTTTTGTTAGAATTCTTTGGTAATTTCTTTCTTAATTTGATAGCCGTTCTGCCACGTTTTGGCTACATGTTTCGATGGATTATCGACCAATGAGGGATTTATATCGATAATTACCTTCACGAAACGATTGGTATTCTGGGAGGCCTATATCCAAACTGAAAACGAAGTCTCGACACGAAATTTGCCTCCGAGATGTTACTCCTTATACGTCAGTCGATTGCGATACCCACCTTTTAATAATTGCGAAGAACAGCATTTGATACATTAGGTTTTTATATCTAATTTCTCTTTCTAATTTTGTAGATTTCTACTTTTGTGAGTCATTGGGTTGACACGATTTGCTATTCATAATTATTTTAGGCCTACTCAACGAGGAAAACGTTTTCTTTGGGCAAGTACTGAATTGTGGGTAAGCTTTATTTAATTATTATGTCGCTGTCAAAAACAGTCACTCACGAAATTTAACTTGTTTAACTTACGCAATGTAATAGTAGTTTTAATACCATTTAGGTATTGTCAGTTACGTTATTAAATTAAAGTTGTCATACCTATTTTATCTTTCCTTTATGGTAACATACCTTTCTCTTTTATTGTGGTTACACGAACATCAGGGTAACAAGGATTGCGAACCACAAGTTCGTTACAAACTTGGACCGTCTGTCCTGATCGAGACAGAAGTTTTGCTTATAAAAGATCTGGCACCCTTAAATATTATTTACTTGAACCCCCCCTATCTCCGACTGTGTTAGTTGGCCGTGCAAGATTCGTAAGACCTATAAGCTTTTGCCGATGTTCCTAAATACATTTTTCAGCAAGTATAGTTTTATTTTGAATCCAGTACGGGAGAGTGGGCCATCATGAGACGGAAAAATTCAAGTTCAATTATTGGAGCTATTAAAAAAAAGAGGACCAAAACCATTTTTATGATGTAAGTAGCTTATAAGCAATGCTAACAAGTAAAGAAAAATCCATAAATTGGTAGTCTGTTCAAAAAAATACCCAATTGTTTATTTTTGATCGTGTCTCATGGTGGCCCATCCTCTGGAAAAAATGTCTGTAAACATTGTTAGTTTTTTAAAAATTCTTTAATTTAACAGAATAAAATAACCAAAGAAACTCTACAAAATAAAAATATTTTCTAAAAAATAAACTGTTATAGTAAAATTTAGGTTGTAACCTTTTCGTACTTCCTAAAAGTGTTGGAGAAGGCAAATCATCTTTATATCTTCGGTTGAGACCATAGAAATATCTGGAACATTAGGGAATACAAAATGTCCTGTAAACTTCCTTGTTTTTCTTAAAAAATTGACTTCAATTTCATTTTTTAAATTTTCCGTTTGCACCACTTTTCCTACATAAAATACTATCTCCTTTTTTGCATTGAGCTGCACCAAAACAAAATCATTTGGGTCTGGGTCTTTATCAAGTTCTTCAAATCCTGATGGTTCAACTTCGGGGATTCAAACGTTATATCGTTTGTAGCTACTTGCCTTTTTCTTTTCTGAAGTTCTTTTTTTTTCTTCTCTATCTACTTCATTTCAATCTTGTCTTTTTCAGGAGTATCAGTAGGTATTGATACTAGTAGCTCTTTTACGCTGGCTATTCTTGATTTTCCGTTCTCCCGCTTTTGGATACCCTTGGAAAACTTCAGGATTCACAAATACTTGTGTAGGAATATTAACAGTTGAGTTCTCTACTAAAAATGTTTTAGATGCTTCATCTAAAGTAACTCCATAAGATGAAGTTGTTGAGGCATTTTGCTCAATCCTATTGGACGGAGTTGGTGTAATATTTAAAATCTCCCTGTCAGTTACGGAACTACTTAAAAAGTCATCACTTGTAAACACATGTCTATCGAATAGATAAATACCCGTCATTTTAAACCCAGATTTTATATTTGATGGAGTCATAGAGCGTTCGAATGCAATGCCTACGCAACTAGCTACATCATAAATTGACAGTGGCGTCCCAGAATGATGCAGGAGCCATGAATCTACAGCAGTATTGTAATTTGCTTTGAATGACGCAATACCGATGTATCTAATGGCTGTAGCTTATGGCTACAGTGTAGAGGCAAAGTTGTCATTATAACACCGAATTCCTTTGCTAAATTGAGAGTTTCAATTGTAAGATGGCTCTCATGGTTATCTAGAATCAATATTGTTGGATTGTCTTTAGAAGATCCACTGTATTGAATAAAGTCTCATTACAGATGGAAAGAGTTCCCCATTCATCCACCCTGAAGGAGTTGCTAAGCCTAAAGTACCGGGTGGGGCACCATTTAACATATGATGATTTTTCCTGGGAAACACAATAACAGGAGGTAGTGTATTTCCCGTAGCACTGATTACACAACAAGTTGTTATTAATACACCACGTTCTCCACTCGTGCATTGGCTCACTTGTTTAGTTCCTCTTGATGATAATACTTTTTTAGGTTTTTGTACGGTTGTCGTACCAGTCTCATCCAAATTATATATGCGAGTACCATCCGAGAATTTTTCCGAACGGCCATATGTCCTTTGAAGGTTGTCAAAGAATAAATTAAGATTATGCTCGTTAAATGAAGAGGCCCTTGCAAGACTGCATCCTTCAGGTTGTCGAATGCTTATCTTATTATTGTGTCTCTTTAGGAACCTAAGTAGCCAGTCAATACCTGCTGTCTTGTTTTGTTGCGGGTATCTTTTTTGAATTAATTTTAGCCATTTCGTAAGCTGATTTACGTGTATCTTTTGTGGGTTTACCATAGCACATTTTTGAGCACTTAATAACATACTCAACTAATTTCTCTTCTTCATCTTCAGTTAAAACCAAACGGTGTTTATAATTACTCTTCATTTGTATTTGTAAGTTGGGATTCGATTTATTTAACTGTTTTTTAACATATCTGCTTAAAGTTTGAAAGGATACGCCATTCTCTGAGACTGCTTTTTTATTCCATTTTCTCCTATTAACACTTGTCGGACGGCGTTTCTCATACTCTCTTCAGAAAATGACCCTTTCTGACTCTTCCTCGTACGTCCTCTAGACATCTAAAATATTTATAAAACCTCAAATTAGTGTATTATTTATATATGTAAAAAATTTTCTATTGTGGGCCACCATGAGCGCGTCTCATGTTGGCCCCAAAATTGTCTCATGGTAGCACATTTGTGTTTTTTTTATAAAAATGTTGATTAACACTAACAAGCTTTATTATTTATAATAAATATTATAATACTGAAATAAAACTACCAAATGGCCTTTAAGTTGCTATAAAAATCTTACCTTTAACTTTAAGATTCGTTTCAAAAAATTGGCGCAAAAAAATTTGTTGGCACAACATACACTTGTAAGAACTCTACCACTACTGGGCTGATCTAATACTTTCCACAACCACAAATATAGTATCAGGTTGGGGTATGTAGTATGCTCCTCCTTGTATTAATAGGTGGCGGTAAGTCACCTAATGAAAAATATTAGATGTCTCATGGTGGCCCATGTCTCATGGTGGCTCATGTCTCATGGTGGCCCACTCTGCCCTATTTGGCAAACGCATGTACATTTATAGACCTGGAATATTCATACAGACTTCTTTCTTGCGCTAGAATATGCATTGAGTGTTCTTTTGGAATACTAGCAAATAATGGAGAATTTTTCACAGACCAAGCAATCTGTCTGTTGATTTCACCATAGACATTGTAAAAGCATATTGTATTCTTCACAATTTTGTTCGTGAAAGCGATGGTTATAGGTTTCAAGATACTTTATCATTGTCAGAATATTTACAAGAAGAAAATTCTGGACAAACTCGTCTATATTTTTAAATTCTATTCGAGAGCAATTTACTGAATATTTTGTAAGTGATGCGGGAAAATTAAATTAGTAATTAAGTAGATTTTAGCAGGTATCTACTTGCAGTACATCATTATTTACCACAAATAGTATAAATTTGAAGGTGTTTTAATAACATAGGTTAATTTTTTTTACTATTTTGTAGTCTGGCGGACGTGTTATGTTCCTGAACTGGTTTGCTATCATTTTTACCTAAATAATGTTAGGTGTTTAACAAGGTATCGTTTACTGTTATGGGAGCTTGGACTATATACCGGGTGTTTCAGACCACCCGTACCACCTGAATGTCTCGCTAAAAACAAAACGGATTAAGAAATCGTATTGCGTGATATAAAAAATTAAGGTTTTGTCTGAAAAAAAATTTTTGGTTCGCCAAAGATGGCGCTATGATCGCGAAAAACAGGTTTTTTTCCAATTCTGACGATTTTTAAGGTCAGATTCGAAAAATAAAGTAAAGACGTGCTGACATTTTGTAAATTTGTTAGTTTAGGGTTAATCGTAGTGTTGCCCCCTTTCCACACTTACTCAGATGAGAAATAAAGAATCCATTTTGGATTGAATCGATGTTTTTACACGTGTTTTCCAATGCTTTCAGAATGGTTTATATAATGCAGAAGAGCTGCTATGCATTAAATTTTAGGCGAGTGTCAAGGAAGATTGAGAGGAGCCTCGAGATTACGGTATCAGCGATTTCACGATCGCACTCCACGTACCAAAAATGTTTTTTCTGGTTTGTCGATACGAATGAGAACTAAAGGTATCATTCAGCCCGATCACAATAAAGGAAAACAAATCCGCAGACCTGTTCGACATGAGAGAACAGCAGACATTATTGTTTCAGTGGAAGTGCATCCTCGTGATTTTCTGAGACGCCGAACTACATATTCTGGAGTGAACGCACCTTGGATCATACGCATTTTACATGAGCATAAACTACACCGCTACAGAATGATACTTCTCAATGCTCTACAAGAAAACGACCTTCTGCAACGATTAGCTTTCTGCAATTGGATATGAACTCGAACACCTAATTTTTTTTATCTGTATCAGATTTGGTAGAATGTGTACTGGTTTCAGTTGATGATAGTCCAAATATTTTAAGACTTCTCAATCTTCAAATAATCGATTTTTCAACTCCAATTAGTGGAAGTAGTTTGTTTAATTCAGTAATAAATTATTTTTTGTCTATATATTCTTCCGACGGGGGATCCTATAATATTAAATGCGGGTACTTCTTCTGCGAGCAGCTTCATTTCATCGACATCCATTACAGCATAGTCAGGCGCACAGTGGTCGTCAACATGCGGCGTGTTATAACTGCTAGAAGCCTGATTAGAAATACATGCGCTCAGCTACAGATTCCGTCACATGTTTCACCATTGCGAATAAAATTTAAATTATTCAAAACAGAAGAAACACCAAAAGTGCGTCCAATTTCAAAATCTAAAATTTAATGTAATGAATTAAGGTAATTTGTAATACACAAACCAGTATTCATTTATTTTATTGATTGTTGATTACTAAAAATGGTGGTCAACAACCATTGCGGTAAATGCACTAAAACACTAAATTATATTTTGCTTACCACGAGGTTCCGTTTTATTAACGTTTGCTCTAGAGATGTTTCACCTACTGTAGTCGCCAGTGAAATGGACGAGTGCTACCTTGACACGTGCAGTACCGCCAACTTCACTTCATTGCAACAATCCAGTACCAGCTGTCAAAATTTTCATTCTCAGTCGTTACATAAATGATTATAACTTCGGTGTTTGTTGAGATCCCATCTTTGAATTAAGCTTATTTTTAAGGTATTATTTTGCTCGTTTCAAAAAAAAAGTGGGCGACTAATGTGTAAAAAATGAAATAAAAACTATAGTAAAACTATTCGTTCATGGTTTTGACAAAAATTCAGCGTTTGAGACCCAACTTCAGTAATTCCATTGGTTTTTCAAATGGAATGGCTGCTATAAAAAGAAATTTATAGTAAAATAAATGGAATTCAAAATTGGAAATGGTTTCCGTTATTCGCGAGACAATAATAAAGTCAATTTCAAAAGTTTCATCTGTGATAGTGCGAAATTTTTCAGTAATTTTACGCCACAGTTCTTCAACCGACTCCGATTGAATTTTGAAAACGACCTACTTTAAATGAACCCACAGAAAAAAGTCCAATGTTGTTAAATCTGGTGATCTTGGAGGCCATTCAATTGGTCCTCTTCTGCTAATACACTGATCTATATAATGGTCAATCATTAACTAACTGGTTATATGTAATGGAAATGGAGTAAAACCTTGGTGCGATGAGATTTTCTAACAATCCAAGAGAAAGTGCACCAGTCAAATGTCCATCTATGAAAACGCTGCCAATGACAGCATTTACCAAAATTTCTACCAAAACATTAAGTTTTTCGGGGTCTTAAATGTGCACTTCCTGCAAATTGTGAGGATTCTCGTCGCTCCAATACCGACAATTTTGTTTGTTAACATTTCAATTTAAACAAAACGTGATGAGTGCACAAATGTTTCCTAGAAGTTGCGGATTTGCATTAATTTGATGGATGATAGCTTCACTCAATTTTCAACTCAATTATTCCGTCTGGTACATCTCTCCAAGTTCTTGTACGACGTTCATATTGTAAGAATGAAACTTGTGATGTTTCAATGTCCTTACAACAGTTCTTTGAAACTATACTGTTTTTTCCGCTGCCTGACAAGTTGACATCGTTGAATTTATAGCGAACTGTCCAAGTACTTCAATATTGGCGGCTTCATGGAATATCCTTGGCTTATCTTTTTTCTATTCGCAACAGATCCCGTTTTCTCAAATTTGGCAACCAATGGTCGATCGTACTTATGACTTACGTCTGGATCAGGATGTCTGTTGTTAAAGGTTGTAGCTGTTCTCAGTGAACAGTGGTTTTCCATGCTATAGATGATAATTTCGACACGTTCAGCGGGGGTATAAGTCATTGTCAATAGAATAAAAATTTAATAAGTGACAGATTTGTTTGATTACGAACTTCAAATATTCTAATGTAGACGATAGCCCTTAATGATGAAAATAAAACAACGAAGATTACAATAACAAAACATCATTTTCTTCCACTTTCATCACACTTTTAGTAGATAAGTAGTATTAAAACGTACAAAAAAACCGATATTTCATTAAATTTATTATTTTGTTGTATAAAAAAACTCTCAAAATTATAAACTGAGCATACGCTGAATTCCCTATTAAATTTCCTACAAAATGACATACCATAAGTAGGGTTGTGCCATTTAAAAAATGAGGGACAGTTGCTGGGGGGTCAGGGGGTTGATTTTACAAATGTCGTTTAAACGTCAAAAATCGTCCCCATTGATATTGAAATTAATCTGTTTTTGCATTTTTTACTTTTCTACAAGGAAAGTATAGCGATAGCATTTTTTTTTCAAAAAATTTTTATTTGCATAATTTTACGTTTCAAGGTCTCCTGAATCAGAAAAAAAAATTTTTGACAAAAATAATTTGGGTGTCTGTGTGTGTATCTGTGTGTAACCATGTACCCACGATAACTCTCGAACCAAAAGTTATATAATTTCGTACGTATATAAATTATTCGAATTATTTTTACAGTTTCTTATAGTTAATTCTTCTTAACAATTTATTCAAATAAAAATTTTTCCTATCATTAACAGTTTATTAGATATTTGATGTATAATTGAAAGTCAATTCCATATATGATCCTAGGTTCGAATCCTGCTTACGACAATTTTTTTTTTAAATTCCATATCTTGAAAAGAAAGCAAGATACGTTAAAAAATAACAATTTTTCTATAAATTTTTTTGACTTGTTTATATACAGAGTGTTGCATCTTATTTAAATTATCTTTTGATTGAAGTTTAGTTTGGAGCTGACTTTTTATATTCTCTCGGTTCTATCAAAAGATGGGTTTCATAAAGAAACCCGAAGTAGATGTATCCGTCATTTTTAACAGTTTTTCTTATATAATTTTGTAGGTATGTAAATTACTTAAATTATTTTTACAGTTTCTTATAGAGTTAATTCTTCCTAATAATTTATTCCAATAAAAAAATTTCTAACATTAACAGTTTATTAGATATTTGACTTGTTTATATACGGAGTGCTGCATCTTATTTAAATTATCTTTGGATGTACCCACGATAACTCTCGAACCAAAAGTCCTAGTAACTTGAAATTTGGTGTAGAGCTGGCTTTTTATATTCTCTTTGTCAAAAGATGGGTTTGATAAAGAAACCGGAAGTGGGTGTATCCGCCATTTTTAACAGTTTTTCTTATATAATTTTGTACGTATGTAAATTATTCGAATTATTTTTACAGTTTCTTCAATCGTGTACATATCACTACAAAATGGTTTTATGACAACATAACCTTAAAAAAATATGTACATATTTCTTCATCATTGCTTATAGGAAAGTCGTGTGGTGACCACACCACTTTTTTTTATTAGGTTATAATCTGCACATTGAAGATTCAATTCAGCCAAGTGCACGTTACAAAGTCTTCCTTTACGTTGATCATCACAAAAGCATATTCTTCAAACTTTATAACATTTAAACGTTCTCATGAAGTAAGAATAATTTAGCAGTTTTAAAACACATCAAAAATGCATAGCGTAGTACAAACATTTATTGTATAAGTAGTTTAAGTCAATATAATTTATCACAATCTTTCTTTTTGTATAAATCCCGTGTGGTAATTTTTTTGCGACTCGGGTTTTATTCAGGATGTAATTTAAGACTAACCCGTGGACATTTGAATTGAAATAGACAGGAGCATAACAAATTTGTGCATACTATTTTTTCCCGATTATTTTTAAATATAGCAACCACTAACTCAATAACGATAGCGCATCAAAAGTTATATAACTCGATATAATTATTTTGGGTTAAAAGAAAATGTTTTTACAAACTCATTTTTATTTTTACTACGGCGCTTTGTTAGTCGTTCGCATTCAAACAACGCAGTTCTTTTAAACGATACTGCAAGGTTTTACATTATTTGTTTTCTAATTAAATTGCTTATTTAATAATATAAAGAAGATTTATACACACCTTTAATAAAACGCACCTGTGCCTCTAAAATAGCAGCTCATCGATTGTTACATATTTTATAAATGAAGAACTAATTTATTTGTTATTGTCTTGTGCATGTTGGTTTCGTCTATACTCGCAACTTAACATAAATTATTATGCTTTTTAGACATAGAGTCATTATAAAATGCAATTATTTGTAATTATTGCCTGTTAAGAAAATTGGCACATTTATGTATTTTTAGTGTATTATATTTTTATATGATTTGCACTGGACATCGAGGATAATACTTTCAACTCTCATCCAATCGTACATTAAGTTTTTATCGTATAAATGAAAACATAAATATTAAGATACCATTATCGTACTTTTTTTGTATATCAGCAATCGTGGTTTTCTATTATAGTTGTGCAAGTATCAATTACATAAATATTTTATACCCAAAAAATTACGTTCATTTAGTGTAAGATAAATTTCTACGCCTGAACAGAAGCACAAAAGGCGTAAATGTATCGGTTCTACTAATAATTTAAGTGTTATTTATTACACAAAACAAAATAAAAAAAACAGGACAAATTAACAAAATAAAAAAAAATTGTTAAATTGAATGAAGCAAACGCAAACAAAATTGTAAATTAATCTTAAATAAAGAAAAAAAACAAGCAAAAAAAATAACTTAATTACATTAGAAATCGTACGGCCGTGTTCGCATTAAAAGAAAATAAATAATTACAAAATCAAATTAATTTCCTAAAGTTTTCCGGTTTAACATTGATAATGCACAATAAATAAAAATTGTTACATATCGTCTTTAAAATAGACGACTAAAAATCGTGAAACCGAAAAACAATAAACGATCAAATCGATCAAATTAGTGATTTGAAAACGTTTTCTTTTATTCTTATTCTGTTTAAAATCAAAACTTTTAACCCGTAGTGGTCATTAGGGGTCTAGATGACCCCAGGAAATTTTTGAGTTGCTCTTGCTTCGAACATATCCTTCAAAATGGTATCTGTGGTACCATCTATTAGTGTTTGAAGGTACTAAAATAACCCTGAATAGTGTCTAAAAATCTGCGTGTCATCAGTGCGTCACTAGACTTCGAAGTGTGCGAATGTTTTTTTATAGTGGGGTCAGATAGGCCCAGTGTGACCATAGTGTGGCAAATCTTTGAAAAAACAAGGGTGTGGAAAATTTTGTTTATATCGTTAAATTGTACGCAATAATGTAAGTATCAATGCATTTCATGTTAAATTTTTTTTTAGTTAGAAAATAATTTTTATTACGTTAATATAGATGTCATACAATAACATTAGAGTATCTTCCGGGTTTGGACCGTGTCATTGATGTTGCAACCGAAGCTGCCAACGTTTGGCCCACTTTCGTAAGGGGCTTCATTAGGGCATGAGATAAATCGCAAAACTCAAACAAGCAATCGAAATCTAACTAAGAACTTCTCAAAAGTTAGGTTATTCACTTGTGAAACAAGCCATAACCTACACTCTGAAAAGGTAATAAAGAAAACTATAACTTGAAAAAGCAAACGAAAATCTAACAAAGAACCACTACCTAGTTAGGTAATTAACTTGTGAACCAAGCCAGGTTCTAAACTCCGTAGAAGTGACTTAAGAAGAAATGGTCTCCGTATTTAAAGGAAAAGGATCGTCACGGATGTTTAAGCTCGACCCTAATTGGGTTACGGTTGCTAGGGGGCGTGTCTTCAAAAAATGACTATTAACCGGGAACCAAAGAGGGGATATTGATTATGAATTATGATAGCAGTATCATTTTTTTTAATTTTTCATTTCTTTTCCTTTTTTCGGTAGGTCGTTTAAGTGATGCTGATCCTGTTTATACAGTAGGACTTACTGGCCCAGCTAAAAAATTAGAAAGTATCGAGCATTTTTGGGTCAGTCTTATCACTCCAGACATTATACAAATAATTGTGGAACATACAAACACACAAATAGAAAATCATTGTGCTGATTTGATCGAGAGAGGTGGAGATACACAAACCTATCTATCATTATCATACCGATAACGAAGAAATGCGAGCGTACATAAGTGTATTATATTATACTGGTGCGTGGAAATCAGCTGGTGTGAATACTCATGATTTATGGAGTAACCAGAATGGAGTGAATTTTTATCGCTCTGTTATACCGCGAGCGCGATATATGTTTCTATCATCGTACCTACGATTTGACTACAAAAGCACTAGAAACAAAAACGATAGATTTTTGCCCATTCGGGAAATATGGGAAATTTTTATTTCCACTTGCACCAATTGCTATCAACCAAGCCGCGACTGCACAATAGACGAAATTGTATTGGGATTTCGAGGCCGTTCAAAATTTCGCATGTATATAAAATCAAAGCCAGATAAACACGGGTTAAAATTTTTTGCTTTGAACGATCCAAGCACATCATACTTAATGTACGCAGTTTCATACTTGGGAAACGATACTCTTAACCGATAAGCTAGAAGACGAGCAACTCACGGAATATTATTTTCGGAAAACAACCGTTCCAATTCATGGTACAAACCGCACTGTCACCTGCGACAATTGGTTTACTTCTGTGCCTTTATTGAAGCGTATGAAAGAGGAGTCTTATAAGATAAAAATTACTGGCACTATCAAAAAAACCAGCGAGATATACCAGTAGAAATGAAGGTATCCGCCAAGAGTGTCCCGGCCGTGAAATTCTGCTACGCTGATGGTATGACGCATATACGCCGAAAAAAATAAAATAGTGCTAGTAATTTCATCTTATAAATGCACGGACGCTATGGACAATCAGAAACCTAAAGTTATTATGATTATGCACTATAACAGTACAAAAGGAGGTACAGACTGCTTCGATTGGCTTTGTCATTCTCACACAGTTAGCTCAAGAAGCAATCGCTGGCCAGTGAAAAATGGTAAACAGTGGCATTAACAAGAGGCTATCAGCGAAAGTATGCTTGGACAAAATAACCATGCATCTCGTCACGCGATTCTTGGAACGTCGTTGTTTGGATCCACAACTTCGAACCACTTTGCGCGCAGGAATCTACACCATTTTGAAGAAGAACCGCAAGACAGTTGATGAAGTAAGAGTGGAGTTGCCGAGCAGAAAACGATGGGCTCTGTGCAAGCGTGGAAGTGACAAAAAAACTAAATATCAATGTCCGTCGTGTTTGCGACCGATGTGCGACGAGCATCGCACATATTTATGCATTGATTGTACTGGACATGATTGATTTTTTGTATTTTCTACTTTTTTTAATTATTATTATTATTCCTAAAATATATCGTTTTTTGAATTAAAAATGTTTTTTTATTGATTTCACTGCCATAAAAAGTTGGTTCATCTCATTTTTTGAGATTCATGGAAATTTACGATTTCCATTGCACAAATAAATATACTTTTTGAAAAGCTCGAAATGACACTACTTTTTTTTCAAAGTATGCGATATCCGGGGTAGAACCCCGGGGGTCATTTTCATTTATGTTAAAAAATGAAGTTTTTAGTAAAAAAGTCAAATTTTTCGAAATTTGACTTTCTCGCATTTTTTTTATAATTAAATAATTAAAAGAAAATTAAAAAACGATTGAGTTATTCAACGGTAGTGTTAAGAATTACTCTCATGTACGGCTCGAGCGAAAATATTGAAAAGTACGTAAGTAGCAACAATTTTTTCCCATGGGGTCAACTAGACCCAGTATGACCATTACGTTATTTTTAAGAAGTGTGACCACTACGGGTTAAAACACTAAACTCGCGAGACTACATCTTAATGTGTTTGAATGATTGGTCAACTTGTGAACCACTTTTCCCCAAAACCAAAATCACCTATATTTATAAACTTAGTGTACTATCCTACCATTAAAAACTGTGACAAAAATCTTTATGAAAGAAAACAGTAAAACAACGACGTGAAAGAAGGTGCAAACAGATTTAATTAACACGTAAAAGTAGTGCTCGAAGACTGCCTTTCTCATAGCAAGAAAAGCAGTGTTAACAAAACAAAAATATCCAAACCAAAATATTCAATTACACTCATAAAGATTAACTTGTTGAAACCGAATAATAAAACTGTCTCTCGGAAGTAATCAATTATAAGGTAGATTCCATATGTAATATAATTTTTTTGAAATGCAAAAATGAAGTCGTTTAACAATTCGTCAATTTTGTTAAATTTGTAAAATTAAGCAAAGCAAAATGTTTGGAGCCTTAGCATTCAACTATTTAATAACAGTTCATATTTTGTGTGTTCAATTTATTATTGTAAAATGTACTCCGTTTGGGTTGATGTAGTGGAGGAAACGCAATCTGGAAAGGGTAACACGAGTAAGTCGTATACGAGCATCAATAAGGGTACCCTTGATATTCATTTTTTGTATGTACAATTATTCAATGTAATTCAATGTAAAATACAGTTCATTAAAACAATTAAAAGCACAAAAACTAAGATGCGTATGCACTGACAATGGCACAGAATGTGTCGATAACAAATTATTTACTCTAGAAAGGTATACATAATGGAAAACCTGTACCAGATGCTTTCTAGCAAAATTTATTAATTAATTAATGTGCATCAATCGCGCCCTTTTTAAGTGTGCCAGGTCAATATTGTTTACATTAAATGTAACTAAAGATTCTTCTAGGAAAAACTAGGTCCTGATAGAACCGTAATATGCCACAAAACAAGGCTGGCAGCGAGAGAATATTTTCGAACAAAACGTGCATAGTACAAAGAAACGCTTTCTCGTGTCATCCGTTCTAGCTTGGCCAGTGCCGTCTTTAAGTTTTTTGGGACCCTGAGCCAGGGACCCCTGCGCCCCCCCCCCCCAGTAAATATTTTATAACGAAATGCGTATTGATTGGTTTATTACAATAAGGTTAGGGTTATATATATAGCATTATATTGCCTGTTTTCGGGCTTTGCGCGTCGCAAACTCCTCAACAATATCCTTAAAATCTATTTGTTGAAGAAGATCATTCTCGATGCTCATTAGAGATAGCCATCTTAATCTCTCCTGAGCTCTCTTAGCTTATTTTTAATGAGTTTTAATTTTGAAAGTGATCGTTCTCCACTTACGTTTGTTATCATGAGCGACAAAAAAATGCGGAACGCTATCTCTAAATTAGGAAACGTTTCCTCGAGATGGTTGTTTTTAAGAAACTTATACATCTGGTGAATAGGAATGCTGGATGAATTCCTGGAATGTGGACATCATTCACGTAGAACTCGCTAAACTTCTGACAGTGAACTTCCAGCTATTCGGCGCGCAAAACTGTCAATTTGGAAAAGAATCCAAACAAAATCAGCAGTTCATCATTTTATCATAAGCCTGTGAACTTCGTTGCAGCTGCGTTATCAACTCGTCAATAATTGGAAGGTAGACCTGAATCCTGAATTTCTCGAGACCTTGAAACTGGGTGTCTTCTGCAGTTCCTTCAAAGAATGTCAAGCGCGAACTCCTTTGCCTTGTGCGGGATGTGGTACTTTTGTGTTAGAAATTCGTGTTCTTTGCAGCAGCTTCGTAGTTGTCGAACTGTTCCCGTTGGTCCTTCGCGAAGTCAGTTAAAGAATGAACCAACTTGAGAGCCACATCCAGAGGAATACTGTCACTCTGGAGACTCTCAGACGTCTCGCTGCACCTGAACAGTATTTTCCTCCACATCACGGTCAGCAGAACAGTATCCAACGTTAGCATTTTGTTTAAAATGCTTCGAGCTTCATTTCGCATTTCTGGCTGTTCTTTTTCGTCGTCCATATTCTTCAGAGCATCCATGATTTTCGGATAACTTTTCTGTAACGCTGATACAGCGTTCGAGCGCGCGGACCATCTGGTATCCGAAAGAAGTTTTACTACTAAGCAACACGTTCCAGCGATGAGTCGAACTGGCGAAGAAAGTGTACAATTTCTGCAGAAACTGGAAGAAATCTGTTGCTTCAATCACGCACCCAACGGCCTGCCCAACGACCAAATTCAAACTGTGTGCTAGAAATGGGAGATAAAGGGCACATATGCAGTGTTCCTTCAGGTTTGCTTGCAAACCATTGTACTGCCCCGCCATGTTCGGTGCATTGTCGTACGTTTGTCTACGACAGTATGCCAACCTGATACCATTTTCTGCAAGAAACGATGCAATAGTATCGCACAAGTACGCAGATCTATGCCTTACAATTGGTATGAAGTCGAGGAAACGTTTTACTGGGGTACATTTTTTTATGTATCTGACGATAAGCATCAGCTGATCGACGTGAGTGATATCAGGTGTAGAGTCGACGCTTATTGAGTAGTATTTTGCTTTCTTCAGTTCTGCAATTATCTGCCCTATTATAGCAATAAATTCATTGCAAATGGAAGCTGACAAGTAGGAAACATGCATTTTCCCTTTATTTGCATTATTGTGCAAATGTTCAGCAAGGAACGGATCAAACTTGCTCAGCAGCTCCAGAACTCCCAAATAATTGTTGCGATCCGATGACCTGATCGTCTCCGCGGAACGCCAGCCCTCTTGATGCCAAGAACTTTACCACTTCGACAATTCTTCCCGCCAGTACGTTATTTCATCGTCCGGGAAAAAACCGATGGATTCAGACACCGATGCTTCACTTTTCCATCGTGCTCCAGATGGCTTCTATTAGAATTGGATAAATTGCAATTCCTGTTCTGAAAAAAATCAGGCCCCTTGTTGATCTAAACAATACGCTCTTCCTCGGTGACTAGCGACCAGGCTTCAGGATCATTAGAAACGGTTTCTGGAATCTGATGAGTGTCTAGCGGTTCTTCTATTGACGGGGGCTGCAACACTGCACAGGTCAAACGAAGAATCTCCGAAGCTGTAAAATCGGTCGACGTCGATGGAGTTGTATCTAAAGATGGGTGCTGGGGACAGTTCGAGCTCTTCATGGTGACTCTGGCATAGTCGGAGCTGCAGGTTCCTGAACTTTTAGTGAGAGAAGAATTGAGACAGCTTGGGCGATTTCGCAATTTTCTGCTTTTCTTCCGCACATTTTTTCTTTTTGCCGCGGCACTCTGATAACTCCTATTCGACATCCTCTTAAGTTGATTCAATCGGACCTCTGTTAAAATAAATATTAGTGACCTATAGTTTTATATGAATGTGTTAAATTTTTCACTTGAATTAAATTTTTCTTCTACTTACGTTATAATAATTTAGCACATTACTTTCTCGGCTGACTTTCAAATCCTGCAACTAAACCTAAATATTATATTATGTCCGCAATAATTGAAAATTGAAAATCATGAAATTGTAAAATTACAAGTACAACTAGTTTTACACATAGCTAAACTAACAAAAGACACTCCTGCTAACCAAGCTGATGTAAAACTTACACTTATGTTAAGCAGATGCCCCCTAATTTCTAATATACAATTCGCACACAATTTTCATGTATTAAATAAAACTTTCGCACATGTTTTCATGAAAATCATATATTTACATAATTTTATAAAAAATTTTCATGAAAATCATATATTTACATAATTTTATAAAAAAATTATGCATGTTTGTTGCAAAAGTTATGCAAATTTTATATAAATCTTGTGAAAATATGTGCAGACTTTATGAAATTGTAAGAGCACTAGCAGTCTGGTCGTTGCACACATTTTTTGCGAATTTTTTGAGTGCAGTTTTGTTTTTTATAAAATTTACGCAAAATCAGTGACTTTAATCAGTAACTACCGCTGCAATCACATTTTTATTTTTCGAATTTCCTGCGAAAATAAATATGCCAAAATATATGTTGAATTCGGCTGTTTGTAGGTTAACATTAAAGTATTGTGATTTGTCATTATTCTTACCTTTGATTTGAACGACTGTAGCATGTATTTCCGTGAAATGCTACACAAGTTTTAAAATCCCACTTTGCTTTCGTTTTTAAAAGGCGACTTTTGACTAAACGTTGCGTTCAGCGACAGACTTTTGTCGATTGAAAAGCAGCCCGTGTTACCGAACAATATTACCGGCAGGGTTAATACATTACCGACCGTTGATGTTTTTTCATCACTTAGAGCGGAAAATGCCATTTCCCGCCCCGACGGGCGGGAAACGTGGTTTCCCGCGCCCTCGTAATTATTGAAAACTTTTATTGACACAAATTATTTGGATCCTCCAGACCAATGGCGGCCCCCCGGACCTCGGGGCCCCTGGGCCCGGGCCCAGCTGGCGTTTTTTGTGTATTTTGTATTAATCTTACAGTAATAGTATATTACACTACGAGGGCCGAAAGTTGAATTTTTGGCCCTGCGCGTCATGATGCCCCTAGGCGAAGCCGAGGGCATCATGACGCGCAGGACCGAGATTTCAACTTTTGGCCCGCGTAGTGTATACCATTTTTCTTCATAGCCGGTCGAAAGTACGTTATTAATTCTACTTTTTTTAACTTTAAATGTTACGATGAAACTATTCTAAAAAAGATTATAAGACTATATAAGATTTCATGTTAGAAAATGCAGTTTACATTTTACATACGAACTGATACAGTAATTAATACGATTCTATATATTCAAGGCCGGGAATTGACGGTGTTGCGAATACATGACATACCCTACCTTTAAAAAAAAGAAAAATAATAACACTAAATGAGAACACTTATAAATGTAATTTTTGGGTGGTTTTAGAACACGACCACCATGAGTACAAGAAAGATTATTATTTATCTTGTTACTCGAATTAGTGTCCACTTGTTCACCCACAACTGGGATAAAGTCACTGTTTGTTGAGTTCATCTCTGGATTAGAGTCTGCGGTTGTTTCTGCAGGACGATCCTTGTCTTCTTTTATAAAAACAAGATCATTTTCTTTTAGTGGTCTTAAGTGAACTCTGTTTCGCCTATATTCGCCGTTATCTGATGTACGAAGCTGATAGTCGTTGGGTCCAGACTTAATGGCAACAGCAGCTTGTTTCCAGTTTCGAATTCCTTGTTGGTTCGTTACTTTTTGTTGTGGTTTAAATGTGACAACTTTTTTGTAGAGGAATTGTAGTATGCAGCCTGTTTTTCCTATTTAAGTTCTAACTTTTTCTTGACATCTTTAGTGGATTATTTTGGTTTTAGAAAATTACGCTGGAATAGGAGTGTGGTGCGCAGATTTCGTCCTATTAGCAATTCCGTTGAATTGAATGGAGGTCTATTATCGGAAAAGATCTCCAAGAGTAGTCCATTTATTGCAAACACGTTTTTCAATGAAGAAATTACAGAATCGGCGGTTTTACGTGGCAGTTTGTTTACCATCACAAATTTACTGAAATAATCAACGATCACAAAGTAATTTAAAACTTCTTGTAGCTTGAAGTCGATGCCGATTTTTTCCCATGGTAAGTAGTAAATAAATTTCATTTTTAATGTTCCAATAGAGTTTTCGTTCGGGTTGAATCTCTTTTTGTACTCAGGTCAACCGAAACTCACATAATTTCGAAGGCGTTCTTCGTTTTCTTTAATTGTAGATGTTATCGAATGTACCATCAAATTCTTATCTAAGTAGCTGGTATCGACAAGATCAGGATTTGGGTCCCGACTCAGAGCATCGGCCACTTGCATGTATTTTACGGGTATATACTCCAGAACAAACTGATATCTGAGGAACGTTATCGCAAGCCTCTGCAATCTGGGAGACAATTTGTCCAATAGTTTTTTAATAAAACCCAGGAGAGAAAAAGAAAAATCTTTCACAGCCAACAACTAAGGCTAAAATTTCTGAGTGTGAGCTGAGTGTGTGTGAGACAGACGGATACAAACTCAACTGAACGGTTTTCTTGCATTATCACCATTTCTAAACCAAAAGAATTCGCGTCAACTGACAACACGGTTTCTTTGGATGAATCAAGGTAATTTTGATTTTTGTAAATTCAAAGTTAAACCACTTTTTGAAATTTTTGTTAAAACATTGTTCAAATTTTCATTGCATTCTTGACGAGTCTTTCCAAACATAAGCACATCGTCGAAAAACGATACGTCACCACGTACGCTTTGTAATGTGTAATGAATAAAGCGATGGAAAATGTCAGGGGCGGAATTTATACTGTAACGTAAACGTACGAATCTATATCTCAATTTGTAGCGATAGTACATAATTTCGAACTTTCATAGTCTATGGGGTATTTGTAAGAATTCTCGTGAAGCATCTAATAACCTAAAATATTTTGCACCATTAGATTCTCCGAGTAACGATTCGACTGTTGGTATGTGGAAATTTTCACGTTTTAAATCAATATTTAAGTTTCTTGGATCCATACAAATGCGAATCACAATTTCATTTGGGTGCAATCACTATAGGGTGAACCCAACCGGTGGGTGCGGTGACCGGAACTAAAATGTTTTCGGAAACCATTAAGTCTATATTTTGCATAACTTTGTCTTTTAAAGAAATCGGTATTTTTCTAGTAGTGTTCCCTTTCTGTACCGCATTACCCGTTAAAGTGATTGAATAACGGTAAAGTAGCTTATCCTCCTGTTTGTGAAGTTGTAATTAGTACTAGATCTTATCTTCCTTAGGAGGGGCAATAAAAGTGTATATCGTTTGTTTAACTTTAATGTCCGTCGTTTTTCTTTGAATATAGATTTAAATTTTAATTCTACTGACTTAATAATTTTATGTTAACTAGAATAAGTAATAATATTGGACGGTATGCTTGTTGGACCAGTGGACAGAGGCACGAAACGTAGCCATAAAAATAGTTTAGAGTGGTTTTTATTGCCCCTCCTAAGAAAGATAAGATCTAGTACTAGTTATTGAATAACTTTGGTTCACTTTTCCGATTCCCGAAAATAGATTTATGTTTTTTTAAAATTGGAGTTAAATCAATGAAATTTTCATTTATTGTGTTTAAATTTGACAGCGTTTTTTAGTTCAAAACATTTTACGCAGCTGCTTTTTATGTTATCGTTTCCGCTAATTATGCCAAAATCGGAATGCTGAATTTGACGAAAACACATAAAAATAATTTATTTACATTTTTAAAGTAGCATTCCAAGAATTTTTTTCCCAAAATAGCTATTTTATGACCATAATAGGAAGATAATACAGATATGGTTTTAAGTACGTCATTAAGCTTTATTTTTAATTTCTGAAAATCAATAAATTTTTTAATCTTCATGTTAATCTTCAACGTCAATGGCTTCAAACTACTCGACGGAATCCACACTAAAAGTAGTTATAGTTCATATAACTCGGAATTTATACCTTGATTTCCACTTTCTTCGACTTCGTGCACATATTTGCTCCAACAAAATCTTCGATAGCGTCCCTTTTTTTGCATTTGCTACAAACGGGATTGTACGCGGGCCACTTGCCCTTTTCTTGATCAGAACCGCAATACGAGCAGTTATTTGCAGTTGTTTTTCCAGTATCTAGATTTTTCGACGCTTTCGAATGTCCTGCACCAAACTGTCTATTTCTGGCGTGTTTTACCGCACTTACATATTGTTGTTCCATGGAAATTACCTTTTCGTCGCGTCAGCCAGATTAAGATCAGATTTTTCTAGCAGCCTATCCTGTATTCGGGGATCTTTTATGCCAAAAACTAATTTGTTCCGAATCAAAATATCGGTTTCTTTGAATTCACACGTAGCTGATAATTGTTTTAATGTCGTAACGAATTGATCCACTGTTTCGTCAGGTAACTGATTTCCCTTGAAAAATTTGTAATGTTTTAATACAAGGTTTGTTACCGGATTGCAATGGTTTTCGAACTTATTAATTACTGTGGTAAGTAGCGATTTGTCTTCGTTTTCATCATACGAAACTGTATTGTAAATCATTAGCTCTTGATCGCCTATTAAATTAAGCAAAATTTCAATTTTTATTTTGCACGTAATGTAACAGTAGAAAGGCACAAGGTAACTTATTCTAGTTTACTATGATGCAGTAATTAGTACGACTGTATGTATTTGAAGCCGGAAATTGCTTGCTGCCTGATACCCAGATGCGGCGTTGCGAATCGTATATCTGGAAAACCGTAAGTAACACTCTCTTTGTTATTTAGTCATTTGTGTTGGTGTCAAACATAAACACAAACGACCTAGATATATATGTTGTCACGATGAATTCATGCAAATTTGTTTGTGTAATTATTTGTAAAGTTCTCACAAGATCGCGCTTTGCATCTACTTGTGTAATTACGAGATTTGCATTGATTAATTTATTATTCTCCGTTGTCACAAAATACATTCTCATTTATTTTTTCTCTTTTATTGTGGATAATTTATTATCATATACTTCGTAATGCTGATTTTATTCTATTTGATGCTGTCATTGCAATAGATACATATATATTCGTTGTTATACTTGTGCTGTTCGATTTGTTTACTTTCAGTGTTTGTCAGATGTAAACGAGCACTTGAAGCGTATGTTTCTCCCGTTTTGGCGCTCTTTTAATTACTTTATCATCAGCACATCTAGGATCACCTACGATTCGCTCTCCGAAGTTTTGAGCTACCGCTTCCTGCAGTTACGGTTGTATTGCCGTAACACACTGATATTGTATTTCTGATTTGTATGAATCTGGGATACATGTGATCTGCAAACTATTACCTAAAGTTCTGCCCTGACACAGACATGTAACGTTCAAAACGTTTACGTCACTGAGATCTTTAATAAGAAATTGTGAAGTTAATTTATCTGGTAAAGACATCGATACCGGAACATTAACTACTGGGTGAACTTAATTGCTGTCTGGGTTTTTAACGCCATCTGAGAGCATTTTCTTAGATTTACTTCTTCAGTTTCAGGATTTCAACAATGTAATCAAACAAAACTAGTTATGATTTTAAGCGTTTTATCAAACACATGCTTCAACGTAATTTTCTTTCACTATATCTACACTCGCTGCCACCATGTTATGTTTGTTATGTTAAAAGTGTCTTTGTGTGATTTTTGTACCGTATAAGTTTCGCCCACTTTTCGTTACGTTCAGAGCGATGCGTTGTGAAGTAATTACTTTTTGACAGCTAGAATTTCGCATATAATCTAACGTACGTGCGCAGCAAAGTTTTCATTTCTAAATTTTCACACTCATCCGTGTTATAAATAGGTGTAGTGTTTTTTCAGCTTTTGTGAAAGCCTTCCTGGAGTAACCATTGATTCATATTTTAGTGATTTACTTTGATTTTCACACAATTCTGATATCGCCTTCGGTTACCGCCACGTGTTGGCCAATTTGGAGTGATTCATGTCAATACATTATCTTCTACTGAAAAAATAATTATAACTACAACCAGCTAAAAAGAAGATCGACGCAAAAACGCATTTATATAAAATACCGCCTCTTTAGCCGCGATTAGACTACGGTAGTGTACGATCATGCAGATCAATTTCTTAAAGCTGCTTTTTTAATGTGCGATTGTTTACTTAATAAAATTAGTAGGTACTCTTGAAAAAAAATAGATTTGCGATAAAAGTACATTTTTAGATAACTTGTAAACAGATTGGTTCAAAACATCTTGTATATTTTTTAAGGATATCGCATATTTAGTAGATAAGATAAACACGTGCATCATCATAGATTTATTTCGGCAAGCAAAAAATCATAATAACCGAATTATTCATATGTATCTATTTATTTTTTAAATGAATTATGATACAGACCACTGAATTTTAAGTTGAAACTTATTCATAAGTAATCTCGCTTGGAGATAAAAGTTAAGCAATGCAATTTTAGTTTCTTATCATTTAACACTCCTTTTACAATGCGGTTCACTATGAGTATCAGACGTGTAGTTTTCAATACATATTATTTCGATAAGTATATAACATCGCTAACAAAAATTTTGGTACTAGATGCGCGAAAAATGATTGACGTTCCCAATTTTACGTAAGACGTAAAAACACGTACTAAAAGGAGCTTATGGTTAATTGAACTACTTCCGAAACATAATCTGGGAACAAGTCGTTGTTATATCTCATGTGATGTTTGAATAACCTTGGGGGCACACCTGTGATAGGAATAGTAAAAACCACTCGGACGCTTGACGCATTTGCTTACAACGATTCATTGTTTGTCGACAAGCCACATATTTGTGATACAATCCTATATTTAAATATTACTTTATTTTTTTTAACGATTTTAGGGGATGATTAAAACATGCAAATTCGCATGTCTTGGATAATCGTGAGTACCTTTTTTCTTGCTATTAATTTGTGTGTTTGTAAAACGTAAAGTACATGCGACTTAGATAGATGCTATCACAATTAACACACGCAGATTTTTATTTGTACGGTTTTAATTATCGCAAAATACGATTTGCTTTGGGTTGTACATTCACTAGATTTGCCTTAAGACGACATTTCACTCTGAGATTACAGATTAAGGGAGATCGGGATAAAATGGAGACGTTAAGTTTTAAACCAATCTACATTTATTTTTAAGAAATTTCATGAATTTATTTATGTAACTTCTACATTATATCAATCAATATTCCATTATAAAAAATAAACTTAAAATATATTCTAAATAGAAAGAAAAAAATAAAACAAAAAAGTGCAATTGCCCCATATTATCCCGGGAAAACGGGTTTACGATGGGGTAAGATGCGCTACCTTTAATTACATAACCATTTGTTCATAAATGGTACAAACATGAGCCACATCATCATCCTCGTCATCCTCCTTCTCATCTGATGACTGTTTTGACTTTGTTTTTTTTAGGTAGATTCTTTACCTGGCTTTGCTAATTTCATTTTCCTTTATTTTTTAAAGGGACCACAACACTTTTTCTTTTTCGTCCATCATTGCCAACATAGGGAAGAGGCAAACTGCTTGAAGTGAAACCCCAGCAAATGACGTTGACGAACTATTTGCTCTAACGCTAGGCGTCGTGGAGCCTTCAGCATGGGAATGGGAACACGACAGCAGATTAGAAATTGATTGTTGAGTCCAGATGTTTAGTGGAGTTGTCAATGACTCGGATCTTCTAAATTGTTTTCTAGGAGTTCTTGGTAGTTTGCGGGTGAGATCAGGAATAATTTAAGATTCTTTGATTTTTCTTGTTTCGATCCATTTAGCGACAGCGTCATTAATGTCAGTGGTATCAGCTGCAATAAAATCGGTGTCCCTAAAAATGTCGGAGTTACAGAGCCAAATCCCAATTGCTGAAAATCAAATTATAACGATGGGCATTGCTGCAGCTCGTGCATAAGCTTTGTCAAAAATTTCTGCAATCTGAAACATTGTAACTACCTTTCCAGGATGTGTCCGCAACCAAGTGGTTATTTCATGGTGGTAATATGTGCTTAACGGCTGTATGAAGGGTACGTCGATCGGCTGCAAACGGTGTGTGCAATGTGGAGGAAAACATACTAAAATTACACTGTTTTCTCGAGCCATTTCTATTACGTTTAAATTTTGTGTATGAGTGGTATGACCATCTAATAACAGCAACACACGGTGATCTTTTGAAGCCTGGGAAAATTTAATTAATTTATTACACCAGTATTCAAAAGGTCTCTTCTGTATCCATCTGCTGCCGTGAACTTCAGCCCATGCCCCTGGTGGCGCTCCATTCATTAGTTCCTCCTTCTCTCTTTGGCACGGAAAGATTAACATTGGAGGCATATACCTTGCAGCAGCATTAAAACAAATTTTCACGGTGACGGTTTGACCTCGTTCTGCTGAAGATAAGGCCCCAACTTGGTTTTTAATTTAGTTGCTATTGTTTTACATTTCTACTTTACAACTCACTTTGTTAAATACCATTGCTTGAGCGGCAGATGTAGCTTCAGCTTATCTAAGTGAAAATTCATGCCTCTTCAAAAATTATTGCAGCCAGTCTTTTTCAGCTTCAGCGTTGTCAACATTAGAAGAATGGCGGATGCAGGAAACACCGTAAAGCCGACTTTCTATATCCCTTAAATATAATACCAATTCTTGTTCCTCTTTATCAATGAAAATCCTTTTTTTTGTCCCAAACTTTTCTTTAGTGGTTTGTCTACATCAAGATTTGGCGGCTTCTTTATTAGTACCTTTTTTTCAAGCGTTTTCTGAAATACAGCAAATGTAGCAGCCGCTTTACGACATCCCATCTTCTTTACAATAACCGCAGAAATGGCCTCACCCATTGCCTTTTCAGACCAACTCTGCCGAGTTGCCTTCCGTTTGTAATTGCACGCGATGTTCTGAAAGTCAAAAAATTGATTAAATTGCCCCATCGCCACTTTCTAGGTTAAAACTCCAAGTTTTTTAAATATGATGAATTCCGTAATTGGGCTTGAATTATGGGAACCCCGTCTTGCTCCGTGTTGCCTATCCTCCAAGATTTCTACTGAAGCTATAACTGTGATATTTATGAAACTATTCATTGGTACTATAATATATATGTAATTCTGTTTTGCTTCCATTTATACCCCTTGTTTAGTAAACACACTAATCTATAATTTTTTATCTTCTTTTTATTTCTATTTTTTTGTATGCTGAGTTTATTATTCTTGTTTTTCGCTCATTTAAAAAAAGCTTTATTTTCACAAATTTGTCATAAAAAGAATTTTTTTTAAACAAAGAATTCGTATTTTAAACTAAACACAAAATTATACTACTGCATAAAACAAAAAGAATAATCCTGAACCCTCCACCGCTAATCACTTCTCTATATACAAATACATCTACTACACTACATGTAATCTTCACCTCTTTTTTAATACCTCTTCCATCCATCCCACTCCTTCTCCTAAAATTTCCAACCTTCTTCTCTCCTCTTCTCTTATTTTTATGGATTTCTTTAACATGTGCCCTATATTTTCCCACCACTACCCACATAGTCTACATCTCGTATCTTTATCTTCTTTTCAATATTTATTTTCTTGCTCTTCTATCCCGCATCTAAACCTTGCTACCACTTTATGTACCTTGGAATATTATCTATTACTATATTTGTATATCTCTCATTGTATTCCCTATCTCTTATTCTTGCTCTAGTTTCTTGTCTTTGTATAACCTTATCTCTTCTTATTATCTCATCTTTTATTTCTCTTCCTGTTTCACTTATTTTTTCTACCTCTTCTGTCGCATATCCAACTCTTTCATAATACCATTTTGTTTCTTCTTGTCCATAATTAATTTTTATTCTTTACCTCTCTCCAGCACATCCAAACCAATTTATATTCTTCTCTTTCTTTCATTTCTTCTTCGTAACACATTCCTCCTAGTCTTTCCATGCCCATATTTCGGCCCCGTACGTCATCACACTCTTTATTAATTTGTTAAACAACCATCTTCTTGCTTCTATTTGCTTCCCAAACCCTCTCTCTCTCTCTCCTATACCCCACACTTGACCTATTATTCCATTAATTTCTTTGACAACTACTTGATATGTGCATCATCTTTATTGTCATATCGGATTCGATAACCCAAATAAGTCACTTTCTATTACCTCGTCTCCCTACTTCCACTCCACCTTTTTTTGTCATATAAATCTTATATCCCACATTTGCCACACTTATACCTCTATAGTTTTTTTTTACCTCTTTTCTGTCTCCTCCTTTGTAAACAGGGCATATTATTTCCTCTTTTCAATCATCCGGAAACGATTCACCAAACCATGTCTTATTTAAAATTTTCCCTATTTTTTCTTTCGTTCTCTCTCCTGTATATTTCCCTTGTTCTCTTTGGCTCCCATCCGTCCCTTCTGCCTTTCCGTTTTTTATTTTTCTTAATGGTTCTTCTATTTATTCTTTCTGTATAGCCGTACTGCTCCCTCCTCTTGTTATCTTTTCTATTTCGAATTCACCCTTCCTTTCTTCTTCCCCCTCTAAGACCTCTACGCAATGGTCTCTCCATTTTTTCATGTCAATTTGTATCCCCCTTTTTTTATCAATTTTTCTTTTCTTATTGAAAAAGCTCCATATGTCTCCTTCATTTTTTAACATTTTTATATATTCCTCCAACTCTTTTTTATATTCCTTTTTTTTCTTACCACATACTGGTACTTTTCTACATTGTGATCTTAAGCTTTGATATTCCTGAATATAAATGTTTCTTTTTTATCACTTTCTTTTACCTCTTCTTACCTCCTTCCTGGTTTCCCTGCATTTCTTATTCCACCACTTCTTTTCTCCATATTTATGTTTTTTTGTGTCTTTTCCTTTCTACTGCGTTCTTTATTTTATTGATCAGTTCTTTCACTCCTTCCTCTACTCTTTCCTCCATCCATTGTTTCTCCTCTATTTTTTTCCTATAAACCTCAATATTTTCATCTGTCCATACATTTGTCTCCCACCCAAACTGTGTCTAAATTTTTTCTTTCTTCCAACCTTTTAGCCTTACTTCTAATGACTGATGGTCAGAATCAACCTCTATCCCTATTTTAAAACTCTATTTCATACAAAACCTCACTAACCATTACATTAAGTATAGTCCACCCCTTCCCCTCACATAACTCTAATAGCTCTCTATCTTGTTTGTTTAATGTCTTATCTATCGTTAGTATTTTTATTTCCACCCCAATCACTATCATACCCCCACCTTCTCAAATTCTCGCGTTAAAATCACCTATTATTAATTTTCCTCTATCCTCTTTAATCAGTAGCTGTTCTTTATTGTTTGTTTCATTTCTTGACCGTGCACTCTTATTACCGTATATCTACCCTCATCTTCCCTTATTGATTTACTACTATTCCTTGCTCTTGCTTCTTGTTTTACTTCCAATATTATACCCCCTTGCGCTCTTTCTTTTTTTTCTTGTCGCGAACTGTACATTCCTTCTATATCCCTCTGGAAAATTTCCTTTCCATCATTTCCAATCTTTCTCCTCCAGGAATCCACAATGTCAAACCCTTCTATATATTTCCAAAATTCAGCTCCTTTTTTTTAACCCTTGCAACATTCCAAAAACTAAACCAATTTCTTTCATTTTTTTCTTATCGTTTTCCTTGATCTTTGCCTGGTAGTCCCCATTTTTTTTATCCTTTACCCCCCTTCTTTCTAGTTTTTTGGCCTCCGTTTTATCTAATTTAGTCTTTTTTACGTTCCAGTGCATCTCCTCTCCTTCAACCCATAATTTCATGAACCCTATTTTTGTTCTTTTTCTTTCTTTCTTTAGTATTTTTCTTTCCATCTTTAAATTTTTTTGTACCTTCTTTCCACTGGAGTCATATCTTCATCTATAAATATCTTCTTAGTCTATCTTTTTTTTAATATTTTTAGCTTATCTTCTACGGAATCCAATTTTACCAGTATTAACCCCTTCACTATTTTAATTACGTCTCTTATACTTTTTTCCACTCCCAATTCATTTTTAAATAAGTTATCCACTTGCTTTTTACGTTCTTCTCTTCTCTCTTGACCTTCCATCCTTCTTATAACCAAGTTCTTCCTTCTCTTTTTCCTTTCCATTACCTTCGACCCTTCTTTCCAAATTTTCTAAATTCTCTTCCATGCTCTTTTTTTTTCTCCCACATATCGCATATCTCCCTTCGCTCTTCTCTTTCTTTTCTTAACTTCTCGGTGATCTTTTCCAGATTAACTACTAATTTATTGTTCTCTTCCCTCATCTGTTTTATTTCTCTAATCATCTCTCTACACATCTCCATTACTCCCTGCTCTTCCTTATTACTCTCCTCCTTTGTCGGGCTTCTTTTTGTTCGCTTACTCTTTGCAAAAACTTCTTGTCCTCCGATCCTGTCGATTCTGATTTTGACATGATTCTTTCTAATTATATTTAATTAAAACTCGCCACAAATATTAAAAAATGATTATAAATAAAATAAAAGTATGTAGTTCACTATTAACAAAAGCGCGCGCTTGACCTTTAAACTAGTCCACGATACTCGCTCGCATTCGCACACGTTATCTGAACCTTGTTATCGATAAAATTACTGTACTTATTTACTACTTAATATAAATTTGTACTTCTTATTATTTATTCAACTTCACAATACTCAACACGCACACGTCAATAAATCACTATAGGAATTATTGCTTAATCAATTTAAAGTACTAAAAACTCCGCAATAATATTAAACACGTCCTCACTCAACCGCCTTCAAAACATGAATATAATAAAAATGTATATTTAGGCAAGACAATTGACAATATGTCTTAAAAAAACTGCTTAAATTTAACATTGAAAATGCCAATTCAAACTTTATTATAAAACAGAATACAACAAAATATAAAGTAATTCCTTTAACGCTTTAACGTAGTGCTGTTTGTTGAATAACAAATTAAATTATATAAAATTTTTCAAATGTATAAAAAAAAGAAGAATTTACAGAAACAACCTTAAAGCAATCCATAACGAAATTTAGATAAAGAAACCGAAACCAGAATGAAGGATACTAATACCAGTGATCCGTTTAACGCCACCCGGGTGCTCCGGATTCAACAACTCATCCTAGAAAATGTCTATAGTAAACAAAACCAATTTTCCACGTTAAGAATTCTTAAAATTTGTAGAAAATGACGAGGGATTCTGATAATGTGAACGAAAAAATAGAGTAATAAATACAGAACAATTATTTGCAACTTACTGTAATCAATTCGACAATTTAGTCAATGTAAACGTCTTTTGTGATTCAAGTGTATCAAAGTTGTAAATTGTTATAAAAGTTTTCGACAGTATTATAAAGATAAATTAGATTTAAAACAACTTGAAAACATTTTTTTTAAATTTAAAAAGATTGTTAAAGTAAAAAATGATGTAACTTGTCAATCAGTTATAATTGAGATTCTGTGAAATTCGAGTTTGACATGAAATTTCTAACATATACATGTAGTTTATTTTTACCATGATGAAAACTGTTACAAAAGTAAATGAAACGTTGGCATCTTCATATACAAGATTGACACAATCCAATTTTTAAAAACATTTTCTTTTCTTTCATTTTATACGAGATATATATAGAAACGCAACATAAACATATTTTCAAGTTTTGCTGTTTATTAAAATAAAAGTTACGTATACAAAACTACATTTTCTCTTAAATGTATAGAATTTTTCTCTGTCACATTTACATTACTTAAATAAATTCCGAAGCGTATCTTTCCATTGAACAACTTCGATAAAGTTTTTAAAGGTTCTGGTGATTTTTCTCCAGTAGTTTGGTTAATACAGACCATTTGACACCTTATACATTGTGCGTCGCACTACATTAAAATCAATGTAATTAATATTAAGGTATATGTAAATACTCACGTTAAAAAAGAAGTTTCCTATTTGTACCTGTTTGCATTTATTTTCAACTAGCGGTTCATGAAATCTCACTACAAAGTTCGGTCTGAATCGATAAATTAAATCCTGGACATTCAAACTATTTAAAGCGTCGCAATCTGATAACCATTGAATGCTAGCAGTGTTAATTAACAAAAATTGAGCTTGATTTGACAAGGATAACAAACGCTCGCCGTCTGCATACAGAAATAATAGTATTTGCTTATAAAATCAATCTCACTTACCCGTTGTGTTTCTCCTTTTATTATTTAAGTCATTGCATTGTTTTATTAACCGCAATCCAGGAGTATCTAAAATTGTGCTTAACCAAGTTCCAACATCATCTCCACAATCCCATCCTTGTACTTGATCCCCGCATACTTTACTTTGACATCTAAGAGACGAAGTATGATTTACATCGTTCGAATTAGAGCGTAATGAAAGAGTCACTTTTGAAAATCCTAAAATTACAAAGTCTTCTACTTGGTAGATAAATTTTGTCTGGCTTTACCTTCACAATGCAGTTCGAGAGTGTTTCGTTCTAAATTAATCTTAGGTTTAATTAAACATAAACGGGTGTTGTTCTTTTGCGTAACGCAGACTCCTGCAGAGTTCACGATCATCCATTGTCGGTCGTATTTAAAACCGGTATTTATTATTTCCCAATTGGTACCTGGATTAAATGCACCGCACGACTTAACCGGGTATAAAAATATCTGCTCTAATACACCCTTGTAACTTTTGTGTAAAGTTGCTTTTTCGGAAATCGAATTACGTTTGTTTTCCGGAATGAATCGACAAGGTGACCGCGCCGTTGATTCAGAAACAAAACATTCTTCGATCATTAATAAAAAATCATCGGCGTCTTTTTTATTCGACATATAGCCGAAAGATATGCGGACAGAACCTGTAGGGTATCCATCGATTAAATCGTTTTTATCGCCACATACATGGCCTGATTGAAAATGATGTTTTACGTCTTCGGTTGTTAGGTTCAAATGACGTTGACAAGCGCCTGGATTACAAAAGCACCCTGTACGTAAGTGAATATTAAACAAATTTGCAATGTGCAGAACCTAAAAAATTAACAATATTAGTGTGTTTACAATAGAAATTTCAATAGAAAATAAATCTAGACAGATAACGGACTTAATTTAGTAAGCAATTATAAAAACATATATCAGTGAAGTTTTATTTAAATTTCGTAACTATAGTTAAATAAGTTAGTCGATTTACTATTAGGGGAGACCGGGGCATAATGAGCACATTAAGCAAGTTGTTTAATTTAGCCTGAACGATTTACAATACGAAGACAGTATTTTACAAATTTAATAACTACATAAGAAGCTTAAAAAAATAATTATCATCATTTTTTAAAATAAACCTCCAAAGTACTTTTTTTAAGCTTTAAATATTTTTGTAAAATCAGCTGGGGAAAATGGGCACTTGAAAGGGACATAATGAGCATAAGGTTTAAAATTAATTTAAAGGGGACCTAAATAAAATTTTTTTAATTTATTTTAATACTACAACATGTTAGAACAATTTAAAAATTTTAAAACTCAAAAATTGGTATAAAAACAGTTACCTTATACCTATACTGTTTTTTATTTTTTACAATATTCACAAATGTGACTACATTCTTCATCGTTGTCATCCTCCTTAGCACACGAAAAATGTGCCCATCTTCTGCATGAGCCACAGGTTACCCATCCTTCAGTGGATTAGGAATATAAATATCCGCAATATAAATATTCCACATCAGAACCATTATCACTCTCTTCTTGGTCTGATAAGGTGCTTTTATTTTGTTTTTTAGGTTTTTGTTGGCCCTATCCCTTTGGTTTATTTTCCTTTCCACTTGAAAATACTTTTCGCTTAGTAGCTGTTTTTAATTTTTTATTTTCTGTCGCTTTAATAGTCTCCAACAGTTCATTTTTGTAGGGAGATTCAGTTAAAATTGCAGTTTTGCCTCCTTTTCTCACCTTTCTTTTTGTCTGCGTGGCCCTTGGCACGGGCATTATATCACTCGGAGAAGTTAATTTAAATGCTGAAATTTGAGGAAGGGGTGTGGAAGGTCTCTGATGGGAAGGTCCTGACTGGGGCGATTTTGGTTCCTTTTCAGTAGCTGTAAGTGAATTTTCTTTTGAACAACTTATTTCTTCATTTAGACTTCCAGAATCGTGTATCTGCGCTTCAAGATGTTTTTCATTTTCCGTATCACATGGATTTTCATTTGTACGTTCCAAGTCTTCTGTAGGTAATACGTCATGTTCGTAAATATCTGTTGTAGCTGCAGCTATGAAGTCAGCATGAGTAAAAACAGAAGAATCGCAAGACCAAATACCTGTTGTTTTAAAGGCATTTATAGCGGTTGGCATTGTGGCTGCTCTTAAAAAGGCTTTTCCAAAAAGATCAGCTACTTGGTAATGCGTCACGACGCGTCCTGGGTTTACCCGCAACCACTTTTTAATTTCGTCTGCGTAATAGGTGCTCAGTGGTTTCATGAAACCAACGTACAAAGGCTGTAAGCGGTGTGTACAATGTGGAGGGAAGCTTAACAGGACAACACCGCTCTTTCTAGCCTCATCAGTTAAGTCTATATTCTTCGTGTGCATTATGTGACCATCTAGTAATAAAAGGACTGGATTATCTTTGAAGGCTCTGGACCGTATCACAAATTTTTTAAACCATTTTAAAAAGAGCTCAGCTTGAATCCAACCTGTATCACTGCATTCTCCCCAGGAACCTGGTGGTACGCCGTCTAATAGCTCAGGTTTCATTCTCTTCCTGGGAAAAATAAACATAGGCGGCATAAAAGATCCGTCTGCACCCATGCACGTTTCAATTGTTATTATTTTTCCTCGTTCGGCAGATGATAGCGAACCCACCTGCTTCCTACCTTTAGTAGAAATTATTTTATTAAGGCTTTTAGCTATTGTAGATACGCCGGTTTCATCCACATTAAACAATCTATTAGGTGTTATGTTTGGTAATTACACTGGAAATCAGTTCAAAAAACTTGTTAACAGAAATTCGGTTAAAGCCCATGGCACGTGCTGCTGAAGTAGCTTCTGGTTTTCGTAGCGATAAATTATCATGTCTTTTAAGAAAACCAGCAAACCAATCTTCTCCTGCCATTTTAGTAACAGCATTATTATATTGGGTAGATTGTTGCGTTGAGCTAGTTGATAGGCTAATTTTCAAAGGTCTGTAGGAGACAAGCCAAAAAGACGGATTTCCATATCCTGAACATATTTCACCAATTCCAGCTCCTGTTCATTTAAGACAACGGTTTTATAGTGTCCCATACCCTTCTGCGAGGCAAGCTGGATATTCCTAGTTTGCATATACTTTTTGATTCTACGCTGTAAAGTTGCACGTGATACTCCAAATTGATCCGCAGCAGTTTTGCATCCCCTATTTGATTCTATGACTACTTTAATAGCATTTTCCATGGAATTTTCGTCCCAAGATTGTTTGGCACTCTTTTTTTTTATAATTGCGAACCATATCTGTTTTTTCTGTAAGATTATATCTAAAATATTTTTAAGTAACACGGGGCAAAATGGGCAGGTGCTCATTTTACCCCGCTCGTTATGCCCCCGATTTCATTTACACTTCAATGACTACGTTTATTTGTACCACTAAATATTTCAATTATTTTAATTTTCACTACGCAAACACCATAAAAAATATAACGATTACGTAATACAATGGTCAGACTCATACTGATATATTTCGAATTACGGAACAACTAAGAAGTCGTTTGGTGGGAATGATGATCTCAAAAGTACAGTAGCGTCAAAAATATTAGCAGTGCCCGTTATGCCCCGGTAGCCCATTAAGCCCCGGCCTCCACTATATTATTTTTACATAGTTGAATAAAAAAAAGCTCGTAACGCAAACCGAATCGTCAAGTTAGAAAAGTCACAACTTTTACTTCGAATTATGTCGAAAATCTACGGAAGTGGGTTGAGGAGAATCTACACATAAAATTGTCTCTGTAACTCCATTTTCTTTAAGCAGAACTTTTCTTTAGATGTGTCACAAAAATCGTCCGACTTAATTTATTTAAAATTGAAATTTATCGCGTCTTGTAAATACAATTTTTTTAAATCTTCAATAATCTGTTACAGCAAATAACAAAGAGATTTATAACTAAAAATTACTAAAAATATTTTAAATACTAAGACGAAAATGATTTCAAAATGTCCAAAGAGTGGTTTTTTTTCTACAGTTTTTTTTAACCCTTTTTAAACAATCCCTTAAAACTGCCGAGAGCACGAAAAATAGACTGCAGTAGGTAGTCGAGTGTTAGAGGTGTTGCAGCATCTGCATAATAGTACATCAAGAGGACACTTTGGCGTAAAGAAGACATTAGAGAAAATACGAGAAAGGTTCTATTGGGTTAATTGCAAAGAGGACGTTATGGAATAGTGCGGTAAGTAGACGACCTGCGCATCAAGAAATGGTCTAGCAAAAAATCGCAAAACACCAATGAAACAATATAACGTGAGAAGCCCTTCAGAGAAAGTAGTAATGGACATCGCACGGCCGTTCTCAGAAACAAAAATATTTTGATGGCGATGGATTATTTTACGAAATGGACTGAGGCTTACTCCATACCCAATCAAGAAACAGCTACAGTCGCAGACGTTTTGGTGAAAGAGTTTTTCTGCTGGTTTGGAGTTCCGTTGGAATTACGTTTCTACCAAAGCCGCAACTTTTCTGCTCTGTTTCAAGAAGTCTGGCGACTGCTGGGAATTAGGACTAGAACAACGCATACCCATCCTCAACGTGATGACATGGTTGAACGGATGAATATAACAATTAGCACGCACTTAGTAAGAGTAGTGTCCGAACACCGAAGAGATTGGGATCAATACTTTCACCTCTTCTTAATGGCATACCGATCGTTTGTTCACAAATCACAGGCCAAACACCATCCTGTGTCATGCTTGATCTTAAAATACGGCTACCATGCGACTTCCAATTTGGACGAAGACTGAAAGAAGAAATTGCTGGAGAAGATTATATTAGCAAGTTGATGAAAAGGCTAGACAAGGTACATGAAGCGGTTCGGAAAAACACGCAAATTGCCAGCGGCAGAATGAAGACCAGATATGACGTCAAGGCACAAAACATAACCCCCAAAAAGAATTGATTTGTCGCCGAATCTACAGTGGCATTGGGTGGGCCTTTATGAAGTTCTGTAGCGTATTAATGAAGTCAATAATATACAGGTACCTGGCCCGAAACGTAATATCGCTTCTGGTACGGTTCTGGTTTAACTTAAAGGTTTGTTAACGGTTCCGGTTTAGTTTCCAATAGACAGAAGCAGTCCAGTTCTTAATTTTTAGCGTTGAAAACACTTATAGGATGCTTGATTCGAAGGTTCATGTAACGAAACGATGAAACGCTCAGATGAAACAATGCTGGAACTTGCGGTGGTGCCCAATTTTACTTCTTTTTTTGTTTTTTTTTCGGGTGTAGTGTTTATTATTATCAAACAAGATATTCCATTTGATTCGTTTTAGATTTTAAAAATACAATAAATCTTAATTTCACTCAAAAGTGCTAAAAAATAATTATAGTAGTTCTAGAATTAAATCCGTGCGAGCTTCCGCCTTGAACGCTGCAAAAACGGTACAATATAGATGAAAATTGCACATAAACAATTTATTGAACACAAAATTTACTACAAAAAAATTAAATATTAAATATCTAATAGTTTAAATAGAGCTACAGAATTTTAATGTAATGTAAGACATTTTTGTGCAACTTTGCACACTTGTATCTTCTAAACTATTGAAGGCAATTGTACCCTTCCGCAGACTTTTTTATAGTAATTTTTGTCCTTTATAAAAAAGTTTATGTGCAACTTTTTTCTATCGTGCACCGTTTTAGGGTAATAGTTTATTGATTATTTTAAGTTATTAAGCAAATCATTTCAATACAAAAATTGTAGCGGTTTCGATGGAGGCATGATTTACAAGAAAAACAACTCCAAGTACCTGGTGTAATATTACACCGACAAAGGTACCCTTAGCCGCAAAAAAAGCCACTGTGGTCACCAAAAGCAACTCGACGGAAACACACATGTTCTACTAAACCGATAATTTATGTTCAAACTTTAAAATGCATAAACGAAGTAATAATTTAATAAATCTGATTTAAGTTTTATAATAAAAACTATCAGTAATTACTAGTTTAAGTCATAAACGATTACACTGTAAATTATTAGCGTTCGTTCCTTTCATGTACATTTATTATTTCTTTTTTCTTCAATTGTACGTTTTGTATAAAGTTATTAGTTAGTAACAAATTGTTACGTGGTTCCCAACCTGCGTCCAGTCAAGACCCAACAAACCGCAATACGTGATTTTCAATTTGAGAATTAAGCGCCATATAAAAAGATCAGGAATTAGTAAAATTTATTTGGATATGCGTTTGTAAGTTTTTTATTTGATTATTGTACGAAAAATGCGATAAACTGTCTATCGCGAGAAAATTGAGAATTATTATTTAAATTTAAATCTATCGCTTAAACGAGGTTTTTTGTTTGTTTTTTTGTTGTAAACGGAGAGAACAAATTTAATATTTTCTTTTCTTTGTCTTTGGCAATTAACAAGCCGCTTATAAGATTAGTTTTACTTTTTTTCCGCCAAAAGATGACACTATGAACACCTCGAGAATTTAATAAATAGGCATGTCGATTATTTCGCGTCGCGAAATGTTTTTATTGCGAATTCAATCCGTTGTAAGTTTTCTTTAGATAAGACAGGGAATCGCGAACGCGACAAACTATTGAAAAAAGTTTTTTTAACTGTGGATGCACATTTCCAAAGGCGAAATCTCCACTTTGCAACATCTGAAAGGATGTGGCAACGTAGCTCGAATTGTGTCATAATCTTAGAAACTGTTGAACTGTGAACCGCTATAAAACTCGGGTAAAATCCAGTAATCATTTAGTTCTGTTAAATACGCGTCAAGCAATTAGAGTGTGGTGAAACAATTGTTAGGGATCACGCGATATAAATTGTTTATTTAATCGTTGAATGATTTATTTAATCCAAGCGTATTCAATCAAAGTCTGGCGAAATTTTGAAAGTTTCACTTTGGTTCTAAAATTGATTGTATATAGAGAAAATTTTACATTTATCCGAATGCTCTCAATCGTATATAAGCCAGCAGAAGATGACGGTCAGTGGACGTGTGTTACATGCCAAAATTAACACAAAGTCACTGCCTGCAATGTAGTAACATAAACGGGGGTTGTGCCACTAGTTCAATGGAGAAAGGGTGGGTTTTATTTAAAATTCCGTGAAAAATTGGAAACGCGATCGTCGTAAAAATGGAACTAGAACGGTAAAATAGTCAAATAATCGGTAAGGGCGCCAATCAAGGATTTCTATAAGGGTAGCTTTCAAACCCCTGATTACCTGAAAGCTCATCCGGTTGGTTACAACCCCAGAACTTACCTTGGGTTATAACAATTCTGAAAAACACTTAAACAAAAATTTACGTATGCGGCGGCTAAATGAATAAAAGCTCTTTACATTTAACAATTTAACATTTATTGATTGAAAATTTAAAACAAAAACAAAATAAAATAACAAGTACTAATTGATATCAAATAAATTTGAATAAAAGAAATGAAATAATCTTAAGCAAACAAGAATGAACAATTTACACACAAAACATTACATTAAAATTTATAAAAAGAAATGCTACTACAATAGCGTTTTCAAATATAATTAAATCTCAAGATCTTGACCGCATATTTATAACAAACAAATTAAATAACACAAAAAAAAAACAATACAGTTTATAACATAAATATGTCCGAACTTTAATTCGAACTAAACAAAATATAGTTTATAAGTCGTTACATTATCATATATTCGAAATACGAATTATTTCTCAAACGCACCAAAACAAAGTTAATTGATTTTAATTCCGCGCAAACACTATACGTGTTCATTGAAAGAATTAAATTCAACGTTAGTCGTAATTTCAATTGACTCAAAATTGAAAGCTTTTACTGCATTTTTAATCGCGGGTCACTGCACGATCAAACAACAAAATCGATAAATACCTTAATTCTTAATTGGTGATACCATTTGAACTTTGGTTCCCAGTGGTTTTGAAAGCTAACACCTTGGATGGACTTCGGCTGCTTCCCAAACAATAGAACAACGACGGAAGATATATCTCACAATCTAATTTTATAACCGCCACAGGCGAATTTAGGATTTAATCATATACCACCACAACATTAAACCCCACAAACGTAACAGTTTATGTTTCAGAAATCACGAATTTTACACAAGCCGTACTATACGAAATTTGAAGAAAATTAACATTTTTCTCCACCACACTTAATTTTCACGATTTCTGCCTAACTTCCGCGGTTCTACATAACGTCAGAGGGTAACGTCCCCTACACTCTCTCTCTACATCTTACGGTAACCGGTATTTGTCATTACGACCCACGATCGAATGAATGCCAAAAAATCAAACTTTTCCAACACTTCCTATCCCCTACTTAACTAATTGCATGTGCGCAGTCAATTCGTGGTAAAAGAAAGAACATTGAACAAACGAGAAAAACAAAGATGAAAATTATAATTAGCCACGTGAATTTTCTCACGTAGACCTTGACGAAAATATTTCTCACAAGAACGCTGAGACTTGCATTTTTGCAGGTGGCTTAAGATAGAGCTTAATCAAAGTGTAATTACCAAGAAAATGTATCAACTTACATTCAAAAAGGAAGTCGTAAATTATATTGAATTGTTATTTTACGACGATAACTAAATAAAGTACTAAATCAAAAACAAAACTACGGATCTGTATGCATTTAAAAGAAAATTTCAATAATGATTGAAAACAACTTGAAATATCATTAAACTCAAACCACACAAACAATAAACAAAACGTTCTCGATGCTAATACTAAAATAATCAATCGAAACACGCAAAAAAAAAAAGAAAACTTACGGTGTCTTTCACAACGAAATTCAAACGCAGGTAACACGTGTATTTCAATTTTTCGACCTTTGCTCGCATAAAATGCTTGTGGGCGCAATATTATTATTTGAGCTTTGCGAAGGTGACTTTTTGTTTTGAAAATATTTTGTGTCAAATAAAGTTCGATGTTTTGAGATTTTGTTGCTTTCTAACCTAAACGTTACCAACACAACCCAAATATTCCTTAACACTTGTTGCCTAACCAAAGCTTAGATTTGAGAAAGTAAATAAGTACGGTCATTCACAACATTAAAACTGTACAACCAAAATCGCGTCTCAATGTTGGTGCCAACAGTGGACTACTGGTGGAATAAAGAGAGTCGCGAACTTATGACAGAGTTTATTGAGCATTTTGTTAACGATTTGAAAAGATTAGACCAAAATACTCATTTTTGTGCTTCTCTAGAAAAATTTTCTATAAAAGATGTACCCTCCAGTTTGCAATCATTTCGCACTAAATTATTACATACTACTATAAATGGGAAACAACAGCCGGGAGTGTTTGGATTTAGAGTTTTTAATACTAATTCAATGCCGAGCACAATTTCCTTTCCTCTTGTAGAGATAATGTGCAAAGAAATTGAACTACAAAAATGGAAAAAAATGAGTGACGCCCGCGCCGGCTTATTTACATGCCAAGATGTTTATTCAAGTGCATGAATTTAAAATAACGCGATCGGGTTTCTCTTTAGATATGCCACTGGAAACTATGTTTTATCAGCGCGCAATAATTCTTGATAATGAACGGTCTCGCTCATAATTTGTTATCACAAAAAATTCTCTATAAGTCATTGGTGTTGTTGATTCATCATCTTCCAGCAATGAAGAGGTTATGGGAAACAATTCTCAGGCATTTTATGGACAAATGTTAAATACAAACAATTGGTGAATTATCATACGACTCTATTCTCGTTTAAAATGTGTACCTAGATTAGTAGTTATTTGTGTTTTTCTATTTTTTTATTATTTATGTATGGATTCTTATTTTTAAAAATTGTAATAAATCTTGTTCATTATATTACGTAGGTAGTATTGTGTTTGTTTTCAACACCTTCCGATAATTGCAAGATTTTTGATATCTGTGAATCTTTTTGATTTTTCTGTTTTATAAGGCTTCTTCAGAAATTATTTTAGTACATACATTGTGGTTCATATACTCCAAAAGCTAATCACCGAAAAATGCATTTTTTGAAACAGGCTAATATTTTGCTTATTCTAACAGTTATAAAAAAAATTTTTGAGGGATATTTATTAATAATATATTAAAATGTACTTTTGGTACTGGATTACGATTATCTTGTCGCAACGAAAACAGGTTGCAATAACAAAAAACTAGTTTTAGTGACCTAATGTATTATTTTTAGATGAGTGGCATAAGTTGTAATCTGACGCTTCTAAAGAAATCTGAATCTGTTATTCGATCTTGTTGGAGTTAAATTGAAAAAACATATATTTACTAATTAAACTTTACCTATTTATTGATCTTCCAAAGTTTTTGTGTGTTACCTTTAATAATTATGTTTACAAATTTTATATATCCAATTACGTATTTAGTTTCAAAATAACAAAACAATTAAAATTTAGAATGTAGAATTAAAATGACCAGTAAATATTTCAAATAATGATGCTTTATTCATTTTTACTATTACAAATCGAGAACCTTTAATGCATACATTTATTTACTATTAAATATACTGTCATCAACTTAAGATAACAAAAAGCATTAATGAAATTTTATAGCGGGAAATATAACTTAACGTCAATAATTTTGGCTCATTTTCTAAATTTGATTGAAGTAATAACTGAGATTAATTCCAAACGATGGGAATTAAAATAAATAAACTTTTCTTACACTTTGCTAAATATGAAAATACAATATTTTATTTACGTGTTTTAAATAACTTTCAACTGCATGCTCAGCAAGTCGCAAGTCTAAAATGCAATACCAAGCAAAAAACTGAATTTTCAAACGCTTATAAAAATCGATCAATAAAAATCGTTAGTTTATTTAAATGATTTTTTATATGCATTTAAAATGGTAATAGAGGTAACCATATTTAAAATGCTTATCATTGCATTTAACTATTGAGTACATTTTATGTTACAATTGAAAACATTGCATATAATTTAATTAATGAAAAAATAATACATTTTAATAATTTCAATTTAAACACATTAAACAAATAAATATTAAAATAAACAAAATAAATTTACGCAAAAACAAATAAATAAATAACATCGTATAAGTTTTTTATAATCTATTATAATGGTTTCAAAATTAATAACACGATTCATTTTAATAGTTACAATTTAATCATATTAATCAAATATATACAAAAATTAACAAAACAAATTTTCACAAAAACAATTGATATGGCATATGACCGGGTTAGATTCGGTTTGAAGTGAGCCGCTAATGGTAGGAGAAGTTAGTATTTAGGTTCGTTAGCGGTCGGGAAAATTCATGTTGAAGCGTAAATCTTCAACAATTCGTAAACGATCGGGCAGACTGGTAAATCTTTAAAATTTTATAAATAAACCTTGCATCGTTTACATCATTAGTTAAACGAAATACTTAATTTGTGCAAAATGGATACACTTTCTAACCTTTGTAAACGGTGCTTGACAGTGACGCGGTTTACTTTGATAAGATAAAAACGCTGAACGAAACTAATAATCACAAGTTTATTATTAATTGTGCAATACAAATTTTTCTTATGGCAATCAAAAATAAAATACACGAAAAAAATATATTGGAATCTCCTTTTTCGATTGAACTTAAAACGAAATAAGTGTAAAGTTGGTTGGGAAGATGTAGAGTCGTGTTTTGACAACAGAATTCGTACCGGTTTCATATCAAGTGTTAATATAAAAGATCCCATGATGTTTTAATATAAAAATTAAAAACGCTTTCGGAGAATCCCTCTTTAAAATAAACGTAAGTTTAAGCACTAATTTTTTTAAACTTCAAACTGCCCAAATAGATTTAAAAACGTTTTGCACTAAAAATAATATCATTGATCGTACAACTAATTTAAAACAATGGTATCAGTAATACATGGTTAATACATTTACAACAAAATTAAAGCAGTTTGCCGAAAAAGGCAGTGGCTGGGCTTTAGAAGAACTTTTAGAACTTAAAGTGAACATTAACAAACTTTTCTATCGGTTCTAGATTAAGTAAAAACAAAACATGCTGTATTTAATGTTAAAAAGAATGATCCATACTGCTTTCTTTGGTCTATAATCTCAGCTTTATACCAAGCAAAAACAAATTCTAATAAACCTTCCTCATACCCTCATTTCAATGATGTTTTATATTTTATGAGAATTTATTAAACTTAGTAATGCCAATAAATAAATTTTATAAAAACGACAACCGATTATTAAGCTGCTTGAACAAAGCAATTTTCAGTGTCAGATTACAACTTCCGGTGTCGAATTTCAATTTCTGGTGCCGATTTTCAATTTACGGTTTCAAATTGCAACTTCCGGACCAATGCAACAATCCAAGTTACTTTTGTCTAATCAAATTGGTAGATGGGTGTTGTTAGAGGTGGCCAATTTTTATTAGTCTAAAGCAGAGAGTGGGAGCTGCCTCAACAAATCGATTAACATTTATTAAACCAAAGTAAGAAACCGATATGATTTTTGACCAATTAAATTAGTGGATTCTGATTGCTGTAAAGCCTAGCTGTTTCCAAGCAAATTACTCTGTTTGTAAAGCTTCTCGCAAAAACAAACCACCCTGTTTGTAAAGCTGTTTGCAAACAAACCACCCTGTATGTTTTATTGTTAAGCAAACAAATTATTTATTAACCATGCGGTGATTTACTATTAATATATGTATATTGAAAAATTAATTTTTAACCTACAGATTTTTAAGTTTGTTGTTTTTGAACGGTTAATTGGTAAAACAATATTGCTTGGTTTGCAGACTATTTAGTGTGTTTGCTAATAGTTATATAAAGGTTTAAAATAAAACAAAATATAAGTATTAGTTTTTTATTGTTATTAATGTAAAATTAACGTTAGGTAAAATAACGTTTCATTGTAATCCTCCAAATTAGTAGAAGGTCATCTTGACGAGTCTGAACCGGATGTTCAACCTAATACAACATCTCCTACAACGATTTTATAATTTAATCCCTTCCAAACGGTTGATATAAATAACCCTACGGTCTTGTTTCACAACTATCAAAACTGAGCATGCGTTTATCGTCGTAACGACTAAGAACAATTTTACTTTGTTTAACTGACAACAGGTTGTTTCATTTAGATTTGATGAGTCGTTGATCAGCTTCAAAAAGTTTTTTTTTTCATCAAACACTTTTTGTAGCCGTCAAAGGAAATTGATTTGATTGAAGACTTTTTATAACCCTTAGATTTTTTAATTAATTGTATTAGAAAAATCATCATCAACAATATACGAGTACATCTTTGATCTAAGTCCTACACATTCTAGCATTAGTTTTCCATTCTATTCATCCTTCATTAATCCCGGTTGTCAAAAAAAAAAAACAAACCGATAACTATCTTGTTAAATATAACTATAAATGTCTATATTTTGAAAACCATAAATCCAACTATCTATTTCTTGTTCTTATAACATAATCATAATGAAATTGGTATAAAAAAATTTGAAATACCTAATATACTAAATCCCACATATAAAGGTTTATTCATACATATTTCCAATTTGTTCATTTCTATGATAATAATCATATCCTCAGCAAATACAACAGAGTTGTGAAAGTTTGATTAATTATGTACTTTTCTATTTAAATCTATATACCGTTTTAACCAAGGAGATTGATGAAATTTAAGCACTCTATGAACTTTTTTTAATAGCATACCTAATCTCAAATACATTTTTAAGTTTCTATGGTGAACAATATAAAGTTCTTTTAATAACAATTTTTTAAGTTTAGTGTTTGAAGTCGGAGATATGTTCTGGTGCCAATGGTAAATCGCTATGTAAATTATGTAATTGAATTGGATAATCTAAATTCCATTCAACAATATATCCAAACATAAAGTTAAAAAAATTTAAATTTCCGTATGGTAAATATTGAAACATGGCGGCTCCATATTAATTATTTACATTAAAACACATTAAAAATGTACTATCTTTAACTAAATCAAAGCCGTTTTTCATATATTTATTCTTTGCTTTAACATATCTCTATTGGAACATTGAGAAACGCCTCCTCTAATTTCTTTCTCAATAAACTGAACCATATCGATATCGGCGAGGAGTTCCAATGAAACCTTTGTAGTCTTTAACATTGTGTTAAACGTTAACCCCGGTGCAGTGTAATCGTGTAACGGATCTAAAGTATAAGCTTTTAAACAAGTTTGACGGAAAGTTTCAAACACGTCTGCTAGTAATAGTACATCAGCTTTTAAATCCAAGTCTAAATATTCACCTATATTTCGAATTTTGAAAACTTTACAAACATTTAGTACATGAGCATAATTTTCGTTTCACTAACGTTTTCATTAATCTATTAAACTTTTCTTTACTTAGTAAACATGTTTCTTCTAATTTTTTCCAAAAATCTACACAATCGTAAAGAAGAATAGTAGTAAATGTTATGATGGGTCATTTAAAAGGGATGAAGTTAGGAACAGTAAGATGACGTAAAATGCATTGTGTGTTCCCTTTGTGACATGAGTTTGTTCATAGACTCATCGAAATATAGTTTATAAGTTATGGAGAATTTAAACCTATACCAATTGCCGATTCAATGACAATGTAAAAAACCTATGAACATATGCACTTCTTTTGAAGCTAGCATTTTTAATCGCATTTCAGGAAGAATTTACAAAATATTGTTGTTTCTTTTGTGAGGCAGTCGTGCACTGAATGAACAATATGTATCGAAAATTTGACTAGAAAAGAATAAAGAAGACGAAGGATTTAAATACTTAGGACAAGTCTTTCCCAACTAAGTGACGCCAAATTAAAAGAAGGCATTTTTATTGGAGCACAAATTAGAAAAAACGATGTTGATTTTATAGAGAAGCTGACTACGCAATAATATGCACACTACGAACAACTACTCAATGATGTTTTAGATTCTTACAAATTGCTTGGTTTCTGAATGTCATTAAAATGACGTTGAGAGGTTCCATCAAGACATCAGGAAAATGGAAATTCGGCACCAAAGTCAATGGGATCCAAATATGATTGGCTATTCCTCTTAGTTTTTCAAGAGACATTATCTTTTTTTTGTGGGCCAGTAAATATATTAATTTATTAATTACATTAGACTGTAAGCTAGATAACTCATTTTTAATAAACGATAGTAATACAAGATAAAGAAGATATGCAACTAGGTCACATGTAGAGCTAAAACATGAGTGATTTCTAAACAAAAATCAACCTAACATTTCTAAAATAAAATCAAACAGTTGAAAAGCAAACTTACCTCGGCGTATCCAACATATTCTCCGTTCGGTCGTAACAAATTAAAATTAACAATTCCTCCTTGATCATGTATTCTTTCAAAGTCATTATCGTGATACAATATTACAACAGGCAACCCGTTTTGGTGTTGTAACGTTTTTAAATTGTTATAAACATATCGAGCCAAGTTAAACGTATGCTTTGAGATTGCATGCATCGACAATGAAAATCTTCTAAGAGTGTCAAAACCATGTTTCACAGCCAGAACTGATAAAAATGACAACGTACCATCTTCAAAACTACAATATAAACGTAAAAATACTGACAATATGTGTTTTGTATTACTTGCTATTCGTGAAGAGTTATCCGCGGCACATGAACACGTTCAGAACTTAAAGCCATTAAAACTGTGCCTCCGCCAAAATATTTTTTCTTAAGGACGTAAGCGCTTGAGTTCTTTACTAAAAGCGCACCTAAACCAGTCGGATGCCCAAAAATTTTGTAAAATGATAAACACACAAAGTCCGGTTTATATTTTGATAAATCTAAAAAACTCGTTGATGCGTAAGAAGCAGCGTCCAACATACAAAACCATTTCGAAGGATTTTGTAATTTGATATTATTTAAAATTCCTTGATGTGCTTTATCAATCCAAGCCAATGGATATTTGGTACCCGAAAAGTTACACTGTGCCGGATATACAAACAGTGAGTTACTGTTAGTAATATCATCAATTTGGCGATTTTTTTGAGAAAACATAGAAAACGCTTCTTTAGGAGTTATTGGTAAGCTATTTTTTGCATATTCGCGCATTCCCAAAGCGGAAGTGTGATTATCTTGCAAATACGTAAATATTCCACAATCATCGTTGTTTTCGTATTGAAAAGTTTCCGCCACTAATTTTAAAGCTGCTGTAGCGCCTGAAGTAAATATGACACTGTACTCGCTTAATTGCGTATTAAAATGTTCTAAAACGCTAAAATCATAGTACAAAATTTCTAGCTAGTAATAGATTAAAGTCTTACTTACTAGTAACGAATCTGATCAATTGCATCTTCGGTAAGTTTACTTGAAGTGTTGCTGGCATGGGGATTTCCATACGTGTTTAAAGTTAAATCGGTCAGTGTGTTTTGGATTTGTCGTTCTGAATATAACGTAGATCCTGCATGTTCCAAATAACATTGATCTGTAACAAAATATTTAATTTTTAATTTAGTTGTATTCCTTTTTTGGCCACAATTTTGTACAACATTCTTATATAAAAAGTACAAAAAAGAAACGCAAAGTTTTGGCGTCTGTTTTTCATTGAATTACTAAAAGATAACAAGATAACAGATACAATTTTTATAGTTACTATCTTTAAGAAACTTGATTTAGAAGACTTATTTGTAACCCAATGTATGTAAGCAATAATTACTAAATTAAAAAATTAGACGAGTAAACTGAAGACAAATTAAACATACAAGCTACCAGCACTGCCAACGGACGAAATTTCTGTATAAAAATTTTCTTTAAAACATTTGAAATAGATTTAGGTTTGGAAATTATTTTACTGCAACCAATGGACTGCTGCATGTACACTGCCTCAAAAAAGTAATTGGACACTTTTAAGCGCGACCTGCAAGGTAGGCAACCAAACTTACGTTATAACTGAACGGCTAGTTAAATTTGACAACATTGGCTTTGTAGACATTATTTGCAGCGATATTACGAGGTTACTAACCATTTTTTATAAGCACCGCCTCAAGCGTTCAAAGAGCATATTTCTTACCTGCAAATATTTATCTAAATTGTATCATAAAAATTTTAATTTTTTGCCAAATTTTCTATTTATGTTCTCTGCTCAAGTTTTGAATAAATGCTATAGTCCTTAATTAAAAAGTTATGTCATTTATAATTTGATTTATAACTAAAATAAATTTTAAAAAGTTCCATTAATTTAAACTGCATGCCCAAATATGAAATAGCTGTTTTAAATAGGCTAAATTTTTAATATTACCGGATTAAATTAAAGTCAACATTCCGATTTTCCTTTTAAATGAAGTATTCTCATCATTTGAAGGCAATGAGTCGTTGAACAATTGTAATCTTAATTCCCACTACAAATTCTCATAACATTTATTCGTAGTTTGGATTTTTTCATAGAAAATGGATTTTTATGAGTATAGGTAAAATCCGATGTTCAATTTTTTTTTTGATTACACTGTCGTAATACACGGTAAAATGCTTCAACTTTGCTGATTTAAACCAATTTATGGATGATATCGAACCTACTAGTTTAAGTATTAGACAGAAGGTATGCGTAACTCTAATTTAATTATCTGTGTCTGTAGAGTTTTATTATCAGGCGGCTTTCGTAAAATCTTATTAATATTATACCAAAAAGAACAAGTGGCGAGAAAATTAATATTATTTTAAAAAGATATTATCTTAAACTGGAGGCAAGTTAGTAGTATACCATTCTAAACAGTGTTTTAATGAATCGGTATTCCGTTTAAAATGTGTGTAGAATTTGTTGCTAAATTGTGTTAATTAATTGTAAAAGAAAAAGGCTGATAGCTTTATTATTATTCTACACACATTTTAAACAGGAAATAAATTTATTTAAGCACTTTTTAAAATGGTGTACTGCTAACGTGCCTCAAGTTAGCCGAACGCATAACTTGAAAAGTAAGAATCTTACATTTTTTTTTCTTTCGCAACAAATTCCAACTATTTTTTATTTGATTCTGCTAACCATATACTGCTAACTTGAAAGACGTAACTTTTTCATTTAAATTAATAACATTACTTTATCGGTGCTTTACAGTAAACGTAAACCTTTTTGCGCAGTTTTAATTAACTATTATTTGTTTTATTATAAAAGTGTGGTCCATTATTGGGTTCAACGCGAAGAACAAGGGGCGGAAAATGATCGTCCTTTGCAGACCGCACATAGAAGTGAAAGGCCATCTGTCTTATCCAGAGTTGAAAGAGACAACATTATCCAAGATGCTCGTTTGACTCCATTCACAACTTCCGCTACCATTCGCGAAAGACTACAGCTACAATGCAGTTTGCAAACAATAAGAAATACTTTGAAAACTGAAGTATTAAGCTGTTATCGACCTGTAAAGAAACCTGTAATAACTGAAGAAAATGTCTACCGGAGATTGCAGTTTTCAGAAAAACATTTAGATTTTGATTGGAAAGGTGTAGTTTTTTCAGATGAAAAAAGCTTCTGCACTTCCCAAGATAGTAAAAAAGTACTTTGGAGGCCACGTAATTCTAGATATGAATCAAAACATATGCAACCCAACAAAAGAAGTAGGAGAATTAGTGCTACGTACTGGGGATGGATGAGTGATGCTGGCCCAGGGTAATTAACACGTGTCGATGAACGCTAAACTGCTCAAACTTACTTGACGATTTTGGAAGACGTTATGTTGCTCTTCGCACGAGCAGTTTATCCCGAAGGACTAATTCGGTTTGTTCAGGACAATTCTCCTATAGATACGGCAGTGGTAGTTCAAGATTGGTTCTGACAACATCCAGAAATGGAAAGAATCCGTTGGCCACCTAAGTCACCAGATTCAAACCCTATAGAGAATTTGTGGACGGCGTGGGTGGAACGACGAATTGAACAATAACATAGAAATACGAAATACTATAATAATCTAAAACATAAAAAAATGCAAATTACGAAATTGCAAATTTCAATTCATTACTATTAAATTTATATTCCCTCGAAATAGTTAATACTTAAATTAAATGTTACGAAGAGAGAGCGGAAATACGCATTTCGCATTTTTCTAATTTTGTCATTTTTAGATTTACAGCGTTCTGTATGAGAAATCATTGAATTTATAAAGGGAGATATGTATTCTTTAATTTTTCATACGAATAATTTAAAAGGAGTAATGGGAATTTATACTGTAATTGTTCAACGATTAATTACGTTATAATGGTGATAATACTTCCTTTGCAAAGAAAATCGGAATGTTGACTTTATTTTAATCCAGATTTATTAAGACTTTTAGGCTAATTAGTACAGTAATTTCATATTTAAGCATAGAGTTTATCATTATTCGAGCTATAGATGGAACTTATTTAATCATAAATAACAATTAAAATTTTTTAATTACTTAAGCAGACATAAATATATAGAAAACTCGACGAAGGAGAATTTAAAACTTTAGGGTGCAATTTAGATAAATATTTGCAGGTAAGGACTTTGAACGCGTGAGGCAGTGCTTATGAAGAATGGTTAGTAACCTCGCTGCTAGTAATGTCTACAATGCCAATGTTGTCAAATTTGACTAGTTGTTTTGTTATAACGTAAGTTTGGTTGCCTACCTTGCAGGTCGCGCTTAAGTGTCCAATTACTTTTTTGAGGCAGTGTACAAATACCACCTGACAGCAACAACGCACATCAGAAAGAAAAAAATCCTATTTCACAAAAGCTCCAACAAATCAGAGAGATATAAAAAATTAACTAAAGATAAAAAACGGTTTGATACAAGAACATGTTAACGTACTCTGAATATAATGTACTACATTTATTACTAAATCTGTCAAATTTGAGATTTTTCATTTTGCCGCTCTAGAGCTTTTTTCGGCCATAACATAACTATTACTACTACACTTACAAAAAAATTTGACGTTTGCAATGTTGGCATAACAAAAACAAATTAACATCTACAAATCCCAATACGGCTATACTGCTCAAGAACCCCAAACTAGGCCTAGGTTATGATCGCATTATTAGCAAAACTTTTAGGAAATTTTCTCAAAAATACTTCCAAAGCTGACTTTTATCTATAATGCAATAACTACCATGCTTTTTTATTATGTGAAATCTGCACACTAGTTTATAACTAATTATCAGTTCGTATCTTGAAAAACTACGAAACTACAAAACAAATACATCAATCAATAAAACGAATGAAATAAAACTTCGAAAATAAACATTTTATTTCGGCAGTAACTGTGGATATAGTAGTATATAGTCAAACTTTTAACAAAGTTTGGCACACCGGGTTAAAATATAAACTAAAATTTAGATATTTCTACCCAGTATTTTTTTTTCTAAAATTTTATCTCATAAACCAAAATTTCCGAGTTAGTATCAAGAAGTTGTTTCGAATTTATTAATAATACCATAGAGAAGCATTCTCGGGCTCGTGTTCTACTCCATATTATATCGGCTTAAAACGTTTGTACGCGGCTGGTTGAACACGACCATTTGGATGCAGTACTTTTGAGCGCAAGGATGTGTGAACGCAGAAACTTTTAAATGCAAGATGTTTGGACGAAAACTTCCCGATCGTTTACAAATTTGTCAACAATGTGGTCGTATAACATAAGGTAATTTAAGTCATTGAAAAACCCGTTGTAAATAGGCATTAATATACGATATTGTTTTAATTTATACCTAATATTATAAAGTGTAAAATTTGTAAGTTTGGGTGTAGAAGGTAATTTCCGAAACTACTCATCCGATTTCAAAAATTCTTTCACATTTTAATGGACTTTCAGGATATACAATATGCTATATATTATCTTGTTAAAATCCAAGGGTAATTATCTGTAGATAAAAATTACTTTTTACACATTGTTTGGACAAGTAGTTTAGGTATTACGATCGTGTTTATCAAAAAAAAAAAAAAAATACGCTTTGATGTAAGCGAGTGGCGTGGAAACCGAAGAGCAAAGCGCGTTTGTCTACGAGATAGGTAGTCACGCGGCGCAGTAGCATGGTCGGCGTGATACGTACTACGTGTCCGGAATATTATTCGCGTTGACAAATAATTACAAAGCATCGGTCGTGCGCTACGGTCTAAACATTACGTTGTGTTTGAAGTAAAATAACTTTTAGTAGAATTGAGCAATTTAAATTCTCCTAGATGAAATCTCCTAAAAATAAGTACATTTATAAGTATTTATATTTATAAGTACATTTATTAGATCATATAAACCACACACCGAGCAACAAAAAATCTAAACATCTACTATAAATTCTCGTGTCTACGGCAGTGTACATTAAGTAAAAGTTAATAATTCAACATAATTTAGCGACCGATCAAGTGTCACGTTATTATTCACACCATCGAGTTATACATCATAAAACTCATCTGTTCCAAATTGCCTCTCTAGTTAGGGTGAATTTTTTTATAAATTGGTGCAGGAATTCAGACACCGCGCGTTCGCCGCATACACTGTGCTAGGTACACCGCAGTAGGATGCAATGTCAAGTGATTTGTTTCTCATAAAAATCATTTTGGTTTACCGAGTTTGACTATTTTTATGAACAAATCATTATTGGATCTTCAAAATTATTTATTACTGTCTTACTGTTGAATTGGCTTATTCAGGTTCTCGTATAAGCAGTGAAGCGGTTGCAGTTGGTTTCACGCGACAGGAATTGTTCAATTTATTGGTAAATCATTTAAATGGTAATGCAAATGAAGTGTACAGTCATAAAGGTCGCATCGTCCGAAAAAGTTCATAGCCCTTACACGTTATCACCGGTTGAAAAACAAAAAATCCGTAAGTTATTATGTGACGTGAGACAAATGGTAAGAAAGTACAAGGATTAAGGCGAGATTTTTGAAGAAAAATACGGATTGGCCAAGCATAGTCGTCGCCTTTGGGAACCATAAAGAAATCTCAACAAAAAACGAGGATACAGCTGCAATTCTTGGGCGTGGTTGACATTCGCAGAGCTTTGAGGACTCCAGTGTACGGTCGAAAAGAAGAAAAACTGCAGGTATTCTTAACTAGTCCAGTGCAGAAGAGCTTGCTTTTGCCACCCACATGAGTCTTTGAGCTGCAGGAAAATTCCGTCCAAATACAAGCAAGCTTTACGCATTGTTTCAGACGTTACTCTCAATTGTTATTTCGCTTATGCTGCTCTTTCCCTGATAATTAAATATCGTATGTCCAAACATGTATATTAGGGAATTAGTCATTTATCAAAAACACGCCCCCTAGCAACCGTAACCCAATCGGAGTCGAGCTTAATCATCCGTGACGATCCTTTTCCTTTAAATACGGAGACTATTTCTTCTTAAGTCACTTCTACGGAGTTTAGAATCTGGGTTGGTTCACAAGTTGATTACCTAGCTCGGTAGTGGTTCTTTGTTAGATTTTCGTTTGCTTTTTCAGGTTATCGTTTTCTTTCTTACCTTTTCATAGTTTAGGTTATGGCTTGTTTTACAAGTGGATAACCTAACTTTTGAGAAGTTCTTAGTTAGATTTCGATTGCTTGTTTGAGTTTTGCAATTTATCTCACGCCCTGATGAAGCCCCTTACAAAAGTGGGCGAAACGTTGGCAGCTTCGGTTGCAACTACGACACGGTCCAAACCCGGAAGACATTCTAATGTTAGTATAGATTCCGGCCGTGGAAGCCTTCGATATTACATTAATAATCTCTACGGGGAGAATATTTCTTCTAAAACCTCCGTATTTTCCAAACTTCGCCACAAACTCGTCAAACTTTTGTGCAATTTAACCTTTCTTAGTCGCTGTCGTGACCACAACATCATTCCTGCATTCCTCAAAATTAAGTTCCACATTCAGACACGTTCTTCTAAAAACATCCTACACCGTGCTAGTCTAGCGTTGATACGCGAACGGATTAAGCAAACTAGGCGAGAGTTAGACACCATTTCGAAACAACTCTTTTATCTTCATCTTGAGTTGGCCAACACTCTATCCCCGGATGATTAGAAATTCTTTGACAACATTACTTACCAGCAGTCTGATACCACTCTACGACTAACCACTGAAGGTCATCTCAAAAAGTTTCAATTATTGGAATCCAAGAATCGTAAAGTTTCTTCTACTACTAACTCAGTAAAGACGGTTGTCAATTTATCTAGTTTGGTTCTCACTTCAGAACAGGAATCGGTGCTCTCTAAGGGTTTGAATTTTGCGGTTGCTCCCAAACGAATTCCTAAAGAAGATATTTTATGTGTTGTTGAGTCTTCTATAAGACATCTTCCTCGCCACATCTCAGATCCCATTCGTATTAACACTGGCAAAATCCTTGAATCATCAAAAATTCCTAAATCCAACATTTCTAAGTCGGAAGAGTCAGCTCTAAAAAGTCTTCGTAAGAACCCTGATATTATTGTTCTTCCAGCCGACAAAGGCAACGCCACTGTAGTTTTGAACCAAATTGATTATGTTACGAAAATCAATTCTATTTTGTCTGAGGAAACTTACGCTCTTCTAACCCATAACCCCACTTCGAGGATTGAACGCGAGGTTAGCCAAATCATCAAATCTTCCAATCTACCTCCTGAAACTAAACGTCGACTTACCCCATCAGATTCTAAACCACCTTGCCTATACGGACTTCCCAAAATTCACAAACGAGGTATTCCTTTTCGACCTATCGTTAGTACTATCCAATCTCCTACTTACAAGCTAGCCAAGTTCTTGCCCAACATTCTTTGCGAGTTTACAGGTAAAACCTCTTCTCACATCCTCAACTCTCAGCATTTTATTCAACGTCTAGAAACTATAAAACTTGAACCCCAAGATCTTCTCGTGAGCTTTGATGTTACTTCACTTTTTACTAAAGTTCCTATTAAGGATTCGCTTATTATCATCACACAGATTCTGTCTCAACATGGCAAGGACTTGAGTTTTGTTCCTCTTATTGAAAAGTGTCTATCCTCTACTTACTTCCAATTTGATAATAAGTTTTACAAACAAGTTTCTGGTGCTGCTATGGGTTCTCCTCTATCACCTGTTGTAGCTAACATTTTTATGGAATCCTTTGAAACGGTTGCTTTGGAATCATCAATATTAAAACCTAAAGTGTGGTTTAGATATGTTGACGATACGTTTATTGTTTGGTCTCATGGTCATCTTGAATTGTCTAAGTTTCTTGATCATCTTAACAATCAACACTTAGATATCAAATTTACTATGGAAATCGAAAGTAATGGTTCTCTTCCATTTCTTGACGTTCTTGTGACTCGTAAGCCCGACGGACTTCTGGGCCATTCTGTTTATCGCAAACCCACCCATACGGACAGATACCTTCATGCTTCGTCTCATCATCATCCTGCACAGAAACGTTCTGTTATTGAATCTTTGGTTCATCGTGCCTTTTCTATTTGTCAACCTGAGAATCTAGACTCAGAACTCCGTCATCTTACTAGAACCTTAGTGAACAATGGTTATGTAAAGCGAGATATTCATAGAGTTATTAATCGTCGTTTACATCCACGTACTCGATTACCTAAGGACATTTCTACTCCCGAATCCAATCCGAAATTGGCCTTTTTACCCTAGATTCACAAGGTTACAGATCAAATAGGGAAACTCCTTCGTAAGAATGGTATTAAACCCATATTCTACTCGACAGGCAAAATCTCTCAGATTCTTCCTTCTCCCAAAAACAAATTTCCTACACTTTCATCTCAAGGTGTATACCAAATTCCTTGTTCTTGTGGTTTAGTCTACATTGGTGAAACCGGTCGTTCCGTCATTACTCGCATTTCAGAACATAATCGTTGTATAAGGAAAAGGTATACTTCCAAGTCTGCGGTCGCTGAACATCATTTTACTACAGGTCACAAGATAGATTTTGATAATGCTTCGTTGATTGCCAAATCTCCATTATTTTTCAACAGGAAATTCCGAGAAAGCATAGAAATCATCAAACACCCCAATAACTTCAATCGCGATCATGGTTTCGAACTATCCCCTTTTTGGTTCCCGGTTATTAGTCATTTATCAAAAACACGCCCCCTAGCAACCGTAACCCAATCGGAGTCGAGCTTAATCATCCGTGACGATCCTTTTCCTTTAAATACGGAGACTATTTCTTCTTAAGTCACTTCTACGGAGTTTAGAATCTGGCTTGGTTCACAAGTTGATTACCTAACTCGGTAGTGGTTCTTTGTTAGATTTTCGTTTGCTTTTTCAGGTTATCGTTTTCTTTCTTACCTTTTCATAGTTTAGGTTATGGCTTGTTTTACAAGTGGATAACCTAACTTTTGAGACGTTCTTAGTTAGATTTCGATTGCTTGTTTGAGTTTTGCGATTTATCTCACGCCCTGATGAAGCCCCTTACCCGGAAGACATTCTAATGTTAGTATAGATTCCGGCCGTGGAAGCCTTCGATAAAGCAAAAAGTACTCCAAACGACTGACTGTTACTCTAGCGTCCCTAATGAGTGATTCGGACAGCAATTGGACTCTTTAAGTCTAAGCGTCTATTCGTAATTTTTTTTACACAAAAGTAATATTCAATGTAATTTTCAATAAACTAGTATTTATATTTAAAATGTGTTTATATTTACATACTTCATCAGCGTACTATAACCCACATACATGTATGTATAAAAATATTCTTTCCTTCTCTCAAAACAGAATCGTGTTTAGCGACCTCAAAACCCTCGAGTACCAAATTTCCTAGCGATTGAACCTTGTGAATATCTGCCTTACTTTTAACAACGCATACACAAGAGTAACATTCAGTATGGCTAACTGGCTCGCGCTATACTATAGAAATAGTAAATAACAAATAAGCAATTTTTTTGTTACTCAATTATCTAAGATGCTCAATACATGCATGGCATACTTGATGTGGTGTTTCCGATATTGTATTGAAACGTTCGAGAAATTATTCTCAAGTTTAAGAGCCTTCTCGAAGTTGTTATCCGTTTTCCAGAACGTTCACCGAAGGATGTGGAACATTCGCGAACGTTTCGCCAAATGTATAAATGCGGTGCAAACAAATCATAGGGGAGTTATTCCAGCAATTCGAAGACGGCAATGTTAAGAAGATTATTCAAGTTTAAATAAATAAGTGATTTTGTTCGAGATAACTCTACGAAGTATAACGTTGTACGTTAATGTAAACAATAACTGTTAAACAAGTGTGTGAAGTTTTCCGCGGAATTTATCTTTCAAGTGATAGTGCAATATAAATTAGTGTAAATGTTTATCTTAAATATCCTTAGATTTAATTAGTTTAGTTAGTTATAAACGTCTATATATTTTTAGTGTAAATAAATTAGTTTTTATAAACGTTACATTGGTGTCAGGTATCCGGTTTAAAACCCGTGGAAATCGTGTAAATAAATAAAGTTGTTCGCGATTTTTAGTGTAAATATCATTAAGTAATTTGATATCGCTTCCGTAATAAAAACATTGATTGCGTAAATAAATAAAACTTTATTCGCGCTTCGCGTGTTTGTTTATTATGGTTTAATCTTAGCTGTTCCATTTCGTTAAACTAGTGTCAGGTTTATTTAAATGTAATGTTATTTTTTTTTAAATTATTATTCGTGGTTAAATTTATGCCGGTGACGCATACGCAAGCAGTTAAAATGGATTCAAAAATATTTGATATTTTCTCTTCCGTAAAAACACACAAATTGCCAAAAAATGGTAGGTTCCAACCTGGCGACATAGTGTGGTTGTATAATCCCCAAAGAAGACGTGGTTTGTCACCGAAGCTGCAAAGGCAATGGGAGGGTTCCTATGAAGGCGTGCAGCGTATTAATGACGTCATATATGGCATCCAAAAACAACCCAGAAACAAGCCAAAAGTGGTCCACGTCGATCGTCTAGCCAGCGTTTGCTGGCGATAACCACAATACACAAGGTCAGGTCCGAAACAGAGTAATAAGCAGCAGAACCGGGAATCAAATCGATGGAATGGAGTTCGACAAGTTTATGAGCTTATACGGAGGTTCTGGAAAAGTTACCACCGATGAACAAAAGACCTGTTCCAAACACAAAAGGATTTCGCCATCCCAAATTGCGTGGGCGAGGATCTTGACATGTCAGGAGGGGTTGCAGTCGTATTTAAAAAGAAGTTTGGGCAGCTAGATGAACTACGAAAACAGCAACTGGCAGTCGGAAATGTTTTAAGACTACGTAGTGACAGACGCTTCGTTTTCTATTTGGTCATCAAGAAATACTCACGTACCAAGCCGTTATACGAAAATCTCTGCCGAACATTATGGAATCTCAAGAGAGAAATGGAGTTCCCCCATGTTAAGAAATTCGCAGTACCCAAGCTTGGTTGTGGCTTAGATCAACTGAATTGGAGGACAGTTCGAACCATGTTGGAGGTCGTCTTCCGAGGAACAGGCGTTCAAGTGTTGGTCTGTAGTTACTAACCAAGAAGAATATCGGGTCAGTAAAAGTTCATTGACTGTTACTTTTATGGTCAAGCAAGTTGCCGAAATGGAGGAATCCGCCGCTATCGCCACGATCCTTTCTACCGGTGTCGCATCTAGTCTCATGTTCTGGGACAGAACAGTCCTATGAAGGGGCAGTGAAACGTTCGAAAAATTATTCTCAACTTGAAGAACCTTCTCGAAGTTTTTATCCATTTTCCAGAACGTTCACCGAAGGATGTGGAACATTCGCGAACATTTCGCCAAAATGTATAAATGCGGTGCAAACAAATCCTAAGGGAGTTATTCCAGCAATTCGAAGACTGCAATGTTAAGAAGATTATTCAAGTTTAAATAAATAAGTGATTAACGCGTGTGATAAATCTACGAAGTATAACCTTGTACGTGTACGTAATGTAAACAATAAGTGTTAAACAAGTGTGTGAAGTTATCCGAGGACTTTATCTTTTAAGTGATAGTGCGATATAAATTAGTGTGTTTTTATTAAATATCCTTAGATTTAATTAGTTCGGTTAGTTATGAACGTCTACATATTTTTAGTGTAAATAAATTAGTAATAATAAACGTTACAGTATAATTTCATCTCGGTTTAAGAGAAACAAAACTTTATAACTGCATAAGATATGTACTAGTGACATAGACTCCGTGAGTGAACTACAAACAGGTTGTGACACACATTTAAAAAAGATAACCAATAAAGGGATCTGAAAGCTTGTACACGTGCAGAAACGATAGTTATGCACACTAGCGTATAATATTAGTTGATTTTTATTATTAAATTGTGCAAAATTTTTATGTGGTAGAAACAAACCAACTTCAGGCTAGTAATCAGTAAATATATATAATACTTTGGCGCATGTTATATTTAAAACACAGATACACTGTAAACTATTGTTATTAATTATTGAAAATAAATTTTATACTGAACTATTATAAATGAATTCATAACAAAAAATGTAGAAGTTTGCTGATGACAATTTTTCGATTCAAATTGTATTTATATGGAATAGACTTTGAGTTTATTATTATAACCTAACAATAAATTTTATTTTAACCCAATATTATAAAACTTTGTTCTCACATACTATCAATCGTGTTTTGATATTATGACGTCCTACATGATTACGCTTAGGCCGCAGTTACTGCTAGTGTCACGTATGTGTAACCAAAATGTAAGTTTGTTCTACCTGGTCGATAACATGTAAACGCAATTTAACATTTTTCTACTACGACACATTTCACAAATTATTTATACTTCTGATATTTGTCTTTCAATGCAATGAAACTACTTTTTTGTCATTTTTCTCTTTTATATCGTTTGTCAATGTCTAAAGAGTTCTCTGTCCTTTTTCAAGACAACCTTTTATTTGAATATTTATGTTTAATATAATTGATTATTAAAAAAAACTGTTAATAATTAATAAAATTAATAAATTGAAGTGATTGCAGTAAGGATACTTTTGATGCACACAGTCAGTTAGCTAAGAATTTCATTATAGGCAACAAACATACTAATAACACTTTTTTATCGCACACAGTAGTACCTACTATATAATGAAGTCTAATGTTATAATATAAATAAATAAATACTTAACTTGTGTCAATAAAACAAATGTTATTTTAGATACCACTCACTATGTGTGGATACCGAACAAATAAGTGTCATAGTCAGAGTCGTTCATTTCAATTCAAGATAAACTATTTTATCCAATTTTAAATGTTATAGAAGCTGGATTTGCAATAAAACAAATTCTCTTGGAAAATATATATAGACACATATAAATTTTAATATAAATAGCAAAAATATACGCCAAATAATTTTAGTTCCATATCTCTATACATTTATTAGAATTAGGTAAAAAAATAGTATAATTCAGTAATTACATTTTAAGTTTTAATTATTTGATTTACACGTGTATTTTTTTTAAACGTCAATGTTGAAGGTATGTAGTTTATCTAAACAATTTTATGCAGGGATGTATTATAAATTGACGATTATACACAAATTTATATGTCACAAACGTATTTTTATAGCACACGGACCTCTTTATTCGCACGGACCAAAGAAGAACTTCAAAAAGAAGCTGAAAATAAATTTAGGATAATAGTAGTTTATTTAACGAGTTCCTGTGTAAATTGGACGCTTTTCTTCCCAAGAGGACATTTTAAAAAGTCCTCGAGGGAAAAAAGCGTCCAATTTAGACAGGAACGAGTTCAATACAACATTTTATTGCTCGAACAGAGACTAGTAAGCTCACAAAGTCTCAAAATCTTTCAAAAATAATTTGACGTTTATGTTGACAAGTGTGTCAAAACTGTCAATGACGGTTTACAATAGCAAAATATTAAAATTTATGACAGTTAAGAACAATAAACTATTTTTTGTCCGTCGTAGATACAGCGCTGAGCTGCATAGAGAATAGATTCAATGAACTTGAATTTTTTTCCGAATATTTTGGATTTCTTTTCGATCCTTCCAAGCTTTCAAATTTAAAAGACTGAGAACTTAAAGACTTGGATGCAGAGGACCTTTTTTCAGAGTTAAAATTATTTAGATACACTGTTCAACCATCTATAACAAACGCACTAGGCGCGTTAAAGATTTTGGCACCCATAAAAGAGTCATACCCTAATTTAACAACGGCCTATCGGATTATGCTAACAATTCCTGTAACAGTTGCGTCGGGGGAAAGGACCTTTTCGATTTTGAAATTAATAAAAAATTATCTTCGGTCAACGCAGGAGCGTCTTAACGGATTGGCTACGTTATCAATAGAATGTGAAACAGCGAAAAAGTTAGATATGAATAATTTAATCAGTGCTTTTGCTTTTGTACCCTTTAAGTAAATAGGGAGCTCTAAGAAACCGTAAGGATTATATTTTCGTAAAAAGAAATCACTTGCTTTAAAGACTGTTTTTACTTCTTATTTCTCCTACGAAGTGTCTTTTCAGATCATTTTTACCGATGGAACTAGTTAATGTGCTTTGGCTGTCGTTATTTGTAGTCGACTAGTCTATGAAAAAATGAGTTGTAGAATACGGTAATGTAAATATGTAAACGAAAATTGTGTATGGGCGTTTGAATAAGAAAACACGTCAAGCCGGTCAAGCATATGCCCTATGCTTTTATGTATTATGGGTACGTAAGTTTATGCCAAATGATTAAATTATCCCTGTTTCCATATTTTATTTTATTGCCCAATTGTTCCTTTTGATTGATCAGATACGTGCTTCCTGTCTCCTGTGAGGATATATAAAGCTTATTTTAAGAGTTGTTCGAAAACCAAAAATTGAATAAAATGAGATCTTAAATAAGCTTTGATTTGTATTTTTTTTTAATTCCTTTTCCGTTCCAAATTTGCTTTTATAGCATTTTCTTCCTCGACAAATTGATTCCCCCCCCCCTTCCACCCGGCAAATTATACGTAATAGGGCCCCGCGCATTTTTTCGCGACAGGTCCCGCTAACCCTCGGGACGGCGCTGTGTGGGGATATATCTACATTTTTATAAATGTCGTCTCAACTGTTGTTACCGATTTTTTCTATTGAAAATCAATATTTTTCTCCTTCTGTATTTTCGGTTCTTTTTTACCTGTTTGCTACGCTGATAGGAGGCGCAATTAATTCATTTTTTTTAAGTACTGGTTGCTAAGAAATATAAAACTAATTAAGCGTTTGTTATTGCTTGTACGAATATGATGTAAAGTGTCTTGTAAATAAATTCTATAAAAATTCAACAATTCTTCATTACAAACGAAGTGCATGCAAGAATTGCACAGTGCAAAGAAAATACCGAAGCAGCGCCATCGAAGGCAATTTCTATTTACAAAACTAACTGTCTTAATTTTACTATTTTCGAAATAACAAGTAAAAATGGATTCTGCTACTTCTGGCATGAAGGTATTGCAATGAGAGGAGCAAATGAAATTGCCACATGCCTTTTAGATTATCTATCCAGTTTGCCTGCCGGAAAAGATGTTATTTTCAATTCCGATAACTGTGTCGATCAAAATAAAAATAAAATTGTTATCTCGGTGTATTTATATGCCATTAATAAGATGCAATTGAAGAGTATCACTCATAAATTTTTAACTGTAGGTCACGCTCAAAATGAGGGTGACTCGATGCATTCAGTTATTGAGAAAGCCAAAAAAAAATGCTAAGAAGTGAGCCTATCTATGTTCCGTCCCAATGGCCACCATTGATCAGGGCAGCTAAAAAAGAAGGCAAGCCTTAGAAAGTTAGACAATTAGCTACCGACGAATTCATGGATTTTAAAAGCATGGCAAACGGTTTTGGTCAAAAATTTTCCAAAAATTCTGAAAATGAAAAAGTTGTATAGAGCGATATTCACGTTTTCAGAGTTGAAAAAGACTTTCCTAACACGATTTTTTATAAAACAGGCTTCGATTCTAACCTCTATAAAAAAATTGACTTATCGTCTCGTCGTTCATACAATTTAAGTGAATTTGTTCTACAAAAAGCATATTCCACACATCCAGTATTAAGAGACAAGACAAAAGAACACCTTTTAGAGTTGTGCGGTAAGAACCTAATAGCAAAAGCTCATCTTTATTATTATAGTTATTATTATTATATTTTCTTATATTTTTATTATAGTTTGTTATATTTTTATATCTAGATTACTTACTAAGAAGTTTTAGTTTGGAATAATAGTAATTATTAATGTTTATTTATAAAAACTTAGCGTTATTACGTTTATGACTTAAAATGTCTAAAATTCAGCACGGTATAGTCTTCTGACAATAAGAACATTACATTTTATTGTTAGTTATGGCTGTTGGGTGATAATAATATTTTAGTGCAATATCGCCATATATTACAAAAGTCCTCAGATTAAATCATGTTCGGTTTTTCATCATAGTATTTAGAAACTAATTTGCCTGTACTATTAACTGCTTGAATTTGAATTAAATATCCTGGAAAACAACAATAATATCAACAAAACGTTTCAAACCACTTTCTTAATTTGCGTCTCCTATAAAATGTGGAAATTTGCGGTTACGGTAATAATGAATTGGGTGTACGATATACATAATTTAGCCCAGTCCGTTAGTACTCAAGAAGAAATCTCACAATTTTTTTACGTTTCTAAAATATAACGTGGTTAAAATATGCATTCTTAATAAATCCCTTACAGGTCTGTTGTTTCAACCCTAAATAGAATATACCTAAAATACTGTAACCAAACACACATTTGAGTTTCACCAAGCTTTAGAAAAGGTTATAATACACAATGAAACACAAACATATATTTAATGTTTTATACAAAAGATTACAAAACAAAGTAAAAATTTATTGCAACACGATGCCGTTACGGGATTTGAGTAAATATGCTAAGAGATTTAAATCTTTACGTTTTGCAATTTCTCTCATGAGAAAACTAAAGGGTTACTTAGTCTAATTTTCATTATGCTATCGTATGATAAAAGATATTTTTTACTGTTTCATTTTACTTACATTTCTTCAACAATGCAGTTATTATCTCGCACTTTAATTAAGAATAACTTCGTTTTTTGTACTAATGTATATGGATTACACGTAAAACTGTCTGTATTAGAACACCAGACAAAGAATGAGAAAATGTATTTTTAGATTGTGAGACATTGTAATATTTTTTGTCTTTTCTATTTGTAACCATCATTAAGAAACGAATATAAAAAGAATTATTGAACGTCTTATACATAAGCTAACATGCATTTATGAGAACATATCAGTTTTAGCTATAAATGTGGAAACACAAGTTTTCAGTAGTTTCTTTATATGATAAAACGTTACCAATCTGATCGCATATTCTGGTAACGCACTAGTCTACTTTACTAAGAAATTACTTCTAATTAAAAGTATTATAATAAAAGTTAGTCAGTATAACGATTCACCCTTCCCATGTCAAATTCTAATAGCTCTTGAAATTGTCTTTTAGTACATAACGGATTGATACTTTTTTTGCATATTCTTGACCTCATTAGACAAGAGTTGTTATAGTAGTTTGCTAAATATGTCAAAATAGCAAACAAAGCAAAATTCAGAAAGGTAAAAAATATGAAAAGCGTTGACTGCAGGAATGCAATTTTGAACTCAAATGACAAAAAAACAAAGGGAAGACTAAACAAGAAGGTAATTTGATCAAACAAATTTTCCCACTTTTAGGAACGCAGCAATCGACACAACGTTAGCCGTGATCGCGATCCGCTGTGTTTACTGCAACATCATTGGTCCTTCGAGCCGGATATATTCCAAAACAAGTTGTGTTTTGGTTTTATTGCTTACTGTTTTATAAATTAAAAATTTATTCGCATTTTGATTTATAACCGTCGCTTATTATTAAACGTAAAAGTTTGCAAAACAGCTAAATAATTTATTTATTATTAATAAAGATATTTTATTTCTAATTTGTTTTTGAAACGAAAATAATTTATTATAACTAATAAAATGCAAAAATAAAAGAAGTAGTGCAATTAATCGTTTAAAAGAAACCCATGAAATTGCACAAAGATTGTCTTCTGATGACACTCAAAAATCGATATTTATGGCCCGAGTAGACACTCAAGATGCTATTCGTACGCAAGTGAATAGTTTTTATTTTTCAATAAAAGTATTTTATCATAATTTATCTCCATTGCAAAGTGCGAATAGTTTAATGAATTCATCACTTTCCGGAGCAGTCGAGTCCAAAACTTAATAAAATATAGTTGCCTTAGTTTAACAGAAATTTTAAAGCATGGCCTGAGTTTTACGACCTGTTTAAATCGGTTATTCATAAAAACAATTCATTATCAATTATAGAGAAACCTTCTAATTTCAGTTATAGAAGAAACTTATAATTTAATTAAATCTTCACAATATTCCAGTGATGCAACACGCAACGACACTTCCGTAGAATATATTGAAGCGTTATGGCTCTTGGTTCAGTAGTATATCAATATTATTGTCGGAGGAGAAACTCATTGCTTCGAAGGTTGAGCCTTTTCAAATACGCTGGGCAGGTGTTAGAGGTCGCTTTATGTTTGACAAATTCACCTTTATGGCCAAAGCAAGCTGCGCATGTAGGGTCTTGATCCAAGTTGGGGCATGTCTTTGCTTCGTGCTTTTCAGCACAATAGCCGCACTGTAAATTGTTTCTACAGTCGGATGAGTGGTAGTCATATTTCTGATAGTTGAAACAGCGTGTAACTCGGATATGGTCATTGACCCAGTACTCATTCCACGTACACAAGACGCAATGCCAAAAGGTATAGTCAACTTTCGAGTCGATCTCAAGGATCCAATGGCAATCAGCTATGTCTCTAAGACGAAAGCGGAACTGAACTTTGAGGTGTTTATTGGCGAGATGAAGCACTTCATCGGAAGCGTCGCGGAAGTTCTGCGAGATGATAGCCTTTTTTACCTACTCAAGGAAGAAGTTTTAAGGAACGTCTAGGATAGAAATTTTAATGTTAAAAAAATAAATTAGTAGTTCAATTTCAATTCGCGAGTATGAAAATTTCTCGTCGAGTATGAAATTTGTCAGGAGAATTTCCCTACTCTTACGCCGAGACTGTCAAATTTTAAACAGCATTTTTACCTCATTTCCTTCTAGATCATTTACGAGTTTGGTACTTTTACGCCGGGGTTAACCTTTACCGTTAGATTGTTCCACGCTACTATCCTAATATGCAATTGCATTTGGAAGGTTGAGTCGGGGTGAGTGGTATACAATTTTCTTTATTGGGGGTTTAAATTGACTCTGCTAATTGTCTGTAGCGGATATTGGTAGCCACCGAATGTTCATTATTATCACCGAAGATAACTAGCAGGTGGCCTCGGTAGAAAATTTCCATGACGTCACATTATTGATAACGTCATTATCGTATCCACCGTCAAGGGTTGGAAACAGGCAGGACTATCCTTCTTTGGGAAGAATAATTACGACAAACACGGGAAATTCATGCTGTTAAGTCAAAAAGAAACGCTGCGCATTTGCGTTCTTAATGATTGGATGCTAAGGAAACCTTTTATTTATGTTAATATTAGATGCTCGTTTAGATTGGGTTTAATATTACTTGTTAGGTACATCAAGTACGGAGATGTCCGACTGAGGTAAAACATAACTGTGAGTATTACTACTTTAATTTCTTTCTTTGATTTGTACTTCGGTGGTCATGTCGTTTATGACCGTACGTGCATGTTAAGTTAACACAATTAATAATATTTTTGTGCTTCACGAACTTATAAGCTGTGCGCGTTGAGTCTCGAAGGGTTAAATTGTTTTGTTTGTCTACAATTTAAAGATTTGTAAATATAAATTCAGACGTTATGTTTATGTAACTGTTTAGACCGACAGGGTCAGCTTGTTGTACGGTGTGTTGCTCGCTATTCGGCGCAACTTCTAATTCATTCGACCTAAGTGTAAATATTGTCGAGAACTTACATTTATATACCTTTTTTATCTTCTGTGATATAATAAATATATACATTCAGTGTTATTACTTCTGTAGTGTTATTTATTGTTTTCCTGCTACGGATAGAGTTAGACGGTATCTCCCGAATTTAATTTTTCATCGTCTTGGCGCTTTTTTTTAGATTCACGTTATCACACATAACAAAGCCTGCGATCCCTCTCCGAAGAAACTGTGCTAGCGGTTGCTTGGTTTTGTTATGAGAAGATCAGCGTAACAATTTATTTTTGGCGAATCAACTCAAGAAGCCTGAGTTTCTCGTAACAAAATTTGAAGGCCGGCTTTATCGAGGATGGCTGCAGGTATTTTTACTCCCTGGCTTTCTTCGACAAAAGTGGAATGAGAAAGTGCAAAGTCAGCACTAAACAAACTGTTTAAAGATATTAATAAGAACGTTGATTTAAGTTGTTTGGAATTTGTTGTTGAGCAAAAAGAAACAACTGTGTCAACCTTCTTGATAGTTACGTAAAATTTCCATTATAATGGAAGAGGTTATACTGTGGTTTTTGATAAGTACACTGGCAAAACAAAGAGCACAAAAGCAGTTGAATAGAGTCGTCGATATCGGTTCAGGAAATGTGTGGGCATCAATATCAGTTTGGAAAGTAAAATTAAAGTCAAACAATTTTCTTTACAACTTTCATAATAAGAGTTACCTGATATACCTGCTGAGGACGCAACTTCAGAAAAATTGAATAAATATGTTCTAGGCTTCAGGTGATGCTGACGTTGATATTGTGAAAACAGCTATCAACAGATCGCAAAATTCCTCGGTAGCTGTTATTGGAAATGACGTTGATTTGGCTGATCTCTTGGTAGTCAAAACCCTAACTGATCGTGACATTCTGCTAGTAAAACCTGGAAGAGGGTAGCAACGCCCATTTGTTATTCTGACATACATTCACAGACTGCGACTAAAAATGTATCAGAAGTCCAACAACATTCAGCTGAGATGTTTGTTAGCGGTTGTTTTTCCTTGACTCCATCGAAATAACTGAGGTAATAAGTACTCCATCATGGTATGGCGCTGTAGCCACAGAAAAATCCCTCAACCAGTTCCATTACAAATCATTTATAAAGGCAGCTTTAAAAATAAAGCCTAATCACTATTCTCTCCAACTGAAGCAGTATGTTTTCCGGATATGCCATAAAGTACAGCTGTATTTAAGGAAGGAACCTAATGGCGAGGCGCCGAATTGGAATTGGGGAGAAGGAATGAGCAACTACTTCCGAAACTCTCAGAGTTGGATGCTGCTCCTAATGAAATCTTGAAGATGACTTTTACCGATGCACAAAAAGATGTGACAGTGGCAGGTGTGATTGTAAAAAAGTATCTATAAACTGCTTTGGCGCATGCTCGCATTCTAAGAGCAGTTTGAACAATGGAGTCTGAATAATAATTCATAAAGAAGGTAAAATCAAAAAATATTAATAATAAAATAAATAACAAATGTATTTTGTTTTATATACTTATTTCTGTTTTATATAGGTTTTATATTCGAACCCAGATCGAACAACATCGGAATCTCCTTTTCAATGACAAAATTCAGTCGCTAAATTCACAAGACCTAAGCGTCTGGCAAATGACCAAAATCCTTAAAAACAGGAATAATCCTCCCATGCCCGCCATTCACTGTCCCCGAGGTCTGGTCTTCACGGATCTAGACAAAGCCGAAGCTTTAGCTGACACGCTCGAACTCCAATTCAAAGCAAACCATCCGGACGACGAAGACTTCCGTAGCATGAACGCCATCCACCGCGAAGTCAGAAGCATCCTGACAGCAAATTCAAACGAGCCCATCAGGCACACCTCCCCCAAAGTAATCGAAGCGGAAATCAAAATTCTCAAACCGCGCAAGGCTCCCGGGAACGTTGGCATAGCTACCTTAACCGCGATTTTCACCGCTTGCCTAAGACTCCGTCACTTTCCACATCAGTGGAAAACCGCGGACGTCGTAGTCATTCTTAAACCCGGAAAAGATCACGTCATGCCGCAAAACTACCGTCCAATTAGCTTACTTCCGACGCTCGGTAAGCTATTGGAAAGAATAATCCTAACCCGATTACAGGAACAGGTCGACATTAACCAAATTATCCCACAAGAACAGTTCGGTTTTCGTAAAAAACATTCAACGGTCCACCAAGCCCTCCGCGTCGTTGAGCAGATCACCGACGGTTTCAACCACCGCGACGTCACCGGCGGCGTTTTTCTCGACATCGAGAAGGCGTTCGACAAGGTCTGGCATCGCGGTCTGCTCTACAAGATGCACCGTCTAGGCATCGACGTTCCCATGGTACAACTCATCGGCTTCTTCCTCAATCGACGTTCGTTAGCGATCAAACTTCGCACCGCCCTTCGCGCGTCCCTCAACGATCTACGCTATCCCCACTTCTATACAACATCTTCACCGCAGACGTTCCAAAAATCGACGGACTCGCCTACACTTTTTACGCCGACGACACGGCCGTTTTAGCAACATCCCGCTAGCCCGCTCAAGCCGAGAGGAATCTTCAAATGGGTCTCACCTCACTCGGCAACTGGTACGACGACTGGCGAATAAAAGTCAATCCGACGAAAAGCGCCGCCGTTCTCTTCAACCGAAGAAACATCGAACCCGCAAGTCGCCTCCACATCAAAGGCAACGACGTCCCCTGGGTGAACGAGACTAAATATCTCGGCTTCACCTTAGACAAGAAATTGCTATGGAAATCCCACATCATCCAGAAGCTCGCCTATTCGAACGGCCTACTGGTTCAGTTATATCCGATGTTGTGCCGCAACAGCCGCCTCAGCATCGACAACAAACTTCTCATCTATAAGACGATCATTGGCCCTGCCACGACGCGCGACGTACGCAGCACAAGTATGGTTCTACGCTGCCAAAACTCACACCACCAGGATCCAATTCTTCCAAAACAAGATCCTCAGAATGATTGCTGACGCCCCCTGGTTCGTCTGAACAGACCGGCTCCATCAGGAACTCGACATCCCGAAGATCGCAGATTTCGTCCGCCAACCCGCAGCTGCGCTCCATGCAGACCTCGCGGCCCATCCCAATCCCCTCGTCCGGCGGCTTTGGGACTACGACAAAGATGGCATGCCTAGGCACAAGCGGCCTAAGTATGTCATCCTAGATTAAGTTTAGAATGAAATGTACAACCCAGCGGAAAAGTTTGAAACCAAAGAGGTAACTCGGAGGTGGAAAACCGATCCAATTAAATTAAATTATCCAATTTAAGCAGATTATGTTATCACTTAGGATTAAGCTATAAAAATTGTAAAATTGAAGTAGCAAATAAACATGTATGTAATTGAATTAATTAAATTAATCGATATTTGAGTTCAGTTCAGTTTGTTCAATTTCAAAACGACTTATGATCGTATTTATCGTTCCTGTCACTTTTTACTTGAGAAGTTCTGGATAGTCTCGGTTACGCAGTAATTCGAGTGCGACACCGAGTATACGGATGTGCGTTATTTCTTAAAAACACGGGTTTTTCAATTGACTTATTTAGTGTAGTATAGTTATTGTTTAGGTTTTAATTGTTAGTGTTCATAATAATTATTCTTGACACGGTAGTTACAACTACATTTGTGAGAGTGTTCAATAAATCTATTAACCAACCTCCAACAAGTATATATATAAAATTGAAGTAAATTTAATGCTCTACAACTTTGTCTTTGACAATTTTTCAGAGAAACGGTCGTGGCAGGCACTAAAAGCAAATCTTTGACAAAAATGGAGGTAAAAACGCTTTTTTTCAAAAATTATCGATTTTTAATAACGTATGTATATCTTAAAAACAGTTGGAAGTTTAGATAATATGATGGAATAGTATATTAAAACACAAGTTACAGAATGAACGCGCTTCAATCAAAAGACCGGGTTTCACACACGAGTCGCGCAGCGGCAAGTTTACGAAACGTATTCTATGACGTGTGTTTTATACTGTTGTCTTTATTTCGATTCAATTTTAATATATTCCGTATAATTTTAATTTTTAAACAATACTGGAAAACTTTAGTATTTTACTGAATTGGCAACGCTTTTTGAAATTTATGTATTGTTCTTATACAGATTTTAGTATAAGTATCCGTATTGTTATTTCGAAATAGAGAATAGTATATGAAAACAAAAGTTACAGAATGAACGCGCTTCAATCACCAGACCGGGTTTCATACATGAGCCGCGCAGCGACGAGTTTATGAAACTGTAGAGTGATTGAAACGTATTCTATGACGTGTGTTTTATACTATTTTCTCTATTTTGATTCAATTTTAATATTTACTGTATAATTTTAATTTTAAAACAACATTGGGTTTTTTTTTGTATTTTATTGAATTGGCAACATTTACACTTTGACATATTGAAGTTTATGTCTTAACCTAAAATCGCATACCAAAGGACCTGTTTATACCTTTATAAGTAAATATCTTTGAACAATTTTATAGGAAATGTAATTAGCTTTCATTTTTATTTAGAACATATTGATCTAGAGTCCACCGTTTCCGAGATATAATCGAAAAGTCCAAAAAGGGGATTTGATAATTTGCCTATTTCGTTTTCGAATGTCAACAAGTAACAGTCATTACTGAGTCTAACATATTTTACAATTTTGTTTTTTAAATTTTTATTTTAATAGAGTAGACTACTTAGTTTATTTTATATATTCTTATCTTGATAAAAGAATTTTGATTTTTATCCTAACATGACATGTATGTAACATTAAACAATTAATTTAAAATTGTTAGTATTTATACTTTTTGAAACTATCTCAAAAATATTGTATGCAATTCAAGTAAAAAATTCGCTGCAGCTTTTTAAAACACTTTTTGTAGTAATAGCATAATAAAATTCAAATGCGCAATACTTTATTTGACTAAAATGTTTTACAGAACTAAATTCAAAATTCTGAACACGTATTTGCAGGATCGTTTACGCTTTTGTAGGGCACTGTATTATAGTGTTTTAAAATGTTACTTTATCCATACCAATTTGCATCAAAGGCTAAAATTAACGAATTTTTGGTTGCATTAGAATAAGCCGACAATGTACCATAGCGGCATAATTTCTTTTTAAAAGTATTAAAAACAGTGGTTTATAGCAATTTTTAAAATTGACTTTTAATTTGTGAGTGTTTTGTACTTTTAAAATATGAATAAGTCTAAATTTGAATATTTACGTAAGTACAAATCCGTTGGCCTCATTTGTGAAATTGCAGTGAACAAATAACTTAAATCACAATTATTTATTTTGATAAATGTAGCAATCAAAACAGTTATTAAAATATTACTGTTGACAAATACACGAACAAAGAAAGTTATTTCTTATTCATGAATAACGGTTCATTACAAAGAAGATAAAGTTTGTCAAGTTCCTCCAATTTAATAAAGGGTTGTTATCTTCAGAGATAGACCGTGAATCTTAACACTTTAAATATTCGTTTTATTTGATTTATAGTAAGACGGTTGTGATGACATTTCTTTTATTTAAGTTTCTATACAGAGTTTACACTTTCTGAATTAAGGATTTCTAACGAATTTATGGTAAACGTGTAAAAAGTGAATTTCACTGTTTCTAATAACAAAAACAAAAAAAAAAATTTAATTTTTGATTAGAAATTATTTAAACAATTGCTCTCCTTTAATATTGACACTGATGAATTTAAAAACGACGTATCAACTTAAATAATAACAAAATAAATTGAAATACAATGGGGTACGTGTAGTGGTTTAACTAATTGAAAATATTTTAAATAACTGAAAAATGAAAAACAACAATGCAAAACAAAACTTCAGTAGCAAGAAAGGTCCTAGAAACATAAAATATTAAGAACAGAAATAGCAACCCTTATCGCCCAATGAGTCAATCAATCCCAAAGACCAAGTCACAACAAGTGGATAACACGATATTATTAAAACTGCTCTGATTCAAACTGTGGAGACATTAACAGAAGGAGAATCTACTTTCAGAGTTTTAGGGTGAATTTAAAAATGTGCTTTCTCATGGTGTCCTGCGTCGATCAGTTCAAAAAAAATTAGTCGGTGCGGACCAAAAAAAATCCCTGGCAAAGTAAAAAACTTGGTAATGCCAAAACCAACTGGGACCATGGTATGGGTTGCGGGATCCGTCATGTAACCAGAAATCGTATTAAAGCTTTTTAAGGTGTAAAATATAAAACCTAGAGATTTCTAAATTATAGAAAAATTAAAAAAAAAACAACTTATTCTTCTCATGAATGAAATACAGAGTCTCGGCAGCAGACCTCGCCTAAATCTTTCTTTAATCTTGTTTAGACGTCTAAAAAAAGAAACAGTAGATAAATATCTTCAAAGAAACCAACCAGGTGGACAAAGAAGACATCTGAGCCTTTAGGTACGGACAGTCTTACAGATAAACTTACATCACTGTGAAACAGCCTTAGTTTGAGCACTTTGTAAAAATGAAAAATGTTCTCCCCAAGTAATAAGATGAAGTGTGCCTAGGAACTTATCAACCCAGAAGGACCCAGACAAAAAGTTTAGTCTTGACATATTTTATGCTTAAGATGGAAAAAAAGAAACCCAAGAAATTTTACTAGACGTTTGCTTACATAAAGATGAACTATTTGATAACACTACTTTAGACGTCATCTAGAAAAATGTCAAAAAAAGTTTTTTGTTTCTTAGTGGAATAGACCAGTTGGCAGAAAAATTACAAACTCGTTGGAAATGTAACTAAAAAGTTATCGCCTCTATTGTAAAGTCTGGTAGTAGACAATCTTCTATGGAAACTTGAAGAAAACAGAGTACATATAGAATACTATACAGATGATATCACTATATTAATATGTGGCAAGTTTAAGAGAGTAGTTTCAAAACTTATGAATTAAGTTTTAACAATAGTAAAAAATTGGTCCAGGTTAAGAAAGGTTTGCGAAAACAACAGTAGAAGCAGGAGCAGAAAAACAACCAAGAAGTTTACTGGAATTTTATAACACTGCACACGAAAAGATGTCAAAAATCAAACAGTTGTTCGGGTTTTAGCAGAATGAACCAGTTGGTAAAAAAATCACAAACTAGCTGGGAAATGTAACTAAAAAATTATCGCCTTTATTGGGAAGTTTAGTAGTAGACAATTTCTTATGGAAACTTGAACAGAACAGAGTACATTAAAAAAGGATTTACAGATGATATCACTATTTTAGGAAAGTAGTTTCAAATTTTATGCAACAAAAAAAAACAAAAAACAAAAAAATAGTGAAAAATTGGTGCACGGCAGAGGGACTGTACAAAGTAGTGTTTCTTTCAGGTACTTCTCGGGGGCATTGCCTTCCCGTACCAATTCTAACGCCCTGGTAAGTATATACTTTTCTAAATTACGCTACATTATTTTAGGTTTCCTCTGTTAAATTAACAGAAACGTTGTAAAAACATATGTTTTAAAGCTTTGTTAAAATCTAAGAAAATTGTTTAAATGTTGTTCGTTTCGTTAACTTTGTTTAACAGATTCATTTCTATGTTATGTTAAAAGTGTTTTAGTATAATGTTTGCACCGTAAAAGATTTATTCTCGGAACACCTACTTCCTGCTACATTGGGGAGGGTTTGCTGTCTCTTCAAAAAGTTTTAACATCTTAGTTCGATGAAAGAAAAATCATCTATCCTGTTAGGATGATATAGGTCGGACATCATCTAATGTTATGTGCGCACAACGAGGCTTTCATTTCTAATTATTCATACGCACCCATGCGGGTATTGGGAGTAGTGTATTTACTACTTTCGTGAATTGGTAGTATTGGGGTAAGCGTTGTTTTCTGTGTTTGTGATTTAATTTAATTCTTCCGTAATTGTCATTATCCGGTTTTGGACACCCACGCGCGTTTCAGCGATGTGGAAATAGTAAAACTGGTTCATTTATTGGGAAAACTTCCATGATAACGTCACGTCACTTGAGTTAAAGATATTGAGTATTGGATTAAATTTTAACCGTGTTGGAGGATCCACTTAATGCAATAATATAATTAATTTGAAGGAAATTTGGCGCATTTGATTTGTTTTTATTAATCGTATAAACCAAGGGAAATGTACTTGTGATAACATTGTATGTACGTGTTTGTTAGATTTCAGCTAACTTTAGGAAATTTTGTGAAAGTGCTGCTAGCTAGTTGCATGCTTCTAAGGATAACTAAACTGTAATTTTTTTAATTTTAATTCTTTGTATTTACCCTAACAGTCGATTGCACGTACGACTGGACGTGCATAGTAGGTTGTTATCACAATTAACTATACAATTGTTTTTCTGTGTATTACATATTATTAAACGGCGCGCTCTGGTTCTCTGAATCATCGAGATTTGCATATTTCTGTTATCAGTTACAAATGTAAATTTATTTCTTTTCGGAATGTAAAAGTTAGGCCCACAAATTTAATTTGTTGTACTACGTATTGCCCAACCGAAGGGGGCGTATTTTAACTAATATTGTCTGTTATATTTACCTACGTTCTAGCGTTTGATCGCACCTATGTTAATTTATCTTCTTTACAAACTTTTTTGTCTGTGATAAAATAAATATAGTCGTTGTTACAACTTCTGTTTTGTCATTTCATCTATTACAACTTTGGGTAGATTTAAACGGTGTCTCCCATCCTAACAGGTTAAGCGCTATGGCGAACACTAGTGTCTGCTGCTTAAACCTCTGAGCAGGCCGTCGCGGACAACCGTGTCCGTTAGAAATATCTAACTTTATATTTACCTCCTGGCCTGAAGGTTACAATTACGGCGATTTCTCTTAAGATAGTGTCCGCTTGGCCCTGGCGCGTCGATCGCTGCAACCAGGTTCTCAGTATTAGTTATTCTTTCTAATTAAGATTCAATTTTGATTCATAGTGTTATTTGTTTGTGCAAAAATTAAATATAAGAGTAGGTTAATGATAAATAAAAATCATTTTATGTATACACAGTGTGTTTTAAAATAGTGTAATACAAATTTCTTATAAACGTACATTGCCCGCTGCGACTACTGGGCCATAGCGGACTCCCACAGGAAAAAATAATAAACATGCCATAGCGCTTAACTTGTTAATCTTTCATCGTTTTGACGACTTTTTAACTTGTTTTATAATTTAGCACCAACAAGCTTACGATTCACTTTCCAAATCAAACTGAGTTAGTCGCTGCTTTTTTAAGTTACATAATAATTCTCGTAAGATCTCTTAAGTTTCAGTTATTCAAAATGAGGAGAACAATAAACTCTTATTTTTATGCGGCACCGGCAGTACCTAATAAAAAATGTTCCATTCTCATCTTTAGAAAAAAAAAGGAAAACTAGAAACACATGAACACCCTTCAGTTCACACTGCAAGCGACAAGCTCTCAAAAAACCTATCCACGCTCAACTTGTTCAACAAAGTGCAAGAGACGTAAACAGAAAATGCTTACAAAATTATTTAATGAGGCTTGTACTTTTTGATAAACTAAAGATCTAAATATGAGAGTTTAATCGAAAGTATACTTGATAAACTCAATGATGACTTTAGTACATGGAGGAAAACAATTCAAGTTACAGTAGCAAAGACACAGCTTGTCAACTACTAGTAGGTATTGACAAAGTTTTAAAAATAAAGTAAAAGAAACATTAAAAAATAAAAAGTTTAAGTGTTGAGTATAATCAGGGTTGTTGAAAGTTCCCGTTGAGAAGTTGTTGACAATTGCTAATGAAAAAGCAATGGCAGATGCTATTGACAAGGAACGTTTTATTGTTCTAGCGCCGTCTTTCTCTAACATTAAGAAAGCATATTCATGTCGTAGAATTACGTGAATAATTTATTGTTTTTGTAGGTGTTACGAAATTCTCATTTAAATAATGAAACCAAAAGAGAAAGAGAACGTTTGTCTATCTCTGTAGGCGTTTAAACTTCTAATACAAAAACTTGTGCTTGTCATCGACTTTTTAAAAGATTTTTTCAATAAAGTGGACGCAGATGATGTAGATTGCAGGATCTAGTCATTAATTAAATAATTCACGGTAAGTAAAATTGAAATGAAAAAATACCCGATTCTATTTTAGTAAGTTTTAGCATGGAGGTTATGTTTATGATTTGGGAAGGATTTGGGCAACTCAATGGGGCAACCAACAAACACGTAAACTTATAAATGCTGTTGAAGGCATAATGATATGAATGTTATGGTAAGATACAGTTAATATAAAAATACTTTGAAGAATACCAATAGTTATTATTAGAAAAAGAAATTATTTCAAATTGGATGCAAATCAACAAAGGAGCCAACGTTATGTGCAGAATTCTTAAGAATAAAATAGCTTATTTTTGTAGTCGTGGAAGGGATGAAACGAAAAACGGATTTTAAAGTCTTATATTTGAGAGAATTCATATTTCGTAAGTGTTGTAACACATTTGTATCCTTAAATAATTAGCTTTCTTATTTACTTTTAGAAGTTCTTCGTTATAAAGCATCATCGAAAGAAGCAACCAAGTCAGATATTATGTTAAAATTTATTTAGTTCAAATTAAGCTTAGGAAGCTAAGAAAAAAATGTATAGTAACATTAATGATTAACTATAATTTGAAATACGTATCAATCAAATGTATAAGTAACAAGCATAAATACAACATGTCCTACAAATATATGTAGTATGTACAACATTTATTAAATATTTTAATGCACAATATATATTTGTTTTTCACTTAGGAGAGGCAAGAAAACCACTTTATGCTATTTTTAAGGCTACGTTTCGTGCTGCACGTGAGCACTTCATCAGGCCAACAAATAGATTACAGTGGCACTATCCAACAACTCCTGAACATAGGCACTACGCTAACTTATACTCGAAAAAATATCAATAAAGGAAACATGAAATTGTCAATCAATAAAATTTAAATATAACCAGGGACATGAAACGTTCACAAACACTTGATAAAATGATTCATTTTGTCAAGTGTTTGAGAAAATGCGAAATTTGATTCATGTTCTGTGTGTACTGTCTCTGTCTTAATGCCAACTGAATCGCCAAGAATTACTCGAGAAAAACAATTAAGTGCGACACCAAATGAAATAGATTTACATCGATGGAGTGATCGAGATTACCTTATGTTAAACGAAATACTGTACTGTTATCCGTCTGATAGCGACAGTGAAGAGGCTCGATTGGTTTTGCCTTTTTCAGAAATGGCAAGTATTCTGGCTGGTCATTATGGTGTGGATAAAACGTATACTAAAACTGTCGCTAAGTACTATTGGCCATCTGGACTATTACAAACTTCGGTGTTGGCGCAGAGGTTCGAAAACTTAGCTATGGATTTGGTGGACCTCTTCCATAGACGGAAGTAGGGGAACGTTGGATATTTTCAGTCGAGGATACGGCGACAAAATGGATGAAGTTTTTCCCATTAAAACAAGCAACCGCCGAAGCCGGCGCAAAATGCTTTATCGATGAGATCATTCTAAGATATGGAACCCCTCGTTGAGATATCAGCGATCATGGTAGTTAATTTGTTGGGAGGGTAATGCAGCAAGTTACCTCCCTCCCTCCTTTATATGACTCGTCTTCAAATCCTGAAGAGTAACGAAACTGAGATCTGAAGATACAGTTATCTATTATTGTGGGAAAGGAACATACGAAATGGAAGGAAGTATTGCTTTCGGTACGATTCGCAATGAACAGCAGCAAGCATTTGTCTACGCGTTATAGTTCTGCCTATTTGAGTTTTGGACCGGAACTAAAGAGCCCTAGTGACTCAAACGCGACTTGCGCACTGTACTAGAAAACTAAAATTTAATACCAGAGATTACACCATATCTCCAGACGATCGAGAAAACTTTGTACAATGTTCGGGAAAGACATGTAGTAGCACAAAACAAAAATAAAAAATATGTTGATAAGCACCGCCGAGACATAGGTAGAACTCGAACAGAATCGAGCAACAGCATCGAACGAAAACAAACAATTTCGAACGTTTGACATATACTCTAACAGAAACAAGCACAAGAAATCTGTGAGAACATCTATTAACATAACCGCAAAATTTAAAATAAAAACAATAAAACATAACCTTTTTTCCTTTTGAGAAATGAATACGAATAATCCGATGGAAAGTGATTCTAGTAGCAGTAGATCAGAAACAGTATTGCTTTATTATAATTCACGTAAAAAAAAATGTGGGTACGTCCAATATTTGTAGAAAGACGTCATTTGGGTGAATTTTGGACTCTGGTTCCTCAGTTAAAAAATGATTTGGAAAAATTCAGAAACTATTACAGAATGTCCCCCACTTGTTTGCAGTATATTCTGGACAATATTACACCGCTATCAAATATTGGTAGTACGAATTACAGGGAATCAATTAGCATTGAAGAGCGACTAACTGTAACTATTCGGTTTGTCAAATTTGCAATACATGATGTAGCAAATAATATATAATTTGCATTTAGGTATCTTGCAACTGGTGAATGTTTTAATTCAGCATCTTATAGATTTAGAATTAGCGCTAATCATCTAAGTGCAATAATAGAATAAACCTTAGATCTTATCTATACATCGTTGAGTAATATTTATTTGAAGTTTCCCACAAAAAACGTTTGGGTGAGAATTGCTGATGAATTCAGGGAAAAAAGGCACTTTCTAAATTGCATAGGAGCTTTAGACGGCAAGCATATTCGCATTAAAAAACCCAAACACTCCGGATCACTTTATTTTAATTATAAAGGATATTATTCTTATTATTACATTCTGGAGAATTAAATTTACCTGAAAAACTACCTTTAGATCATAATACTGTGCCTTTACCATTTGTAATCATTGCTGATGAAGCATTTCGTCTTTCAGAAAATTTACTAAAACCATTTCCTCGACGAGACTTAAATTATCAGAAGTAAATTTTCAATTATCGATTGTCTTATGCAAGGCAAATGGTAGAATGTACCCTTGGTATTTTGGTATCAAAATTCAGGATATTTGAAACTAGTATTTCAATCGCCCCTGAAAAAATTGATGCAATAATAAAAACTGCTTGTCTTTTGCATAACATTATTAGACAGCGTGATCAGCTTGATAATGATGCCCCCATTTCTGATCGAAAACTGAAACTTAATTTATCTCAGTTGCAGAGTTTGAGAGTTAACAGTGCTAACCAATCTACTCGAGAAGCTAGGCATATAAGGCAATGTTTTGCAGAACATTTTGTTGGCTCTGGGGCAGTAAGTTGGCAGGATGCAGCAATAAATAATACATAAATCAAACAAATTAATTAAAAACCTAAGTTAAGTTTGTATGTGTAATCTAAGAAATGCATTTATACCTAATTACGATTTATAAATCTTAAATATAATTAAGCAGAATTATCTTTTAGTAAGAACCTATTAAGACACGCTAACACACAACTGGCTTGATCTACTTGCGATAAGGATTCTGCATCTAATGCAATACTGGCAAAAAATAGTTGCATTGGTGACTTTTTGCTTGTTTCATTGCGCAATTTTTTGTTCTGTAGGTAGTCAAGCATACTTGTATCTACCTGGTCCTTTAAGGACATCTAGCCCGATGATTTTCTTTTGGGAGTAGTTTTATGTTGATTGTCAACAATGTCCAAATCATTGTCACTCTCAATTCTAATCAAGTCACCGTTCTCCTCGACTTCATAGGTTATAAGTGCAGGTGACGACGGATTGCTATCATTGGAAGCCATTGTCGATGCTGGTGAATTCGTTATGGTCGGTCTATCGTGCATATGCGGGTCTACAAACGATAATTCATCAAAATAAACCCATTTTTTTTCTTTCCTCCTGCAGAACCTGAAGGTGTGTATTCTCGTCGTATTCTACGGTAACTGCTTCGCAAAATATTCCACTTTTTAATACAATCTTTGGCTAAAATGTGCACAATAATTATAAATTACGAATGCTTAAATATAACAATTACCAGATTTATTTGAAAATTTATTTGAAATTGCATTCCAAATGTGGTCAACCGTATTACGGTTTGAGTGACCTGGCAATTGAGCATTGTAAAGCAGTTCATTGCTTTGGACCAAGCATATTAGCTTGTCAATTTCTTTAGGAGACTATGTATCTGCCATCTGTAAATAATTAAGCAAGCTTTATAACGTTTGTATGAATTGTACTTTACCTTGCGTAAATTTAAAAACTGCAGTGTGAAGGGTAAAAGTTGATTTTTAAGTATGTTAAGGATTAAGGCAATAATTGTGCTTTATTTATGGGCACAAGTAATTTGTAATTTGTGGGTTTTTAAGGTTAAGAATTAACAATTAAGATCGAAATCGAAATACAACCAACTGTTGCGTTTGCGAAGTATATCTTGCTTGATCAAACATCGAACGTATTTTGGACCCGTTCTAAATTTCAAACATTTTGCTTTTGCTTGTTCATTGTTGATTGATGATGTTCGATCCTATTCGAAGATGTTAATCTACAAATACATGTTTGCATTTTGCTTGTTTGCGTTTGATCGATGTGATCGATTCTGTCCGAGTTCCCCCATAGAGCTTTTCGAAGTTGGTGACCGGGTACTAGTTGACACCCATATCCTTAGCAAAGGATCGAATTAATTGAGTACTAAGCTTCCTCTAAAACGAGATGGACCATATCTTATAATTCAGAAGGTATTGCCTACATCTTATACACTCGCTGCTCCTGATCAACCCGACATTTTACTCGGAACCTACCATGTTTCTGCATGGACGCCTTTTGTAGAAGACAAAAGTGTCAATCCAGCGATATCTACCCCATGAGAAAGAGACCGACACCGTAAGGCTATAGTGGAGAATACGACGCTACCTTCTTCATATAAAGAAGACCTCGCCGAGCTCGCAAGATCAATTGCTGTGCATCATCAATTAATATATTGCAAATACCGTCCACTGTTGGATCCCACCCAAGACGGTAAATAGAATCCAAACGGGGAGTGGTAGTAGAGACACAACCCGAATTTGTAATATGCCTTATTCTATACATGTAGAATGTTAATGTTATGTTACCTACTTTAAAACAAAATAAAATACGTTACACCAATACGTTAGTGGGCATTCCGTACAAAAAACTCAATTTAATACCTAAATTGGGCATTAGTGTACAAAAATTTGACCAGCGGTTTACCCCTCGGACATGTATGACATGACGTAGGATTAGACTTAACTTTGGCAGTTGGAATAGGTTTAAGAAGTCAAATGTGTTTGGCATAGACTTCAAAAAGTAATTTCATGTAAGTAAATATTTTAAGATATAATTCTGTATAAAATTTTTAAAAAGTTTTTTAATCTCAGCTTCGATAAAATTAAACTTAAGAGTAAAAAAATTAAAAGCCGTAAAACAGCAATCCAAGGATGACATGTTTCCAATTAACCTTTCCAAAATTTATAATATTTATTTTAACAATGCGTTGATTTCACTTGTCGCAAATATTTTTAGAAGCAATTTATTGTAGTGTAAAGGTTAAACTAAGCTGGCCTTAAACACATTTTTTTCAACTTAAAAGTTTGGGTAATTTTAATATTGATAAACCTTTTATATTGTACTCACTCAAACCGTTGCTGAAATATTCTTTATGAAATAACCATAACATTTGCAATATAGTACCTATATGCTTTAATCGTCTTAACTCAGTTGCAAAATAATATAAGTTATGTAGCACGCCTGCGTCACTTCAAGCAATTATCTCAGTACAATGTACAGAAACAAGCGATAAACGTCATGGATTTGTATCATATACAAAATAATCTATAAAACTAACTCTTATAACTAAAATAGTAAATGTACATACCTCCAAGTCTTAAAAATTCACTTCTAATTAGTGCTTCTTGTTCTTTTGTATAAACCGGATTATAAAGAGACATACTTATTACTTTCACTTTAATCGACAGTTTATTAAAGACGCACTTTTATTGTAGAATAAAGCACGCTAAGTTTTTATAATAACGTAGTTCACATACGTCATGCATTATACAGATTAGATCTGATTTATAACTTCACGGTTTCCTATAATTATTATTGTCGGTATTGAAGTACGCGCTCAATGATATACTGATCGGTGTAACCTTGTTCGGTGTACTGCAAATATAGTACCATTTTTCTTATTTTGTTATCTGTACTTAATACTTAGTCGTCAATGCAAGTCAAGTCCGCGCCTAGCACTTTTGGCGCTCTTGTGCAAATTTAAAATAACGCCCCAAATTTGTATTATACGTTCATATGTGAGTACAGATACGGGTTAAGTTAGGTATTATTATCCACTATTGAAAAATAATTTTAAAAAGTATTTTCATAAATTTATTTTCATTTTTATATTTTACAAGTACAAGCCATAAGCCATACAAGTATTTTTTCATTGAGGTACATAACATAATTATAAACTTATAGAAAACAAAAATATATTCTAACAGTATTACAACTCAAAATTTTTGTATTTTAGTTTCAAATGTAATATATGATACAAAAGCACAAAAAATAAAAAAATATTTAAAACATTAAAAATACTCGTTTATATATCACAGGACGAAACTGATCGACAAATAAAAACAAAACAATATATTATTTTAATAATGCAACATGTCACCTTTTAAAGGTTAATATCCAGGTATTAGGTATTGTTATTAATATTTTAGCTAAGTGAATTGAGCTTTCCGTGCTTTAATTTTTGCAAATTGTTTAATTAAATCTTCGGTGTCTAATTCTTTTAGATGGTCCGTTTCTATTGATAGCAAGATTACTGAGTCGGTTTTACCCCATGGTCGATCTTAAATATTTTTTTATTATTTTCAGTTTTGAAAAAGATCGTGCTGCGGTAGCAACAGAAACCGGCATTGTTTATAAAATACTTCGTATTATGCTCGTATTAGGAAAAAAATCCACTAAGTTGCTAATTGTTATATAGTTTAAAATTTCTTTTGGAGACGTAATAACTTTTTCCAAGTTCCACGGCAGTTAGGTATGTCTCGTTTATTGGGAGTTTTGTCGTTTAATAAATTTTCTACTTTTTGACATAATTCTAATTATCTAAAGTCGCCAATCTAACTTATGAGTGCAAAAGTTGTTTTTTAAAAATAATGAATGACAAAGATATGATTATTTGTTTTATATGTATGTGATGTCAAAATGCATAACTCATGTGCTATAAAAAGAAACATTGCTGAATCAAAAAATTTAAAATTTATATGTGATTTGTGTTTGACGGAATTCCCGGTGAAAAAACTGTCTTATAAGAACATAAATTCCGAAGAAAATGTTTCCAATGATGGATAATATGCTAAAGGTAATAGTACTGATAAAAAACTTGATGAACTTAATGCGATTGTTAAAACGTTACAATCTGAGGTAAATAACCTAAAATGTACAAACAAGAATGTAGCACCGTTTGATAAAAGCACAAGTGTAAATAAAATCCACAGATGGAACCGCGTGTATTAAACGATTGCAATAATAGTAAACAAACATATTTAAATTCTCTCAAAATCAACGATAATGATAATGTGACGGTACAACGTAGTACCTATGTCTGGAGCAGTTAAAAAATCATACGCGGCGTCTAGTAGTAATGCTAGTAATGTTGATAAAATAGCAGTTAGTAAACACGTGGAGGCAAATGAAGGAGATCAGTTAGTTCTTGCGCCACTAAGAATTAACGCATCTAACAAGTCAATTGAGGGAAAGGATAAATCCTAATCGTTCTCAAATTCAACAACAGTTGCTGTTGTAAACAAGAATGAAAATGATGGCTTTACTGTAGTCACTAAAAAGAGAAATAAGAAGAAAATGAATACTGTAAAGGGTGAAGTGGATGATTCAACCACACTTCAAGGCGTTGCGAAAATGGGTGAATTACACGTATATCGTTTACGCCCGGATACTACTGCAGAGCAACTAAAAAACTACCTGATCGAAAAAGGATTTCAAAATGTATACTGTGATTCACTAACATCTAAATACACAAAAGAATACGCTTCGTTTAGGTTATCTGCTCCAATGGAAGATATACCTAAACTTCGAGAATCTACAATTTGGCCACGTGGAGTTTGCGTAAATACGTTTTTTCACTGGATAAAAAGAAAAACAGCCTGGAGGGACAAATCTATCAAATAAATCAAACGTCTCACTAAATAATTGCAGGATTTTTCACATGAATGCACAGTCTCTACTAAATAAGACCCCACAGCTTAATTTACTGTTTATAAATATTTGGTCAATCAAACATAAATTCAACGTATTAGAAATTGTACTAACGAAATCATCGATTAAATATAACGTCGCATTAATTTGTGAGCATTGCCTAAATGATACCGAGGCAACAAGACTTAAATTACTAAATTTTATTCCTATAGCGTACTACTGTCGTCCAACAGCATACGGAGGGTCCATGATTTTGAGGGATAACTATAAAAGCGTAAATACTTTCAACAACATAAAAGACTTATCAGTTGCGGGGATTTGCAAAATCTGTGCCTGCGGAATGGCGAGTAGGGATATTATGATAAAAATATATCGACCACCAAGAGGCGATTTCGACCTGTTTATTGAAATCTTGAATAACGCACTATCAATGTCAATGACAAATAAGAATTAAATTATTTGTGGAGGTGATTGTAATTTACATTTTGAATCGCTGAATAATTAAGTGCGTACACTTACAGAACTTATGCTAAGTCACGGCCTATTCACCAAAGTAAATTTTAATACACGGTACAATCACTGTATCGATAATGTTTTTACTAACATAAGAGATGAATACTACACAATTCTCCCAGTAAACACTGCATTAAGTGACCACCTCGGTTTATCGAGAGTAAACTTCCCATTGATACAATATAATGATAATAAGAAGATTATGATAAGACCAATTCAATCAACTTCAGTTACATTTATGATGACTATCATTACAAAGAAAATTCGAGATCTTACTAGATCAAATCAAGCACGGAATACATCTGTACTTCCCGATGGTAACCTTATAACGTTCTTCATCCTCAGTCAAATGGTATGATAGCGAACTAAAGCAAATGAAATCTTTTGTCCAATTCCTAACCAAGCTAGCTCAGAAGTGACCTAGAAACACAGAAAAACAACTATCGAGCACAATATAGAAGTGCGCTGCGAAGTGCGCGCATTAAAACTAATGATAACTTAATTAAAACGTCGAATCATAAGAATAAAGCCGTGTGGCGAGTTGTAAACTCGTATAGACCTTGCGGGATAAGCTTCAACAACTGAATTGGAACCCCCCGACGAAGATCCTATTACGTTGATGCTGCAGTCTTTTGAAATAAAGGATGGCATTTCTTTTTGTTTCCAGAATGTCTCACAAATCGCAGTTAGAGATGCACTAGATGCGCTAAAACCAGGAAATGCTAAGGACTGTTAAGATATGTCAACTAACCTAATCAAACTAGTAAAAAATGTGCTAATCCCACACCTTACTTACCTGTACAATGCCTGCATAAGCAATGGAATACATAAAAAGGGGACTACTGACGACCCCAACAACTATCGTCCAATCTGTATGCTACCTATATTTGGCAAGGTGTTCGAGAAAATTTTATATCTACAACTCTACAATTATTTTGAGCAAAATAAGATATTCCACCAAAACCAACATGGCTTAAGGAAAAAAAATTCTACGATATCAGCTGTGATGCAACTACTAGAACAAAACTTAAAAGCATTTCATGCAAGAAATAATTTGTGCGCAGCATTCATTGATCTATCAAAAGCATTTGTTTGTGTTCATCAAGACATTCTTATTCGTAATTAATTATATCTGTATAACATTTAACCACATATCTGCAGACTGATATCATCTTATCTATCAAATCGCAGAACCTACGTTGCTATAAGGGAAACTGTTTCAAATGACATTGAAACAAACATAGGAGTGCCCCAGAGTTCAATTCTTGGACCACTGTTATTACAGATTTTTTTAAACGATTTTCCATCAATATTTAAAACCGACCAATCATTATTATATGCAGATCACACAACTATCATGTGTAGTGACAAAGACATTCAACGGTGTTTTTAATATAATCAACAATTACTAACCAAATCGATCTCCTGGTTCAAAAATAACAAATTAAAAGTCAATGATGAAAAAACTGAAAATGTGGTTTTTACGCTAAAGGCCCAAAACACACAGGATAATCTATCAAACCATGTCAAATTCCTGGGAATTTACGTTGACGCGCGTTTAACTTTTAAACATCATGGGGACTACGTTGCTAAAAAGTTACAAAAAGCTATTTTTTTTCTTCGTTGTTTGAAGCAGACGGTATCTTAAACAGTACTAAAAACTACATGGCATGCATTATTTGAATGGCATCTAATGTACGGTATACTTTTATGGGGCCACTCATCAGTGTTGACGAAACTATTTAAACTACAAAGAAACGCTGTCCAAATTATCTAAGGGGCAGCCTATAGGGACGACTGCAGAAGACATTTCATCGAAATGCAAATTCTGACACTACCGTATATTTTTATTTTTTAATGTCTGTTATTCGTAAAGAATAATGAAGTTTCATGTCGTCGCCTAAAGGATGCTCACCAACATGGAACTAGATATGATGATGATTTGCGTCTACCTTCTATCAGATTGGCAAAAGAACAAATCACCACCAACTACTATGGCATTAAATTCTACAATGTATTACCCATTAACATTAGAAGACTTGACTTCCAAAAATTCAAAAATACAATTAAACGTTTACTAACCAAAAACTGTTATTATAATTTTTTGGACTATTTAAGTAATATTAAAAATGATATTATTATACATTCTTGATTTAGTAACTGACCTGTGTGTATAACATGTTGAGAACATTAATAAATTATTATTATTAATTGTTCGTTTTCAGAATAATTTTTAAATGTATCAATATTCCATAAAAACGCGAAATTGTTAGAGTAAGAAGAAAGTAATTGGAATCTCTCATCCACTGATGTTATGATTACATTTAAAGCATTAAAAAAACAATCAACTTTGAACTTTCAAGTTTCGTCGTGGATCGGTTCATCGTCACATTCATAATCAAAATGTTTTTTTTTAATTTTTCGCGGTCTTAGACCTCTTTATTTTATGAATTTAGGTTCTACGTCTAAGCTGGATGCTATTTCTTTAGCATCAATCAATAGATCATTAAAACCTTTATCGGAGCCATAAGTTTTCAAAAAATTATTCAAATTATTTAAATGATTACAACACTGAGCAACATCAAAGTTCGGTTTTTGAATAATTTTACTAACAATGTTAACTTTATTTAAAATGTTATACCACAATATAAGAATGCAAATGAACTCAAAATTTTGCAATTTTTTGGCCAATGCAGCCAAATTTTTTACGTTATTTTCAAAGTTTCCTTCGCTTATTTCAAGCAGAGCATTATAAACCTTCCCAAATTGATACCTTAAACAAGTTATTGCATCTATTCTATTAGACCATTGAGTATCCGATAAAGGTTTTAAAGTTAAATTTGTTGCATTAAATAAATTAGATTTCCGAATTGACCAGCGTTCTTGAACTAAAGAAAAAAAAATGATGCTCAAAGTACTCGATTTTGCGGCATCATTGACGCCTACATTTAGAGTATGATTGCAACAAGGAACAAAGAAAGCTCACGGATTGAAATCCATTTTTTTTAGACCATTATGCCTACCATGCATATTGGCCCCATTGTCGTAAGTCTGACCCTGCAAATCGTTGGTATTTTAGCCTTCTTTCTTTCTGCGTAATTTTGACATAGTTTTCTAGTTCTTCCTCTCTTTTTTGAGAGTTTTGTGGCTTCTCGACGCCGTCGTACACCACAACTTTACCCTTATGTACGGCGGGGGACTAATGCAAGTTTTATAATAAGCAATTGAAGGTTTTTTGTGTTACCTTAAAACTAACTTGAATCACAGTAACGCTCATTACAGTTAAACTCACTTATCAATACAATTAGAACGCATATCATATTTTTTTATTAAAATATTTCAAAAAATGTACAAACATTCATATTGTTAAATCCGTTTAGCTTAAAATAAAACCAACTGAAAAAAAGATTCAAATCTTTATTATCCGTTTAGGTTTGCGATTACTTATAAATTAGAAATTGGTACATTGTAAATTGACACTGGTAACGTTTCGTACTCGTAGTCAATGCTTTTTCAGGTTTTCTAAAATTTAGAGGTTCAATAACCGATTACACATATAAACCAATTTGATTGCGGTTGCTGTAAATGTATAATCGATTATCGAACTATTAGTAGTTAAAACGGTCTAAATTCGAAACGTTGCGAACGTATACAACATATAATTATCGTCTAATAATAGGAAATAGCTATCGGCATGAGTAATCTGTCAGATGCAATAACAAAAACTTAGCATAAGGAAGTAAGTAATCTATATTTCTTTATTAATTAAATTATGCAAAAGACCATGGAAAACATTAATTACTATGCGGCATCGAAAAACTTATCAAAAATGACTAAAATAAATGTTTTTTTTAAACCTATTTTTATTTAGATTACTCACGTTTCAAAGATAGTAACAAACTAGGTTAATTTTATTGAAAAAAAATTAATTTATTTAAACCGATTTATTAAAACCTTTTACAAATTTCTTAATTTTGAAACAACTCAGTCATTCAATTTGTTACATTCCAAAATTAACACAAAGTCACTGCCTGCAATGTAGTAACATAAACGGGGGGTTGTGCCACTAGCTCAATGGAGACGGGGTGAGTTTTATTTAAAAGTTTCGTGATCGAAATGGATTGACTTGTCGAAAACACAAAATCGATAAATAATAATGTCGAAATCAAAGGGCGCCAGGAAGGGGGTAAAGCTTAATGGACTAATGACCCTTGCCAACCATAAGTCCGCTTCTGTAGTATGCACCCCCAATGGACTTACCTTAGAGGGTGCATTTGCTAAAATCTAAAATAAACTAATAAAGTTACGCACGCGGAGGCCGACGGAATTAAAAGCTCTTTACAATTTAATAATTTATTTGAACAAAATAAAACAAAATGAATAAAATAATAAAATAAAATAATTGAATTGAAATTGACAAAATTAATCACACAAAACAGTAGCAAAATAATAGAAAAATTACTTGAATGCACGTTAGATCAAAACCAATTTACACTTAATGGAATAAAATACACAAACAAAATTATAAAATACACAATACAGAATTTTAAAGAAATAAACAGCACAAATTAATCAAACTAAAACATCTATGCTCACGGCCGGGCGCGTGTCGATATAATTTAAAAACAAAATGAAAAATACTTATAAAACTAATTTATATACATATAATTTGAATCGATAATTCGGTCCCGTTTAATAAATTTTAAACTTGGAATAAAACAGTACCGTAAAATACGGTCATTAATTAGTTACATTAACGATAACTTCGAAACACTTGTAATTTTTAATTGAAAATTCAAAGCTTTTAACACTTGATCGCGTAAACGTAAATAATATCTTCTCGATTAAATAAATGGTGCAACATAAATACCTTGAATTCGTCGTAACTGCAGGAACGTACTTATGGTTAGATGGTCCGGGATGGCCAAACGAAAAGGTACTCCAAATACTTTCTATGCCGGCGGAAGAATTTCTTTATTAACACATAACATAATCCGCACAAATGCGAAGATTGGACACAGTACAACCCAACGATTGAATATCCAACTTGAAACTTGCGTTATAATTATGGAAACCGTGAAATTTGCTTAATCCGTAAATTACGAATATTGAAAAGAAGATAAAAATCAAACTTTTCCATCACTACACTACATTTTCACGGTACCAATTTTCTTTTACTTCCACGGTAGGGCATAACGAAACGTACCCTTACCAACCGGTAACCGGTAATTTAAAATTGCCACCGACGATCGATTGTAGATTATTCATCCCCAAAAATCAAAACCTCTCATATTTAACACCTCGTTCCCACCAAATTCTCTTCGCTTGCGCGGTAACATCTACGTAAAAGAAAGAACATTGAACAAACAAGAAAAACAAAGACGGCAATTATAATTAGCCACGTGAATTTCCGCACGTAGACTTTGGTTCACACAAGAACGCTGAGACTTGCATTTTCTGCAGGTGGCTCAAGATTGCGCTTAATCTAATCGGATTCAGACTAAACAAGAAAATGTATCAACTTACATTCCACAAAGGAAGTCGTAAATTATAATGAATTGGTATTCTACGAAGATAACCAAATAAAGTACTAAATTAAACTCAAAATTACGGATCTGTATGCATTTAAAAGAAAATTTCAATAATGATTGAAAACAACTTGAAATATCATTAAACTCAAACCACACAAACAATAAACAAAACGTTCTCGATGCTAATACTAAAATAATCAATCGAAACACACAAAAAAAAACTTACGGTGACTTTCACAACGAAATTCAAACGCAGGTAACACCTCCCCTAATTAAAGAGGGATTTCTCAAATCACTCTAAAAATAGACAAAACAACAAAAAAAACAAACGAAAACCCATAACCCAAAACAATAAACGATAATGTAACTATAAACGCAAAAACAAAACGAAACTAAACCTATGGTTCTCGCGATCTCGCAATCATCGAGAACCCCTAACGAAACTAAACGGAACGAAAACTAAACGATAAGAAGGGTAGCATATGTTTGGGTTCGACACAGATCACTCGATGCTGCACAATAGAAGAGGGCGCGCTGCGCTTCACGAGATCCGCGCATTGCGTTTTTCCCACAACTAATGCCCTCACCGAGCGATGGCACCTAGCCGCAAACACTACAGAAATAAAAGATAAGGACAGACAAGATAGCAGAAGAAATAAAAATGGAAATAAAAGAACCGTTGTTTAGTCGCCTCTTACGACAAGTGGTGTCCCCACTGTAGAGAAATATTCTTAGTCCGTCTCTACACGGAACCCAAAAACGAAACTAACTAACCTAAATAAACGATAGAACAAAAACAAAAGAAAAAAAAAAATCCAAACGGTAAAACCTAAAACTATTTATTCCCAGTCGGGTTTAACTTTAAGTCCTTGGCGTTCCATATGCCTTTTGATGCTCCCGTGTCATCAGACAACTCATAGGTCTGATACGAAACTTTCCGTTTCACGTAGAACGGACCGATAAACTTAGGTGCCAGTTTGGCCGAGAAATATCGAGATGCATCAGAAAGGACATAATTCTTCCGCCACACTGTGTCTCCCACCTCAAAAGGTGCTGGACGACGACGTAAATCGTAATAATGTTTAGCGCGGACATAAGCGGCATTCAAGCGATTCTTAATGTCGACGTAAACTTCTCTAAACGCTGGGCCTCTTTCGGCCAAAAGGTACGATCAGCAAAAGCTAGATCGTCGATAGTGTCTGAATCGGTAGTTTTTCCATGACGTGATCCGTCGAGACAGATTTCACGTCCGAAATTGGCGAAAAACGGCGTTAAGCCGGTGACTTCATGTACAGCGGTACGAATAGCACATGCTACTTTAGCAAGATACTTATCCCAATGTCGATGGTTGTCTTCGATATACGACGATAGCATTGTCTTCATGACTCGGTTGACTCTTTCAGTTGGATTCGCTTGTGGATGATAATTAGCGTTAAAAATAATTTTAGACTTATATGACGAAACCATTTTCGTAAATTCTGAACTACGAAACTGTGTGCCGTTATCACACAAAAGATATTGAGGGACTCCAAACATTAAAAATACATCTTCTTCAAGACGTTTAGTAACTGCTGCGGCAGTAGCGGAACGTAACGGGAAAAATAAAACAAATTTCGAAAAATAATCTGCAACCACAAGAATATACGAATAACCACTCTTAGATCGCGGTAGCGGTCCAACAAGATCGGTAGAGATCAACTGCCAAGGTTTGTCCACAATAGGATGACGGGTCATAAGGCCAGCAGGACGTTTCTGTTCTGGCTTATGCGTGATACAAACTTTACAACCATTGATGTAACGAATAACGTCAGCCTTCATCTTAGGCCAGTAATAAAGCGGAACTATTCGTTCGAGAGTCTTGAAAATACCAAGGTGTCCAGCGGTAGGCTCATCGTGAAACTTTGACAATATTTCAAGTCGTTTAGACTTAGGCACAACTTCTCTCCAATTGTCATTCTCAGAACGAAGATCGGGATAGTCTACGGTAACATGCTTAAATAGCTTTCCGTTACTAATTTTCCACTGTGGAAAAGCGTTAGGTTTTGAACGTACACGTTCCATAAGTTTCGTTAACCATTTGTCCGAAGACTTAGGTTCGGTAATGTCACAATCGGTAGTAATATTGTCGATAGCTGGTACTGAACGAGATAGTGCGTCAGGTACGACATGATCCTTTCCTTTACGATGAATGATCGTAAAATCAAATTGCTGCAGTCTAACAGCCCAACGTGCTAGACGACCGGTAGGTTCCTTTAAATTGTGTAACCAGACTAATGATGCGTGATCGGTAACTACAGTGAATGTTGTTCCTTCAAGATAAGGGCGTAATTTTTCGATAGACCACAGGACAGCCAAACATTCCTTTTCGGTAGTTGAATACTTGCGTTCACACTTTGTGAGCGACCTACTATTATAACAAATAACACGTTCTTCACCGTCGATAAACTGTGTAAGAACTGAACCGAGACCAAAATCGGAAGCGTCAGTTTGAACTGTAAACGGAACATTGAAATCGGGGCAAGACAAAATAGGTGCGGAAATTAAACAATTCTTAATGATTTGAAAGGCTTCATCACAATCACTAGTCCAATTAAAGCTGGAATTCTTCTTTAACAGAGACGTCAATGGAGCGATAATTGTCGAAAAATTTGGTACGAAACGGCGATACCACGAGGCCATGCCTATAATTCTTCTAACTTCAGCGACACCAGTGGGAACTGGAATACGCAAAATTGCATCGACCTTTTCCGGGTCAACCGACAAACCAGTAGAATTTACTATAAAACCAAGATACTTAAGTTCAGGTTTACAAAAATGACATTTGTCTTTACTTAACATCAAATTAGCCTCTCTAAGGCGACGAAGAACTTCAGTTAACACTTCCATGTGTTTCTCGAAGGAAGGAGCGCAAATAATGACGTCATCTAAATAAACAAAAACGTAAGGTTCTAATTCGGGACCTAAAACTCGATCAATCAACCTCTGCCAAGAAGCTGGTGCGTTAGCTAAACCAAACGGTAAGCGCGTGAATTGGAATAACCCACGGTTCGGAACTGTAAAAGCGGTATACTGCTTAGACTCTTCGCTTAAAGGAATCTGCCAATAAGCGGACTTAATATCGAGAGATGAAATGAACTTAGCGTCACGAAGACGATCTAAGATAGACGAAACGTAAGGTAAAGGATAAGCGTCCTTTTCGGTAACTTTGTTGACTTTTCTAAAGTCCACGCAAAAGCGATAAGAGTTGTCCTTCTTCTTCACCAATAAGATCGGGCTCGACCAAGCGCTGTTTGATTTTTCTACAACGCCTAACTTCAACATTTTCTCTAACTCCAGATCGATTTGTTTCTGGATAAACGGCGAAACTCGGTAATACCGTTGCTTAATTGGTTCGGAAGTAGTCTTGATCTGATGTTCGATCAAGTTGGTGCATCCAAAACTTTCATTCGAAGAAGAAAAGTGATTACTAACTAAACTGTCTAACTGATTGAGCTGTTCTGAGGAAAGATCGAGACGAGACTTAATAACTGAATCTTTATCTTCCAACTGTGAAATGGTGTCCATATTTTCGAAACGCCACTCACCTTTTCTAAGATCAGGAACGATACCTGCTTGTTTCCAAAAATCAACGCCTAAAATTAAATTATGCGGAACGTCAGGAACAACTAAAACTTCTAAAACAACAATTTTTCCTTTAATTTCGATTGGGACGAGAAGTGAACCTAAACTTTGTACTGATTTACCATTAGCTACAATACAATTAACTTTAACTGACTTATTTAACTTTAAACCTAACTGACTAAAAATTTCCCAACCCTTAGAACCAACAATAGTGCGAGAAGCGCCACTATCTAATAAACTTAAAATTTCGTGACCAAAAACTTTAACATAGACAAAAGGTCTTTCGTCAGACTCAGCAGACTCTAAAACATAATCTAACACGACTTTATTTTTAACAAAACTCTTTTTCTTCAAAGAATGTAAACTATTAAAATAGACAGCCGATTTAACTTTAACCTCTGACGTCACTAAACGGCTTCTTAGTACGTCCTTTACTCGTTTCCCGAACACTTAGAACAAGTGCGGACCGTAACGTTAGGCTTTCCACAACGATAACAAAATAAACCTTTCTTAGGTTCTTTGCAAGAAGCAGCTCGATGGTTTGGCTTCCTACAATTCCAACACAATTGCGGACTACTTCGATTAGAAGAAGCAGGCGCATTAACGATAGCTAACCTTCGTGAAGAAGGTGCGATACTAGAAGACGGTAATCGTAAATTTTGTCTAACTGGTGGTGTAGATTTTTCACCACTACTAACGTTATTCGAAGAACGAGAAACGGCAATGTCCTTAACTTGAGATGTTACATAAGCGAGATCAGGCTCCATGTCCTGCTTTCTACGAGATGGAGGCGTGTAAGCTTCAATAGCTTGCATGCGGTCCTCGATAATACGACCAAATTTAATTAACTCCTCAATTGAAGTAACTGACGACAAACCAAGCTGAGTTTGATAAACGGGAGAAATATTTCTTAATAAAATCTTTAACTGCTTTTCTTCAGAAAAAGGCTCATCGAGACGTGAAAACATGTTGCGAATAATTGCAACGTAAATACCCATAGGTTCATCATTAGCTTGAGTACGACGCTTAATTTCTTCAATAAGTCGTTCGTCATAATCGGTAGGCTGGAATTGTTCACGCAAAAACTTAACTAAATCTTCCCAAGAATTAACTGAACTACGAATGGACCTAACAAAAATTAATGCATGACCTGTAAAAAGATCAGTACACTCCAAAAATAACTGATGGCTTGAAACGTTACGCGATAATTGAAGTTCGGCAACTCGTTCTAAGAATGCATTTAACGAAATTGACTTTGCATCACCAGAAAACTTTAAGTTCCATTTCGAAACTGAAACACTCTTAACATGACTAATAAAATTTTGACTAACAGCAGAAGACGTCGGTAAAGCATTATCAACTACAGAAGATTGAACGACAGGTTCGATGACTTCATCGGCGGAAGTAGACGGATTTGAAACAACAATTTGTTTATCCAAAAGTTCGTACTGCGAAATTAAAACAACTAAATCTTTTAAAAACTCATCTTTAACTTGAGAATCGTCACCTTGAATAGGAATTGAATTGCCAATACGGTTTAACAAATATTTAATTTTGGTTTCAATTGTAGAAGAAATTTTTGTAGTCGGAGTAATTTTTAATGAATCTATTAACTTTCTAACCTCATCGATACCTTCACGAATCGCTAATTTATCTGCATTAAAATCGAACGGATACACGGGACGAGATAATTTTCCGGTAGCTTCTTCAATAAGAAAATTCTTGAGTAAACCTCGTAATACGACAACACCTAAAGATGCATCACCGCCTCTAATCAAAATTTCATAACGTAATTCGTTATGCGATAAACGATCAACAATCAATTTGTAACCCATTTTAAAATGTAATTACAAAACGGTAAAATCTTCCAAAAATCACGAAACTTAACAGGCAAACTAAAATTCGAAAAAGGCCCCACGTTGGGCGCCAAATTATTTATGTTACATTCCAAAATTAACACAAAGTCACTGCCTGCAATGTAGTAACATAAACGGGGGTTGTGCCACTAGCTCAATGGAGACGGGGTGAGTTTTATTTAAAAGTTTCGTGATCGAAATGGATTGACTTGTCGAAAACACAAAATCGATAAATAATAATGTCGAAATCAAAGGGCGCCAGGAAGGGGGTAAAGCTTAATGGACTAATGACCCTTGCCAACCATAAGTCCGCTTCTGTAGTATGCACCCCCAATGGACTTACCTTAGAGGGTGCATTTGCTAAAATCTAAAATAAACTAATAAAGTTACACACGCGGAGGCCGACGGAATTAAAAGCTCTTTACAATTTAATAATTTATTTGAACAAAATAAAACAAAATGAATAAAATAATAAAATAAAATAATTGAATTGAAATTGACAAAATTAATCACACAAAACAGTAGCAAAATAATAGAAAAATTACTTGAATGCACGTTAGATCAAAACCAATTTACACTTAATGGAATAAAATACACAAACAAAATTATAAAATACACAATACAGAATTTTAAAGAAATAAACAGCACAAATTAATCAAACTAAAACATCTATGCTCACGGCCGGGCGCGTGTCGATATAATTTAAAAACAAAATGAAAAATACTTATAAAACTAATTTATATACATATAATTTGAATCGATAATTCGGTCCCGTTTAATAAATTTTAAACTTGGAATAAAACAGTACCGTAAAATACGATCATTAATTAGTTACATTAACGATAACTTCGAAACACTTGTAATTTTTAATTGAAAATTCAAAGCTTTTAACACTTGATCGCGTAAACGTAAATAATATCTTCTCGATTAAATAAATGGTGCAACATAAATACCTTGAATTCGTCGTAACTGCAGGAACGTACTTATGGTTAGATGGTCCGGGATGGCCAAACGAAAAGGTACTCCAAATACTTTCTATGCCGGCGGAAGAATTTCTTTATTAACACATAACATAATCCGCACAAATGCGAAGATTGGACACAGTACAACCCAACGATTGAATATCCAACTTGAAACTTGCGTTATAATTATGGAAACCGTGAAATTTGCTTAATCCGTAAATTACGAATATTGAAAAGAAGATAAAAATCAAACTTTTCCATCACTACACTACATTTTCACGGTACCAATTTTCTTTTACTTCCACGGTAGGGCATAACGAAACGTACCCTTACCAACCGGTAACCGGTAATTTAAAATTGCCACCGACGATCGATTGTAGATTATTCATCCCCAAAAATCAAAACCTCTCATATTTAACACCTCGTTCCCACCAAATTCTCTTCGCTTGCGCGGTAACATCTACGTAAAAGAAAGAACATTGAACAAACAAGAAAAACAAAGACGGCAATTATAATTAGCCACGTGAATTTCCGCACGTAGACTTTGGTTCACACAAGAACGCTGAGACTTGCATTTTCTGCAGGTGGCTCAAGATTGCGCTTAATCTAATCGGATTCAGACTAAACAAGAAAAATGTATCAACTTACATTCCACAAAGGAAGTCGTAAATTATAATGAATTGGTATTCTACGAAGATAACCAAATAAAGTACTAAATTAAACTCAAAATTACGGATCTGTATGCATTTAAAAGAAAATTTCAATAATGATTGAAAACAACTTGAAATATCATTAAACTCAAACCACACAAACAATAAACAAAACGTTCTCGATGCTAATACTAAAATAATCAATCGAAACACACAAAAAAAAAACTTACGGTGTCTTTCACAACGAAATTCAAACGCAGGTAACAAATTCTTTATCGTAAATTCTCTTAATTATGCAGTACTACCGTTCATTTGCATCCGACAGGCAAAATAAGTTAATGTTATAAAAAAGCTCCAAATAAAAACTAATTTATTCCAATGTTAGGTTCTACCCACAGCTGAAATCGAACAAATGATAAGATGGAAGTAGTAACACAATATTTATTTTATCACAGATAGTAGTTCTCGTTAGACAAAGGAAAAGAATGTACGTATAAATTTACCAAACACTAGTACGTGAGTCGGTATCAAAGACAAAATATAAGTTACGCCTTCGACTGGGCAACACATCGTACAGCAAAGTGACCTAGTCGGTCTAACTTTTATATTCAGAAAAGGAATGACTTTACATTTGTGAATTAAAGTACAAACATACGAAAATTGAGGATTTAGAGAACCAAATTATAATATGTGACACAACAAGAAAATGTTAAGATTAATTGTGATTACAACCTAGCATGTACGTACGGTCGACTGACCACCAAACTATTAAGAATTAAAGTAAAAACGTAATAATTACAATTAGTTTTCTCCGGGTATGAACTAGCTAGTACATATTCGGTCAGCATTACCTAAAGCTCAATTGAATTCTAACCAAAGAACACGTTTATAAGGCGTTATTACAACTAACCCCTATTATACATACTAAACTACTGCGCTTAGTTTCCCTTAAATTGGTTTCGTAATTTGTTTTTGCAAAAATTTCTTCCAATACGTATTCTATTTGTATCCAACCCTTAAAGATGTAGAAATATTAGTTATAACGACGGGACGTCATCATTGAAATTTTTCCGATTGTAACATCTATTCATTATCTCCACAGACAAAGAAATATGTGGGGTATGGAAACCCGCTACAAACATTACAAACGAGTCAAATTAAATCGGAATAGAAGAAATACGTGCTTACTTCAAAAATAAAGACTGTCACTAAAATCGCAGCAATCGCCTAATTCATTTTTATGTAGGTGTACGTGAAACACTTAACGATGAAAGCCTTGTTGGGCGTATACAACGCTAGGTAAAGTTTGCGTCTTTCGAACTTTACCGTGTTTGACAATTTGACATACTAGCCCTACTCTAACAACAAAAAGTAGGCGTACCGACGATAAATTTTATACTAGAGAATTTTGAACATAACAAAAAATGATAGTGTGCTTAACATATTACAAAAATAAACAAAAACTATACTTAAAACCAAAAAAACAAATAGAAATATATTGGTCATTAAACTAAGATTACCTAATCGTACGTAAAGAAATAAAAAAGATTCACAATGTAGACGTACATACATTATTACCACAACGTATTGACATAGTGTATGAGATTTAAACATCATCTTCTAAAATCTCATACTAAGCGAATTGTTCGCAAATCGCCGTTACGTTCGGAAATTCACAATAAACGCAAAGCACTGGACGCTGCCAGCAAAAAGTTATAGAAGCTACATTTAACTTTGTCTAACAAATTAGAACCCTCGATATGGGTAAAAATAGATGCTATCACTACGATGCAAGCAAACAAGATTTAGGAACAATCAAAAATGAAGGAAATGAAGAAATACGAAAGATTACATCCTTCAAAACCTAAGAAAACGTTAGACGACCATAAAGTAATCCTCAATCTAGTAGATACAGTTTTAGATGAACAGACCACATCCTTACGCTTAAGACAACACCGATAGAAGACATAGTATGTGGAATAGAAGCTGCAATACCCACTCTACCTAAGAAGATTTCTGAAACTATTCAACAAAATGTTTACAACATTGCAAGAAAAGCAAAACCGCCACACTCAAATATTAACAGACAGGAGAGAGAAGCAGCTAGGCGGTTACGTGAGAAAAAAAACATTTTAGTAATGATTTTGAAAATACGGTACGTTGTCATTTTGGGAACGTTGGCATGTTACGGTACAGTAATATCAAACCATAGAGCAAGTTTACCACCGGTTAGAGTACTCACAACGTCCGCAACCTACAGCGCCAATTAAAATTGAGGAATTAAAATTAGCAACAAACATTTTAATTCCGAATTAATATGTATGTTGGTGATTTTATTCTTGATTTAAAATTGAAGAATTAAAATTATCAACAAACATTTTAATTCAAAATTCATATGTTTGTTGGTAATTTTATTCTTGTTACTTACTTCAATTTTAACATTTATTTTTGCATCCTTTTGGACCTAAGACTTTGCCGGTTTTTGGGCATATTTAGAATCATGTTTCATCGCTGTTAAAAATGCAGGATGGATCTTCTAACACGCTTTCTAATTCTTTTTTATTAACTGGTTATATATATTTTTAAACCACTTTCTAATATCCTTTTCCAAAACTTGAGCACTAGCGAAGGTTACAGATTCCGGAGTTCTTTTGCCAATTTCGGGATGGCGTTTGAGAAGAAGTCTCATCCAGCCTTCTCCAGATCTATTATTATTATTAAAAGGATTTGGGCATGGATGTTTTTGCAAAAATTCCTAAACAGTATGCATTACGCCATCTTTCTTTCTATGGAAGCTTTATCTCGTTAGTTCCGAAATCCATCTGAGAATAATATTTTCTTCTTCGTTGGTTAAAATAGGGGATGACGTACTCTTATGAGCAAGATTTTTCATTTTAAATTATAAGGTGGTTCTTTCTTATATTATACTTTTTTGAAATACTTTTAAGTGATCCCAAACCCCCTCTCTAGGGGAATCATAACCTTGTCGTTGGTGAGAGGGCTCAGTAACCCCTATCCAGGGAGCAATGCCGGTGGTAGCGTAGCTACCGGTAGGGCCACTTATGCCGGTAAGGTCTCGAAGTGATGGGGGTGAAGCTAAGAAGATTCCCACGCAACGTCTGTTCCCAGATTGGGCGGTTGCAAACGGCGTCTGATCCAGAGTGGGCGGCCGATACTTAAGCCAAGAATTGGCATATAGGAAGTCAACGGGAAACCACCTTTATTATTATTCCCAAGACAACAACATGAGTACATTTAATTCAAAATATTCCGGAGGTATAAATAGTTCTCCAATCGGATCTCCGGGGAGAACGGCTTTAAATGTATCAAGTACAAAAGCAAACCCAATAAAACCATTAAGAATTGGAACATGGAACGTAAGAAGCCTTTTTGAGGCTGGAAAACTAGCGAATCTCACACAAGAAATGAACAGACTTAAGCTGGACATCTTGGGCGTTGCTGAAACCTGGTGGCCTGATGTGGGAGAGTGCGAAGTGGAAAACGGAGTATTCTTCTATTCGGGCAATGACGATCCAAAACACAGGAAAGGTGTGGGAATTGTTATAACAAAAGAACTACTGAAATCAGTGATAACTTTTGTTCTATACTCGGACCGCACTGTTTTATTGAAAATCAAAGCCAAGCCAAACGATCTTAACCTAATACAGGTATACGCGCCAACTACGGATTTGCCTGAACTTGATGTGGAAAAATTTTATCATGAAGTCCAAGAACTGCTTAAATTGGCTAAAAAGCAAGACGTCAACATAATCATGGGCGACTTCAATGCCAAAATAGGAAAGGGTCAATTCGAGGAAATAGTTGGACCTTATGGTCTTAGGGAAAGGAATGAAAGAGGTGATCGACTATTACAATTCTGTCAAGAAGAAAGTATGAAAATCACAAATACATGGTTTCGGCTTCACCCTCGCCGCCTTTATACTTGGAAGTCCCCGGCAGACCAACCGCACAATGTAATACGAAATCAAATAGACTTCATCCTCATCAACCGAAGATTCAGCTCGACCATCAAGAAAGCCAGCACATATCCTGGGGCAGATGTACCTTCTGACCACATATTATTGATGGCCGTCATGAAAATTTCCTTATCGAGTCAAAGAAAGCCAACCACACAGCGACGGGTGGCGTTAGAAAAACTAAGGGATCCAGCCATAAAAGCAGAGATGTCTAATGAGATAAACGCACAAATTCAAACAATAACACCAAATACTGAAGAGGAACTAACAGAATCTTGGCAAAAAATAATGAACAGTGTAACAAGCTCAATGCAGAATAAATTAGGTTATAAAACAAAAAACAAAAAGCAAAAATGGATGACTGACGAAATCGTACTGTTGATGGATGAACGTCGAAAGTATAAGAACGAAACAGATGGCAACACGTACAAAGATATTCAAAGACTTATAAGATCAAAGATTAGAATAGCCAAAAACGAATGGCTTAAACACGAATGTTCGGTAATAGAACAACTGCAAAATCAACATGACGACTTTAATCTGCACAAAAAGCTAAAGGAGACTGCCGGTATATACATAAAAAAGAGATCAACTATAACAGCCAACAATAATAATCAGTTAGTCTTCGACAGCAAAGAGAAGATCAATGTTTGCGAAAAGTATATAGAAAAACTTTTTGAAGAAGACAGACCCCCAGCTGATACCATTAACTCTCTAACTGGTCCATCGATCAGTAAAGAAGAGATTGAAAAAGCTATACGTAATTCAAAAAATAACAAAGCGGCTGGCCCGGATGAAATTTCTTCAGAAGTACTCAAACTCCTCGATGAGAGAGGCATTACAGCACTACAAAAGGTGTTTAACATCATATACGAGACAGGTAGTGACCTCAGGCAATGCTTGAGCTCTACTTTTATCCCCTTGCCGAAGAAGACAAATGCAAGAAGATGCGAAGACCATAGACTTATTAGTCTGATGAGCCATACCCTAAAAATGTTTCTTAAAATCATACACCAAAGAATATTCCGAAAGTGTGAAAGAGACATAAGCGACACACAATTTGGGTTTAGGCAAGGGTTAGGCACAAGAGAGGCAATAGTCGCAACACAAGTGCTTGAACTGCTATGACCAGAGAAAGGACGTTTGCCTCTGTTTCATAGATTATGAAAAGGCATTCGATCGCGTACAGCACCACAAACTAATGCAGCTCCTCAAAAGGCTCGATATAGATCAGAAAGACATCCGATGCATTGAAAACCTTTACTGGAACCAAACAGCGCAAATAAAACTAGACAACAATATGTCCCGACAACATACAGATCAAAAGGGGGGTGCGACAAGGATGCGTGCTGTCTCCACTCTTATTCAATTTATATTCCGAAGCAATTTTCCAAGAAGCCCTAGAAGACGTGGAAATGGGAATCAAAGTTAATGGGACGTGGATTAACAATATCCGTTATGCGGACGATATCGTCCTAATCGCTGAACAAGCCCGACAGGCATTCTTGAGGTTTTGAAAAGTGCTTACTTGTCCCGATTTTGATCTTAATCTACGACTGAGGTTCGTGAAGTGTTACGTTTGGTCGGTGCTTCTTTACGGCATGGAAGGCTGGACGTTGAAGACGACTGCGATTAATAAGTTGGAGGCTTTCGAGATGTGACTGCATCGCAGAATCCTTAAGGTGCCTTGGACGGCTAGATTGACAAACGAAAAAATTCTGAGACGCGTCGGCAAACAACGTGAATTATTTGAATTAATTAAGAAGAGAAAAACGGCGTACCTAGGGCACATTATGCGAAACAACAAATATCAATTTTCGCACCTACTGATCGAAGGTAAAATTGAAGGAAAGAGAGGGATCGGAAGGAAGAAAATGTCTTGGCTACGAAACATCAGGCAGTGGACAGGTCTACACGACATACAATCCTTAGTACAGACCGCAAGAAATAGAGAAGCGATGGAAAATGTTATCGCAAACATCCATTAGTGGATATGCATTGAAAGAAGAAGATCCCAAATCATTTTTAATATCGATAACAGCTCGTTTAACCCTGGTAAGGTTATAAGATGGCACCTTGAGCATGATAAACCTGTATGAAACCTTATAGTTATGAAATTGTAATCATTCGCCACACGACACATGCTCTCTAGAGAGGGTTAAAATCATATTATAATCAAAACATAGCACCATGCTATCACTACGAAATGTATGCCACGAAAATAGTTACAAAATTACGTTTAATAGAAAACGCAATTATTGGCCGGGGTGGCCAATAATTAAAAAAAAAAGGTTTAGAGAGTTATTATGTAGTTATGCAATAATTTACTACTTCTGTGTTGCCTAGGTAAATACATATACAAAAACATTATTTAGCATGTTTTTTATTTTTCTAGAAAGCAGGAATACCTGGTTAATTTTAAAGCTATTTATGTTAATTATTCGTCTGACAGAAAATTATTCCACAACACAACATGTTAAAATTTGTGCTACTGCATGGTTAACCACGTTTTTTTTATTATTAAGTTCATCAAAATAAAATTATTTTTCTTTAGGTCTTTAGTTTCCGCTTTAACATCGTCTTAATTAAAGTCATCGTCTGCATCACTTTCATCATACTGTATTTGTACGTCGCTTTCTTCACTGCTACTGTTAACAAACATTTTTCTTTTCAACTGATTTTGTTTTTTTATAGCATGTTTTCGCAATTTTTTTTCTTTCAGCTGCTGTTCTATTGCTATTTTGTTTTTCTCAGGTGTTTCTGTTAATATTCAAGAAGATCGGCGTTTCCTTCCATGGTTTTTATTGACTTTTCGAACAGGTGCTTTTGAAAAGATCGAACCAATTCAGGACACTTAAAGTAGTTTTAGCATTTTCGCTAGTAGCAGGAACTTGTTGAAGTAACTGGTATACAACCTAGACGTGCTTAATTTGTTGCATTTATTTCAATGATATTTTCAACCCTTAAAGGTTTAGTTTTCAATAGTCTATATGATACATATGAAGTTAAAAAAACTTCTTCTCTAAAATTTTCCAAATTAATCGGAAATATTCCAGCCTTTCGAAATCCAGATGTAAGATTAGTAATAGTAAAGGATCTTCCATAAGCAACGGTTGCAAATTTTGGTAAGTAATAGATGGTAACTGTTTTACCCGAATTTAGACACCATCTAATCGTTTAGGGCAACTTTAAAAATAGTTTTAAATGGACTGAAAATTGACACATGAAGCGGTTGCAACCTATGGCTGCAGTGGTGTGGGAAAGTGAGTAACACAACTCCATTCTCTCCGACATAATAAAAAAAAAAATAATTAAAATTGCATGATCTTGTGTTGGTTTGACATGTTTGAAAAAATGCTGAAAAGCTTTAAAAAAGCCTTCGAAAGTCATCCATCCCGATTTGTGTGCTAGCCCTAAACTTCCAGCAAGAGCGTTTTATATCACGAGTTCCTTAAACTGCACACGAGGAAATATAAATACCGGTGGGACAGTATTGTCATTGTCACTAGTTGCCCTTGTTCAGGTAATGTTGCTTGACCAATTTGTTTAGAACCATGTTCTAAAATAATTTTCGGAAGTTTTGTCACAGTCATCAAGCCTGTTTCTTCAGTATTATAAATATCAACAGGCTTTAATTTATATTTTATTAATACTTTTCGCAAATTATTGTAAAAGAAATCGATGTTATTTTCATTAAATGCAGTGGCTCGGGAAAAGCTTGTTTTTTCTGAAAAAGAGAGATTGCTATGGCGACGCATGAATCCTTTCAAACAATCATAAACCCTTGTAGTTTTTTCTGTCAAACTTATCGAGATCTCTTTGCTTAATTTTACAAAATAATTATATGCCAACTGCCGTGTTTGAGAACATGTCAAACCGTACGATTTTTGACGTGATTTTCAAATATTCAACTAGAGCATTTTCCTCTTCACCAGAAATTTTTTGACAATTTATTTATAACTACCTAACTGTTCATTTTCGTTTGCCTTCTTAGCTAATCGAGCAAGTAACGATTTGGCAATATCATAACTCTTCGCAACAGATCTAACTGAACTTTTTGTTTCCAACACTTCCTTTATATCGTTTTCTATTTCTATCGCATCTTTTCGTACTTTCTTCCTACTTGGTATATTTTTTAAACTTTTAGCCTGAAAAGAATACTATTTAGTGCACAGGCAGTAGTTAATAGTTAATATGCAAAGTTATGAAAGGGACACGTGTCCCTTTCAAAGCTACAGTCCACTTTTCTGCCTTCTAAAACAAAAGGTCCTATCTGAAAATATGTAGAACTGAGATAAATGATGTTTTATGTTTTTTCTCCAGACAATTTGTTCTATTGCAACAATAATTTGGAAATTTAGAACCAATAATTGAAAAGGAATTTACAGGACATGTGATAATATAATTTTAATATAGATAGCTGACACACTTGAATTTTGATTTTTTTATTACATAGGACAATTTTATTATGTAACACTAACTATTAGGAAAGTCCTAAATATAATAATCGGTTACTACATTTTATCTATTTTATAATAATAATACAAAATAAAACGTTTATTCTTTGAAAAATAATAATGCCTCATTACATCTGATCACTAATCACTAGTATCACTTTTCTTGTCAACGTCATCAATGTTGTCATTATTTACGTGTAGTTCTGCATTCTATTATCTGGAATATGTGACTTTAATGTTGAAATTAGGGTATTTTTTCTCTGTAAGGTTATCCCTTTTTTTGTATGGCATGGAATAGGCTTGTTTAATCTATTTTTATATTTGCTTAAAAAGATATCATCATTTATAAAATTATTTGCAAAATCTTTTTTATATGAAAAAACCGTACTGCCTCTTTTGAAAAAAAATGCAACTTTATCTTTCATATAAATTTTTGACGTTAATTTTCGTAGTTTGTATTTTGATGTATAATCAATAAATTCATAAAAATTATTAAGTTCCATTACATGAACATCGACTTTAGTTGAGTTTGCTGCTTTAACAGTTGCAATAAAATCATTAAAATTACACACTCTCTTTTTGCGCTTCAGTGACAGCTCAACCTGATGATGGAACGAGTCTGCTGCCATAAACGTATGTCTTGATACAAAATATTTTACGGTAAGGGTTTCCAGAGCGACTTCTGAACAGTTAACAATGTACATAAAAAAACACGGTAATGACCAATTTTTGTTTTGGCTGGAGCAATTATCCAACCAAATTGTAACAGATTTAACGTCTCTATTATTACGGAAAAAGGCATAATACGTGGATATTATGTCGTCCTTAGACCTTCCTCTAACGCCTTCGTGCCGTAATACTGCTAAAGGATTGCTTTTACTTCTTTTCTCCAGTGGAACAAAACTCTCATTGAAGGCAATAATACGAGGTGTGAAAATTATCTCTTTGAATGTGTCCAAACGAGGTAACATGATAACCTAAAATGTTCATTCGTTATTAATAAATTAGGTATTATTTCATGAATTTCAAAATTTACCTTCTGTAGATCCACACACATAAAAAGTTCCTCACGATCAGAAGTTTTCTCTGAATCATTTTGGTATTCATTCCTAGCATCGGTATATTTTTTTCTATGAATTTTAGAAGATTGGCATATATCAAATCCAATTTGCTCATTTTGATCATCGTGGTTTGCGACTTTTTTATGCAACGTAAATTTTTAACATTCTCAGCGTTCCTCGTATCCTAAATTTGCAAAAGAAATGTTGAGATCATTAACTTGTTTTCGGTATAATTCATAAGAGATCGATTGTGATTATTTTTGCTGAAAATCTTTATACATGAAATTGATTGTAATGTCGCTTGGCAGATACTTTCTATTTGGAGCATGCTCCCTTCGATAATGCGAGATTGTTGGTTTGAATGAGTTTATGTGATTTATGATGTCAGTTCTATGAATTTTGCGTGATGATGGATGACGTTCTCTGTTGTCTGGTTTTGGCGTTATTAGTTTTGGATCCGTACATCGAATAATTTTCACTAACTTATCGTTCTCCTTTTCGTACCCCAACGTAGCGAGAAAAAACACCTTACATACACTTACTTCTTCACCTTTTGTTGATTTCAAACTATATTTGAAGGAGTACTTCCGTTTCGTCGTTTCTTTGTTCTTTGTGGTGTTTCTTTTCTTTTCAAATTTTTTCACCAAAATAAAAATAAATAGTTTCTGTTGATCCTTAGACAAATTCCAAAACTGACTGTTTATATCCCTTTGCCTATTACACGTAATTTTGCTAGGCCATTGTAATTTGCTGTTTCCACTCATAATCTTTTCTTGTAAGTTTTTTTGTCTTTATGTTGTACCTGTTAACAAATTCAGTTAGTTGTTATATACGTGTGTAATGTTGTTTACTTACCGTAAATAAATTTTCAGTGGGCTGAAGAAGTGCACACTAGAGGCACGAAACGTAGCCATAAAAAAAGTTTAGAGTGGTTTTTATTGCATCTCCTAAGGAAGATAAAATCTAGTACTAACTACAAGTATTTATTTCATTCATTTAATCTGACCCTGTACGATTCACAAAAAAGCACTATATATTGGACTACCTGGGTATAAATTTATTAATATCATCTTCTAATGTAATAGTATCTAAGTTGTAGGATAGTTATATTAATCTTTTTTTTTTTTTGTAAACAAATCTATTTTTTTTAATTAGACACAGAATTTAAAACTGCATAATAATTTGAGTTAGTTATAATGACGTTCCATTAATGTTACCAAAAATTTCAAGTTAGTCAGTCAGTGAGATTAGCAAATCTAAAATCACACAAATTGCAAATAAATGATGGGTGTCACCAAAATTGCGTGGAAATAAAGGTACCGCGTATTGTAGAGGTCAAAATAAGTTGATTGGACCCTATTTATACTTAAAAAAATGTTTTGCGCTGTTCAGAAATGCGTGAAATAAATTTAATGAAATTTGGTTAAAGTGCATTTTAGAGGATTACCTTACTATCAGTAATAAAAAAGAAACAAAAATGATGTAGAAGGGTTAAAACCAACCCTTTGTTATTTTTCTTAGGGATGGTAACTCGGCTCTTCATTTTTTGACTCTTGCAAAAACTCCGTGTTTCGCATAGTTTTAAAGGAAAAAATGTTTTCTCAAATACTGATAACAGATATTCTTACAAGTTTAATTATAAAATTTAGTTGGCCGTAGACACACAAACAAAACAAAAGTCAGGATTTTGACAGCAAACATATTCATAATCGTCCCAGTTTATTGTTGATAGTAAATGTTTCAATAATTTGTTCACTTATAGCATTCTTTTACTTTATATTTCTTGAAATACAGTTTTAAGATCCTCACAAAAATGTTGAATTAGTTTTAAACAATTCCTATTCAATTGATAGGATCCTTCAAAGTGGAGGAACGGCATAAATAAAATCAACCTTGTATGTTGTTAAGGCGACGTTTCGTTGGCTTTAGCGCTCAACATCTTCAGGCCAGTCTATATAATTTAAAAACATCAACAATCAGTAATACAAATTACACATCAATACATCAACAGAAAATCTGTTATTAACAATTAAAATATAGTAATTTACATTAATGTGACAAACATGACTAGAAGATCAAATCGAAAAATTGCAAACACATACTCAATTAAAGTACCTTATTACTACTGCAACATCATTAAATATAAGTTGGTAACACTTTTCCTCGTAATTTTTCTTTATCAGTATCAGGATGTTCTGTTAAAATGTTTTCTACATCTTTAATGATGCTATTGATGGGAAGACGTTTTTCGTAATTAAAAGTGAATTACCAATCACAACCTATCATACTCTACAAAAGATTAATAAACATACCGGGTTTAAGTCGTACTATTATTAATATAATAAAAAAATCTGATAACATCAAAATTGTTTTCTACAACCACAATACTATTTATAATACAATCTACACCAAATTAAAGAACAAAACAAACTTATTAGATAAATCATCTTTAATATACAAAATTAATTGTAATAATTGTAATCGGTACTACATAGGACAAACAAAACAAAAATTAAAAAATAGAATCAAAAACTATAAGTATATATCATTGTAGTACTAAAGCTAGTGACACAGGTCTTACATGTTGTCGCGTCATAGAAGGACATACTTTTAATTTTGACAGTCTTGAAATTCTACATGTAGAATATAATTTAAAATGAAATTAATCTCAGAAATAGTCTTTATTCATTTCTACAAAAACAATGTAAATTTTAGAACGGACACTGACAAACTAAGTTCGATCTACAATAACATTATTAGTAAAATTAAAAATTAATATTAAACTATAACTTATAAAATTTATAAAATAATTAATAATTTCCATAACACATCAAAAATTTAAATTTTACAGTGTATTAGATGGTATGTTAATATTGGTAACCGTAAACAATTCTTACTTATCTATCAAGGTTTCAATAATTTTAGTTCATTATTTATAAGTATACGCCTCGATTTTGTTTGTAATGTATATAATATATATGTTAAAAAATTATATTGCTATTAATTGGGGGTAAAACCAACCAATAATTTGTTGGTCAGTTTTTTAATTGTTTTTATTTACTTTATATTATCTTATTATTATATTTAATGATGTTGCAGTAGTATTAAGGTACTTTAATTGAGTATGTGTTTGCAATTGTTCGATTTGATCTTTTAGTCACTTTTGTCATATTAATGTAAATTACTATATTTTAATTGTTAATGATAGATTTTAATGTTATAACTATTGATGTATTGATGTATAATTTGTATTACTGATTGTTGCTAAAACCAACGAAACGTCACCTTAACAACATACAAGGTTGATTTTATTTATGCCGTTCCTCCACTTTGAAGGATCCTATCAATTGAATAGGAGTTGTTTAAAACTAATTCAACATTTTTGTGAGGATCTTAAAACTGTATTTCAAGAAATATAAAGTAAAAGAATGCTATAAGTGAACAAATTATTGAAACATTTACTATCAACAATAAACTGGGACGATTATGAATATGTTTGCTGTCAAAATCCTGACTTTTGTTATGTTTGTGTGTCTACGGCCAACTAAATTTTATAATTGAACTTGTAAGAATATCTGTTATCAGTATTTGAGAAAACATGTTTTTTTATCACAATTACCCTTATTGCTATTGCTGTTACTTTGGCAGTTTTCAAATTATAGATTTTCCTTTTCATGAACAGGTCGACATATACTGTTAGTTCTTGGATTCTGTCAAGGAAACTGCTTTAAAAGTTTTCGCGTGTATCGAGAGAAGTATCCAAACCGAAGAATTTTAAATCACAAAACTTTTGCCCGAATCAAAAGACGCCTTTGAGAAACAGAAAGTTTAAAGCTAGTCAAAATAACGCTGGAAAACCTCAACAAATCCGAACACTCATTACGGAAGATGCTGTTCTTCAAAGAATTGATGACTATCCTGAGATCAGTACCAGAACATTGCAACGAGAGCCTGGAATTCCAAAAAGCACTGTAAGTAGGATCTTTTGAGATCAAGTACTTTGTCCATTCCACATCCAGCCATTGCAAGAAGTATTGCCACTTGACCACGGATCACGTTTAAATTTTGCACAAATTGTTCTGGGGAGTGTTAAAAACACAAGTATACAATATTCAAATTAATAATTCTAAACAAGTACACTAGTCAAAAAATGAAGATAAGTAAACCTTTCCGTTAAAATATCTTAGAACCGTATTACCACCTCTCAGAAAATTATTTAAAAAAGGACAAGAGGGTAAGGACTGTTTTAACCCCTCTACAGTTGTTTTTGGATTTAAATACTGAAAGTAGGATAATTATACGCATTTCTGAAGAGCGTAGAAAAATATGATTTTTTAAGTAGACTTTGAGCTCTTCACACGGACAAACCGTACATTTTAGTATGTACATAAGTAGGGTCCAATTGACTTGTTTTGACCTTTACAATAAGTGGTAGCTTTATTTCCCACAAATTTTGGGACACCTTGTACAATGTTATTTGGTTATAATTTTAAAAAATTGTTTTGTGGAATAACAATGCTCAAAGTGCAAATTTGAAACATCACAGTTTATGTGGACTACACTACAGCTTCTGAATTTCTTGTCTATTACGGCCTGAAGTTCAAATTCTTCCCAAACTAAGATTAAATGGTTACACGCAAACCTGCAAATAGAGAAAACTAAAAAATAAAGTTAAGGACTAGTACCGTCAACTGGGGTGAAGCGGATCAAAATATGAGGTTTTTCTAGCACTGCAGTCAAAGTAAATCGCTGAATGGCTTACAAAAATATTTATTAATTAATATTAATTGTCCACCCCTGTTCTATAGATCTGTTAAAAAATAATATTTTGAACCTTGACCACAAACTATTTAAAAAATTGAAAAATGTGACCCGGTTCACCTCTCATTTGGAGGTGAAGCGGTTTACATGTTTAAATGTACTAATAAATCTTTTAAAGTGCTTCATGAGGTGAATTGGATCAAGAAAATACATTTTTAAATTATCTATCCATAAAAAAATTTGAAAATACAAAAAGTTTAAGAAAAATAACAAATTTTCTATCCTACAAAACTCGATTCGTAAACATATAGTCAAAACACTATAAACAAAAAAGTTTCTAACACAATGATAAAACCAAAGTATCTTCCTTGAAGAGGGTTCATACGAGATAAAAAAAATCGTGACACTGGCACTTCATTGTTTATTTTTTGTTACGTGCAAAATTTTTATAACGTAATACCCTGTATTTCAAATTAAAATTAGATTCCGGTTTTGACGCCCTCTGCCGATCTTTCTGGTTACTGACATGTTGCGGAATTTATTTTCAAGCTGTCAACTACTTAAGATGGTATGTGTCGTTTCAGATCCAAAGATTTTAAGTACATACACTTTGATGAACAGGAAATTATAAGTTAATTACATATTTAACGTAATTTATTCGGCACAGGGTAAGATATTTGCATCCGGTTTGTTAGGATTCTTTTGTAATTTCTTTCTAAATTTGATAGCCGTTCAGCCACGCTTTGGCCGCATGTTCCGATTTAACTAATTAAATACAAGGAGGAATGAACTTCGATAAATAATTGAAGGCCTATTAATTACACTGGTCTGCATGAAAATCGGCCCTGATACCATTCTTGACGATTCTTATGTAAAATGACTTCCTTAATCCAAAAATGATCTCCGTTTTTACCCAACACCTACCTATTTTGGGAGGACCCCATTTTTATTTTATTTTTTGCATTTTTTTTTAGAATTTTAACTTATAGCCGTTAAACATCCCAAAGCAGGTAATAAAATTTATACCAAAGTATATGGCAAAAGTTTTGCTATAAAATGTATATAAAAACAACAATAAAATACAAATATATAAGAACAGTAAAAAAATATCAATAAACAGTTAGGAAGATTCACTGCACGACGCTGGCGATCTCAATACCACATGCAGGTTTGAACAGGAATTTTCGACAGGCTTGAACTTGCATTACTCTTCTCATTATAGTATATTATATTGTTTGCTTAACTGCTTCGATCTATAGCTGTTGCAGAGTTAATTTGTCGACGTTTTAAACGTGCTGGATTTTGTGTTCATTTTTGTTCATTTGTGTAAAACAGTAAAAATACTTTTACTCCGGATTTTTTTCAAGTGACTAAGTGTGATTTGTGGTTAATGTCGGGCGTTGAATTACTGTTTAATTATGCCACGGGAGTGTAAAAATGATCCCGATAGCTTCTGCTATGTCTGCGGTAAATTAACTTTAAAAACGCAACGAAAACTCCTTTCTCCGCTTGTTAAAACAGCTTATAAATTGTACTTTGATTGTCAAGTTGGGAACCAGGACAAGACTTGGGCTCCATCAGTTTGCTGTACGACTTGTTACAGTAGTTTGACCAAATGGCTCAAAGGTACCCCTAAATCAATGCCATTTGCTGTGCCCATGGTTTGGCGTGAACCTCGCTGTCATCTTACAGATTGTTACTTTTGTATGACTTCCACCGTCGGGTTTTCGAGCAAAAGTATGCATACAATTCAGTATCCCAATATTCCGTCAGCTCTAAGACCTGTTCCTCATAACGATACTTTGCCAATCCCAGAGCCCCCAAACACTTATACTCTAGAGCCGGAAATTGATTAAAAAGACTCTGAGCCACAACCTGGGGCTTCGAATGATAGGTTCAATGATGATGAAGAGTATTCTGCAGATTTAGTTTCTGGGCAACCTCACCTCCTCACTCAATCGGAATTAAATGATCTTGTCAGGGATTTGCAGTTACCCAAGATGAAATCTCAGCTCCTAGGATCGCGACTTCAACAGTGGAATCTCTTAGAAAAAGGAGTAAAAATATCTTCTTACAGGACCAGACAAGCAACCCTGAAATGTCTTTTCTCAGAAGATAAAGGTTTAGTGTTCTGCCCTAATGCAAATTTATTGATGACAGAGCTACAGATGGCATGTGACCCAGACAAATGAAGACTGTTTATAGACTCATCAAAAACAAGCTTAAAAGTTGTCCTGTTGGCAAATGGGAATGACTTCCCATCAGTTCCAGTTGCATACTCTGTTGATATGAAGGAAACGTACGAAAACATCTTCAGAATCCTTGATAAAATTAGTTATCATGATTATAAGTGGAAACTTTGCGCTGACTTAAAAGTTGTTGCTCTACTCACGGGCCTGCAATCAGGATTCACAAAATATTGCTGCTTCCTTTGAGAATGGGATAGCCGAGCCCGAGATAAACATTACATAGTACGGGACTGGCCTCTGCGAGAAAATCTTATTCTTGGTCAGAAAAATGTCGCCTACAATCCTTTGGTTCCAAAGGAAAATATTTACTTACCACCTTTACACATTAAACTTGGATTGATCAAGCAGTTTGTGAAAGCAGTGGACAAGACAGGTGGCGCATTTCAATTTTTGAAAACTAAATTTCCTCGTCTTAGCGAAGCTAAAATCAAAGAAGGCGTTTTTGTTGGTCCTCAGATTAGACAACTCTTCCAAGATTCGACGTTTATTGAACACCTAAATCGAAAAAAAAACGAGCTTGGCTTGCATTTCAAAACGTTTGTAAGAACTTCTTGGGTAACCACAAAAGTGAAGATTATGTCGCTCACGTCGAGGAACTGCTTTTAGCGTACAAGGACATAAGATGTAACATGTCTCTTAAAGTTCACTTCCTTCACTCGCATCTGGACTTTTTCCCTGAAAATTTAGGAGCAGTCTCGGATGAACACGGGGAACGGTTCCATCAAGACATCGCTAAGCTGGAGAAGAGATTTTCAGGGAAGTGGAATGCAAGCATGTTGGCGGAGTACTGCTGGTTTTTGAAACGAGAGAGCTGTACCTCAGGGTATAAAAGGAAAGCAAGCACCAAGTAACGATGAATATCTTTTTATTTATTACTGTTTATAGCTAAAATAGTTCTTTTTCCCATTTAAATTAAATTCATGTCCATATATTTATTATTATAATAATTATTATAATTATTATTATCGTTCGATAAATAAATTATAATTAATTTATCGAAAAGTGGTAAAATTAGAGATTTGGGGCTCCCTCGAAAATGGTGGGTGATGGAAAAAAACGGAAGACATATTTGGATTCAGGACGTCATTTTACATAAGAATCACCCGGAATAGTGTCAGGGCTCGATAAAAAATATTTTTTTGCAGACCAGTGTTATTAAGGTTTATTTCTTCATTAAAGCGGTATCGCCCCCGCCGTAGATCTTTTTCTGTTACAATATTTTTAATAATATTTTTCGTAACAACTTTTTTGTCTTCAACAAGGGGAAAAACAAAGTAAGACTCTTTTTTTCCAACAACGTTTTTATTGTAAATTGGTCACTACTAATTTTTTTTTTCGATTTTACCAATGAATAACCTGGGAATTTTTTGTGTAACAAATTCTGTCAAAACAAAATCTCCCTCCTTTAAGCCCAGTTCAATTTCAGCCTCTGTGAGTATCTCACTTTGATTTTCTTCAAAATCGTTTTCTTTGTTCGAACTTTCATCCGACCAGTTGTTAGTCTGATTCTTTTTAGAAATAGTTCCTTCATTGTTTTCACTTCTGTTAGCAATATCAGCGGGTTGAACACTTTTTCCAGCTTGTATGTTAATTCTTTTGCCCCTACCGCGTTTTTTGTGTTTCCGAACGTCGTAGTTCTTTGAGTTGGCTAACAAAGGAGTCTGTCCATGACTTTTCAGACATTTCTTGTTCGTCTTCTGGCTAATCCTCTTTAGGAATTTTTTGAATCACCTTCTCTGAACAAAATCGAACTATTCCACAAGCTCTAAAACCGGCAATCAAGTGTTTTGTATTATTTGCACCAACTGTCTCAAAGGCTTTTGCAAGCAACCGGGGAAATTCAGTCTTTGGAATAACTCCACGATTTCTTTTTTTCCATTCTTCGAAATTACTCCGCCAAACACTCTTAAGTGGTCTAAAGTAAGCGGTTGACATAGGTGTGTAGAATATGGAGGAAGTAGCGAGAATTGTATATTATATTGTAAACATTCCTCAAGCACAGATAATGTAAGATGACTAGACAAGTTGTCACTTATTATCACCGTGGGCGTGCCTTCTGGAAGTCGTCGAACGCAGGGTAAAATAATTTTGCGGAACCATTCTTCAAAGATAACAGAATCGAACTATCCGGAGAGATTACTGTTATATTGTGCTCCGGCAACTCCTCCTTCCATCCAACCGGGATACACATATTTTGCTTTATATAGCACGTAGGGGGGTAATAAAGTTCCGTCAGTTGTCCCAGCTATCATAACACTAACAGATGTTTTAGAATGATCCATGATTCTATCCGCATGTTTCACACCACGTTTTACTATCACTCTAATGTTGCCGGGATTGTCCGTAAAATTTGTTTCGTCATAATTTATTATACGGCTTGCTGGAACACCTTCGAGGGTGGTCTTTAAATTCCTAAAATATTCGTTAATTGTTTCGCGCGTTACAGCAGCTCTAACACGTTTAATATTTTCGGATATTTTCACAGTCAGTTCATGGTTTCTTTTAAGAAAATTTTTCACCCATTCTCTGCCCGGACGATTACCTTTAAATTGCTTCACAGTTCTTCTTTGTTTTTCAATGAATAACTGGACTATATTTTGAACGTCGCGAGGCTGTTGGGGAAATCCCCATCCATAATTCAGTAAATGCGGCGTTTTAACTCGCCGCCGTAATGTGGTATATGGAACAGCAAATTGTTCGGATGCCCCTCGGATACTTAATCGTCCATTCTGTACAGCCTTCACAGCTCTTTCTAAATAAACTAGGTTATAATTTAGATTACCACTTTGTCCAACCTTTTTAATATACATTCGTGGCATTTTTTGTTCGTATAATGCGGTGATCCGCTTCACCCTGCAACAAGCAAACTTTCTTAACACTACCACGCTGGTTCAAAAAAAATAACCTAAAAATTTGGTACCTCTTACAAATGGTTGATAACATGTTTGTTCACGTTGTCCATTCTATATTTTTGTACGTATATGTTTGAGTATTCATTCCCAATGAGGTTTTTTAACGTTTTGCTAACATGCATAATATAGAAATTAATAAATTTTTTAGTACCGTAAAACCGTGTAACTTGGAACACTGTTTTAGAATAAGCAGGTGCCATGTTTCCGAAAAGTAAATTATGGCAATTTTGACCAATCACTAGTTTGTATGAGAGGTGAACCTTCCAAGAAGTGAAGTCCGTTATGCTGAATTTCGTAATCATAAGTAATTATTTAAAAAAAAGTTTGGTGTTCCAAGTTACCCTCAAAAATGACAACTTGGAACGACTGTTTGAAATCAATGTTTGCTCAAAGTTAACGTATGGTAAGGTAACCTGGAACATTATAAACACATTTTACCGACGTCAGTGGTACATTATATCAAAAATCTAACAAGAAAACTCCATTTTAATGCTTTTTACTCAAAGTAGGTTATATAAGTAATGTTTAATAACAAAAATACACAAAAATAAAACTTGTACCTATTCTACAAATGCTTAATACTAACATAATATTGTTTAGACGGTAGGTATACATATCTGCGCGATTTAAACATTAACGGGTTTCTCCAAAACTATTTTTGCAGCGCCAATTCTTTTGGCAACCGTTAACGTCTGGATTATTTGCTTTTTTTCTATTGTGCATACATCCTCTGCGTCTGGGTAGGTAAAAGTATCTTTCGATAATCTAAGACTTCGTAGAAATTTACATTCATAAGATTTGCCGTGTTCCGTTATTTTTAAAACTTCTCTAACATAATTTCGAAGTTTATTGATTTTCCCTTCAAGGGGGAAAGCAACTAGTACAAAACTGCCTTCTTCAATTTCATCGTTTTGTGGTGCTTGAATCCCATTTTCATCTTCTCGCACATTATCACCTAAGTCGTTATCATCACGTAGATCACTAAAATCTTCTTCTCCGGCCGATGAGTCTGTGTCGTGAAGGGAAATGTTGGTGGTATCGATGTCATCTGAAGAAGTACTATGCGTCTCAAGCCCAGAGATGCTTGCACCCGGCACAACATTAAGTCTCTTCTTCTTCCGTTCTGGGGCTTTTACCTTCCCATACCGCATTGTCTGGAGGTGAGTCTGAAGTACAGAAGTAAGTGCAGTTTCATTTTGGCGTTCCTCCTCGATTACCCCAGGTATTCTTTTTAAAACTTGGTTTTTATTGATGGGATGAATCCCAGTTGCTCGGAAACCTGATTGTATTATGGCTGGCAAATTTTCTTTTATGGTGTCGAGAGTTTCACGCAACAAGGTGCGTACTATTTGCAGGTAAAAGAATAAATCTTATGTTATGTTTCTGGCATTCTTTTATCACAGTCTCGGATAAGTGACTGGATAAGTTGTCGCCAATTACAGCTTTCGGACCAGAGCCCAACTTTCTCATGTATGGCAAAAGCACTGATAGAAACCAGTCCTCAAATAACTTTCCATCCATCCAGCCAGATTTTGACCTGTTGTATCTTGCTCCTTTAGGCCCTCTTTCAGTCCAAGAATCGTAGATGTGCTCCGCTTTATATATTATATACGGAGGCAGGAAAACACCACTGGCACTACATGCAAACATAATAGAGATACTCGATTTTGAACTATCTAAACAGCGTTCTGGATGCTTAGTGCCCTTTTTAACTAATACTTTCGATCGTCCTGGGTCATTCGTTAGATTGCTTTCATCATAGTTGATGATGGCTTCTGAAGACACATCTGTTAACGAAGTTGCTAAATTTTCAAAATAAGTAGAAATCGTTTCGTGGGACACTTGCGCCCTATTTCTATTTATATTTTCTGCAAATCTATTAGTGAGTTGGGGATGTCGGTTACGGAAATGCACAACCCAATCTTTTCCTGGTTTATTATCTTTAAAACGAGGCTCTGTTCGTCCAATTTCTAGTATGTAAGACTTACAAGATTCTGTAGGTCTCGTATGGTAAAAGGAAACCCCCACTTCGCCGCTATTTGCAACCCCTCGACAATGCGATTTTCGTCCGCACTTGAAAGAACTGTCGGTCTTCCATACTTATTCATTTGCAATCTTAGGGATTTGCGAGATAATGTGCCAAGGGATATTGCATACTGTTTGGATGCCTCACGTAACGAAATTTTTTTCTTTTTAATTTCATCTAGGGCTCTTTCAAGAGCATCGATTGAATATCCCGCGTATTTCCGAGCCGCGGGTGTTTTTCTAGTTCGTGGCATAAAAGATGCTAGGTTCTAAAAATAAAAGTAGGTATAAAATAAGGTAGATATCTAAGGAGTGTATCTAAGATTAAGAAGCAGTTACACAAATTCGACAATTTTTGTATATGGGTCGAAAACTTGGTACAATGCCTGAAAACTTAGAACGCCGTTCCAAGTTTTCATACTTAAAAAAAATATGTACCAACATACAAAAATTTTATTACATCTGGCAACGCCGCTGAGTTTCAATATCAAAACATATACTAGCCTTCAGCTATACATTTATAGAATATAACCTCAATTTACTAACTATTTTGTTTTATATTTACTTACTTGTATCGGAGAAGTTTTTTCGTGCTTGTTTTTTTACGTTTTTCAACAATAATTTTAAAATCGCATTAAAATAATCTCTTGGGCACTGATCAAAACGCTTTTATTTTTTCCCGGCACAAACGGAATGACTAATAACTGGCGTAATGCTTTTGAACTACTATAAAAGCATTATTGCCAGTTTTTATATTAAATTTTACATAACGAAGTTTCGTTCCAAGTTGTACTCCGGTTCCAAGTTGCACGGTTTTACAGTACTTACTTGTAATGTAAACACACGTGAAAATTTTATTCGGTATTATGTAGTATGTAGGTAACGAAGAAATCATTTTAAATTTAAAAGAAACCTCAAACTGCCGATAAAGGGCGCACCTCTTTAAAAAAACTTTAATGTGATCCGCTTCACCCCAGTTGACGGTACTTTAGATTTCCTAAAACCCTGTTGTGATCTAGTTCATGTCACTTTCAGAAATAAATCAGCTTATATAGCTATGATTGGTTAGGGTAAAGCTTACATTTCAAAATGATAAAGACGCAATAGTTATAAAATACTCAAACACAAAACAATCTTAACTATGCTAATTAATAATTCTTTACACAATAACTACAACAAACATTAATTTTTCTCAGTGAATGTTGTCGTTGTGAATAGCTACAGGCGTGGTCACAAGATTTCAGATTTAGCATCAGAAACGCTCAAAAAATTCTAGTTACATGTTGTAATATATTTATGAATTTTTTTATAAACCTTATATAGTCTATAACGCAATAACTGAAGCTAAAAAATAATGTTTTCTTTTATTGCTGTCAAGCTTAGAGAGGCAGTATACTGCAGTTGTAATTAAAACTCAATAGTTAATTTTATACAAATATTGTTTTTGTAAAACAATTTGTGTTAACTTACCAAGTTGATTATGATAAGGAAACTGTATTATAATGTAACACTTTAGGATCAGCAAAATGCACTTAATGTTATTACAGCTCCATTATAGCATTAACAAAATTAGAAACTTCTAACTATAACTTACGTTTTATTTATTAAACAAATTTAATGGATATTACTAATTAATTAGATAAAACCGTCCTGTGGCGATGATGTACAAATTTAGATGTTGTATGATGGCTTTGGATTCTTATTAATATATAAATATGACTTATCAGGTATATACAATGCAAGAACTTATTTCGTAGAAGATTTCTAATAGATTAATTTATTACAAAAGTGGTAAGTTAGTGTTTTTCTAGTCCATAACAAATGGCTGCCATTACGTGTGACAAACGCACTTAACAGAGAACAAAATTGATTTAATAATTGACTTACCAAAACTTTTTTTTATTTATTTTTTTTATTACTGTTTAATTCGACCGTTATTTATTTTAACGGTTGTGTTATATATTTATAAAATGCATTTAGTAAATAAATCCATTAGCTTGAAATATAAGTTACGGTTTATATTTTCGGGTAGATTCAATAAAAACTTTTTAGATATACTTCTTATAGCGTGGGTAACCGTTTTCTGTAACTGTTCTAAATTATTCATTCAATTTTTATAACTAGAAGGTTTTAAAACGTTTTGAATAAAACTCTTCGGAATATCGAGTTATTCTGCGAATCGTATATATGGACCTTCAACTTGCATAAAATAACCATCTTTCAATTTATATATTATCCTGAACTTGAACGAAGAACTTTTACAATACTATATTTATGTAAAGTTTGCCTATTACAGAAATATCAAAGATGGGTAAATGCATATACGCAATATAGCTACGTATCTTTAGCAATCAATGCCTTAAAGTTGCTTAAAGTAGCCATTAGATTATCCTAATCTCGGTTAATATTTCCTCTCATCCAATCTATTCGTTTTTTAATATGGGCGTTTTTGTCAAATCTGGTTTTACATTTGCACTTTATAGTTGTATAAAATACCTCTTTTGTAAACTTTTTGTAGAACCACATTGTAAAGAGTTTTTTTTAACATTTTAAAACTATTTTTATCGGATCACCTACTTTCCAGCAAGTTTCTGAACGTCGCATATATTATGCAACCGATCGAAAACTTACTTTATCTCTTTTCTTATTGAAAACTTTAACCCCTAATGCGTATGTATTGCACATAGTCAAAATAAACTAGTAATATAAGAACAAAGCATTCTTCTCAACAAATCTGATTTTCATCCACTCTTCTTTTTATTGCTGTCTTGTAAAAATATATACACGTTGTACACTATGTACTAATAAAAAACACCACGGTAATTTTGGAATTAATATTGATAAAATAATTAATAAAATTAGAAATAGGTAAACTGCCTTACATTTTTGTTGAAAAATTTGATTACGAAATACTTATAAATGGATGTTAATAAAACTTGAAAAGTATGTACAGCCATAGTCATTGGAAATGTCCCTAAAATGAACATTACCGCATTTTCAGTCACATTCTAATAGTATTACCAGTATTTATACTTGTAAATATACTTTGAGGTTATGTTCTTCTGTCTTGTAAATAAAAAAGGGATTACCACTACTAAATTTTACATGTATTTCTTAAACCATAAGAAAATAGTACTACTTTTATGACCGTATTTATATTTTTATGCGAATGAAAAAACACACATTTCTTTATATAATTTTAGATACATACTTATTGATAGTAAAATTTTGAACTTATAAAATTAAGGTAAATTGTAAATAATAATCTAATTACTGATTTTATAAAAACAATTTTACATAGGTACTATTAATATTTCGCTGTATGTGCAAAATTATTTATAAATAAAGTGAAACTTTTATATTTTAATTTCGTTTAAATATAAATAATACTATCAAACAGAATTTTCCGGTGCAAGAATAAATATTTGTGCCAATATAATGTAATTTATTTAAATTTTTGTTCACATAGTCACATTCTTTTTTTTTTGTTTAAACGGTTAAATACTTCACTTATTAATGAGTATCATAATTACATTTTCGTATTCATTAATATTATTTTAATTTTAATAATAATTATTTCGGTATTAGGGGAGAACCGGCTGTGATGGACCCCTTTTTGAAATTTAGGTTTTATTTTTTTAATACAGCAATTTAAATCTTTTCGATTACATAAATGCACAGACAGGACCCTTGCTAACTATATAGGTAAATAAAACACCGTTGATAATACATAGTTTTTATTTTATCTAACCTAATTTAGAACTTACCAGGTGTGCCATCATATCCAGACATCATGGTATGTCGGCACCCCAACATTTTTACTAACACTATGTATATACGCATACGAACTTTTAATGAAATAAAAGTTTATAAAATGTGTACTATGTAAACATATTGCTGTGATTTTTATGTAGGATAGATTTGGGATAGATTGCTATGAATTGCATTGAAAGGATTGTCTAGGATACGAGATAATTAAGAGGGAGTTGAAAAATAAATAAGATTAAATGAAGTTGGAATTAAAAAATTTGATTGAAAAGTTAGTTTTATTAAAAAGAAAACTTAAAGATCCCACGACCAGACTAGCTGGACTAATACTGTTAATATACACAGCAATATGGTATATATGGTATGAATGCCTTTAAATGGTCAGAACATAGTATACGGAGAACAAAAATCAGTTTCATCGCGACTAACAACATAACTCACAAGTAAATTGCTTTGTTTTCCTATCAACTCCTGCACAGTCCGTATGACACCAGTTGAAGCATTCCTGACACTGTATCCAATAGTCACCTTTTCTAGATTTTGAATATAACTCGTTGCAAAAAATGCACGGCACATCGTTGCTATTGTCTACCTCAATATGTTCTTCTTCAGTTAACTTTTCTTCGTCAACTGTTGTTAGGCGTTTTTTCACTTTCTTCGCTGCAAGATGTTGTTCTTTTTCAATTTCTTCCCTAGCTTTTTCCTTCCCTTCTTCAATATCTGGCGTATTGTTCAAAATACCCATTTTACCTTTCTTCGATCGTTTTCTAATAGTTTTTTTCTCTATTTGTGGTAAGGGAGATAGCTCTTCGATTAACTTGGATAGATTACTATTGTTTTCTAGACGCTTATAAAACTTTGTAGGAGGAATGGTGACGGTAACAGCTCTGTTGTTATTCAATTCCTGTAGTGATGGCGTTTTTTCAATACTGTTCTGCTTGGAAGTAGATGGTAATTCATTTACGCAATTAGCCTCGAAATTGATATTTCCGTGTGTATCAGCAATTTCTGCGTTTTCGAATACTGCTTGATCAGTTGTTTTAGAAGGGGAGAACATCCAGTCCGGAAATACATCATCATTAAAAGGAACCAGTCCAGTCGCTTTAAAACCACTAGCCGCTATTCCCACTGTCGCTGCCTTTGTATATGATTCATTAAACAATTCACCAACTTGAAAGTGAGTGACGGTCCTTCCGGGGTGGCTAGTCAACCAACGGCGAACGGCTTGGTTATAGTAAGTCGTTAGTGGCCCAAAGAAACTGACGTCTAACGGCTGCATTCGGTGTGTGCAATGGCTAGGAAAACAAAATAATATGATATTATTTTGTTTGGCATATTCTAGAACCTCTAAATTTTTATGGCTGCTGTGCCCGTCAAGTAAAAGTAGTATTTTTCTGTCCTCTGATGGATTAGCGTATTTTTTAAAATGTTGCAGCCATTTCAAAAATACTTCTGCATTCATCCACCCGTTTTCCTGAGCCAGTCCTAATGTTCCTGTTGGGGCATGATCTATTAGTTCTTTTTTCATATGTTTTCGAGGGAAAATCATTGCTGGTGGTACAAATTGTCCTACAGCATTCATACTGCATACAACCGTAAAATGATGTCCCCTCTCGGCACTGGTTAAAGCACCAACTTGTTTTCTTCCACGCTGTGCAATAACTTTTACTATTTTATTCTGAACAGTGGAAAAACCGGATTCATCCATGTTGTAGATTTGCTCATAATTTATGTTATTATCTTCTATGACCTTTTTGAATGCATCAAAAAACTTTTTTACTTGCACGTTGTTAAACCCTTCTGCCCGAGCCAAAGAAGTTGCTTCTGGAGTTCTCAAATTTAAAGTTGGATTTCGTTTCATAAATTTACTATACCAGTCCCAACCAGCCATGCAATTTTCTTTGTTAAAATTATGGTTAATGCCCATTTTTTCAGCCAATGCAAATGCTAGTCGACGAACTTCTATTGCAGTAAATCCGAAAAATCGATCGGCCATTGTTTTTATATGTTGGACTAATTTGCTCTCGATTTCTGAATTAAAAATTGCGGTGGCACCACCTGAAAAACCTTTCTCGGCACCCTTAATTATTTTATTTTTATCCAATACTCGTCGACGTAAGGTACTTTTAGGAACACCATGAGTTTTTGCAGCTAATTTCCATCCCATTTTCTTTGTTTTCACTGCATCTATTGCCGCTTGCATTCGGGTTTCGTCCCAATTTTGTCGTGCATTTATTTTTTCCATGGTCCGTAATTATCTATAAACATAAACAAGAGAGGTGTTGAAACCGTAAGGCAAAATACCATACACAAGATATGCATACAATTAATTAATACACAATATTGTAATCATTCGGGTATGATGGCACCCTGTTCCAACACAACCGGAATATTAGGGGTCCATCACACCCGAAAGTCATGTATTTAAAATTTAAACCGTATAATTCTATTGTTGGTATCAGAAATATGCATTTCAACTATAACAAATACAAAGTTTAAGACTTACCTGATTTGTAATATCTCGTTATTTTCCACAAAACTTGTAATATCGAAACGAAACTTTAGTACTTGAAGTACCGCACATTATTCGATGTATCTACGTTTGCAAATCATTGTCGCCAACTTAGACAAAAAAAATACTCGTAGGGTGCCATCATACCCACGGGTCCATCACGGCCGGTTCTCCCCTACTCACTTTTGCGTTAATAAAATGTTAATAAATAAGCATACGTTTATAATTACAGTCCATGCTGTAGTTTATTTTGATAATATTGTTACGAATTTTACTATTAAAAACTAATTTATTTAAACGACTAAAAATATTTTTTACTTATACTAGAAATATGTACACTTGTAAATTAACCGAACTAATGAAATCTAATAATATTTAATAAAAACACTTACACTAATTAAGATAAGATAAAGTCAGCGGATAGCTTCACACTTGTTTACACTAAAATCACATACAAGATTATTCTCTGTATATTCATGTACACACACGTGCTAACGACTTATTTATTTCAACTTGAATAATCTTCTTAACACTGCAGTATCCGCATTACGGCAATAACTGACCTACGATTTGTTTCTTCGGTATTTATACACCTTTGGAAATCCTTCTCGAGTTTTCCCTATCTTTCGGTATATCTTCTAGAAGATGGATAACAACTTCCAGAAGGCTCTTGAATTTGCAGATAACTTCTCGAACGTTTCAATATAATTAACTAAAAAAACATATCATATAAAAAACAATAACAATACAAAAGTTGTATAGAAATAATTTATACTTTGTGTAATAACCATTATTTTGTATGCATGCTTCTAACTTAGACTGCATAGAGTTTACTAAATTTTCACACAACTGTGATCCCCGAAAACGTTCCCAAACTAATTGTGAATGTTGGATAATATTTTCAGGTGTTCTAAATTGAATATCACTATCCCAGTTTCTAATCATTGCACCCCACATATTTTCAATTGGGTTCAAATCTGGTGATCTCGCTGGCCATTCAATTATTTATATTTTGATCTTCAATCCAGTTTCTAACAATTCGTGCAGTATGAATAGGAGAATTATCCTGAACTACTTGAATAATTTCCAGCTCATCTTGTGGAAATATTCTTCTCACAGAAGGTATCAAGATATTATCTAAAATATTCAGGTATTGCTCTGAAGTAAATCGAGGTGGTGTCACTTAGACTAACTCTCCTAGACCCGCTTGAGATATCCATTCCCACACTCCACCTGTCACTCTACCACTTTGCCTATTAGGCAAAACATGTTCTTGTAACGAGTGTTTTGTGGTCTCCACACTGCAGTTGGACATTGATCAGTGCTAAAAAATACTTTTTCATCTGTAAAGATAACAGTACTCCAATCCAAATTTACATATTGGCGACAAAAGCGCAACCGAGCTGTAGCATAACGCTACGTAATTTTAGGTTTACTTGCTGGTTTTTCTACAATGTAAATTTGATTCGTGTAAACGTCTCTGAATGGTGGAAACAGAGCAATTAATATTCAGCGTTTACTTTATTTTTTGGCAAGTTGTAAAATGATTTTGTAATGTATAGCCGAGTTCGTCCGCATCTTCTTGCCGAGAAGTAATTTTAGGCTTAGGTGGTCTGTTGCTTACAAGTGGCCTATTACCAACTTCCTGACCTTTCGTAATCCATCGCCGAATTTGTTTAATCTACAAAGTGTTAAGTTCTTAGTATTAGATTACATTTATTATTAATACTATATTAAAAGCCATTATACATTATTGTTTAAGAAATAGTTTATAAAAAAAAATCAATGAGTTTATTGTTTTGTTTGTTTTTGTTATTACTAATAATTTTGAAATTGTCATATATGTATTTAAAAATTTGACGTCAATTTAATAGATTCCAATATCTTATAAAATAGTATTGTTAGTGATCATATTTAATGCATGCATACTGTGTTGCAATGCAATGTAAAAAATATACTTTAGAAAAATGCTTACCGATAAGTCAACATGTTGTGATATTGTTCTAGGTGAAATTCCTGCTTGTGCCATCCCAACAATACTTCCTCTTAATTCTAAGGTAGAATCCATTTGTCCTAATCTTCGAGGCATATTCACAAAATATTATAATCACATAAACAATAATGTTACCACTAGGAACTCCCAATGTATATTACATTTTTGTAAATGAAAAATTTATATTTATACGACAAAAAACCATAACTTGATGATATATTTACAAAATGTAATTATGAAACTCATTAATAAGTGAGGTATTTATTAATCCGCTTAATCCTCAGATGCATATTCGGTAGAATTGTTTATTAATTTGCACAAAAACAAAAGCAGTTGTGGTTTCATAAAACGCTTGTTTCAGAGTAATATTTAAGTATCCTCGTATGGTTTTAAGAAACACATATACAATAAAATAATGATAATCACCTTTTTGTATTTATACGACAAACAAAAAGCCATAACCTCAAGGTATATTTATAGGTGTCAATACGATCAATACTATTAAATGTCTTTAAAATGAGCATTACCGCACTTTCATTGACAACACATCATTAATAAGTGAGGTATTTGTTAATCCGCTTAACTCTAGGATGCATATCCGGTACAATACCTACTTTTACATAAACCGGATCAACATTCCAATTAAGAAATTAAAAAAATAAATAGTTATTTTATAACAAAAAACAAGTATCGTTGTTACTTATTAATTATTATATAAGAAAAATTGTTTATAAATTATAGTAACAAACGCTGCATATTCTTATAACCAAACATTACTCCGGGTCTGATAAGCCAGGTTTATACATCCTACATACAAAAATAATGTGACTATCAGAACACACATTTCAACAAATTGCATTAATAGTTAAAATTTAGACGTAACAAATATTTTTTAAATAATTTTGCAAATATAATTTTGGCATTTTTATTCAAAACATTTATTACCTAAAAAATTTAACGTATGTTAATAAATTGTTATTTAAAATTAGAAAAAAGTGTTTTTTAATTCGCACAAAAAATATAAAAAAATTTTGGTTTTATAAAATGTTTATTTGAGATCAAGTAATATTTAAAAGCCTTTTCGTTTGATTTGAGAAATACATACAAAATTAACTAATGGTAATCACCTTTTTGTATTTATACGACAAAGAAAACCATAACCTGAGGATATATTTACAGGTATAATTACTATTAATACTATTAGAATTTGACTGAACGTGCGGTATTGCTCATTTTAGGGCATTTCCAATGACTATGGCTGTACACTGTATGTACTACATACATATATATTGATAACAGCTTTACAGTTATATTTTAAACTTGTTATATCCCAAAGACTTCTAAATCTTGTTTCGGTAACACAGCCGTAACCTATAGCTACCTAGAGAGCCTCGGAAAGTGAGTCGTAGGTGTATAAGTGATAAGATTAAGCTTGATCTTTGATGTGCCGATTATAATGTAATTCAAAGATTGCTAAAACGGGAGAAATGTATACTACAGATGTCTGTTTACATCTGACAAACGCTAAAGGTAAATAAATCGAACAGCACAAGTATAACAATGAATACAAAGTATATGATAACAAATTGTTTATAGAAAAAGTAATAATCATTACGAAGTTTACAATAACTAATCGTTCGTAAGAAAAAACAATTCATTCTAGTATTAGCAGATCCTTAAATTAGGCAACACGCGTAAACATATGAGTTATTAGTAATAAAGTATGAGAACATAATTTGATAAATCAACTAAGAATAATTTAATCTAGTGATTACGCACGTACGGGTGATAATTTTAACAGGTAATTAGACAAGCAAATTTGCATAAATTAATCGTGACAACATATTGTTATGTTCCAATGGGGGAGGTGGAGAAAAAGAAAGAAAAAAAATTTTTTCTTAAGTTAATTACCAAGATGTCACGCATACCTTTCGGCTAGCCTCACCGTAGATGGTCGTCGGGTAAAAGAAAATCGAAAGAACCTGAGTTTTCTTTAGGTAAGCGAAATGCCCGAGTGCGCCACTTCTTCTCGAATTTTTGTCGAAGATAAACAGTCTAGGTAGGAGAAAAGGAGATCCTAGACCCGAGGTCCCCCAAAAAGAAATATAGCGAGAATAAACAATAACCATTTATTGAGTATCTATATATTAACAGCCAATTCCGGAACGGAAAGAGCCATTCGACGGTTACACCACTGGTATAATCACAGAATCAATTAACTTACATAACACAAAAATTGTAACATAGAATATAAGATTAAAGCAGGTCCAAAATAGACTCTGGAAGCAACAAGTAAAGCGCTAATGTTTAAAGTGTATTTTCGCGGCTACCGTAACCGTTAGCATATCCACCTGCGGTCGCGCGTGAGCATTAAAACAAATTAACACCGCCCATGGTCCTTGACGTCAAGTTCACGACCGGTAATAAGAGTGTCATTCAATTACTTTACGACAAAATAAAGCGTTGCGAGCTCCCAAATCTCTACCCTTTACAATTCCCGCACAATTTAAATTTTCTTTTGTTAACAAAAAAAATTGTAAGTTCCTTTAAATATAATCATTAAAGATATAAGCCATTACATTAAGGTGTATGTTAAAAATAGTAATTAACCCTAGTTAAATCGCAGCAAAATTGACGTTAAATATGGTAATGAAACATAATTACGCAGATCAAAATTTTCGTTAAATATGGTAATTAAACAGAATCAAATGTAGTAGATTAGGTGTACAGGATGTACAAAGACAAAGTTCAAGACAAGATTAATTTACATTCGAAGTCCGTACTGATTTCATTTAATGTAAATCCGCAGCGCCAGATGTACTGTGCACTATTCGTGATGTAGCGAAAGCAGCAGTCATGAACCTAATGCGCGTGGACGAAAGTGGGTCGAGGTCTGGTGGCCTCTCGCGGTTCCACACGTACGCTTAAACGATACTATAAATACCTCGTTTTTTTTAAACCCCCAAACTGTAGAACAGCGCCATCAAGCCACTGGGATCCTTTACTCCGCTACCTTGATTACTTCATAAGTACAGCGATACCAAGATAAACTCAGTCCGAAAGCTTCGACGGAGCTCGGAAGAAAACTCCAACAGATGCGTAAAAACAAAAGAGCTAAAACAGCGAATACTAGTTGATACGCCTCCACTATCAACCACGTGCAAAATACTAACCTACTTTACGATTTTTACGTTAAAAGATATTGTGTTTGATGCATAGGACATTTAATCGGATTCATTAGTGATTTCTAAAATAAAACGTCGTTGCATTAGATGTTAATCGATGAAAGAGAAACCTCATTTTTCTTACCCATCCGACTCTGCCACGTCCATTACACCACAAACCAACAAATAAAATGAATTTCGTAGATGACCGACTACTCTCGAGCGCCCTCTGCGAGCATAACAAAATGCGCCAAGTTTCCAAATTACTTTACTGATAACATCGCAAGTATGCCACTGAGTCTTCGAGATTAATTGTCCATCTCACAAATATTCTAACAATTTGACCTCCTTAATACTTGCATCCGTAGAGGTTCCAATTTAGAATTTATCTACTCGAAATTCCGTGGCCGGTAGTATACATATTAAAGGTAAAATTGGAAAGTGTTAGAATAAAAATAAATTTCCAAGAGAAACTCGAAAATAACGAACATAAATTTGAGTTGTTATCAAAACATTAAATGAAAAGTTAAATTACAGATTACTACAAACATAGAAAGCAAAGACGACATAGTATGTGATCCATTGAAGAAAGTAACTCGAAAATATGATCCGTCTTATTCGAGACTTATATGGTGCGGTAAAATATTCCAATGCGCTCGTTTGCTTTGGTTGTTTATATTTCGCTCTCACTTTGATTATGTTGTTATTTCTTGTGAGAACCTCATCGTTGCTGCATTTTATTTTAATTTCACATCGGTCTTTATTGCATTTTCGTCATATGTAGTTTCTGTTTGTTACCGTTTAGTGCGTCAGCTGTTGGTGTTAGTCGAAATCCAGCAAACTCTTCCAGAAAGAAGTCTTTGAATTCCTGGAAGCATGTGGCAAGCTTGGCGTAAATGCTCCACCTTTACCTTTCAATGCCCGTCTCGTCAAGGAAGGACTTTGCGTCACGGTGGTTGGTTTTTCTTGAAATTGCAGTTCAAGTTGTCGTATGAACGCTACCGGATCTTCGGTCAGGTCTCTGCTAAACGCAAGGGTCGGCAAGTGGGTTGTACTATTAGCAACTGGGAAGCGTTGCCAACAGGTTTGACATTTATTGTGATTGTTGTTGATGTAGGCACTATTGGGCGCTACTTGAGATTACCGGATCCAGGCCGGACTGAAAACCGGTCAACTTTTCCAGTAGCGCCCAACCTCAACTATACTTCACCTGTACCAAGATTCAACATCATCATCGATACCAACAAAGTGATGGAATTGCCTCCAAAGCGGGAAGGATTGTTACCGTTGCCACTTCCCCCAAGACGATTCCACTACTACTCTTGCTAACCTGAACCAACCAGAACCACACCCGAGGGCAATTAGAGGGTTTGAAAAAAGAGGAGAGGTAAGCCGCAAAAGTCTACATTGCTTAATGGACACCTACGACTGAGTGTCCAGCTTACGCTTGCCTTGTTCACCGCTGTCACTACGCCGCCTCCGTGACGACCTCATCGCCGCCCTCAACCAGGCCATGTATCCTACCGTAACCGCCATCTGCGCCGTCCGCATTGCACGCCACCTGCAGCCGTGTTTTCACCTGAAGCCACTGCTGTCGTCGCCCGTCGACCATCGCTTTCCCTCGCCGCAGCTACGAACCTATGAGCAGTCACGCTACGCCACCCGCTATGGTCCCGATTGACACCCTATATAAGCATTATGTAAATAAGCAAAATCATTAAAATCGAATAAAAACTAGTATTTATAAAACTTAAATTATTCCATAACAAATCAATTAGGGATATAATCGCCCCAATGGTATTCTAATTATTCTTCGGTAATGATGTGACATCCTTTACCACTTCGGTGTTTTTTTTTTGTAGACACGATTCCACGTTGCTTGCGGAAGTTTTGCTACAGATTGTGTATTAATTAATTGTGATTCTAATTACAAATTTGGTTTGTGATTTTTTTTAAATTACTATACTATTACTACTTTTTGTTTTGAATTCTAATGTTGATTTTGTATTTTTGTTTATGTTTTGTGTTTTAACTTTGTTTTAGAATGGAACGGATTGTCGCTGCTGAGAACCTGACGCTGCTACAGTTAAGTGCGTTCTTTGGGAACCATGATACCGAGGAAGAGTTTAGAAAAGCGAATCGTCGTGGGATAATGTTGCTGGAGAACCTAGAGATTTTGTCCACCAAAGAAAAGGAGAAGACGTGTCCATCATGTCAAGTTGGGTTGAGTGCAGTAACGGATCCTACTCACACTTTAAGATGGCGCTACAGATTCAACGGACCTGTCAAACATCGAATGGAACCAACAGCAAACACCTTCATCGATCACGCGAGAGTAAACGAGATAGGTTCGTTTCGCATCATACTTTGAATTTATTAATTGGCTTATGGGTATGCATGTGACCAGTGCACAATTCCAAGTTCAAGTTGGTGCTGAAATAGCGATGGCGTGATAAATGTATTGCAAAGACGTCGCAACGAAGATCGCGTGGCATGACTTAAGGCAAATTGGAGAACCAGGAGAAGTCGTTGAAATATATGAGACGCCTATTTTCAAAATAAAATACCACGTAGGAAGGACAATGTGGGAACACTATTGGAGGAATTAGTAGAGCCACGATGAAGCGCTTTGGAGTTATGGTACCGTGCAGAGATGCAGAAACGTTAGTCGCCATCGCCCAGAATGGCATCGACAGCAAATCCTTTATTTGTTCAGATTAATGGACGCGTACGATATTCTGGATACCATATTTGCGGGACACGGTACTGTAAATCACTCAACAAATTTCTTACAGCCCCCGCTACGAGAAGATCCGATTTGGGTTTCCACCGGGACCTTTCTACCGGAGTATCTCGATAAGAATTAGATTGGACCACGCCGAAAGATCTTAGAGGGATCTAAAGATAATTCTGACAAAATACAACGGTTGCAGGTAACGAAAGGGTACATTGGCGAATGGATGTATCGGAAGAATATCCTGGACGAAAATGCTACAATAACTGAGAATTTTTTTAGATTTTGCAACGATGTCGCCCGAGGTTTAGAAAAAATCCCGATACAGATTGACATAGAAAACTGCAATTGCCACGAATGCGAAGAATAATGTATAATTATTTTTTTCAGATTCTAATAATCTTTTCTTTTCAGATTCCATAATTTTTTTTCTTTTCAGATTCTAATCCTCTCTTTTCAGATTCTATTAATCTTTTTTCTTTTCAGATTTTATTCATTTTTTTTGTTTCAGATTGTATTTATATTCATGCTTATCATCACGTGCAAAAAACCCCTAAAATTTTGTTACATCTTTTTTAGCTTTGAAATAATTAATTTTTTTTGTAATTTTGTCATATGCTTATCATCACGTGCAATAACTCCTTAAAATGTTGGTACAATATCTTTTTTAGCATGTTTGTATGTAGGTATAGTAGTTCCAATGTGACGCACGTGTACTTATTACTTATTTCTACCGTAACCCAAAAGCCGTATGCTTCCTACTCAATTTTATGGTCGTTTCTTAGAATGCCAAGATAAAGTAACACTTGTATTTATTCTAGAGACCAAAAACTCAAAAATTTGTCTCATTGTTCAAATGTCGCATAATAATAAATATAAGCTACATTAATTTTTTTAATTTTACATAGTTAAATATGATTGTTAACTTACCCTGTAATTAAAAAGAATAGCAGTTTTGTTAAGACGTTTTTGTTGGTGATTTGTAAATTGATTTTTCATAAAATGGTACTGACATAACAGTTTTGTAGAAAGAACTTTTGTCTCCAGATCACTTAATAGTATATTTACACTGTTTCTTATCTACTTAGCGCAACGAGCATTGTCTTTAATTGGTAATTTAAAGAAATGCAGGTTTGTATTGGCTGTTCTTGTATTTGAGCAACCAGTATAAACACAACGATGAGATGCGGTTGTCATTTTTCAATACTATTTTAAAGGTACAAACTCTAAATTTGTTTGTAAATAAAAAGTGTTGTAATATATCGAGATTGTCACAACGACTGAGGAAAATAGCAAGATTCATTTAAACGGGGGAAAAGACATGTCATAAAAGCGAGAAATTTGGGAGAAACCAATGAAAAACTACTGATTTTTCAGAAATGAAAAGTACGTAATTGTATTCTTCGTTGCTACAACTAATTAACAAACAAGGTCAAATACGCATTAAAATATTACAAAGCAACAAATTTTAAGCCGCCTTTATAAACAACTATTTTCAAAAAGAAACGGAACTTATAATATTTTTGTCCTAAACGTGTTCTGAGGAGATATCCTAAAGATGTCTAAGTAAGATGTTTTCAAGATGTACAGTTTATTAACATTCGACATCTTCAATATATCTTAAAGATGTCTAAAGACGTAATGAGATGTCTGCAGGATGTCTTGAATATCTTGGCTTGACATCTCTGAGATGTATTTAAGATGTCTATGTGCTGTTAGGGTGTACTTCCTTCGGAAGTATGCGCAGACTGTTGGCGTGGCTACTCAGAATTGTCTAATTTACATAGAGTTTCATCCTATATAGTCACAAAACAGTGAAGCACTCGACAAACTTCAAAGATTCATACAAGAGTGTGTGAATTAATTACGGCGAAAGATATAGGTAAAAAATTTTTCAGGAGGCTTAGAGTTATGTGGTGAGAACATTACCGGCCTACTGCATCAGATAAGTTAAGTGTAACATAACTTACATATTTCTGAAAAATATCCTTTTTGAATTTATTTGTCTTAGAAAAATAAATGTATTGTTTGCATTGGCTTCAATTTCTTTTTTTATAATGTAAATCAGATATTAAGCCGAGCGATATGTTTTACTGTACATTGATCTGTGACATACGGTTGGAAGAAAATTTTGCTGATTTCTTTAAGTTAGATATAACATGTAATTCATATAATTAATTAATTTTAATAACTTTTTATTTGACATTTAAAAAGTTCGTACTTTTTACAGTTCACATCCAAGTAATAACTACCTTATACAGTACCAAATTTTGCTTCATAGCGCCGTTATTACCTCATTGTCCGCAATTTTTCTTTGTAAATATGCCCACAACAATTACTATTTCCAATGTTATCAAAAAATTATTCAAAATTAGGTAATTAATCACACAAGACTCCATAGTTTAAAAAAACTTATAAATATTATACCGCAAAGTATAATATTTTATAGTCATTCTCGTAATTTTTTATTTATATTATTGTTTTGTATGAACTTTTGTACTGCTGTACATTTAAAACTAAGAAAGATAAAATTTTGAGGGGCACTGACATTTGACATTTTCCAAAATGACATAAATAAACTAAATAAAAAATGGCTCTGGTGTTAAATAAGGGCTCAAATATTTTAAGTAAGTTTTGTGAAAACGGATGTGTTTAACAATAACTGTTAGTTAAAAAACAACGAATTTTCTAATAAGCATAAAACCTTATCATCTTTGTTTTGTTGTTACATAACTTAACCTAAACACTAATTTCAGGAAAACATTCGGGTATTGTAGCAATTGCTTGCATTCGTACATCAAACTATGCTTCAGATGTTAATTCTTATAACCTTGCTTCTTTGAAAAGAGGTACAGGTGGTCGAAGCAGTTTCAATGGCATTGTAGCAACAGTTTTTGGTGCCTCGGGGTTTGTCGGTCGTTACGTCTGTAACCGCCTTGGTAAGATTGGTACACAAGTAAGTTACTGTTTGGCGTACAATTGCCTTATCAAAAATTATTACATTTCTAGTTGATTATTCCATATCATGGTGATAATTACCATGTAATGAGATTAAAGTTATGTGGTGATCTTGGACAAGTATTATTTCAACCTTTTCATTTATTCGATGACGAAGCTTTAGATAAAGCAGTTCGTTATTCTAATGTTGTTATCAACTTAGTAGGACGCGATTGGGAGACTCTAAATTTCAAATTCGATGATGTGCACGTAAAAGGTGCTAAGAGAATAGCTGCAGCGGCTAGACGAGCTGGTGTAGAGAGACTTATACATTTCTCTGCATTAAATGCACAAGAAAAGCCAGCTCCTCATGTTTTAACTGGAGGTTCACAATTTTTGGCTAGTAAATGGAGAGGCGAAATGGCAGTGCTTGAAGAATTTCCCACAGCAACAATTTTTAGACCGGCAGATATTTATGGTCAAGAGGATCGATTTTTAAGGTAAGAACTTTGTAACAGATACTTTTAAAAATGATCAATAATTGAATCACTTGAATTAGGTACTATGCACATCATTGGAGAAGACAGACTCAGTTAATGCCTTTATGGAAGAAAGGTGAACACACTATTAAAGCACCAGTTTTTGTTAGCGATGTAGCAGCTGGAGTTGTAAATGCTATTAAAGATCCCGACAGTGCAGGAAAAATCTATCAAGCTGTAGGGTGAGTACAGATATAAATATTCTCTTTTAATCCTAATCAGTGAGTTGCAGACCTCGGAGGTATCTTTTATCTGATTTAGTGGACTGGTTCTATAGGGTTATGAAAAAAGATGAGAAATGGGGATATATTAGATACGACATGCGTCTGGATCCCTTATTTAAATTAAAAGTAACTTTAACACAAAAGTTGTGTTTAAGTTGGCCCGTAGGTAATCTTCACTGGGAAAGAATCGAAAGAGAGTGTGTATCAGATGACATTAACACTAGTATTCCAACTTTAGAAGATTTATGTGTCACTTTAACACATTTAGAAAATCAAATCGCGTGGGAATTAAAACCATACATGTATGGTATTTACTATGATCGCGATTTTGATGATTTTGCAGTGAGACCGGAACCAGCCAAACCTGTTCCTTAATCTATTAAACCTAATATGTAATATTGTAAATTTCAGTTAAATAATGATTGTGTGATTAGTAAACTGCTTGTTAATAAACTCCCTTTTTTAATTTAAAAACATTGCAGTACAATTATCAATGAATGCCCAATTGACTGCATTTTTCAGTTACTTAGTGCTGAATAACACTTAGTTATTATAGAAACATTTGTAATGACAATTGTTCCTGCAGTAATTAAGCGTTAACGTAAGTATACTCGTTGGTATAACTTAAAAATCATGGTGCAATCAAGCACAAATATTTATGTCAATTTTGTCAAATATATTTGGGTATGGTATCCTACACCAGGAGTGCTTATATTACCCGTTTCTTTTCTTACAAATTGATTTCAAACATACTGTGCCGATTTATAACATAAAACAATTTTTCTATTCCGTTTAGTCATTTGGTGGAAACTTTCTTAACTCAATTGTCAAGAAATCAAAATTTTTTTCAATTTTGAGTGTTAGTATATCACACTTATAATCATTTGGACAAAAAGAATTGACCATTGTTCATAAAATATTTGTACCGGCAAATTTTTGAATTTAGCCCAAAAGTACAAAATTCAGAAGTCTAATTTGTTGAGTTTCACATTTGTCTACGTACACTCCAATATGTACTACATATATGTGTAAGCGAATATATGACTGCGTGAATGAAACTAAAACAGTTGAGACTATAATTTATTATGGAACTTTAAATTATCACGTGCATATATTACATCTTAACTCTTGTTATCGCGAATAATATTAGCCTGATCATTTGGCAAAGATTCTTGCAACTGCAAGACGTGTTCAATGGGCTCTGGTCTACCATCTTCGCCAATTCTGCAAGGCTGTACAATGCCTTGCCGTGTCAAATTATCCATCAAATCCACTAGCTTCATGGCCTCATATTCCTTCTACAATGCAAATCATTAAAATTGAAAAAGTTTTGAGCAATATACTAATACAAGGTGCGGTGTTACTGCGTTAATGTCTCAGTTATTATAGAAAATCAAAAAGTTATTTACAAAAATTATAGATAACTTAAAACTACACATTTTAAAATTACTTGCATTTAAATAGGGTGTTACGTATTCTTTTTAAAAGAGGCACCCTATATATTTGCTAATCTCCACCTTACTTTTAATATATGGTTTAATTATGTTATACAGAGTATTTCAAAATTTATGGTCAATTTTGTATGAAAATCAATACCCTAGACCAGTGGTCGCGAACCTATGACCCGTAGGTCACTGGTCAGACAGTGACTTACAAAGTCGCTTTAAACGACACGCGTTTAATTAAAAAAAAAATTTTAATGTTTAATGTTTCTCGTATTTTACGCATATAGAGTTGATTAATAATTTAACTTTATTTTGCATGTCTAAAATTATTGAATTTTAAATAAATATTTTTAGTTACTTAAATCTCAGCTTTTCTTAAACCAAAAAAAAATTGATAATTTTTTTTTTACAAAAACAAAGTGATTACCAAAGCAACGTGTTAATCACTCTCTTTATTCCAAAAAATAGCTTTGCATCTACTAGTTTTCAAGTAGCTCATTGCATTACTCGCCATGGAAAACCTCATACAGAAAAAGAGCGTGTGTAAAACACACGTTTTTAGAAATGCTAATTTTTGTAGATTAAAAAAAAACACTTCATTGCAAAACTACTAAATGCGTTACCAATAAGACGCAATATAATTCAAAATTGAATATGATTAGAGAAAAAAAAAATAGTTTGCAAATACACAACTATTTAAAATATGTAGAAATTTATTCAATTGCTTTAGATGAAAAAAAATATATACAAAAAACCTCTTTCAGAAAGAGAGCGTTAATGTTAATGCATCAAGTGATATACTTGCAGCAATAACAAACTCAACCCCCCATCAAAACTAGTTAGTTCCCATAGTGTGGAAAACAAAAGTGAGCCAAACCAATTGACCATATTCAAGCGTTTTTTGGACTTCAGGTTTAACATTTTTTGGGTTGGAAAAACTGATGAATTTTAAATCGCCCTCAAAAAATAAAAACTTTTATTGGTTGTCAACAACGACCTCTCTGATTGATGGGTCATAATGAATTCCAGTGATTTGTCAAATCGGGTTGGTAGCAACAATAACCTCATGATAACAACCAAATCTTTTTGTCCATATTTGCTACCAACCTGATTTGACAAATCACTGGAATTCATTATGACTCATCAATCAGAGAGGTCGTTGTTGACAACCAATAAAAGTTTTTATTTTTTGAGGGTGATTTAAAATTCATCAGTTTTACCAACCCAAAAATGTTAAACCTGAAGTCCAAAAAAACGCTTAAATATGGTCAATTAAAAAATTGAGAAAAACTTATAGGCAGTGGCGGATACAGGATTTTACTCTGGGGGGGGGGGGTCATATAAAAAGAAATCGTTAATACCGGGGTTTAAAAACATACTTTACAAGTAAAAAATATATTCAAAACTTTCAAAAAAATTAAACTTAGTTTTAAAAAGGTTTTGGGGGGAAATGTCCCCTATGGCCCTCCCCTTGTATCCGCCCTTGCTTATAGGAACTAATATATTAAAATAGAAGAAGAATTTGGACCAAAATATTCAAACCTTCTACAAGAACTCCAAATAATTATGACAAAGTGGAAGACAACTGTTAATTTTGTGAATAAATTGGGCTGTATTGAAGATTTTTTTTATATCCCAATAAACACAGAAAGTCCGGCAGTGTACAATGCCATTACAGCGATTAAAGGCAAATGCGTTTATGGTTTTTGTAGTACACATTCTGTACGTAAATCCCAGTACTATAAACAACGTAACGGTACAGTGCGTTTTCAATACTGCTTATTCTACGGGGTACACGATACGCATCTGCTACGCATTTTCCATCACGTTTAAACATTTTGCTTGATTTTGTCACTTTTGTTTAGCTTTAGCCACAAAATCTGTATGCAAACCATTTTGTGCTTTAAAATTTAGAAAAAATATGTTTGTTTTTCTTCATCTAAGATGGATTAACAAAATAAGTAAGTATTACATTCAAATATAACCGATATTATTTCTTAATAATAAATATATAACTTAAAAACTGACACAATTTCGCGCAAACATAAAGTGACTTTGGAATTTGTAGTTGATGGGATCTTAGTTTGTGAGTTATCTACAATTTCCCAATTCATTATTCTTATTGCTGAATTGTATTTAATTAATAGTAGTTTACGTAACAAGAGTCGAAAGTAAGAAATAGCATAACGAACGTTAATGCGACGCGAGGGCGCCGTTGCATGTGAGTGAGTTATGCTATGATTCTTTCGACGAGAGTAATGTACATTATTTTTTGTGTTGCCTTTTATTAAAATTACATTCTTTTTTAAAAAAATAAAAAAAGGTCAACAGAAATATAATGTTGGTACTACATTTATTACTAATTCTGTCACATTTGACATTAACTTTAACATCGTTTTTCTTCAATTTTAACTGAATTTCAAGATTTTTAAAATGATTTTTCTACCTGTCGCATACTCGTTCTAATATATTAATTGACTTTGAACACGTACTTTTATGTGGATTCCTAGTTTTCATTTTGCCACCCTAGAGCTTTTTTCGTTCATTACGTAACTACACTAACGAGCGAATATTGACGTTTGCGATGTTGGCAACACAAAAAAAATTTTTTTAGATCAATTCAATCTACTTTGTTGGATGAAAAGTTGCAGCAAACGAGACATGTTTTAACCAAGTAATTGGTCTGGATCAAGCAAAACAAATTAGTAAAAATATTTTAAATTTGATTTATGGTAACAGGCTTCAGAGTATTTTATAGGTTAAAACTTAAAACATTAACTTTATATGTATATTAACGTAATGTGATTTCAAAAGTGCATTACTACCAAACTCGACATTCATATTGTATTTTATTTCACGACTATTTACCAAGCAATTCTTTATAATTACTTCAAAAACTTCATAATTTAGTTTAGAAATTGCTAAAAAAGTGCATAAGTTATTTGAGTAGCATTACAATGTAATTTTTATTTTACAGTATCCATAAGAAAAAATTCAAATTGTGGTGTAGCTTTACAACACGCAATAAACACCAGGAGTAGTGGGCACAAAAGACGGCAATAAACATAAGCACAGAACGAATGTAAATAGGTTTTTATATTTTTTAAATTTTTTTTAGTACGTATATGGACATTGTATGTTAAGTTTCCAAATTGTTTTATTAATTAAATTAAAAATGATAATACCATTGTATGCATTTAATTTGTGTTAAGTTGCTAACATTGCCAATGCTTTTAAAATTGTGCACTATTTATGTGATGGCAAAGTACATATTATATTGCACAGATTTCACTGGCATTCTGCATTTAACTTGTATTAATATACGTAACTTGCCGATATTGGTTCGATGCAATTTCTGCATTGGCAAGATTCATCCGGCAATATATCGGCCGGTGTGACACCTGGTTACCGGCAGTGTACTTCATTTTAGTACATTGCCAGCATTCTGAGTGCCGGCTAAGAAGTACATTGCCAATACGGACCTATTGATTTGTGTTTATTGGGATTGTAGCTTTTATTTTACTTTTTTATACAAGTAATTCCAGTTGCTGTTTTCTCGCTGAAATGTTCAATGCAACTCGAATTACTTGTATAAAAAAAGTAAAATAAAAAGTACAACATAAAAAATCTTCAATACAGTTCACTTTTATTCACAAAATTAACATTGGTCCAATCGACCGGATAATGAACTAAGAAGTTTACGAAAAATCAAAAGGCCGGCCGGTAATTTTCCACAAACAACGGTCCAGTGCTACAACGGACGGGGGCAGCAGACGCAAAAACGCTGTTCATTTATAATAATGTATAATTATAATAATGGCAGATATATTAAAAACAAAACGTGCTATTGTGAAATGTCAAGTTACTCGTTTTTGCAATTTATTAAAAAAAATAACTACTACTGCCGATCCTAACGCGCTCAATCAATTAACACGTTGAGGACGGGTGTCTTATATGTAAGACAGATTGGGCGAGCCCTAAGGCCGGACGTCTTTCATGAAAGACTTCTTTCTCCTGCCATTCGCTCTACGTTTTCGCGGGTTTTTGGTTGAGGGTGGGACGAGCTTTGGTTTAGGAAGGACAGATTCTTTTCTACCGGCTTTAGGATCACTTCGGCAATTGTCAAGTGAAGGCGCTATCCGATTGCTTGATTTTTTGCCGAAAATATTACTGTTTTAAAAAAAATATTTTTTTACATTTTTTTTTTGTTTTTTTATACGCGGGTTGCCCGGGGAGCCAGGCCTTTGCCTAGAATGTTTCAGTAATTATCATGAACATTGTGGGTTTATTATAATGTAATATTTGTATTCCTTTTTTTTATTATTGTAAATATAAGTATATGTTGTTTGCTAAACGATTTTTTTATTCAACTGTTTCCCTTACATTCATTATTTTGTTAAACTGATTATGGAGAAAATTATTAAAATAAAATGTAGATTTTATAGACTGTCAATTGCAATGAATTATGGTCGAAAATACAGGGGAAATGCAGAAAAATGTAATCACGATTGAGGAAAATGTTGCGGGTTTGCCTAGGCGGCGAGTCTCAGGCCTTGGCAGATAATTTTTGAAATTGGGTACGTGCTTAATGTGTTAAAAGAACGATTTAGTAAAATTAGAATTAACTTGGGATGAATTTGATAATATTCAAACAGAATTTGAGATTTTAAATTCCGAGGAAGTGCATTCTAATGAACGTGATCAATTTGAAAATATATATTTTGAAGTAGTCAGTAAAACAAAGTCATTGCTCAATAAACAGTCGGTTGTCGTAGAAAACGAAAATACAGGTTACAGATCAAATAACGAAACATCCGTTAGGTTACTTGTAATTACATTCCCCAGCTTTGACGGTCAGTACTGTAATTGGTTAGAGTTTAGAGACGCTTTTAAATAATTAGTAGATAGTAACGACTCAATTCATAAAATACAAAAATTTTATTATTTGCGTTCATCTCTGCAAGGAGATGCAGTTTCTGCTGACAATTACGAAAACGCTTGGCAATTGTTAGTTGATCGATTTGAAAAGAAAACATTAATGATTCATAATAATATTAAGACGATTTTTGAGCATCCTGCAATTCAAAAAGAGTAGCGTGTTGTACTCTGTAAACTATTTGATAGTGTTAGTAAAAATTTACTAGCTCTAAAAACACTTGGGGAAAATACGGATGCCTGGGATAGATTAATTATTTATGTTATAACTAATAAGTTTGACCATATCACACGTCGCGACTGGGAGTCATACAAATTTACGAACGGTTTACCGGAAATGAGTGACATGTATGCGTTCTTAAAAGCAAAAAGCGATGAAGTTAATAAAAATGATAAATATAAGTCGATTCAAAGTTTAAAAAAAACCATTAAGTAGTAATACCTTTATTGTTAGCGAAAATAATTGTTATTATTGTCACAAACAACATGCAATTTATCATTGTGATACGTTTTTACAATTACCCGTAAATGATAGGATTCTAGCAATTAAAAAGCTTAAGCTATGCTCTATTTGTTTACGTGATTCACATTCATCATGGAGGTGTAAAGGCAAAAAGTGCTTTAAATGCCACAAGCCTCATAATACGTTATTGCACTTAAATTTTACGAATAATTTAAATAACATTGAATCGACAACCGTTAATGAAAATAAAGCCGAAGGACAAGCACCTGAGGCAATTCCTTCAACCTCTAATGACATTTCTTCTGTGAATAGTAGTCTTATTGGTAATATAGAAAAGTCAGCAGGATCACGTCAAATTTTATTATCAACAGCCTTAATCAAATTAGTTCACAAAAATAAGATCGTAGTGTGCCGTGCTTTATTGGATAGTGGATCTCAAAATCATTTTATTAAAAAAAAGTATTTGCGAAGATTAGACTTACCTATCGTTAATGTAAATCATGTAGTCAAGGGTATTGGAGGATCATTAGCTACTATTTTCAATCAAGTTCATGTCACAATTCAGTCTTGCATTAATGATTTCAGTTTAAATATTAATTGTTTGGTTTTACCGAAAATAACAAATAAGTTGCCAACTGCTTCATTTAGCAAAGATAGGTTAAATATACCACAAAATGTAACTTTAGCTGATCCCGACTACAATATTTCTAGAGACGTTGATATTTGGTTAGGATCTAACGTATTTTGGACAATATTATGTGACTGTCAAAAACAAATAGGAACTAATTCTCTAATGTTACAAAGTTAGGATGGATAGCTGCTGGAGAAGTTTATTATCCCTCGGTGTGCAATATTTCGTTGAATTATTTAGTAGAGAATTTTGATTCAATTATAAATGACATTTTTAAAAAAAATTGGCAAGTAGAGGAAGTTACGAATAATAAAAATTGTAATTTTTCTAAGGATGAAAGATTTTGCGAAGATCATTTTATACTTACTACTAAACGTGATAGCACCAGACGCTTTATTGTTAATATTCCATTTAAAAATTCTTTAAACGATTTAGGAAACTCGCGTGAAGCCGCAATTCGTCGTTTTTACTCTAGAAAAACGATTACAATGTAATCCAAATTTAAAGAACGAGTACATTCAAATCATGAATGAGTATAAAAATTTAAATCACATGTACGAAAAATATAGCGAGGATCAAAGACAAGAAAACTGGTATTATTTGCCACACCACGCAATAATCAAAGAGTCTAGTCTTACAACAAAGTGTCGCGTAGTGTTTGATGCGTCCGCAAAAACTGATAGCGGCTTGTCTTTGAATACGGTACAATTTAAAGGTCCAACATTGCAAAATGATATTTTTCTAATTTTTTCGTAAACATCGATATGTAATAACTGTAGACATATCTAAGATGTATCGCCAAATTTTGGTAGACGAAGATCAACAAAAATATCAAAAAATTTTCTGGCGTAATGAACCCCATGAAACTTAAAAATGTTATTCTCTAACTACCGTAACTTACGGTTTTACTAGTGCTCCTTATCTCGCAGTAAGATCTTTGGTACAGTTAGGTTTAGAAAATACACAAACATTTCCGATTGCAAGTAAAGTAATTCTTAACGATTTTTATGTAGACGATTTGTTAACGGGCGCTAACATAAAAGAAGAGTTTCTGCTGATTCAAAAACAGGTCACAGACATACTGCATCAAGGATGTTTTGAGTTAAGAAAATGGTTATGTAATGATCAATCAATTTTAAATAATTTTAATATAAATAATGAGCTAGAATCAAGTATTTTACATATAGGAGAAAAGGAACACAACAAAACATTAGGTATTTATTGGAATGCAAAAAACGATGTTATACAGTATTCAATAAATAATTTTATTAAGCAAAAAAGTATTTTAAAACGGACAATTCTTTCCGTAATTTGCAAAATTTAGGATCCATTAGGTTTATTAGGTCCAATTATTATAGTGGCAAAATTATATGTTCAAGAACTTTGGAAATTAAATATTGATTGGGATGATACAATACCCAATTCTTTATGTGATAAATGGATAACGTTTCAAGATCAACTATTGTTAATAAATTCAATTTGTTTACCGCGATATGTCTTAAACAACCGTTACGTAACGCTTCAGTTACACGATGCTTCGGAAAAGGCCTACGGGGCGTGTGTATATGAACGTACTTTAGTTTCTGATGGCAGTATCACTTCAAAATTATTGTGCAAAATCTCAAATGGCACCAATAAAAAAGATATGCTTAGCACGATTGGAGTTATGCACAGCTCTCTTATTATTTAAGTTAGTTAATGTAGTAGTAGACGCTATAGAAATCAAATTTCAAAAAATATTTTTTGGACAGATTCAACCGTGTCGTTAGCATGGATTAAAGGAGCTCCTAACCGTTCGAAAATGTTTGTTGCAAATAGGGTTAGTGAAATTCAATAACTTACTAGCATCAATAGTTGGCATCATGTAAAGTCAAACAAAAACCCGGCTGATTTATTATCGCGTGGTGTAAATCCATCAAAATTAAAGGATTCAAGTTTGTGGTGGCAAGGACCCGATTATTTGATTAGCTATGATAGTAAATGGAACTTAAATTATGATAGTGCAGAGTTAGATATACCAGAAGAAAAATCTGTATTATGTGTTTCTGTTGTTAGTTTTAATCTTAGAAGAGTAAAGAGTATGATAGCTAACAAAAAAACGGCTCAATACAGGAAAAGGGGATATAGCAAAAGATGACAACAAATGCGAAGGAAAAAGGAAACGATGATGATAAATCTAAAAACGAAAGAGATATACGTAAGATTATAAATACAAACAAGGAAGAAGCAATAAAAATTAAGAAAACAATACGGCGTAAAAGGTGATAAATATAGGAACCTGGAATGTAAGAAGTAGAGCGGAGAAAGTAGAAGAACTTATAGAAGAAATTATACAACAAAATATAGAAATACTGAGAATCACAAAAACAAAAACGAAAGGAAAAGGTATAAAGAAAACACATAAAGGATACTAGATGTACTGGTCGGAAGTAGAGGAGAAAGAGAGAGACTAAAAGAGGTGATTCAACAAGAATATGTAAATAAATAATTATCAACAATAAAACTGTTAGAGAAGAACTATGGACAATAATTGCAGCAATGATGAGGCAAATAAAAAGAAAAAGACAAGTTCTTTGGGGAGATGCAAACCCAAATAGATAGTGGGGAAAAAATTTTAACAATTTTGGCAGATCTAAATAGCCAAGTCGGAAATAAGAAGTAGAAATGAGAAATAAATTATTGAATACTTTCTAGTGACCAGAAATAACTGGCAAAAAGTGAAAAACGTAAAAGTCAAAAGAGAAGCAGCGATAAGATACCTAGTGATAATAAAAATAAAAGAAGGAAAAGACAAAAGAAGGAAAAATGTAAATAGAAAAATAAAATGCTGTAAACTAAGAGAGAAAAAGTACCAAAAGAAATACCAAGAGCTACTAGAGAAAAAACTCAAAGGACATGAACAAAACACGGGGCTAAAGGAAATAAACAATAACACGAGAAAAACTAAATGGTAGACAGAAGATATACAGAAAACAGTAAAGACGATAAAAGAAGCCTGGAAAAAATATTTAATCGCTAAAAGAAGAGATATAAAGAAAAAGGGAAAAAAGTTAAAATAACAATCCAAGCAGCCAAAGTGAAATCGTAGGAAGAATTCGAATGACGAAAAACTAAAGAGAACCAAAAATTATTTTATGGTAAATTAAAACAACTCAGGGAAAAGGAATATAACATGCTTAATATAAAAGACATGGATGGAAATATAACAAATGAAGAGGAAATAACGTACCGTTAGAGAGAATACTTTGAAGAGCTATCATATACGGATATACAAAATCAGAAAAACGGGAAAGAAAAAAGTAATGAGATGATAAAGTGTATGAGAAGAGCGGGTATGAATAAACTAAGAGCTTAGTTTTAATTAATAAATATTCGAATTTGGATAAGGTACAACGAGTGTTGGCATATATATTAAGGTTTATCAGTAACTTAAGAGTGGTACCAGACAATTTACTGTTTTAACATCACTAGAACTTGATAATGCTCTAAATTTCTTAATAAAAACTGTACAACTGGAATGTTTTCCAAATGAGTACAATGCAAGACCCCTCATCGATAAACACAAATTAAAGTAATAAAATTGATTTTACCTTAACCCTCCAGTGGTGAGGTACCGTCTGTGAGACCGGGTTGATATAATTTTTTAGTTTTTTCGATTACTACTAGAATTCGCGATCTGTCCATTTCAGTAGCTTCTTATCTGTTATCAACCATCAAATTCGTATATTGTTCAGTTTTTCATGAAACTTTGTCTTGGTGTGGTGATATATTATTCTTAAATCTCGGACTGAGATACCGTGGTAACTATTTATATTACACTTTTTTCAAGTAAGTTATTTGTTTTTTATTATTTTTTTGCTTACTAAGGTTTTGCATGTTGATTTATTTTTTAATTATGTATGTACCAACTGTTATTTTATTTGCAGATGGTTTGCTATTAGGAGGCGACGCAGAGAAGAGTCGAGGCTTTGCTGAGCAAGAAAAAAATGAGCACGAATTGCAGGATCAGCTCATTCATGAAAGTGATGCAGAGGTCAACTTGGTGCAAGAAAGAATTGAAGACTCAGACAGTGAGCAAGAACTGGATCAATCAACTGATGCAGTTGACAACTATTTTTTAGGTAATGTATACAGTCGAACTCCTATATAGTGATGTTCAAAATTCCCTTCAAAAACATCATTATATAAACTTCATTGTATAGAAGTTATACTTAAAAAATATGTAAAACACAAATTTAAACGTACATAAGAAATATTAATTATAAACACTTTCGTTTTATCATTTTTAACCAACTTTACACTTAAACAACTTGAAACGAAAAAATTGCAAATGAAACGTGTTCAATAACATGACAATGCATTTCAAAACTCGAAGGAAATCCTATAATCCTCTAAACAATTCATGCATTTATGTCATTTACAAATGTACAGAATTTTTAGTACCCTAGTAATAGCCTTTATATATTGTAAATTAAGAAGTCTTATAATCCGCTTATCCGTTTAACTATGCGGTATTGTAAAGGTAAAGTAAATTGTACGTGATTCCAAGAAAACTTTAAGTAGTTAGGTAACATTTTCTTTGAAAAAGATCATAATATAGAATTTGAACATCATATTTTAGAGGTGTTTTTACACGCATTTTAACCCGAAGGTCAATATCCTAAAGAAAACATCACTAAATAGAAAAAATCATTAAATAGGAGTTCATTGAATGGAGTTCCGACTGTATATAGGTAAAGATAAAAAACAAGATGGAATGTAATTGGATCACCTGTAAATCAATTGGCACATGTCGAAATTTGACTAAACCGGTCGATATATGGAGAAAATTTTTTGATCACTAAATAATGAATATATAGTATAGTCAACTATACAAAACAACATATCGAACAATTTTGGCAAAATTATAGTAAAGAAACGTATTATCGTAAAACATAGTTAAAATTGAAACTCTTCTAGGTTTATTGACTTTGGCGGGAGTACAGAAATCAAGTAGACTGAATGTAAAAGAACTTTTTTCTACTAATGGAAATTCCCCCGAAAGATTCAGGCTCTGTTTTGCTTATCGGCGATTCAACTTTCTTTTACTGCACCTTCGTTCTGATGATTTCATTTCCAGAGCAGATAAACTGGCTCCTATAAGAGACGTATTTGAAATATTTGTTAAAAACTGTTAGTAGAATCTCGTTATCGCAATACGTTACAGTAGACGAGATGCTAAACGCTTTACGAGGTAACATGAAGTAGATGAAACAAGTAATAAGCCTGTAATTATCCATGAATACAATAAAACCAAGATAGGAGTTGATATAGTGGATCACATAGCAAATAATTACAATGTCTCGAGATCTACTAGAAGGTGGCCTATGGTTATATTTTATTATCTCGTAAACGTGGCTGGAATAAATAGCTTTGTTATTTATAGTTTTAATATAAATGAAATCAAAGCCGGAAGGAGTAGTTTTTTATACAAACTAGTAGAGCAACTGACACATGGTCAATAGATCAGCTGATTCACATTTGCAGAAATTAATGAGAGCGAGGTTGAATGAACTGACTGACGAGCCTGAAAACCTAATTCACTGCTGCAAGAAACAGGTACTTCAAAAACTGTACAATGTGCGACTGGAAATGAAATAGAAAAACAAGATTTTCATGCAGTGTGCCATGCAGCTCTATGCTTGGAACATTTAACATGCAAATGTGCAAAATGCCTGGTTGATCGAGCACCCTAGTTTTTTTTTGTTTCTTGTAGCTTTTATGTTTTTAAAATAATTTTAATGTTTGTATTTATACTAAAAGTATTTTAGAATGAAACATAAACGTGTTGTTCATTTATGCCTTAATATAGGGGATTTTTTATGGCTTAAAACATTCGCTGCCCATGTCATTTTTTGCAAGTAACCCAAAGACCGATAAGCATTCTTAAACTTCAGTGATTATATTTTAGCATAAAATGATCAACAAATTAGTTTTGGTTTACACTGTGGCATAAAAAGTCCAAAAAACGAAACAACACATATGCTGTGTGATCGGCCTCATCTGCAAGCCACACATCACACAGCGTCTATGTGATCGGCAGTGAATGTGTTAAACAGAAACAAGGTCACTACTGGTGTAAGTTTTGCCCACGTCACCATTGGAGGGTTAAATGACTCTTTTGACCGTCATTCGGTACATCCGGACCCGATTCAATCAAAGAACCATGAATTTTGAAATAACCTGTATGATATAATTAACCCTATATTGAAAGCAAGGGGGAGATGAGCTTAATCTAAATTTGAAAAAATGTATAGGGCGACTCATTTAAAAAGAAGCATGTTTGGTTCACCGTGGTAATACGTAATACTCTGTATAAACGAAAATAATTTTGTGTAGTTTTAAGTTGCCTATAATTTCTATTTGATATTTCTATAATCACTAAGATATTGTACTTCGACGCGGTAATACCGCACCCTGTATATAGATAACGATGTAAATTTAACAAATCGTAATACCTGTTCTTCCGTCATGCTTGCAATAGGACTAGTATGAGGAGGCTCATAACAACCAATAACAGGATTTATACCATGCTTAAACTCTCGATATTCATCAGTATCGCTATCTTCGCTATCAGAACTATACCGCCCTTCATCTGGTCTACCCCCACCTAATAAACCACGTTGGGCAAACAATCCTGCAGCGTTACCATAACCGGTATATTTTATCATTCGCCCAACTAAAAATCTTAATATTAATATCGCTCTACTCGAATAAGCAGACATACCATTTTCCTTGCACAAAACAAAAAGTAAATCTGCCGATAAATCCCTGACGTTGGTCAGCGGGGTAGTAAGTAGACGACACAAACTGTTCCGAAGAGTATCGCCTTGTTCTGGGCGGTTGTGTACGTCGCGAAGTGGAGGTAAAATCTTCAAACGCAGATACTTACGTATGATTCTTGAACTGTTCACAGCCTTGACAAGAACTGTTAAAATTGGCGACAGCAATTCCTGTTGATTTCTAATGGTCTTTAATTAAATTATATTAGATAAAGGCTTAAAAAACAATAGAAATCTTACCCCATCGCTTGAGAACCGACTCTCCAAAAATGTAATTAACGAATTAATCGCATTCATATTTTGTTCCTCATACTGCATATTTTTGGGAACGACTTCATTATCTTGCAAAGGCATAAATAAAGACTGGTAGCATTTAATTGGCATGTTCGTTAATAAATTTATAATGTGATTATGTAGATCTATCTGTTTAGAATCATTTTCTAACTTCACAATTAGCAAACCGTACAAAACTCCAATTAATCTATTATAGTGAGCTTCGTCTTCTTCATCTACATCTGCTGAATAATCGGTGTGTATAGTTATATTGAACAACACTTTAAGGACTTCACAAATTAAATCTACATCAGAATCCTAAAAAAATGAATAGAAGTAATCAGTAGTCAAGTTGAGGTTTAAGTACCAGTAGGATTATATCTGCCGAAATCTGATTTATGTCAGAATTGTGGGAGTACTTTGATATGGTTTCCTCTAACAATTCTATTAAATAAGTCAACCCATGCATGTTCTCTCTTAATTTTGGTCTTACTTCTTCGCACAATGCACTGATTAAAAATAATACTTTCATGTCAAATACTTTTATGGTATTCGGAAACTTTGGATTTCTAAAATTGTTTTTTAAGCATGAGAATGGTTGGTCAATACTTATGAATGGTAGTGTACACTGAAGTCGCTTCAAACAAAATCGTACTAATCAAAGGTTTCAGTTTTGCATAAATTGGCTGTACATATTTGTTTTATGGGTCGCATGCCTCAATACAGCTTAATATCTGAATAATTAACGCCACGGTTCTTTCTTTTTTAAAAATTGAACTAGATCTATATATGAACTTTGCAAAATGCTTATTCCAGAAAATTCCTCTAAACTTATAAATTAGAAAGAAAAACGTACTTACTTATATTGTTTACAACGATTCATTATTGCACCAACACATTGATTTTTGCTACAAATGGTAGCAGCTACTAGACTATTAAAAATAACATTGCACAAGCATTTTAACGCTTCCACTGCCGTTTCGTTTTCAACAAACTCCAGCTCGTCAATAGTTTTTAATTTGGCATGATCTAATAGTAGTTCAATTCGTTCTTTATTCAGCAACTGATCTAAATCCGTCTTATCGCGACTAAAACGCTACATTTAAATAGATGCGATGGTGATCAAGCTTATACCTTAATATCCGAATGGACATCAAACAAGCAACGTGTAATTCCGATAAACCGTCATCCGCTAGATACTTAAAAATCGCATTCCAGAGATCGCACCGCAAATTATTTTGGTCCAATTCTTTAAACGAAAAGGTACTGGCATTCTGTAGGTATTTAAATGTTAGTGAAAATTATTGAGAAATTATATCACTTGCATTTTCGTTAAACTCTTTTAACGCATCTTTTACTTCGTCTACACTGCCGCTTATAATTTTTTTTGCCTGAATATCCATTTCAAGTTGGCACAAAATAAATAATTGATTTTGATTATTTATCGGAATCGCTTACATTTTATGGTTATGTTGTGACAGACACAACCGATGAGACAGTCAAGTATGTACAAAGTTTTAGTCTGTCTTACAGTTATTACTGCACTGGTCCGTTGTATGGCAAGGTGAGTGTAGGTGGCGCGCACGTTTTTTAGAAGCGATTCAAAAAAGCGCGCGACATATTAAATTATGTGTTATTTAAATTTTACATAAACAATAAAAAAAGATGAATGATTTAAATATTTTATTGATTAAAAAATACTTAATGAAATTATATTAATAATTAAATACATATTTTGAAAATGGTGTTGATTAATAATTGTGTAATTTCAATTACTTTCAACAAGGTAAAAAAACTTTTTAATAGTATGGAGTTGTGGGTCTCCCATCGAACGCGTCTCTAGGTATAGTGGATAGGGGATATGAAAGGTACCAGGGAAATTAAATACCTAGCGCGAAGCAACACATAGGAAGGCAAGGGAGGTGCTTTCAATCTCGTAAGACAACGTGGTAAGGGATCCCACCCCTACAGAAAAGATGAAGCTGTGGATCAGTCTCAATTTATGAAATGGCAGAACCAAAAATTAAATTACCCCATGCATGAGGATACCGTTGTCTACGGAAACTCCCTCACTGAGTTATGGGAAATTTAAAAGCAATGTAAAGGTGCTTCATTATGTCGTGAAATGTGACCTTGAGTCGAAAATCGAAGTTAATAAACTAAAAATTGAAAATTTAACAAGGCTGTATGAATCTCAAAAAAGTTCGTCTATTTGAAATGGACTCACACCAACAAAAATTTAAAATAATCACATATCTATATATTAAATAAGTTACTCGTGTGAAGTTAGCAACAAAAATATGTCAAGTGTACCTATATAGCGTAAAACAAATATAAACTAACTGTTAATGCAAGTACTAAATAATTTAAATATTTACTAAATGTTTGTATTTTAATAAATTAAAAATTATTATATGTTAGCGTGGATTGAGTTTTCTGCAAATTTAGCAACAATTAAATAGGGTTTCATTTTGAAATATGTTATTTATTATTGTGTACCCGTTGTTGCTAAATTTAGAAAAAAAATAATTCGCGTCAACATTGTAAAAAAATGACTTTGAACGTAAGCCGTGCGTGCGAGCTATCACGGCGGATAGAAGCAATTTTAAAACAAAAGAATTGTTTTTTTTTAAATATCTTCATTTTTGTTTTGCAATATGTTATTTACTATTTACTGTTCCTTATTTGTTCCTAAATTTGTACAAAGATTAGTTAACGCCAACATTGTATATATAAGTTTAACTTTATTTGTTGCCTTTGGCTTACAAATTAGTTCGTGCTATACTACATTTACAACCTACATTCTATATTTACATTTACATTCTATTTACCTTTTATTATTTTTTTTTAAATACATTTTCTTATCCCTCCTCTCCCCTTAACTTTTTCCTCCTTCTCCATACTTCTTCCATCCACTCTGCTCCTTTTCCGTTTTCATCTAAGATTTCCTCTATTTTCATCACCTCTTCTCTTAGTTCCCTGCATTTCTGTCTCATGTGGTTAAGGTCCTCCGTTTCTTCTCCACATAGCCTGCACATCTTTTCTGGTTCTTCTTTCCAATATTTGTTCCCTAACTCCTCGTTGCCACATCTGAACCTTGCTATCATTTTTTTCTTTTTGTTGGTTTTATTCTCTCTATCGTTTAAATATTCCGGCACTCCTTCACCCTTGATATCTTAATAATTCCTATTATATCTGCCCTCTTTTATCTTTGTCCATCTTTCTTGTTTTTCGATGTCTCTATCTCTCTTTATTATTTCTTCCCTTACCCCTACTCCCTCTTCTCTTAATCTCTCCACTTCTTCTCTCGCGTACCCGTTTCTTTTGTAATACTTTTCTCTGCCCTCTTGTCCGTACTTCACTTTCCCTCCCTTTATCTCTTTCCAACATTCTTGCAGTATTTTGCAATCTGTTCTTTCCCTCAGTTCTTCCTCGTATTTTATGGCTCTTTTTCCTGTCTCTACTCTTATTTTTTCTATCTGTACCTCCTCTCTCACAATATACCCCCGTGTATCTCTGTCCAGTCCTAAAACCCATCTCCAGTATTTTTCCTGTAGCCCCTCTACCTCCCTACACTCCTTCCAGCCCCATATTCCCGCTCCATACATTACCACCCCCTTTATTAATTTTTCAAACAACTTTCTTTTTTCTATATCCATCTCGAATACTCTTTCCCCCACACCCCACACTTTCCTTTATGTGTTCTCCCTTTTTATTATCCTGTTTCATCGTGTAGCCCAGGTATGTAAATTCCTTCACTTGTTGCACTTCCTCATCACTCCATATCCACTCCTCTCTTTTTCTTTTCCCCCCTCCTTTTCTAATATCATTATCTTTGTTTTCTCCGTGTTTACTTTCATTTCTTTTTTTTTCATGTATTTTTCCAGCGTTTTCATCATCTCTTTCATTTCCTTTTCCTCCTTAGCCATCAACACTATGTTATCCGCATACGCCAACGACCATACCTTCGCTTTGCGTACCACTATCCCTCCTGTCTGTTGTCCTCTCATTGTCTCTTCCAGATCCCCCGTATACAATGAGAACAGGCTTGGGCTCAATGGACATCCTTGTCTCAACCCTCTCTTTGTGATGAATTTCTCGCTCTCTTCCCCATTCACTTTAACCCTGCTACTCGTTTCTTCGTAGATTTCCTCTATTCTTTGTATTAATCTTTCATTGATTTTTTTCCTCCTCATGTATTCCCACAGCTTTTCCCTATTCACTTTGTCAAAAGCAGCTTTTAGATCTACGAATAGTGCCACCATTTTCCCTCTTTTTTTTCTAGTTCTTTATTTGCTAAGTGTTTCAGTATATATATGTTGTCTATCGCTCTTCTTCCTTTTCTGAATCCCGCTTGTCCGTCTGGTACCAAACTTCTTTCCTCTATTTCCTTCTGTAGTCTTCCTTGTAGTACTGTCGCATATAATTTGTATGCCGTGCTCAATAATGTTACCCCTCTATAATTCTTGACTTTATTTTTTTCGCCTTTTTTATGGATTGGGCATATTATTCCCTCTCTCCATCTCTCCGGAAATCCTTCCCCTTTCCATATTTTGTTTAGTATTTCCGTCATCCTTTTTGCTACACTTTCTCCCCCGTATATCCAGTCTTCTCCTTGTATCCCATCTTCTACTGCCGCCTTTCTTTTTTTATCTTCTTTATCGCCTCTATTACTTCTTCTTCATTTATTCTATCCCTATCTCCTTCTTCCTGTCTTACTACCGCGTTTTTTCTTTTTTCTTTTTTTGCTTTTGTTCTTCCCCTCCCAACAGGTTCCGAAAATATATCTCCCATTCTTTAATTTGTGTTCCCTTTGTCGTCATGTTTTTTTCCTCTCTTTCTTTAGGTATATCCATACATCTTCTTCCGTTTTTATTCCTTTGATCTGCTCCTCTTGTTTCTTTTTGTTTTCTTCCTTCTTTCTGTCGCATGTTTTTTGTATATTTTTACTGATTTTTTGTATTCTTCTTTTTCTTTCCTCCCTTTTTTCCACTGCCTTAATGCTCATCTTGTATTTTTCTTTGCTTCCTTGCATTCCCTATCCCACCATTTTTCCATTCTGTTTTCTCCCCCTTCCACTTTCTGAATCTGTCTCTCTCTGTTGCTTTCTCCATCATCTCTCTCATTTCCTCTACACTTTCTCGTAATTCTTTCCGTATCCATACCGTTTTCCCTATTCTCTCTTTATATCTTATTATACCCTCTTCCAGCCACTTTTTTTTAGTTATGTACTTCTCCTCTTCCTCTCTCTCTTCTCTTTCTCTTCCTTCTATTGTCAATTCCGGTGGTTGATGGTCTGACACTACCCTTTCTCCCACTTTAAATGTCGTTAACTTTTCTGCAGCCTCTTCATTTGTCATTACAAAATCTATTATTGATTCTCCCCTTCCTCCTATGTACGTAAATTCCCCCTTTCCATCTTCTTCTCTGTTCCCGTTCATTATTTCCCACCCTTCTTCGTTGCACAATTCCAGAAGTTCTTCTCCCTCTTTATTTATCACTTTCTGCTTTGTTTGTCTCTTTTCCGTTCCTTTTCTTTCTTGTATTCCCCCCCTCTTCCCTTATTCTTGCGTTGAAGTTCCTTTCTACTATTATCAATCCCTCTTCCCTCTCTTCTATCATCTCTTCTATGTTTTTCCTTGTTTCTTTCATTCTACTGCTATAAACCGTCACTACTTTTATTTTTGTTTTTCCCCACTGTATGTTCCTTTCTACAAGTCCTCTTCTCTGTTGCACTTTCTCTTTATTTTCCTGGCTCAACCATTTTTTTCTTATTCCCGTTATTATACCCCTCTTTGCTCTCCCTTTTTTCTTCTCTCTTTCTGCATGTTGCACCACCCACTCAAATTCCTCCGGCAACTCTTTTTCCCACCACTTCCATTCTTTTTCTTCCATCCATGTCTCCTGTAATCCCACTACACCCTGTTCCTTGATGTACTTCCAGAAATCCTGTTCCTTGTTTTTTATTCCCACTACGTTCCAAAACAATACTCTTAGCTCACTCACCTCCCCCTGTGCTTCTTCCTTGCTTTCTTTTTTCCTTCTTCTTTTTCTTTTCCATTTCCATCTCTCATTATTCCTTTTCTTTGCCATTTCGTCAACTTTCTCTCCTTTATCCCCTTTGCCCTTTAGTTTTTTGCCTTTTGGTTCCCCAATTTCTCTCCCCTTTCTCTGCTCAGTCCCCTATCCTTGTCGTTCCATATGTATCTGTCTCCGTCTATCTCCATTTTTCTGTATCCTACCCATACTCTTTTTCCTTCCGCTTTATTTTCCACCGCTATGTTCATTATTTCTCTTTGCAGTCTTCTTTCCTCCCATGTCAAATCGTGATTTATCTATATTCTTGTATTCTTTAATTTCTTCTTCTCCGCCATAACCTTCTGTTTTTCCTCCTATCCTCCGATTTCCGCCACCACCATCTCATTTTTCTTCTCTTTGTTTATTACTGTCACTTTTTTCACTTCTACTTTTACATTTAATTTTTCTTCCAGCATCACTGCTAAATCTTTTTGTGGTTCTTCACTTCTCCACCTCTTTATCACAATATTATTCTTTCTTTTCCATCTTTCCTCGTCTTCCGCTTTTTTCTCCGGATTTTCTATTCTCTCCATCAGTTTCTCTTTTTTCTTCTCCCACTTCTTTTCTCTTTCTCCCATTTATTTTTCATTTTATTTGATTTCTTGTCTTATTCCTTGCATATTTTCTTCCATCTGTTTCATCATTTCTCTCATTAATTCTTTTAACTCCTCCATTTCTTTCCTTCCTCCTTCTGTTCTTGAGGTTTTTCCTTCGCTTTCCTCCGATATCTTTTTAATGTCTGGTGATCTTATTGTTTTCTTTCCTCTTTCAAATATTTGTTGTCTTTCTTTTTCCTCTTCCTCTATGTCTCTCTCTTTTATTCATCCCTTTCCCCCTTTTTTTATGTCTTATTTATTTATTTTTTTCTTTATTTATTTATTTAATTTTTTTATTAATTTTTTTATTTATTATTATTTTTTTTTAATTCCTCCTTACCCTCTTTTCTTATTTTTCGTGTTTTAAAACGTCACCCTTGTAGCTATTTCGTTTTAATTTCGCTTTAAATGTAATAATTTCTATGAATGTAGGAGGTTATCTTTTGTCGCTGACCTTTTCGATTACCCTGCTTATTCACCTTAATCTCACTTGTTCGTCAGTGTTATAATTTTCCACCACAGTTTCTATTCTTCACTTAATTTATTTATTATTTTACACCATTCCTTCTTTACCCACCCTTTTTCTCTCCTGCTTCCCTCTTACTACCACTACTAACACCAGTACGTAAGTCTTGCGTGCAAACTATCACAGCGGATAGAAGCAACTTTAAAACAAAATAATCATTTATTTAAAAATATCGTCATTTTTATTTTGCAATATGTTATTTATTATTGTGTACCCTATTTGTTGCTGAATTTGCACAAAATTCAATCCACGCCAACAATGTCATTTTGGTGTATATAAATGAAATATTTGCAATTCCTGTGAATTTGTTTAAATAATTTTTAATTTATTCAAATATAAACAGTTTTTTATATATACTCGACTTATTTTTGTGGTCAACGCCCAACAAAGTTCCACACTGGAAAAACTACTCATCAAACAAAATGAGAAGTTAGATCAACTTTTTCAACAAATAGGTAAGTACTCTGTTAAATCTTTTGACAACTAAATCCGTAATGGCTTCTCGTCGCATTGTAACCTGGAACATTACCCAGAAGTTCATTTCAGATAAAATGATTTAACATATACTTTACATCACACTCTGAGCCCACGCCAATTCGCCATTGATGATTAAGTCAAATATAAGACATTTCTCAATGCAGAATTAAGCTTCAGATCATATATGAGCAACAACAGTACAATTAGAATATCGTACAATCAGCCATATATACTGTATTCCTAAGCACGTATAGTAAATAAATCCTCAAATTTAGCAGAACCGAAATGCCTTTGCCTGGTGGTTATACCTTATTTTGCAGTTTTGAGAAGGCATGCTTAGCTTAGTTGTTTACGCTAGATTTAAATTCAAAATTATGTCCACCACATCACTCCTTCCCTGGTGAGAGCGTGTCAAATTTATTCAAGGTCGAAACGAACTGGCATCTTCACTGCTCGCCCTAACTTTGTTTTCGTTACCGGCGGCGTTAACGGGATTCCAATTGAAGTGTCACTGCCCTTAGTCATAGTCCTTAATTTGTCGCAGTTCGATGCTGTTAGAAAGACGGACCTCAATCTGTCTACAGATATATTTTTTAACTTGGTGTTGACTTCTACTTGAAAAATTTTATCAGTAATCCAGGCGACGGCTTCGTACGGTCCGATGTAGGGGGGTTGCAGCGGTCGTTGGTTTGAGTCATCCCTTACGAAAACGTGACTGCACTTTGATAGTTCAGGCTGAACGAACATTTGTCGCTTTTCATGGTGCGTTGCAGGCGTCTGTCGCATGTGTTCGCGTAGTTTTGTGACGAAAGTTTGTGAACCATTGCTGACGTTTTCGCTGATGAAAAATTCTCAGAGCAGACTTAATGATTCTCCATACAACATTTCAACGTTTGCCCATTTTTTAGTTTCGTAACACATAATAGCAACTTTTAACGTTCTATGCCAGCGTTCTAAGATTCCGTTGATTTTTGGGTTGTTTACTGTTGTTCTTGTTCGTTTTGTCACCATCATGTTAGTTAAAGCAAGCCAAAAGTGGTCCACATCGATCGTCTAGCCCTGTTTGCTGGCGATAACAACGTTACGAAAGCTCAGGTCTGAAACAGAGTAATAACTAGCAGAACCAGAAATCCAGTTGTTGGAATGGATTTCGGTAAGTTTATGAGAATATACGGAGGTTTTGAAAAGGCTAGGTTCGGAGTTACAAGTAGTACTCACGTACAAAGCCGTTATGCAGAAATGTGTGGAGAGCATTATGGAATTTTAAGTGCGAAATGGAGTTCCACAATATTAAGAAATGGGCAATACCCAAGCTTAGATCAACTGAAATGGTGGACAGTTATAAATATGTTGTTATTGTCAACTTCGAGACAATGACCGAATGATGAACATTCTAGACACAGATAACAGAAATATATAAAATCTATTCAAAGGAAACTGAAGTCAGTTTTTCGAATGGAATCTGTGATGTAACCCACTCGCGTTTGTAAATTAAAACCCGCGAACAAACAAAAGTTGCGACATTTTGCTGTGGCTGTGATCGTCTAGTTACCCCCTCCCCTTCCTACGTTGTATTAAGTTCGTTATACACTGCTTACTCTCGATATGTGGGAAGGCTGTGGTAGGTTAAATAAAACATACAATAACAAAAATGAATCGTGATTTTTATTCGAATTTAACTATTTAAGTTTTAACCGAGACCTTGCCTGTTTGGTGGGACCCGCCGTAGGAGGGGAAGAACAGAGCGAAGAAACCCTTCCGGTGCTTTAACTGAATATTAATACAAATAAACTACATAATTTTAATATACAAAACAACAACTGTTATAAAGAATCAGCTAATACATTATATAATAATGTGTAAAAGGAATTACTTGTTTTTTAAGTACTTTTAGCAAGTATGACAACACGGCGAAAGTTAACTAGCCAATAGTGTTTTGACAAGTTTTACTAATAAACTAACTTCCTTTGTAGTAGTTGTTTCAAGATGTACAATAAAAAGAAGTAAATTAGGAAATAAAAAAGCCAACCGCATAAATGCTTCGGTTAGCTATGCCGGCACATCATATCATTACAATAAACAGGCGACGAATAAATTACATTTGGGTCCAATCAAAATAGCATATTAGCAAATTAAATTAACAAGTAATCATGTACGTTGCTCATTTTATTGTAACCTTTTCAGATAAATGAAATTACGTCAATCTAGAAGTTAGAATGTCGTGAGTTTAAATAAAATGTTCTAATAAGCAGGTACGATGACAGGTTCAAATCTCGACACATAAACACATACACGTACATCATCATATTAAACTGAAGAAGAGTTAGTTAACCGACGGTCTAACGGTGAGTACTGAAGTCCTGGGATACGGATGCAATTCAGTTATTAGTTGATTGGTCGGGACAAACAAACAACGGCCAAAAATAGACATATAATACACAAAATACACACATAATAAACACACAATAATATCAAACAAATGTTGTAAAATGCGGCTTTAATACATATATCGAAGCAGGCACTTGTCTATATCATAGATTCAAGATACGCTACTTCACAAAATACAAAAAAAAACACAAAGTCCTCATAGTATGAGAACTACCTGTTGTATGCCCCTCACGGTAAATAAAATATTATGTTCACATTCAACAAGGCAATTCACACAACAGTCTTTGCTCCGGTTAACGTACATATGGTTATTTTCTGCCATAAACGTGTGAATATCATAGAATAAAACAATTCTAACTTTTAGCAATTTGAGCAATTAATAAAACACACGAGTAATGATCAAACAAAAGAAAGTTACAATAAAACGTGCTCCGTCATTCGTGTACGCGACTTGAGCAATTTTACATTTAAGAACAAATACAATTTTAATTGTAAAATAAAATCGTTTTCATTAAACATACTTTTTTAAAAGAAAACATAAATTGGCACAGAAAAAAATAAGTAACGGGACTATGAAATGGCTACCCACGCTATCTTTTCAAACAAAGGAAACAAGGGTAAGAACTACTGTGGTTTCCGTTTAAAGCACAAATAGAAAAATAGACAGACATACATGGATTAAAATTATTCTACATACATACCTAACAATTTACAAAGATTGACAAAACAAAAACACAAATTATACAAGAAACTTTTCAGGGTAAAAAGCGCATTGCTATTTCGAACAAGATTCCCCCTCAGGTCAGATTCCGGCTGCTTCCTTGCGTCGTACCCTTAAAAGCCTCTCACTCTTCTAAGAAATACATGCGTGTTTTCAGATTCTTAGTTATCGTTTTTTTTTCTTCGCTAGATGACGCCTGTGTAATTTTACATGTCTTTAAAGATTTAAATTTAAATTGGTCGATTTCAAATCGCAAGAAGACTTTGTTGGTTTAAATAAATTAAGTGGTTAACGTGTGTTCTAAGACACACAAATAAAGTGCCCGTGTCAGTGAAAAATAAATACGGAGTGTTAAGTATACGTGATTTTAATATAAACAAATACAGATTTAGATAACCAGAACGTATCCGCGGATTATTTTTCTAGTGATCGTAATATATAAAGTAATGTCAGTGTTCTTAAATATCGTTAGATTTAATTAGTGTAGTAACTTTATCAGACGATCAAAAAACTAATAAATGTTAACTTTAATAGCAAGTACTATTATTATATTAATCATTCATAAACAAGAATTTTACACATTACTACATTCCCGAGGCTTTGAGATTCGATCTTAAAAAGAAGCAAATGCCATGATCTATTATAATATATAGAATTTATAGGTTTTAATCAATACATTTATTTAGTAAAAAAATATAGTTTAGAAATGTTACATTTTTAAACAATTATTTCTAATTGATTTTATTAAAATTATAATTTAACATATGTTATAATCTTTCCGAGTCGCCAACATCTACCGTGTTTTGAACTTCATTTGATTCAGTTCGATGCAACAGCTTAGGGCCGAGCTGCATTATTAATATCGCTCCAATTGGCGAAGTGATAATTATTGATATAACGGCAATGATTAAAACAGAATTGGCGTACCCTTCTAAAACAGCATCATTTAATTCTCTTGCTAAAATTAGAGCCGTCGGTCCAAGTGTTGCCTGAACAGTTGCTTTTGGAGTCCACGATAACGCAACAAAAATATTTTCTTTTTGGTTTAAATTGCTACACTGTGTTGAAGTAAACGATGTAACTATTCTTAACTACAACACGAATTATTTGTAAAACTGGAATAAATTAATTTAAAAAAATAATTACGAGTAAAGGCACTAATAAAGTTAGCAGTCCCCACAACACTATATTAGATTCTAAAATGTCAAAATTCACTTCTACGCCAATTAGGGCAAAGGAAATTGGCTCAAAAAACTTCCATAATAAAACAAAATTTGTTCTTACTGTATTCTAAAACACGACAATATGAGTTTTAAGTTTTAGGATTAAGTTAAACTTACGTTGTTTGTCCATCCGTACCTTTTCCAACCTAAACACGCAATGAATGCTGCAACCATGCAACCTAACGCACCAGCACCTGAGTATCCAATAGCTTCGCTTCCAACAGATGACAAAATGCATCCTAATCCCAGAAGTAATGTACGCAAAGTAGTTACATGCATCTAAAATAAGTTAATTATTGTAGCCTCAATAGTTAGATACCCGTACTTCATCTTTATGTGGAACAAATTGACACAGTAAACCCCAAAATACTCCAAAAACAATTCCAATTACAATAACAATTGGTCCATATAGTATTTGCATCACTAAACTTTCTACAAAAACATATATCTTTACCTAACCCATTTTATTATTAGTTTTCATATTACCTTTACTGAAAATAATTCCAATGCACACTCCAAAAAACGCAATACAAATAATATCATTTAAAGTTGATGCGGCTATGACAAGTGTGTGTATTCCTTTATTAACTCCATAACCTAAATCTTGCAATTCAAACAAGCACGGAATTATAACAGCAGGTGACACGGCCGCCAAAAGTAGTCTATAAAAAACCCATAAAACTTTTCAACACCATAGTAGTTCTTTAATTCAATGTCGACCATACCCAAGAAGAAATCCCCACAGCCACGGGAAATCCAAAGTAAAATAAGATAAAACAGCAACTCCAACAATTTCAACTGCTACTGGAACTACTGCTAGGTTTAGTACCATAAATCCCATCTTTTTTAAAGCTTGGGCATCTAAACCCAAACCAGCGGGAAGTAAAATGTTTACCAAAGCAATTTGTCTGCGTACATTAAAACAGAAGTATACACATTTTTTTGTACTATAAATACCTTAATATGGAGGTGAATCTTGAGTACCCGCCAGTTACGTGTATAAAACCAACATTTCGTAACAATACTCCCATCAGCAACATACCGATCATTGGAGGTAGTTTCACTAAACTGAATATCCATCCTGCCAATTTTGCCGTTATAAACAAAATCTAAAATACACTAAGCTAATGTTAAAACTTGAGTAAAAGTGTATTGCGTCAAATTTTACACAAATGTTACTCACCGAAAGACGAAATAGTGTGCTGTTGATTCCTACATAGTCATTGCCAAATAACGAATAAGCTATAGCCCATACTACAAGATATAACAAAAACAAAGATACAATTCCAGATACATTTGACCATTTAGGAATTATATTAGACGTTTTGTTTCTTAAAACTTCAGTAGATTTTGCATTGTTTGTCATTTTTCTAAAAAAAGAAGATATCGGTAAAAAATAGAACAAATCATTTCTAGTGTAAATTGTACGGTATATTGACTATTTCCGTCTTTAAAAAATTGCCACAAACTAAGTTTTTATATTAGTAGAAATGCAGTTGAGTTCAAGGTGACTGTTACACACAAAGTCCGCACTTAACAGTGTCGAATGAGGGTATAACGACTCCACAATTGTAATTGTTGTTAAGGTGACTTTTGCACACGAAATCTGCACAATTGCTATTGTTGCAGGAGGTAATAAGAAATTAAATTGACTTCAAAGTGACTCATTATAAATAATTTTTTTGAGCTAGCACTACAATACCATGTTTATTCTACGACGTCCATCACAATACTCATACATAATTATCGATGCGGTTTAATTGTATCAAATGTATACTAGTTACTACATATGCTATTTACTTTGTAGAATTGTAAGTGTTGCAGGATTTAATGAAAATGCGTTTGACTTTAAGATAACTTGTGCACATTTGCACATTGGACAGGGGTCAAACACCGGTCGTTAACATATCGTTAAAACTTGTCTTCTGTTTGACTTTTATTTTTACATTATATTTACTTGTAATGTAGAATAAGTACTTTCCCCAATTAGTATACGAGTATGGTGCTACTATTTAAGTTCAACGGAGTGAGGTATCATTTCAGTTGGAGTTGTGGTTTAATAGTGAAACAACGCTATTTCATCTTTGCAAAAATGGAGTGTGAAACTGTAAAAAAAACATTTACGCGTCTTGATAATTTGAAGAAACATCAGATGTCAGCGTGTGCTGCAAAGAGACTCAAGGTAGAATGTGGTGGTGGTCATAGTTCGAATGACGTGTGGTGCGAATTGTGTGAGGAAAACGTAAGAAGGCAGTGATACTATGTGCACTTACGAAGCAACGTTCATAAAAGTAAAGCGTTTGCCGTTATTGATAATGGAGTAAAAAAATCGGTGGTCGGTTTGGAGACAAGACAGTAAGTTACAGGACTTCTACTACGAACACGTTTAGGAAGAAAATTATGCACGAGCCAAATTGGAATGGAAAATTTTTTAAGTGTAAAACAATAGATGATTATAGTGACATGTACGTAGTGTCGGAACTATTGATGTTGACAGACAGTTTTGGAAGTTTTCGCACAACATGCTTTTAGTATTATAGGTTAGATCCTTGTCATTACTTTGCGCCTCCAGGGTTTGGTTGGGAAGGTTTATTACGAATGACTGGTGTTAAACTAGACTTGCTAACCGACATCGATATGTTGCATTTTTTAAAAAGAGTGTGCATGGCGGTGTGTGTATGTGTAGCAAACGTATGGTTAAAGCTAACCATACGTTTATTCCCGAGTATGACAACGCAAAACCATCATCTTACATACTGTACTTAGACGCTACAAATTTATACGGGCACGCGATGCGGCGTAACTTACCAACCAAAAACTTTAGTTGTCTATTTTTGACATCGAAGACGATGCACACGTAGGATATGTATCCAAAGTAAACTTGCGATATCCCGAAAAATTACATCAACAACATGACGATTTACCGTTTCGGTAAATACGTACTACTAATATTATCTAAACAAATATGTCCTTGAAATGTAAAAAAAAAAAAATAAAAACAGGAAGAGAAATAAAAACAAAAAGAAACAGACTCGGAAAAAAAATACACCAAAATATTTACAATACAAAATTTTTAGTGTAGTTGTCCTGTTTTTTATTTCAGAGCAGCGGGCATGAAACATTGAGCACGAGACAACTGATGTGCAGAATTTGTCTATCTCTGCCATAATTACCGCAACCACATAAACTACAGCTAAGAGATAGCTAACACAACAAAGGAAATTGACACCTTCGTTTTGTAACAAAATAAATATAGGAAGAAAACGAGCTGCAACCGGAACTTTGGTACAATACTTAAAAAACCAAAAGGTAGACGTAGCAATTTTAAAATAATGCAAAAAGCGTTCGTTGTACGCACCAACCTCAGAAAATGTACAAACACAACAAGACGCCCAGGCACAAAGAACGACGAAAACACGATAAAAGTAACAGACCAGAACGAAATCGAAAAAGATCTATAGGGCATACCAAGTCGTCAGAGGAAAAAACGGAAAAAATCTGTTAATGCATACAAAATTGTAAAACTAAATATTTCACGATCGCTACAAAAATAGTCAAAGCCCTCGTCTAAACGACATGATATGGTGATCCTATAAATAAATCACGATAAAGATTACTTAAAAAAAAATTAAAGCGCTTAAAAGAATGAACCCGAAAAGGGCACCCGGTCATGACGCAGTGCCGTCAAAATAAACGTATCCAACAAAAATTAAAACTAAAAACGGAAGCGTGAAGAAAGCAACTGCACCGGACCAGTCGACTAAAAAAATTTTGTACCAGGCTAGCGAAAGCCTCTAACCTTTCTAATACGCCGATAACTTCTAATACGTACTTTTCAACCTAACAACGTATTAGCAAAACTAGTAGAATGAATCTATCAAAAACACTAACTTTTAGCTTAGACTAGAGGCGAAACGGTATTTTTCTGAAATAAATCGAAGTAATGGCACATCTTAGCAAATCGAACTAGTCTTCTCGTACAAGTCAAACAACAAAAAGTTTGGAGTTTTGCTGAACCTGACTGCGATAAAAAGAAGAATTTCCAAAGAAACAATCGCGGGATTGAGGGGTGAAGAACGGCAATATAATATAACATTCGATCGTTACACAGTGCCATTCCTGAGCAACCACGATAACTTTTGAGCACACGTTCGCGACATCAGCAAAGCAGTGAGGTTAAGCTAAGTTATTGCACAATTAGTTTAAGTTAAGCTGCGAATTGACTGTTTCTGACAGGGAAACTGGTTGAGGCGTACTTGGTTATAAAAGGGTGGCACAGCTGACTGTGTTATATAGATTTAGACTCCAGCCAAGCATCGTGTGGCTTGTCACTCAAAAATAAGGAAGATGAGTGCGGTTGTCACTGTATACACGCGACCGCAAGTAAATGTAACAGGGCAACTGCACTATCCGGAGGAGCGCATGATAACGTGTTCAAAACGCAGCGATCTGCCGAACATTTAGCCTAAAATTAGTAAACTGAAAATAGAATTCCAAATATTGTCAATATTTGATAAGACGAATATTTTTATCTATAACCGCCTGTACGCATTAAGTAACGGAAAAGTTTTTGGTTTTGTTACGTGCTAAAAAATGTTTTTGTAAAATTGTCTACAAAACGTAACATTAAGACGTTTGCTCGTCTTGCTCAGTGAGACAGGCATAGGTGGCACGATAACAGAAATTCTTGAATTTTTGGATATTAAAAAAAACCAAATAAAGACCAAATCGGTAGAGCGCCAAATAAAGTCACGACGTTTAATAGCTTCTAGGTTCTAATTCACCAAGTAACTCGTTCGATAGCTTTAATTCTCATGGGACTCACTTTTGAGAATTAACGACATAAATCTAAAAATGGACATAGAACGCCAACGGGTGTAAAGTAAAAGCTTCACTTACTAGTTAAATAACAAAAGTTTATTGAAAAAAACGTGACGAGTGAAATAAATGAATTAAATAAAAAAATAGTAAAAAAATTAGTTTTTATCATTTAAATAAAACAGGAAATCATAACCAATTATATTAAAGTCGAAAAAAATAAAAATTGGGTTAAATTTCCAAGAGCTTTACATAGCGCAAATTACTATAATTGAAAGTTAACTGTTAGACTAGAAACGTATATAATTTGCATTTCTATTTGAATTAAACTTAATGTGTTTCAAAATTATCACAATAAAACGTTTAATTATTTAGTTACATTAAAAAATTGAAAACTATGTTATAACATAAATTGAGTTTTGAAAGTCTTTTTGTCACACATACAATTAAAGATAAATACTTTTACTTAATTCGAGACACTTGGTGATGGACCTCAAAGACGACGTCAATATAGCGAGCACTACAGGTGACAGGTGAAGCAGTGGCAGGGGTAAAACTTTCAAGTGGTAGTAGTGATCGGTGGTTAAAACGTTTAATTTATTATTTAAATCGCAAGATTTCAAAATTAGGGCAATGACACGAGAAACCTACGTGATCGACTCAAAAAAATTTTGCTTAAAACATGATTTTAACAAAACTGTACATTACGAAATGGAGTACATTGAATCCCTTAAAATTTCATGTTATAGCAGTTTAAAACGTAATACCGCACAGGTGGTAAAGATTGCTACTGCAATTCTCACTCTCTATCTATATACTTCTGTCTCCAAATTCATTTTTAAACCGATACTTATAAAACTGTCCACTCTCACTGTAAGCAACACTATGACGTATAAGATTTTAAAACAGTGATTCCCAAAGTGGTCTATATCGACCCCCACGGGTCTATGACAACCTGCAATGGGTCTACGTTAGCAAAAAATGGGGGTCCACGATTGGGGATCTCAACATACACTGATAGTACCTATTTACTTACATTATACTATCTTATAATTTAAAGAGATTTACATTTTTTATAAAAGTAATTATGAAGTAAAAAATGTATTATATATGTTTATAAAGTGTGTAAGTTGTAGGATGTAGGCATTCGCTTTGCGTTCGTAATACATTTTGAACTTGTAAAAACCTGCACATAATGATATACCAGTATCATCTTGTTACAAGCATACGCGCAGTCTCAGAGCTTCGCGAACTTTCACTGACTTGTTCAATTCGTCACTCTATAAATACGAATGTGAGACAAATAGGTTTATTCGTATTTAATATTTAAAAAAATATAAACACAAATTATCGTAAATCAGTGTCATTTTGTTTGAAAATGCCGGAGAAAAGTAAGTATATTATTTTTTATTAAATTTTAGTTTTGTACTCGTAGTTAGCAAAGATAGATAAATTACGCCAATCATGACTTCAGTTATTATTAGTTTAATATTCAAATCATGCAAAATTACACGAGTACTCCTAAATAGTTTCTTTTTCAAAGTTTTAGCAATCGTTATTATAATTACAGTACAATCTCCGTAATCCGAACTAATTGCTGCAAGGAGATGTTCGGATTATGGAATGTTTTCGGAAAAATCTACAATATGTTACCACTTTGAAAAATAAATCAAGAAAATAAGAAATCCACAACTGTACAGCTACGTGTTTTTTGAATAATTTCTAATACACACTCTCATTTGTTTGTTATTTTTTCCATATAATTTAAATGTTTACATATAGGAAACTACATATTTTGACCGGTCACATAAATAAATATGTATGTGTGTCAATATTTACTTATTAACGACCTTACTAGGCATTTATTATTCTTTTATAAATACATATATCTTACCAAATAACTTCACAAAAAAAGTAAAAAAATTGTACTTTTGTCCATTGGTCGTTACACTGTGGGCCAATTCGGATTACTGGAATGTTCGGATTACTGAAGTTCGGATTATGGATATTGCACTGTACATACTTCTCTATATTAACATTGAAATTTTGTATTATTGCTAAAGTGGAACCAGTGAATTTTTAAACATGATAGTCGAATGTACGTAGAGATAAGTCGCATAACAATGTGTTATTATTATTCGTTGTATAATATTGTTACAAGCTTTATGTCTTACGAACCTTGCACGGTCAACTCACACAGTCGGAGATAGGGGAGGTTCACAGGAAGTATATTTAAGGGCGCCAGATCTGATCCAAGTTAACACTTCTGCCTCGATCACGACAGACGGTCCAAACTTGTAACTAAATTTGAGGTTCGTAATCCTTCTTACTCTGATGTTCGAGTAGCCAAAATTAGTTAATAGGTAACGATAATTACAGGAGAAAGAAAAAAAATCACAAGAGAGATTAACAAATATAACCACTTTAATGTGTTAACGTAGAATATTAGCAAGAGTATATAAAATTTCTCCACTCATCCATGCTCGAATGATTTCTAAGTATAATTAACAATTTTAACAACTTTAATTTAGTAGCGTAGCAAATTGACAGCTATATATTAAATTCTCAATCCATAAATACTAGAAGGACTAACAATTATCATTAACAAGTGTAGAAAACTTTGATTTCGCAACACATAAGATTTACAAGATTATATCTAATTTTCAGTGCATGAATGCCCGCAGTATCGGCAACACACAATACATCTGTAAGTCAGGTCGAAACAAATAGTACAGAAGATCTCGTAGTAAATATGCGTTTCACACACAGCATGCGATACAAATTAAAGGAATGATTAAAGTTACCTTATTGGTATATAAGCAGTAAACGTAATTACGGTCATTAACACTAACCAAAATTCTGTGAGTAGCTTTCGTGACAACGATATAAAATTAAGCAAATAAACTCACTCCAAAATCCAGTGTCCACTTTCGCAAAGAAAACGTTTTCCCCGCTAGCGGCCTGTAATAATTATTTAATAGCAAATCATGTCACACACTAACTCACGAAGAATAGAAAGCTACAAAATCAGTATTAATAAATCATTAAAGGTTATATAAGAACCCGTTGTATCGAATGCTGTAGGTAGTAATTTAGAACAGGTGGTTGATAACACAATCGACTGGTATACACGAAATAACATCTCCCACAGTAATGCTTGTCGAGACTCCGTTTTCATGGTGGAGAATATGCCTTCCCAAAATCTTAAGTGTTCGGTAACGGTATTTCTCAATAATAATTAATCTTCATCATTTTTTTATTGAAACGAACATGTGTTCAAAACGTGGGGAAACGGCCTGTGACGACTCAAATATCTTACGATCGTAATGAAATTATAATTTGATTCCCATTATTAAGGATGTCCTTCGAAATTACTTTAAGCCGTACAGACCATTTTATGCAATTGACAGCTTCACGATTTCGTCGTAAAATGACAGTCACAAGAAAAGATCGGCAGAGGGCGTCAAAACCGGAATCTAATTCCAATTCAATATACAGGGTATTCCGTTAGAAAAATTTTGCACGTAACAATATTTTATTTTAACATTTTTTGTCATGTTACTTTCAAATTTCCTTAAAGTTCCATCATATCAAAACCTTAAGAGACATTGTCAGCGAGAGATCTAGTGTGCTGATATGAAGAGTTAAAGTAACAAGTAAATGTATAATTATTACTGACCCCTACACAGCCTCATGTAGGTAAATTGTGGCTTGGATAGTCAGTAATGCAGTAGATACGATTTAAGAGGTATCAGTCCTGCACAGCCTCATGCAGGTAATTATGGCTTGGTCCACTGATACGTAAAACCGTCGAAGTAAAAGAAGTACAATTTAAGAGGTATCAGTCCTGCACAGCCTCATGCAGGTAATTATGGCTTGGTCCACTGATACGTAAAACCGTCGAAGTAAAAGAAGTACAATTTAAGAGGTATCAGTCCTGCACAGCCTCATGCAGGTAATTATGGCTTGGTCCACTGATACTTTAAACTGTAGTAGTCGAGACAATCAAAATACGGTTGTAAAATGACTGCTAATTTATTAACATTATTTACAAGTATTTATATACATAAAAATGCTTAGCTCTACATTCAACTATTACATTACTAGCCTACATTATAAAATATGTGCTTACGTGTTATGCAATTGCAAAGAATTTGTTACTACACAATACATGTTGTGACATTGGCAAGAATGTGCTGATGTACATTATAAGCATTGTAAGGAATGTGTATAGAATTACATCACAATTATATTTTTAACTTAGAAATTTTATAATTTATATTTGTAAAATTTGTTTTAGATTAAATTTAAATAATTTATGTTTGTAGTTCAAACATTCTGCCGGGCGTCATCGGTACGAAGTGGTTGATTGGAATCTTCTGCTGCTTCTGTATCGCCTCTATCTGAGTTGTCGTCAGGTGGTAATGGATTTAACATGAATTGTGCTCGGTTTACTGGTTTCTCTTGCCTCTTCTTTAGTAATTTCCACGTTATTAGAATTGCACTACCTGTAATTACTATAAGTGTTATTGTTGTTAAATTAATTACAGTTGTGGTTGTATTGATACGATGCCAGTATGTATGACTCTGTGATTGTTGAATCTCTTGAGCCTTATCTTGCAACTTGCCAAAATGATCAGATGGTGCTAAAACGGGTTCTTCTGAAATTGTTGGACCTTGGCTTGTATTTTGTACGGTACTATTTATGTTGAATTCCATTGCTTTGTTGTAAAGCATCAACACCGGAATTGAATTAAATAATTGTGCATGTAATGTGTTTTGTTTAGTGTATATAGTACAGTCTGGAGTAATCTGTATGATACCAATATCCTGAATTGTGATGTCTTCTCGTTTTCCAGTACATCGAATTGCTATTTGAGTCGGATTGTTAGTTATAAAAAGCCAAACGTTTGCTGTATGTAAGTTGGTTTCCACCATGTAATAGTTTGCAATGTACATCTCTTACAATTAATTTTGCGATTGCACTGTTATGTGGTATAAGTATAGGATGCTTTTCGTTATATGGTAATATGGAATGTTGAAGTCTTCCCCCTACTCGAAGAATTCCATTTGAGTCAAGAAATGGTTGTAATGGCAGTAGTCGACTTTTTTTGTCAATGACTTGTTTTTGTTGAATCCTTGTGATTTCTTTTTTCCATTCCTTGTGTTGGATCAATTTTATAATTCGTATCATACTAAGGTTTAGTTCTTCTGTTGTAATATATCTTGGGTTACTTGACCGGTTTCTGCACTTTGCTGAGAATCTAATACAATACGCAACTACCCTAATAAGCTTTTGTAACGATGAAAATCTTGATTCCAGTGTAAATTCTTTAATGTCGATAGTCAACCTTTTTATTTGTGGTTTTCGAGCTTCTTCCGTTGTTGTAAAGATACTGTTTAATGTTGGTAAAGTTAACGAATTTAGTTGTAACCACTGTGGTCCCTTCCACCATAAATTAAATTCTTTTAACTTAGATGGTGCTATCCCTCTGGATATTATGTCAGCAGGATTGTCACTTGTTTTTACGTGTCCCCAACTCTCACTTGGTGTTATTCCACAAATTATACTAACTCTGTTAGCTACGAATGTTTTCCACTTTTCCGGACCTGCTTTTATCCACGATAAAGCTATTGTTGAGTCCGACCAACAAAAAACATTTATGTTGGACATACATAAATCATTCAGGGTTTGTTGTACCATTTTGGCCAGTAATTCTGCAGCACATAATTCTAATATAGGAATTGTCTTTCTTGTTTTCAGTGGTGCTACCTTGGACCTGGCATATAGTAGGTTTATGTAGTTATTTCCGTTTGTATATGTAACCTTGCTGTATATTACTGCTCCGTAAGCCTTTTCTGATGCATCACAGAATCCATGTAGTTCTATTTGTTGTAATTTATTTGTATATCCCATCCATCTGTCTACCGATATTTCTTCTACGCATGGTAATTCTTCTCTAAATTTAACCCATTCTTGTTCTATTTCATTGGGAACAGTTTGGTCCCAAGAGATTCCTTTAATCCATAACTTTTGGATTAATAGTTTAGCCTTCACTGTAACTGGGGCTAGCCATCCTAATGGATCATACAATTTAGCAATATCCGATAAAATTGATCGTTTTGTAAAACGTAATTGTTGTTGACTTATATAGACCTTAAACGTAAAACAATCCTTCTTTGGTGACCAATTCAAACCCAAAGTTTTCTTAGTTTCTTTCTTCATCTATTTCAATCACATCCATCCCTCTAAGATGAACTGGTAAGGCTTGTATTAATTCTAAATTCTTGCATTTTCTTAACGTAAATCCTCAAGATTTGCAGAGTTTGATTATTTCTTGTTGTAATTGTTTTGCCTCTTCTATAGTATTTGTTCCTGACATCAAATCATCTACATAGAAATCATTATTCACGACGTGTGACGCTGTTGGATATTTGTCTTTTTCATCCTCTGATAATTGTAAAAGGGTGCGGACGGCTAAGTAAGGTGCCGACGAGGTACCGTATGTAACGGTTGTTAGTTTATATTCTCTTATGGGCTCATCTTGCGAAAATCTCCAAATTATTCTGTGAAAATTCTGATCGTCGACAGTAATTTTTATTTGTCGGTACATTTTCTCTATATCTTCAGAAAATGCTATTTTGTGTTTTCTCCATCTCAGTAAAATGCTTTTTACATCTTGTTGCAATCTTGGTCCAGAATGCATTAATTGGTTCAAACTGATACCTGATGTAGTTTTAGCTGATGCATCAAACACGACTCTTAACTTTTTCGTTTCGCTGTTTTCTTTTATTACGGCTTGATGTGGAATGTAATATGTTTTTTGCGTTTGGTTAGTTTTATTTTCCATCACTGGTTTCATATGACCCAGGGATAAGTATTCCTGCATGAAATTCTTGTATTCCGTATATAATCCATCGTTTCCGTTAAACTTCTTTTCTAATTGTAAAAACCTTGCTATTGCCTTCTTTTTTGATTCTCCGAGCTTGTTAACATCATCGTTAAATGGTATTTTAACAGTATAGGTACCATCGTTGTTCCTCAAATGAGTATTCTTATAATGAGTTTCGCAGCCTTCATTTGCATCACTTTTGTTTCTGGTTACCTCCACTTCCTCTAGTTCCCAAAATTTTGTAAGTTGTTGATCTTCTGCACATGCTATCATGCTTATAACTTTTGCTCTTGTTGATAATGCGTTAATTTTTCCTGACAATATCCATCCCAATTCTGTTTGTTGTGCCAAAAGCCCTTTGTCCAATCGTTGAACTCCTTCTAAAAATATGTCCTTAAGTACATCTACTCCTAGTTTGATATCTATTGGGCCAGGTATGTTAAAGGCAGGATCCGCCAATACCAAATTCTGAAATGTATACCCGTCGTAGTTTTTAATTTTTTCTTCTGGAAGCACCTTTGTTAATTTTGGAAGTATTAATAACTCGCAATCTGCTGAATATTGACTTGAGAAACGTGGATAAATTCTTACTTGTATTCGTCGTCGAACTATGTTTGATTCTTGTTTTCCAATTCCCGACACTTCTATGTGTACTGATTCTTGTGGTACTGCAATAACGTCTGCTGCATCTCTTGTAATAAATGATGCTTGTGATCCAGAATCTATTAGAGCCCGGAGATGTTCAAATTGTCCTGACCAAGTTTTTATTCGTAGCATAGCGGTTGCTAATACTGCTTTACCATGTTCTTTTGGTGTTGATATTAGTGTTGCTATATTTTCTTGTGATTTTTTCGGAGTTGTTGTAGTAGCCGTTGCTTTGTAGTAAGTAGTTGATTTGCATGTATCAGAATGCAATAAAGTGTGATGTTTCTTGTCACATGTTGCACATCTCTTTTGACTAAAACATTGTTCTTTTAAGTCATGTGCCAGGCAGTTATTGCATATCCTTTTATTATTTATTATTTTTTCTCGTTCGATTGGATTTAAATTGCCAAATTTTGTGCAGTAGTATATCTGGTGTGGACCTTTGCAATAGATGCAATTAGCTTTATTTGCATGGAATGTTTTTATCTTGTAACGATCTTGAAACTTGTAGTTTGTTCTATAATTTTTGTTAGCTTCGGTTTTTGTTAATTCTTCTCGTGTTTCTAAACACTGAAATCTTGTTTCTATAAACTTTAATAAACTGTCTAACGTTTGTATTTCCCGCGGTGCCGTTAGCGATTGTTCATAAAGTTGATGCGTTTCTCTGTCTAGTTTTCTTGTAAGTACATGGGCTACAATGCTTCCCCAATTGTCAGTATTAATCCCCATGTTCGTTATAGCTCTTAAACACTCCACTGTTGTATCATGTATTTTCTTTAAACCGTTGACACTCTCGTTTGTCAACTTAGGTAAGTTTATAATGCTGTCTAAGTATTTTGCAAGTAATATTCTTTTGTTATCATACCTGCTTGTAATTATTTCCCACGCGGACCTGTAGTTTGCTTCATTTGACTCAAAGTGTTGTATTAGTCTGCTAGCTTCTCCTCGTAAATGTGTTTTTAAGTATTGCATTTTCTCTGCGTTACTTATTCGAGAATTGTCGTGTATAACTCTCTTAAATATGTCGTGGAAGGTGGACCATGTCTCATATGTACCTTCAAAAATTGGTATCTTTATTCTGGGTAGTACAACATGATCACTCTCTTGAGTTTTTTGTGTATTTCTGTCTTCTTTTAACTCTTGTAATTGTATTAGTAACAGTTGTACGTCAGTTTTTACTTTCTGGTATTCTTCACCGTCGTATCCTTCATCAACTAGTACGTCTTCGTATAGACGCCTTACTTCGCTCCATGCATTTGTAATGTCCTGTGCCGTAATTTCACAGTAGGCTTTGTTGACTGTTGTCTTTAGTTGTTCGTGTATTTCAACCATGTCTTTCTGTAGTAAATCTAGTTTGATCTTCAATCTTCTTAATTGAGATCCGCGCTCCGGATGTGAGCCGTTTGTCCGTGTTTGTAATGTGGTTGTTGTGTCATCTTGAATAGATAACCCTTCTTCGTACTTCAGTAGTAATGCTACCCCTTCGTCTTTTAGTTTTTTCGTTTGTAAGTAGAAATTGTTCTTGTAATATGGATGCTCGTTGTCCACTTGTTTCATCAAGATGTTGTGGGTTACTTCAAACTCTTCCCATAGTTGCTGTATCGTTGTTCTTTTACTCACAATGTACTTGTCCGTTTTTCTGTTTGGTGAATCTTTTTTCATGTTGACGATAAGCCTCTGGATGGACCCTGCTAAATCTTCTTGAGTTGTGAATAACTCGTTACGGGACGCCATCGTGTATTGAAGACCGTTAGTTGTGGGCAAAGAACTCAGTTGCTCGAAGGACCAATGTCAGCGAGAGATCTAGTGTGCTGATATGAAGAGTTAAAGTAACAAGTAAATGTATAATTATTACTGACCCCTACACAGCCTCATGTAGGTAAATTGTGGCTTGGATAGTCAGTAATGCAGTAGATACGATTTAAGAGGTATCAGTCCTGCACAGCCTCATGCAGGTAATTATGGCTTGGTCCACTGATACGTAAAACCGTCGAAGTAAAAGAAGTACAATTTAAGAGGTATCAGTCCTGCACAGCCTCATGCAGGTAATTATGGCTTGGTCCACTGATACTTTAAACTGTAGTAGTCGAGACAATCAAAATACGGTTGTAAAATGACTGCTAATTTATTAACATTATTTACAAGTATTTATATACATAAAAATGCTTAGCTCTACATTCAACTATTACATTACTAGCCTACATTATAAAATATGTGCTTACGTGTTATGCAATTGCAAAGAATTTGTTACTACACAATACATGTTGTGACATTGGCAAGAATGTGCTGATGTACATTATAAGCATTGTAAGGAATGTGTATAGAATTACATCACAATTATATTTTTAACTTAGAAATTTTATAATTTATATTTGTAAAATTTGTTTTAGATTAAATTTAAATAATTTATGTTTGTAGTTCAAACAGACATTCATAACATTCCCCTTTTTACATTCATTTATAATGGCTATACGCCTATGCCTGCCATAAAATCTAAGACCATACGATTTAAATTTGACTTTGATTTTTTAATATACAGCTGCTGGGCTTTATGTCTTATTCAAATAGATTAGTTTTGCCCACAGATGACTGATGCCATGTCCGAATCTAAAAAGAAATGTAGACAGTACAGTGTTGATTATTTGAAACTTGGCTTCATTCCATCATTGTCGGACAAGCAATTGGCTATGTGCCTTTTATGCAACAAAGTTTTAGGCAATGACGCTATGAAACCATCTAAGCTGCAGGATCATTTGAGAAAATGTCACCCTGATAAAACAGATAAAGATTTGAAATACTTTCAAACACTCAAAGATAAACTTTAGAAGGGACCCACGCTGGACAGAATGTTCGCTTTGACGTCACAAAGAAACGATTATGGTTTGCGGGCGTCTTACAATATCTCGCTACTTATAGCAAAATCGGAAAAACCGCATACTATCAGAGAGAAGTTAATTTTGCCAGGCGTTGAAGAGGTTTTAAAAACTTTTTTACACAAACCTGCATCTGATATCATTAAAAGAATTCCCTTAAGCAACAATATTGTTGAAAGACGTATTGATGAAATGAGTTCTGATATTGAAAGCTTCTTGTGTAATTATTTGCAAACGACCCATTTCTCTATACAACTGGACGAGTCAACTTTACCTGGTAATGCAGCATTATTATTGGCATATGTTCGTTTTATTATGAATCAAGAAATCTATGAAGAACTGCTCTTCGCAAGAACTTTGACAACCGACACAATCCATATTTCATGTTTGGAAGTATTACTTCATTGAAAAAGAAATCCTTTTATCAAATATAATATCAGTAGCTACAGATGGAGCACCTGCCATGGCTGGACGTTACCGTGGATTTATAAGCTATTTAAAACAAAATGTGTCAGGGGTGTTAGCAATACATTGCGTCATCCATCGACAACATTTAGTTGCTAAAAATTTGAATGTTAGATTGCATGAATCTCTTCAATTAGTCATTGATGCGTTGAATACACGGTTATTTGCGCAGTTGCGTGAAGAAAATGACGAACACTTTCGTCAATTACTCCTTTACACTGAACTACGCTGGCTGTCGAAAGGCTTATGTTTGACAAGATTTTTGCACTTTTTGAGAATTTCTGGATACTAAAGATAAAATTTTAAAAGACAATTTAATGAAGTGGAAAACAGACATCGCCTATTTAACAGATTTGTTTACAAAATTTAATATGGTTAATTTGCAGTTACAAAGCGACAGTCTGAATTTGATTAAAACAAAGCCCATCTTATCAACGTTTCTTGCCAGAGTTAAACTAATGAAAAAAATATTGGACGGGGGCAAATTTTCTCAGTTCCCCAATTTGTCACAGACAAACTGCCAGGAAAACGACGTTTCAACCTACGTTTAACATTTAAATGCCCTCTATTCAGATTTTGAAACTAGGTTTGAGGATGTTTTGACTATGGTAATACCACCGTGGATAATTAACCCATATGGTGACATAGAAGAAACGAATGTCATAATACAAGAGGAACTGACTGAACTAAGTACAAACGAAGAACTTAAGGTTCAGTTTAAAAACGGATATCAGCAATTCTGGCTGCAAAACAACATACCCGTTACTTATCCCGTATTATGGAATATAGCGAGGAAATTTTTAATTTCCTTTCCATCGTCATACCTAGTGGAAAGGGGGTTCAGCGCTGTTACCAATCTCCTAACGAAAAAAAGAAACAGACTGGACATCATTAGCCGAGGAGATTTAAGATTAAACCTTACAAATTGACGCCAAATGTTGATGATTTATTATTAAAGCACCAGGTTCATCCTTCTCACTAAAAACATTTACTTATTGCTTAGTTTATTTTATGTTACATATATTTTATATAACAGATACAAAATTTTATTTTGAGTAGTTTTAATTGAAATTCAATTAATAAATGTATAAAACTTAACATGTGTTTTTACTTTAAGTTTTTAACGCTAAACTTCACTACAGTTAGAAATTTACAAAAAATCAATATCCGGTAAATAGGGGGTCTACCCAAAACCGAAAACATGGCAAGGGGTCTACGACACAAAAAAGTTTGGGAACCTCTTTTTTAAAAGAACCAAACTAGAAACTATGACGTGATTTTCTTAAAAATAATTTTTAATTAAAACAATTTCGAATACCCCGACTTTTGCAAAAATAAACCGACAAATTTAACGCAACAGGGACAGTTTTAAATAACATAATATCCATACTGTATAGTGTATAATGTACAACAACCGAAGGAAAATTCGTAATAGTATATACTTTATTTGTTGGACTTTATATTAAGTGCGCATAAATTCAAAATCAAAAATAATGCAAATTTTAATAAAATTAATATAAAAAAATAAGAATCGTAAATTATTTTTTAAAAAATCATTGAATGTTTCATAAAACAAAAAGAAGCAAATGATAATTGACTTAAATTAATTAAAAGTCTATAATTAAGTGGTTAGCATATTACGTGTATATAAACATAACCAAAATTTATTTATAATTAACACAATAAATATACATACCAAAACTCACTATATAAATATATACAAAACGTAGTAAACCTAAAAATAACACTAACTAAGTATATTACAAAACTGTGTTACATGTCATGCTTCGAAAACGTGAACTATCTGATTTTAAATGTAAAGATACAGTATATATTATCTGTGAAAATTATGACGTCTATTATAGCTATCTAATACTTTTTTTTCACGCTACGTTGTCGTCATCCATCGTAAATAGTTAGCAAAGACGTCATTAGCTAAGCGATTTCAAATTGTGTGAACAGTAGAATTTTGTGTTATTGTACCTATTCAACACCTGCAACTATATATGACTGTCAAATTCTTCAATGTAATTATTACTTTTATAATCAATGAGAACCGTAATGAGAAAGATGTTAAAAATGAATGAAACTAGATGCCGCAGTAAAGTTTGCAACCAATCATTTTTTTGTCATTGTTTTTTTTTACACTGTCTATGATCTAGGGGTTCAAAAGTCTCGGGGCAAATTGTAAGTTTTGAACGAGCGAAGAAAAAGAATTGAAAATTTGGGAATCACTCATAAAAACTACATTCTTAGATAGTTGAGAACTTCTTCAACGTGGAGTTTTTTTCATGAGATAACGCAAATAGCTACCCTTGTGATCTTATTTTTTTTAATTATGAGGGGTTGACACCAAATAGGAAAATAAAATTATTTTTTTAAATCCTACAAATTTTTGGAAATTTATAAACAGAAAAAAGCAAAATTCGGGAATACCAAATGAAATGTTCATTAACGATAGGAAGTTAGAAACTGGTAGGAGTATTGTAAATTGTTTTGCAACATACTTTAAATCGGTATACAATGATTCGAGTGAAATACAGATTAATCAGTTGTTAGCGACAATTAGTGAGTCGAATAGCGTGCATATTTCCAAGGTGGAAAACAGTGAAGTAGCGGCTGCTATAAAGAAGTTAAAAGTTAAAAAATCAGTTGGACCTGATAACCTATCTGACCATGTAGTAAAAGGTTATGCGGACTGTTTTATTGGGTCTTTTACATTTCTATTCAATCTAGCATTGCAATGTAATAAGTTTCCAACGATGTGGAAGAATTCGAGAATATGCCCGGTATTTAAAAAAGGTGATCGTGCCAACATAATAAATTATAGACCTGTGTCAATCATTTGTGTGCCTGCGAAAGTATTTGAGATAATATTACATAGTAGAATTTTTGACGGTGTTTGTAATCATATTAGTATTTACCAACATGGATTTTTACCAAAACGATCAACTGCGTCAAATCTGCTTAATTTAACTGAATATGCTTATGATGCTTTTAATAAAGGTCATCAAGTTGATGTTATTTACACAGACTTCGAAAAAGCTTTTGACAAGGTAGATCATGGTGTGTTAATTAAGAAATTGCACTTGATAGGTTTTAGTGAATCGACTATAAAGTTTGTCCATTCTTATTTAATTAATAGGCAGCAGTATGTGTTTTGTAATGGCTATTCATCCGATAGCTTTGTAGCTACATCTGGAGTGCCACAGGGATCAAATTTAGGACCTTTACTATTTTTAATTTTTGTGAATGATCTGATGGAGTGTGTAAAGCATTCACAGAAGTTAGTTTTTGCCGATGATCTTAAAATATATTTGCGTATAGAACATCAAAATGATTGTAAATCACTGCAACAAGATAGAAATAATGTTCTTAAATGGTGTGATGATAACAAGTTATCTCTTAATATAAGTAAATGTGCTATTGTTAGTCTTAGCAAAAAAGAAAGTATGGAGTTCAACTATTACATAAGTAAAAGCAAGCTCCAGCGAAGATATGAAATAATTGACTTGGGAGTGACATTTGACACAAGGTTCAATTTTAACTCTCATATCTATAACACCGTAAGCAAAGCAAATAAAATTCTAGTGTGTGTTAAACGTTACTCACGGCCATTTAACAATGTAAATACTCTACTAAAATTATACTATGCTTTAATAAGACCTATACTTGAATACGCGGTGTTGGTGTGGTGCCCAAGGCAGAAATATCATATAAAATCATTAGAAAATGTTCAAATCAAATTTGGAAAATATGTCTGTTTCAAAGCAACTGGTGTTTATCCTACAAGAGATTTATTTGATTATAGAAATTTTTGTAGATGTTATAATATTTCCACCTTATCAGAAAGACGTGTTTATAGTGGTGTAATGTATCTATACAAAATCATTAACAATCTGGTAGATAACCCTGAAGTACTAAAATTAATCAGTTTTAACATACCTAAAGTTGGCTTGAGAAATAGTAATACTTTTTATTTACCTGTGAGAACAACCAATTATGCAACAAATTCTCCTATTTATAAAATATGCACACTGTACAACTTAATAAGTAGAGAAACAGATATTGACATTTTTACAACTGATTGTAATCAATTTAAAAAAATATTGTGCCATGTTGATATGACTCAACTAACCGATGTTTAAAAGTATTTGTACAATTTGTTCTTATTTGTGTTTAAGTATTTTAGAATGTAATTTATTTTTATCTACCTTTTTGCATTATTTTTTATGTATGCTTCGCTTTAAATTAAGTTAAGTTGACCTATTAATGGTTTGTAAAACTGTTGGTCAATAAACTATTATTATTATTATTATTATTATTATTATTATTATTATTAATGCTTTTTGTATGTTTATTACGATTTTTATAACAAATGCTCGATCTTCTTCGGTATCGATTATTTGTAAATTATCTCTGCAAAAAGTAATAGAGATCATTTCATGACTAAAGAACCGTGAGGTGCGCGTCGGATAAATTCGTAATTTGCGATCATGCGAAATAAATTCTAACTAAAAACATCATCTGTAAACAATGCACATTAACTGTAATAGTTTATCTTTAATTTAACTAAAAAATGAATGCATACAAGACGATGAATATAATATAAAAAAATATAAAACACAAAGATGAAAAAGAGTTTGTAACAACTTGTGGAATAAGAATAAGAAAAGTGCAAACGTTTTTTGGTTAGCTAGTGTACTGACAGTCGGAACAAAATTGGTTTCTGCGCAGCGGTTCTTTAGTCTTGAAATGAACTCTAATACAAAATATAGATGTTTTTTGTGACAATGACACCGTAACCTGTTATCCATTACATGTTGTAGTGTTGTGTTACATTTGCGCCTACTTACTTACGTAGTAGTTATCTTCTTTTATTATGAAACGGAGGTTATTCTCCGCTAGTGCTAGGGGCTTCCTGGTTCAGCCCTTGATTGAAGAGAAATCACTGTGTAGTGTTAACTACAGTTCTCTCCAGGCTACTACTATAAATAGCAGTTTAATGATTGAATAAGAATAGAAAAAATACGCACGAAAAATGTTGGACAGGAAAAGATCGTATGCTCTGGGCGATCCACGTCCCCGCAGTATATACAGCCGTGTTGCGTAAAGATCTAGGTAATGTGGTAATTTGGGCCACCACCACCTCTTTAGAGCCAACTCTCAACATCCTTGATGAACATATGTGTCCACCAGCTCTTCCGGCTACTCTGCCATTTAGTGATGGTCGCGCTCCTGACTTGGACCGCTTCTGTGGATACTGTTTTATACGCATTTCCTTTGTACCTTGTTGACTATAATCTAGTACTTGCTCATCCTCATCACTCCAGTCTACATCGGGGCCACATATTAAATCGTGTAGGGGGCGGCTGTCAACAGTGACTTTGGCTGCGGTCAGTTCTGCGTGATAACCATAATTAATATAGTTGTCTATGTAGACCACGAAGTATATCAGTTTATTACCGCGTGCGACAACGAAGTCTCGTAGTCTGAACTCGACGGCACCGATTTTCCTTCTGCTCGAGAGGATTATGGCTTTCGTTTTCATGGTAGCTAGCTCTAACTCTTCTGATTTTCACCAGTTGTCTAGCGGGGGCAGAAAACGGTTCATATTTACCACTAGCTTGACTTCTTCCTTAGCACTGGTTAGTAAAGCGACGTTATCAGCAAACGCGTCTACATGGGTCTCCTCTCTTAGGTTGAGGTGAAGTATTTTATCGAATTTGATGTTTCACAGAATCGCCCCCAGAACCGAGCTTTCAGTCACTCCGCAGGTCACCTGGATTTCATTAGTGCCTTCTGCACTCCGAGGTATAAGGTTTTTGTTACCAACCTTTTTTGTTACGTCACTACATAGCTAGCTACGTTGTCGGTGAATAGACACGGTTGCGGAAACTATAATAAAAGAAAGAGAAAAATAGGCACCACTCTTAGTACTGATAAGATCCTCGACTCGGAGACACCAAGGCCACTTCGTAACATAAAGTTAAAGGTGTTCTAAATTTACTATATTACAAGTAAAAGGATTTAGTATGGTCTACAATTAAATTCGTGATAGCTAAAATTTAAGATAGGTGATATTGTGAATCCAAATTAAAAACTGTATAAGGCTGAATAAGTAATTAGAAAATTGAATACAAGCACCTAATTTGAATATACAATATTTGAAGAAAAATCCTATCGCCATCGATGCACAGAGGTGAAACATTCGACTTGAATAACACAGCTTCCGAATGTTATTGGACATACGACACCATTCTTGGAAAAATTACTTTTCCCGCAGTTTACTAACGCTGGTAAAGTCGGCTCGACTTCAGCAAACCCGCTATAAGAATTTTAAAAGTATGAACAGCAACATGACCGGCGCCATTTTCTTTACCTGTAAAGGCCAACTTAATCAAAAGTCGCTTTAATCCTGCTAGCATACTAAACAATTCTTCATAACAGAGTAATCGTTAAAAGCGTAATAGAAACAACCAACGATGAAAATGAAATAAAAACAAGAATTACTTACAATTTAGCGGACAGCATCTTATCAAAATTGACCGTTCACAACGACTTAAAGAATGTAAGTGAAAGTACCAATCGCACCAAACGCGATTCTTTCCTATAAGTGTAGAATGAATTTAAGACTTTACATTCAGTGGGGTCCGCAATCAGTGGCGTCGTGAAATTTAGTTAGATTTGCGACTTTTAGAAAATGAATGAGTAACGACATATAACAGGTTTACTATGTAACCTTCGCTTCCTATGGTCACAAGCGCGCCTGTATGTTGACCGGCTACGCCAACGAATTGAACGCGTTTTGGACGTCCAGCGTTACCATGGCGCATAGTTTTCTGGTCTTCTACGTAGCTTTTCTAGCTTCTTTAGTCATCGGTCAATTGACTCTATGGCATCCATTGTCGGACAGACGACGATGCTGGCGAGCATAAGCTGTGCATACAGTTTGGACATGGTGTTCAGCAGGCACAGCGGCTGACTTTCTTCAGTCTCTTAGAAAGTTTTGCCTTAGCAAGAGCGCGTTTATTAAGAGTGCCAGTTTATCGGGGTAATTTCTGACGACCACCGCAATTTCTTCCGGAGGTATGCAATCGGGTCCGGATGCTTTCTTTTTATTTATGTTTCTTGTCGCCTCTACAATTTTGTTTACTCTGGGTGAAGGTAGCGGGAGAGTATCTACTGGAGATTTTCTAGCTTACATGGGAATAAATTCTTATCCACTTCTTTTATGGATTCTAATTTGATCGTAGGTTTAGGTCAACCAACCCTGAGCTTTTTTGTTGATATTTGGTACCCTATATCCCATAGCTCACTCTCTATGCTTTCACATAGCTCCATTCAAGCCCGATGTTTGCCGTCAAAATCGACTTTTTGAATTCACTTTTCTTCTTTTAGACTGCAGTGTGCAGAGTTTTGTATTCTGCCTTTTGTTTTTTCTAGCCACAGTACGCTTTATTCGCTGGCACTCCTTTCTAAGATTGTAAATTAATAAAACATCAATTTTTTGTATTTTTTAGAGGGTCATTGACCAATTGATCTAATGGAGAAGTCTGGACTGACAAAAATCATGTTCAGAGATTGCAGAAAATTATGAGCTGGTATTATGGTAGTGAACGTAATTGGTTCATTTTTATTATTGGAATTTAAACGGGGAAAAAATCTGCAACTATTAAATCAAGTGATTCCAAGTGTACGTGCTCTAATGGTATTGACAATAAGTAGTTCCAACAAGACGGTGCTCCTCCACATTTTAGTTGAGCAGTTCGAGATTTTTTAGGTCTCACGTTTCCAAACCGTTGGATTAGTTTCATGGAAGTTCTAAACTATCTAAGATTACAGTTTTTATGACTCTTTAGCGATCTCCAAATTTTCAATTTCTTTTCTTCTCTCCGTTCCGAGAGTTTTGGGAAATACTGTATTTAGAAATTCATAACTTGAATCCAAGTAGTGTAATTTTTTTAAACAAATGATACCAATATACACTTACTTGGGAAGTTTGGGCACTAGTTCGTATTTTTGCAAAAAAATTGTAAACAGTTATTTTAGAAAAATAAGTTAAAACGTTAATATTATGATAATTTTTCAACTAAAATATTCCGGATAAGACTGTGTAAATGTTGTAACCGCACCTACTATTGTTTCGTTCACTTTTTCTTCCATCAGGTTGAGATAAAAATCTATAAATAAAAAGCAGCATTCGAAAATTTACAAGCAACTTTTAAAAAGTTGAGAAATCGACTTACTAATCTTAAAGATGTGGGAGACGTTTTTTGTACAAAAATTTTTTTTTAATCTTGAAATTGTACCATTAAAAGCAGTTACCTAATTTACATTAGTTTGATATATAGTTTACAGAAGCAATGGGCAGCGTGGAAGATGTCGCTTTTGTTTTGACGACGCATTCCAAAGAATACATTCAATATGAGAAGCATTAGAAAAACCGTCTAAGAGTTATTTTATTCATTATTTATTTTTATTTAAAAAACTATTTGCTGTTAATCGTAATTGAGCTAATTTTTACCACCACAAATGTTCTTTATTTTGGTTCACGTATTTTTCGAGTCGTTCTTCTTCTATGCGCTGAACATAGTGTAACGAATATGAAAAACTAATAATTTATTTATACTAAAAATATATACACGTTAATAACTAACCGAACTAATTAAATCTGAGGATATTTAATAAAAACACATACATTAATTTATATACAGAACTATCACAAAGATAAAGTCCGCGGATAACTTCTGTTTATCTAAAAACGGACGCTTGTTTACATTAAAGTCACGTACAAGGCTATATAATCCGTAAATTTATCTCGAACACACGCGTTAATCACTTATTTATTTAGGTTTGAATAATCTTCTTAACACTGCTGTCTTCGAATTACTGGCATAACTGCCCTATGATTCGTTTGTACCGCATTTATACATTTTACAATGAAAACTAAAAAAGTGATTTTTGTCTACAGAATGCGAAAGACAAGTTGATTTTATACAAAAAAATATTTAACATGTTAATTTTAACACTAATTTATAACGATTACTTGTCAATAAAATGTAATTGTCAAATAATCTTTTGTGGAATAAAATAAAATATATTTCTAATTTATTCTTGTTTTTATGTTTATACTTTTTTATGATGACTTATTTTTTTATACATTTTTTTGTATATTTTGCTCAATCAAGTTAATATTATACTTTTAAATATATTTTGTTGTAATTTTTTTTTGTCTTTAGTTAACCGAATTTGGAAGAAATGGCAGTGTTAAGAACTATATATTAATGTAATATTCAAATAATAATATTACAACAAGGTACTATAATTAAATTTAAACTATGTAATCTTATTAACGATTTTATCACTTGATATTAACAAAGTCCGTGTACTGTTGATTGTAAATGCAAATATTTGCTAGGTGTTAATAGTTTATATGGTACGAACGTTAATTATTTGCAAAAACAAATGTTTGATAATAAGAAAGGAAGACATTGCAGTGTTTGATGTAGATAAATGTGACTTCTTACTCTATATATACACTTCTAATTGGTATTTAAACAGCAAACATAGTAAAATATGACGCATGAAAAAAAAACTTTAGAGTGAATAAACGACAACCAAAAATGTTTTGATAAAAACATGCAGCAAAGAACATTAACGGTATATCTTTGCATTAATATTAATTTCATGTTTTCAACGTTTTTAAATAGTCAAAACAAAAAATGTTTTTCAAAAAAATATTTTTGTTGCGTTTTAAAAATATTTCATTTAAACAGTGATATTGGAATAGTTTAAAAATATTTTCTAAAACATTCATATATGCAACAAATAGCTTTCTAAAGAAACTTACTAACTGAATGATATATTTCTATTAAATCTTAAAATAAACTAAAAACTACAATTACTCTTACAATAATTAAACGTGGCGGTAATTTACATTTACAATTCACATATAATAAATAATAGCGACTTAAAAACCAAAAGTAATAAATAAATATAAAGGTAAAATACGTCATTGTTCTTTAACGATATTCCTGAAAAATACAGTAAGAACGATTATTAATCTTATTATAGTAAAGCAGAATATAGGTGACAGGAGAAATACGAATTTTTTTTGTTTATCATAATAGTGATGATGCGTCCCCCCACCCTTAAAAGAACGTAACGTAGAAATGCACATTAAGTTTGATTTTACGTTCTTTACGGCATTTGATACGCAATTCAATAATGTCTTTTGACGGATTCTTTAACAACGTACCTAGCAGTATAGTATATACGGGCTTTATTCCTTCTTGTATATCCTTGGGAGACAGAGACACGTTTAGTCATTAATTTAAATTTAGGGTATTTATAAGAAACAATTACCGTAATTATGCCGTTTGTGTTGCTATTAATTGCAAAAAGGCTTTGACTAAAATCATAAGTTTGGTGTTTTATGATTTACGATCAAAGACATTTAACCAAATATAACACAAAAATTAAGCCCCAGATTCAAGTAATATAATGAAGAAATCGAATTTTGTTTGTATTTTTTTGAAATAACTACTTAAGTTACGTTTATTCAGATTTAATTCTGCGGACAAAAGGCTTTGAATTTAATTTAGTTTGAATTACGAATTTGTTTTTTGCTTAAAATTTTGTTGGTAAATTGTTCAAGTGTAACGAAGCTCTTATTCCAGATTTTGCTTAAAGTGAATTAAACAGATGTCGTGCCCTCTGATTAATAGAGCTCAGAGGTTGGTTTGAAGTTTCAACGCCTGTTTAGTCACTGATTTTTAATTTAACCCACGATCGTCTTTATTGAACTCCGAGTAATTGCATCATTTCTGTTGCTTTTATTCAGGCATTTCTTTTATTACCACCAAAACTTGCTAAATCGGTGTTTTTCACCGGGTATAGGTGAAGCTTCTTGGCGGGCGAGCAACTTCTAGAATCGTATGCTGTAGTTCGATTTGTGTCAACAATAATGAAAAAGCGGATTCAAACTAAACGATGTTTTGACTTCGTAAGAGATCCAACTTTAAAAATACGTTCCTAGTCGGTCTAACTTTTACACTTAAATAAAGAGTTACTATAAATTCTTAAATTAAATTACAAGAGTACGAAAATCGAAGGTCTAGAGAATCAAAGCGCACCAGATAATAACATGACACAAAAAAAAAGATTTTAAGATTCATTGTGATTACAACCTAGAATGTACGTATGGTCGACTGACCACCAAACTATTAAGAATTAAAGAAAAAAATGTAATACTTAGTTATGTTTTATCCAGTAGGGGATTAGCTAATTCCGTAGCAGTATTACTTAAAACTCCATTGAAATCTAACACAAAAGAAAACGTACATACGGCGTTATCACAAATAAATAGTGTCTTTATTTCATACGATCATTGAAATAAGCAATAATTATTTCCTCCAGTAAGATTATATGCAACCCCTTGAACTTCAGCGACGTGACATCATGAAAATTTTCCAATTGGAACAGGTGCTTATCAACTCCACAGATAAGGAACACAGGTGGAGGGGTGGACACCGGCTAAAGAATCAATTTAAACCCTCAATACAAAGAAAATCTAACGACTTACCCCGAATAGGCCTTCAATCAAACAGACACAAAATTTGACCGCATATTCACGTGGAATTGCGTGAAATAACTTAATGATGAAAGCCTTGTTGCGCGTAGACACCGCTAAATCGAGGTCTGTGTTACACAAAACGTTACCGGAAGAAAATGAAATCGCGCTTAAAAAATTTGATAATCAACCACAAAAATTGGGCGTGTCTTGTGTCGAGTAAAAGCAGTTCAGCTACTTGTTTGATCTCCTGTATAATATCGCTCGTCATTATACTATAAGGCACAAGTCATTCGATGAACATTTTCTCAAAGATCATCCTTAAGAGAAATTGCTTTTTTTAAGATCTTTGCAACAGCAAGAAAATGTTATGACGATGGCATTATCACAAGATGCATCGGTAACCAAAACATAGTATAAAATTTGCTACGTTCTTGGTAAAAATGTAACCGTTCACTGACGCAGAAGTTGTAAAAGAATTACTCGCCCGCAAAGATGCTTCATCTATACTCGATGAAAAACACCGATTTAGCAAGTTTTGGTGTCCAATAACACAATCATCTGCAAAAGGTTGTTACATGCAAAAGATGTTAATAAAATAAATGCCTGAATAAAAGCAACACAAATGTTGCAATTCCTCTGAGTTCAATAAAGACGATCGTGGGTTAAATTAAAAATCCGTGACTAAACAGGGGTTGAAACTTCAAACCAACCTCTGAGCCCTATTAAACAGAGGCACGTCATCTGTTCAATGCACTTTAAGGAAAATCTGTAATAAGAGCTTCGTTACACTTGAACAATTTACCATTTATTATATAAAAAGAAATAAAATAAAAATGAAATGCACAAACAAAATTTTAAGCACAAAACAAATTCGTAATTAAAACTAAATTAAATTCAAAGGCTTTTGTCTGCAGAATTAAATCTGAATAAACGTAACTTAAGTAGTTATTTAAAACAGCCCTGTTATAGTCTATTGTAAATTCGTAGGAAGAAAAACCAATAATTCAGGATCGTTTATTAGAAAACAACACGTACAAAGTGCAAGTATGCGATAAGATTGTTTTGCTTAGTTTTACTGTAGATTGTTGAACACGTACAGAAAGCATAACCTTGGTTAACATAAAATAAAACTATGTAGCTAAAATTTCTTTTTCTGACTATTCAGGGGTCATTTGTGTCTATTTCGGTTGTGCGTTACTGTTGATTGCATTTTCATTTATATATTAAAATTAAAAATAACCTTGATTTTAGCACCACACCATATCTCTTAAATGTTGTTTATTTTGTCATCAGAAACTTAATACTTAATAGTAAACTTGAATTCCAACAGTTTCAATCACTTTATATCACGTTTTCTTATAACGAACAACCAGGTCCGTAATTACGTCCAATTATTACAAAAAAAATTTAAGAAAAATTGATGAAAAGCTAGACCACATGTTTATGAACAAAATGTGTTGGAAATTACCATATCTACCTTCTATTAAGAGATTATTAGTTATATTTGTTACACCCTGTATAGCAGTAAGTTTCTTTAGAAAGCTATTTGGTGCTGATAATGCCTGCATATACGAAGGTTGATTTGAAGGCTCAAATCATCGCGGATCTTAGTATTCGAGCAATTGCTCCAACTACTGTGAGTTGTATCCGAGTGAAGTGGTATTGCGAGCTAAGGATAAACAGGACCATCAGGAGTGGCAGACGAAGAGTGTCTAAGGTGACCCAAGACGCAGCGTTAGTGGTATATGTTACTCAAAATTCTTTTACAACCTTCCGAAATGCTCTAGCCGACGTCGAATAAAAAAGTATCAATAAATAAATAAAATAAATTCTTAGCGAGGACAATAAAAGAAGGCGTCTGGAATTTGTAAGACTTTACGTCAATGAACCCCGAGATTTTTGAAATCGTGTTGTTTTTAGCGACTTTTAAAAGTTCAAATGACGCATCTATAAAAGTTTTTCGAGCTCCAATAAGTCGTTATAGAGACAATTACACAAGCTCCAAAAACTGTAGCACACTTTTCAGTAGATGTATGGAGTTGAGTGAGTTCCCATGACCCAGGCATTTGTGTTTGGGAGTCGTGTTATTACAAAAGGCTGTTTAGGTTTTTTAAACGACGTAATAGGTTAGTTATAGTCTTTTCAACTGTTATTTTTAATTTTGTTTACTCTTTAAGGATAATGCCCCGATGCATACATCCAGGTTGGTGCAAAACTGGGTACCGAAAAATAACCTGAGCGTGTTACCGTGGCCAGCAAAAAGCCCTGATTTCAATATAATAGAGAACATTTGGGGTCGAATTGTTTGTACTATCATAAAGTAATTTAAATGTTGAATAGTAGATCCGTAGCGCAATTTGGTTGTTGCATGACTGCCGAATCTTTATGCGGCCTGGATATGATTGTTTTATGTTTTCCAGTGACGCACCCGGAAAAGGGTTGCTACATCCTCCCTCTTTGAATGAAACTACCGTCCCGGGTGACATCCAAATCTCGGTTCGTGGTACTAGCCCTCGACGAATCAAACGAAGTTGGGTTTATTGTTGATGTACGACAACATTCCCTTACACATGACTGTTTCAGTTGTCGCTGGCGGACAGGTCGTCCATTACTGAGTAACTTCACCGTCATGACTACTTCTAGAGCTGCTGTCACTGGTTGTGTATCTGGTTGTTTGATGACAACTTCTTGACGAATCTTGGGTCGTCTTCGACTTCTGATAGGACAAATAAGAGCAAATACTTCATCGTTGTTGTCGTTTTCCACAAAAGGTCGAAGCGCGCACACATGATAACATCCAATATTCTCGTTTGGGTTGCTGACACTCGCGATTTTGTACGTGGTCGGAGAACACTGTATGTTTATGAGATACGATCCATCTCGGTGAGGTGCGAACTTTGACGTATATCCTTCGCGGCGTCACGCGTGCACGTCCACGTCTTGTCGTGGTTCATTTGTCTCACGTACACGACTAAGAGTACTAGCTAACTTACGAAGGTACGGCGTTATTTCTACTACTACGTTTTGATTGTCGATGATAGCGCGAAGGTCATGATGCACGTCCATTGGAGTACGCATTTCTCTTGCAAAGGATAGGTACCCTGGCGTATACCCAGTGGATAAATTTTTTGCACTGTTCATTGTAAAACGTACAGAGGGTAACGATAATTGCGTTTTCAAATCCTTGTTTCGTCGTTCCTCTGGTTTCGAAGACGAATGATAAAGAAGGATCAGGTTTTGTTTTATACACAAACAATAGGTAACCTTTTGCATAAATTGAACACCATTATACGTCTAGGAGTCCCATATCGGAGAAATATTCTATCAATCAGTACCTACTCAAGCACAGGTCTGGGCGTTGGTGGCCCGTTTCAAAGCGAATAACTCCATCCATTTAGTTCCGGTATCTTCCACAGCAAAAACCCAACGTTCTCCATGTTCACCATTCGGCAAAGACCCAAACAGATCTATAGCAAGCGTCTCAAAACTTTGGGCAAGCACTGGGGTTTGTAGCAGTCCTATCGGTTTCAGATTGCTTTGACATTCCATACATTTTCGAACATGGTTGCCTATGTCACGCCTCAGTGTAGGCCAGTAATACCTAGCGATGGTTTTGTCAACACCATAATATCCGGCATCCGGTGCTTCGTGACACTCATGGAAGATATCTTTAACGCTTGAGTTAGGTATGACTAAATGTGTCTCTTCGGATTCACCATCAGCTGAGTATCTATAGAAGACGCCTTGCGTCATAACATATCCTCGATCCGTCCATCGAGAATAATCAGTGATCTGCCGTCGACTTGGATCTTCCAATTGCTTTTCTTGAAGGTTTCGAAGTGATGTGCGCGGCATCATAACAGTTACATACATATTCCACCGGAATCGTTTGTTGCCTTGGTGCACGGTGGTCGAGATAACATATCAGCCACAACGTTATGTTTGCCTGGTAGGTATTCTATTCGCAGTTCGTATGCTTGTAAAGTTATGCCCACCTAGCTAACCGGCTGCTCGGTGAACTCAAAGACATGTGCCCCTTGAGTGGTTGGTGATCTGACTTAACAATGACAGGCGAACCCTCAGTATACCCACAAAATTTTGTCACAGCATACACAACTACCAATGCTTCGCGCTCCGTGGTACTGTAGTTACGCGTTCTCACACAAAAGTAGAATTTTTCCGCGTTAGGGCGCTCAAAGGACGTGAAACACTGGCGAAGTCTGGTATAAATCTTCGGAACCAACTACAGGTTTGGAGGAATGACATCATCTGCTTGACGTTACGGCATAGGACGCATCTCTAAAATTGCACTTATTTTATTCGGGTCTTGCAAAAGGTACGCTTGTCGCGATTTACATTCAACTTAAATAATCGTAACGTTCAAACACTGATTTCAAGTCCGAGATATAACGATCAAAAGTAGGTGAAAATAGCAGCAGGTCATTTAGGTATGCTAATATCGTAACGTTAAATGATCCTGAACGGAATCTATCGATCAATCGTTAAAACTTTGATGACGCGTTGCACAACCCAAATGGTATTCTCATGAAGCGATAAATACCAAATAATGTAATAAATGCGGTTTTATCACGATCTTCCTTTTTAACAGCGATTTGGGTGTATCCAGTATTCAAGTTTAAAGTGGACATGTACAACGTGGATGAGGTAGCATGCAAGAGGTCATCTATCCTTGGCAATGGATCCACGCACAGTCGAAATGTGTCATCTTTTTTGGGCATTAATACTATAGGTGCCGCATATTGGGATTCACACTCTTCTACAATTCTTAACTCTAGTAACTTATCCAGTTCTTGTTTAAGGATGACAGTTTTCTTCGAAGAAAGGCGGTAAGGTGGTACTGAGATTGGTTTGTCATCATTTAACCTAATCTCATTCTCTGCGTACGGAGTCGCTTCACCATTCTCAATAAATAGATCTTGGTTTTCGATCAACACTCCTACTAGTGCCGTTTGTTCAGCTTCGGTTAATTGTATCCCCTCGTCTGGACGTAAAGTGCCTCCAAATGAATCGACGTGTACTTCCCGAGAGCGAGGTTACTCCAAGAAATCACATATTTCTAAATGGTTATCTGCAAAAGACAATTGCATCCTTGTAATCTCAATAATGATATTTGCTGAGGCAATAAAATCTACGCCTAAAAGTGTTTTACCGAACGTATGCTCGGGTATCGCCACAAACGTAGTCTTTACACAACGATCTTCTACTGTAACATCGCAGGTAAAAGAATGTGTTCGGTTCTCCATTCGCAAGGACGATTTGTATGTTATTTACGGAGTAAGGAATCCTTTGTTCCATCAAATGTTTGTATAATCGATGACCGGTAATACTGCATTTTGAGCCGGTATCAATGTATACTAAGCTTCTTAAACCACTCACCGTCATGGCGAGAAAAGGTCTCGTATTGGCTGCTCCTGCATCCGTTAACATGAGTTCAATCGGCGCCGCATCATTTACAGTTATCCGTGCGGTTGATGGGTTTTTGTGTCAACAGGTCAGACAATTAGACCTAACAAAACCCAAGCTGTCGCAAATTCATCTATTGAATTAACTACAAACACAAAATAAATACGTTGCTTTTGAGCATTAAGGTCTGAAACAATATTTTAGGAAAACACTGTCAACTAAAGTACAAAACAATATAAAGTAATTTAAATGTCGAAAGGTAAAGATCCGTTGCAACGCACGAACAACAGGTACATGCGTACGTACACAACCGTAGGGTATTTAGTTGTTGTATGATTGCCGAATCTTTATGTCTTTTTAGTCTATAACAGCGACTTAAAAACTAGAAATAATAAATGACTATACTTGCAAAATACTTCATTATTCTTAATTGACATTCCTGAAAAATACAAGATGAACGATTATTTACAGTATTATGGTAAAGCAGTATATGGGGTGACAAGAAAAATACGAATTTTTTGTTTATCATACTATTGATGGTGCCTCCTCCGCCCCTAAAGGAACGTAACTTGTGGATTAAATCCGTTTATTTATAGACGAAAATATTTTGTATAAAAATAAAATGGAGCAAATATCTTTTCCGACACAAAATAATTCCAATGTTAGTTTTTATAAGTATGTCAGCAATGATCTAAAAAAACATTAATTTATTATAATTGCCATTCTTTGATATTTCGACTAAAAAGAAAAATTAAAAACTTTATATTTACATTGTTATTATATTAGGATCTTATATGGGTGTAATATAAAACGTGTTCAAAAGTATATAATGCATTGTTTCAATATGAAACTTTTATTTACACAAGAAAATATTTTGTATAAAAATAAAATTCAGTTTACTGTTCCAAATCATTCAAAAATAAGAATATATTGATTTTTTAGTTTTTGCGGATAAACGATTTGACCTGATATTGCCAATGTTTATTGTTTGTTTAATTTGAATTTCTTGAATAGCATCGCGAACGGTTACGAATGATTGTCGATTGCATTTGCTAACAAGCACCGTTAACTATTTCAATCGAACTAACCAAGGTGTCCCGTTTTTTGTTTAGTTGAGTGTACCTAAATTAGACACTTCTATGCTTTGTGTTACATATGTATTTTTTACACGCGGTTTCATGATTCATCAAGTTTATGCTGCATCCCAGTATCGTTTGTTGTGTGCTGGACTCTTTTTGTATAAATATAAAGGTAATTTTATCAAGTATTTGTCTCTGCAATAGAAAGCATTATAAAAATCAAAAATATATATAAATATGAACTAAAAGTATATCGAGTAAGAAATAAATTATGCATGTAGAAGGGGCAAAGTAGTAATCACAGTCATTGCAAAAGACTAACTAACAAAAACACTAAGCACGTGTCGATGTAGAGGCTACAAAAGAATATAAGTTACAAAAGATGAACAAATGTACAGTTGCTCAAAAAGAAAAGAATTAGAGGCTCTTATAGAAAAGATGATGACTCTAACACGTTAAATGGAGAGATTAAGTAATTTAAAAACATCCTATGTATAAAAATCTGCCTCATTACTATAGTGACTAGTAATAAAACAATTAAATCATTGTAAATAAAATGCTGTAGACAGATAGCGGTGCTTGACAAACAGTAGCAGATTTAATGAAATATTATTAATGTAATCCATAGATTACTTGGACCCTTATGGTATTTTGACTTGGATCTTTGCTTAAGACACCGTCAAAGAATACACTGAGACACTGTACACCTGTGGGTTTAAAATTCAGTGTGAATTTAGTTTAGTATGATAAAGAACCAAATCAAATCATCAAACCAAACCTTCTAAAAATATATATTTTATCATTATTTTTTGTAAACAAACAAATTAATATAACGTAATCTTTTTGATCTTTACTCCCATTCATGTATTGTTTGTAAAAATAGTACAATAATATTAATCATGAATTCAGTGATGAACGTTTGATATTTCCAAAAATTTTTTTTTTCGACAAATTTGCATAGTTAGGAAAAACACTTTCACTAATTTTAAATGCACTAATTGCTATCTAAAACGTAATTATTTTATAATCAAGGAAGTTTCTAACCTGTTTTTGTAGAAGAACAACATTGTTAACTTTGTGTTTGTTGCGACTAATCGTTACATCAAACTTGTTAATGATAAGTAATCTACATTAATATTTGTTTACAGTAGGTAAGTACGATTTTTTTGTAAATTATACAATAATTGATTAGGATAATAATATTGGTAATGTAACAAGAAAACCTTCAACTAACTTGGTAATTAGATTTAAAGCGATGGGTTAACAATACTGCACTGTACGTAATCTAATTACGTATAGCAGCAATGAATCATCTGATCTTTAGACTACATAAACAAAATTTAAATACACCATTATCAATAATACAGATAATTGATAACATTTTTCTGTAGTCATTACACTTTATGCTGTAACGTGTGTATTATTTACTTTTTGATTTTAGAATAAATGTAACAAAATGACCAAATGTTGTCAGAAGAAATGTGCGAGATGTGCTTTCCTAACTATAGGCTGTGTTTTTATAACAATTGGGGTTGTTTTTGCCCTCTTTTGGGGTACTTTATATAATGGTATATTAAATTCAGTAAGTTGCTTAAACTTAACGTAAATTGTAAAATAACTCAAATTATTTGCAGGAGTTGGTTTTAACAAATACATCGAAAAGCTATGAATTTTGGAAGGAAACGCCCATACCTATGTACTTAAAAGTGCATTTGTTTAATTGGACTAATGCAAAGGAAGTGATTGATAGTCATTGGAAAATTAAACCTGTTTTAGACCAACGGGGACCTTACGTGTTTTACGAGCATCATATCAGAGAAAATATTACTTGGAATCAAAATGAGACTATTAGTTTCAGACAAAGAAAAATTTGGCACTTTGAACCCTCTTTATCTAATGGAACTTTAAATGATACGATTACTAACGTAAATCCTGTCTGTGTGGTGAGTTATATTTAACGCGTATTATAGTTATTGGCATTATTGTCTCAGGTAGATACTCATTCTAAAACTTCCTCTACTATCTTATGTAGTATTGTTTCTGTTGTTTATCTTTTAACTTTTTGTCTTATGTGCTATGCTTGTACTGAAAATGACCCTAACATCGTAAATCCTAATATTTGAAGTAGATTTTTAACAATATTAACATGTATATGATACATTTTCTCTATAGTACTACCCCATTACCTTCTTAGATTTCAATATAATTAAGATATTTCTTAAAAACCTAGCAAAAACAAAATATAACATACATAAATGGTAAACGTGGACTATAGAAACTATGCTAATGTTAAATGATATATCCTGTTTAGCATATTTTCACAGCGCTACTATTTATTTTGGGGGTGTCGAAGAGGATTTACGTATTTTTTTTGAAATGTTCAAGCAATTTGGTTTTAAAAAATTGTTGTTTGAAAACAGGTATTTTTTTTTGAGATCGTTAAATTGGAGAGGTAGTAAATCAGATGAAAACCAATCGACTTAGAAATTCTAAGTTTAACATTAACATTAAAATAACTGTTGTAGCCATGTAATTGTTAAATATACACAGGCTTGTTTTTGCACGGTTTTATTACGACATATAACACATTAGAATTTTACAAAACAATCACAACACGTGTCGTTTCCATTTTTTATATCGCTAAATAGGGGGATGCTGCAAAACAAGTAGGTGCAGGGTGGCTGCTTGGGCTAAAGCAACGACGAGGCGGAACGACTTGTTTCTTCGGATAACGTCTATCTGAAACAGAAAGGTTGGGAGGAGTATGAGATAGTTTCTTCGGTCTGCTTCTTTCTCGAACGGCAACCACGCGCATTGATAAATCTTCTTCAACACCTTGAAATGAAATGAAAGCAGAAGAGTTGCACTTAAGTTATTGGATCTGTAGGTTTTCTAATTAGGGTAACTTCGTAGGTTGTGGGTGACACCACTTTGCTTATTTGATAGAATCCATTCGCGGGGAGTAAACTTGGAAGTAAAACCTTGATCGGTCTTGCTGGAAGGATGGCCTTCACTAACACTTGGTCGCCTATTCGTAATGGGGGCACATTGTAGCGCCTCGATTGACGTCATCTGGGGTGCGTTCTGAAAGTAATAAAGGGAGGAGTAAATCGGAACGACGGAACTTTTTTTTTCACGTTGTATGATCGGTACCAACTAAAACAGCAAATTGGGGCTTGAGATCTCTGTATTTTGTTTCAACTTTGGTTAGCTTTAGGATGGTAAGTAGGGATCAAGTGTTGTTTAAAACCGAGGTAGAACGCTACTTGTTGCACAGTTTGACTCACAAATTGAGTGGCATTATCACTGGTTATCCTTCGGGATAGGCCATAGCGTAAAATTACTTCATCAATAAATACACAAGCTGCTGCAACGAGCGAAAGAGGTCAATAGCAAGTGTTTCATATTGCTGGATCTGCGCAGGAGTTTGTAAAAGACCGGACGGCTTGGTATTTCTTCTCTTGTACCTTTAGTGCTCGAGACAGCGAGATACATGCTGAGCCATGGTGCGCGTCATCTCAGGTTAGAAATAGCGAGGTAGGATTCGCTGGATGGCCAACAAGAGGAGAATACTATTCAAGGATTTGGGCCTTTTGTGGCCTAGGTATCGGAGTATGCATTGAAAATCAGCGTTTTGTATTGAGACTCATAATTCGGCAGGTACACATCCGATCGAGCTTAAATAAAATTTACCTGAAAGTTAAAATCCTAGGCTGCAAACATCAGTCCAATTTTAACTGCCGGAGTATAAAGACGTTTTTATCCGAAATTCTAAACATGGCTGAGTTCGTGCCTACAAAACATTACTTCTACCGAAAGACAACAGCAGCTGAGGCCCACAGAATATTAGTGGAAACATACGGCGGCAATGCTCTTTCAGAGCAAACATGCAGAAGATGGTTTCAACAATTCAAGGGTGGTGATTTTGACCTCGAAGATTAAGAACATACTGGTGCTGAGAAAAAGTTTGAAGATACCGAATTGGAGGCATTACATTGGGAGTCGATAAATCAACAGTTTCTAGGCGCTTGAAACAACTGGGAATTATTCAAAAGCAAGGAAATTGGGTGCCGTATGAGTTAAAACCGAGGGAAATCGAAAGACGATTTTTTACCTGCGAACAAGTTTTCTGCATCGAATTGTTACTGGTGATGAAAAGTGGATACGTTACGACAACCCTAAACGCAGAAAAGCATGGGTCAAGTCCGGCGAGCCATTAACATCGACAGCGAAACCGAATATTCATGGTTCCAAGCTCATGGTCTGTATCTGGTGGGATCAGCTCAGAGTAATTTATTATGAGTTGCTTAAAACGAACTAGACGATTACAGCAGACCGTTACCGACGACAATTGATCAAACTGAGCCAAGCATTGAAGGATAAAAGGCCGCAATACGCCGAAAGACATGACGAGGTTATTCTTCAACATGACAACGCACGACCCTATGTTGCAAATGTTGTAAAAAACTACCTGGAGAACCTCAAATGGGAAGTTCTACCCCACCCGCCGTATTCATCACACATTGCCTCATCCGATTACCATTTGTTGCGGTCGATGACACATGGCCTGGCTGAGCAGCGATTTTCTTCTTATGACGATACCAAAAAATGAGTCGATGACTGGATTGCCTCAAAAGACTTTTTCCAGCGTGCAATCCGTATGCTACCTAAAAGCGGTTTAGGACATTTAGGCGCGGCCACTTAGGCGCGGCCACTTCGGTGCGGGCCATTTCGGCGCAGAGACGCTAAGGCGCGGGTCCAGTTAGGCGCAAGACACTTAGGCGCAAGACTCGTCGGCGCGGGGCCACTAAGGCGCGAGACCACTAAGGCGCAGATCCACAACCCCAGCTTCTTCTGGAAAACGATATTCTGTAACACCAGTTGCTATTTGCTCAAAGTTTACTGTATCTATTTGTTCGTGTAATTCATGGAGATTGTATCAGTTTTATGACAAAAACAAAAGTTAATAAGCTTTCAAAGACACTTCTTTTTTCTGATTTTACGTAATTAAATTATTATTATACACCTGTTCTTCTCAAGTTTAATAAAATTCTTCTTTTTACCTTTGTTCGAATTGAAAAAATAAACCATAATTTCTAATAATTACAGTATTTAATTAAAGAATTGGCTACAAGTATTTTAACGAGTTTACTGACGTAAAATAAACATTTTTTTTTTGGTTGCAAACGTACTAAAATATGATTTTACACGTACACTTTTGTAGTACTCACTTGTTTACAAAGGTTCAGTATAGAACGGTTTCTTTGATAATAATGAAAGAATACAGTGTACGCTCAGGATCAAGTTTTATTAGTTAATGGTTACTCTTTTAAATTCTATCGAAAAAAGGATCAAAGTAAATTAAAAATGAAAACGAACAAATAATATAATAAAAGAAGCAAATTTATTTTTGGTTTTGGTACTTCGCACCATAGTTATAGGGCATAGAGCCCAACCTCGTGTGTATGTGTCTTGCGCCTTAGTGACTCGGCGCCTTAGTAGCCCCGCGCCGAAGAGTCTTGCGCCTAAGTGTTTTGCGCCTAACTGGACCCGCGCCTTAGCGTCCCTGCGCCGAAGTGTCCCGCGCCTAAATGGCCGTGCCTTAGTGGCCGCGCCTAAGTGTCCGTCTCCGTACCTGAAAGATAGGAGAAGGTCGTAGCTGCCGATGGACAGTATTTTGAATGATCTGAGTCTGATAGTCTTCTGAAAATAAACTGTTGCTTTTTATTAAAAAAAAACTCATTTTCAATGCATACTCCCATATTTTACAGAGTGCAAACAAAAGTGCATTTTCTTTGATTTAAACGAAGTTGAAAAAGTCATAATCGATTAAAGACTTTGGAGATCTTGACGATGATCCATTAAAGTTTCGGAAAGAACAATAAAGTCATTACGATATACAAGTAGAGTAAGATCACCTAGTCCACTTCTAACACGATCCATGAGTCTTTGAAAGACATCCAGAGAATTTTTCATACCAAACGGCATACGATTATATCGAAAGATAAGTCGTAGCAGTTGTCTTGTCTCCGTCTTCAGTTCGCACCGATACTTGATAATAGCCTGATCGTAATTAGTTCGTTCACAGTTTTTTTTTTTTTTTTGAAGTAAGAACCACAAGAACCGTAAAGGGGGACTCACATTCTTCAATGAACTTGGCGTCTAACAATTTCTCAGGTTTATTTATTAACCTTTGCTTTTTCGGATCTGATATACGGTAAGGCAAAACAGCAATTGGAGTTTCATTGATTAGTTTGACAGTATGTTTTATAAAATGCGTTGTCTGATCGCTGGGACCAAAAGAACATCGTTAGAATAAAAAAGTTACCAATTTGGACTTTATCAGAATTGCTAAGAGCGATTCCTTCGTCGGGTCTCAAGGATAATTCGTGTTTTGTAATTGTGTTAGCAAGAACTGGGAGACAAGTTCAGTTCTCTAGTATATATAAAATTTCAACTTGTGGATTTTCAATGAAAAACGAATGGTTTATCATTTTATTAGTGATTCCTAAAAAGTCTATCCAAAATTTTACTGTGTTCATATGCTCAGAAACAGCAATTAACGTAATTTGGACTGATTTATCTTGAATGGTAATGGGTATATCAAACCATGTGCTTCAACGGTTCATTCAACACCATCAGCAAGTATCATCGTTATGATTTTGACAAAAGAAGGAGCTTGTTTTTGCTTCAAAATGGCGTACCAAGAAACTCCTGGGATAATGCGTTTGGAACCACTATCTAGATATGCAGTACGTACTGAATCGAAGATTTTAAGTATGATGAGAGGACGAGAATAGTTATCATCGGCTATAGATTGAAAACAGAAATCCGCGGATAGAGCAGATGTACTGGTCTATCGAACTATCAGGACAATTACTTTTTATGAATCCAGGTTTACCACGCCCATAACATAAACATATTGTTGAAACATTTTCTTTCTTACCTTTTAGGTTATGGCTTGTTTTACAAGTGGATAACCTAACTTTTGAGAAGTTCTTAGTTAGATTTCAATTGCTTGTTTGAGTTTTGCGATTTATCTCACGCCCTGATGAAGCCCCTTACGAAATTGGGCGAAACGTTGGCAGCTTCGGTTGCAACTATGACACGGTCCAAACCCGGAAGACATTCTAATGTTAGTATAGATTCCGGCCGTGGAAGCCGTCTCAACATGGCAAGGACTTGAGTTTGGTTCCTCTTATTGAAAAGTGTCTATCCTCTACTTACTTCCAATTTGATAATAAGTTTTACGAACAAGTTTCTGGTGCTGCTATGGGTTCTCCTCTATCACCTGTTGTAGCTAACATTTTTATGGAATCCTTTGAAACGGTTGCTTTGGAATCATCAATATTAAAACCTAAAGTGTGGTTTAGATATGTTGACGACACGTTTATTGTTTGGTCTCATGGTCATCTTGAATTGTCTAAGTTTCTTGATCATCTTAACAATCAACACTTAGATATCAAATTTACTATGGAAATCGAAAGTAATGGTTCTCTTCCATTTCTTGACGTTCTTGTGACTCGTAAGCCCGACGGACTTCTAGGCCATTCTGTTTATCGCAAACCCACCCATACGGACAGATACCTTCATGCTTCGTCTCATCATCATCCTGCACAGAAACGTTCTGTCATTGAATCTTTGGTTCATCGTGCCTTTTCTATTTGTCAACCTGAGAATCTAGACTCAGAACTCCGTCATCTTACTAGAACCTTAGTGAACAATCGTTATGTCAAGCGAGATATTCATAGAGTTATTAATCGTCGTTTACATCCACGTACTCGATTATTTAAGGACATTTCTACTCCCGAATCCAACCCGAAATTGGCCTTTTTACCCTACATTCACAAGGTTACAGATCAAATAGGGAAACTCCTTCGTAAGAGTGGTATTAAACCCATATTCAACTCGACAGGCAAAATCTCTCAGATTCTTCCTTCTCCCAAAGACAAATTTCCTACACTTTCATCTCAAGGTGTATACCAAATTCCCTGTTCTTGTGGTTTAGTCTACATTGGTGAAACCGGTCGTTCCGTCATTACTCGCATTTCAGAACATGATCGTTGTATAAGGAAAAGGTATACTTCCAAGTCTGCGGTCGCTGAACATCATTTTACTACAGGTCACAAGATAGATTTTGATAATGTTTCGTTGATTGCCAAATCTCCATTCTTTTTCAACAGGAAATTCCGAGAAAGCATAGAAATCATCAAACACCCCAATAACTTCAATCGCGATCATGGTTTCGAACTATCCCCTCTTTGGTTCCCGGTTATTAGTCATTTAACAAAAACACGCCCCCTAGCAACCGTAACCCAATCAGAGTCGAGCTTAACCACCCGTGACGATCCTTTTCCTTTAAATACGGAGACTATTTCTTCTTATGTCACTTCTACGGAGTTTAGAATCTGGCTTGGTTCACAAGTTGATTACCTAACTCGGTAGTGGTTCTTTGTTAGATTTTCGTTTGCTTTTTCAGGTTATCGTTTTCTTTCTTACCTTTTCATAGTTTAGGTTATGGCTTGTTTTACAAGTGGATAACCTAACTTTTGAGAAGTTCTTAGTTAGATTTCGATTGCTTGTTTGAGTTTTGCGATTTATCTCACGCCCTGATGAAGCCCCTTACGAAAGTGGGCGAAACGTTGGCAGCTTCGGTTGCAACTATGACACGGTCCAAACCCGGAAGACATTCTAATGTTAGTATAGATTCCGGCCGTGGAAGCCTTCGCTATTACATTCCTAGGTTAGGATTTGATTGTTGTCGTTAGTAGACTCGGAAATTTAGAATGACCAAAATGTTTACAATACATGCACTGTGTCTTTTAGTCAAGCGTTTTACATTCGACCGCACTCTTTTTGTCAATTAAAATTAGTTCTACACTACGAGCAATCATAAACAAATCGTTAAAAGCTATTATACTTTCGCATGGGATACGTTTACGAATTCGACGATTTAGAAATGCATAAACTATATCGAGCTGAATTGTTTCATGAACAGCAGGTTCTCTTGGTAACCGTGAAAACAAAGCACGACTAATAAAACATCTGTAGTTTTTGTTTTTTGCAAATAAGTCACGATAAATTTGAATTGCGGGTTTCGCACAACCGAACGCACACCGAAGTGCTTCTAAACCTGAACGAAAATCTGGTATTCATTTTATTTCTTACTACCAAATACTGGCGTGATCTTCTAAAAGAGATGCATTTCTATCAGTTATGTGTACACATTCTTGCTAAACTAAAATTTTATCTAAATGCATCAATGTTACTGTCATCAGTTCCACCAAACCGAGCTATAGATCTCGAGAAATTGCCATTCGGTACGAACGGTGGAGGCTTATTTAAATGTTCATGATCTGCCTGTCTCTGCACACTGTTGAGCAGCATCTCCGGAGTCATTCGGATTTGATTAATCTCCGTTGTTTTAGCCACGTTACGATTTAAACATTATAAACTAAAACCAAGCTTTAAATTAGAATACAAAAGTTCAAATACTCCGTGATGAGCACCAAAAGGACAGAACGGTCGTCTAGTTGTTTACTCTGGTGGCATTTGCGTGTGCAATTGCAATGACATTGGGCGCGTTTAGCGAACGCAACTGTTGAGAGTCTAGCACTCAACCTGATTACTTTATATGATAACAGTCAATAATTGTTACAAGGTCGCTGAACGATCCAGAAGAAAATGCTAAATTTGTAACGCACGCGTATTGTTTTAGTTTAGAAATTATGATTGTGACCGTAGTGGTGAGAAAATTCTAATGTCACTGTCACAAAAAATAAATGAATATCACAACGTTTTGATTGCTAGAGTATCTGCAATCGTCATCAGGTGAATACTAACGAACTTATAGACTACTGAGGCTTATATACTGAAGACATGATAATAAAGCAATCAAGTGTTCAATTAGCGGCTTCCACACGTTGACTGAAGACCTCCTTGCTGCTTCTTTGAAATTTTTTTTGTACCAATGTTCCTCTCTGTGTATGATCTTTGCCTCGTTCTATTTCTATTTACGTTGTTTTGTGGTGCGCGATGCCAGTTCTTGATATCTCTCTCCTCTGGTTAGGAATTTTGTGTTCTTTTAGTCTGACTTCTAAGGGTCTTCTGGTTTGTCCCACGTATGACCCGCCACATTCACACGGGATTTGGTAGATGCAGTGTTTGGAGTCTCGGCTGGTTTGTAGTCCCGTGTTAGAGATCATGCTTCTAATGGTAGTTGATAGTCTGAACACTGTATTGATTTTGTAACTTCTTCCTATGCGATTTATCGTATCAGATAAGCCTCTGACGTATGGGATGTTGAATAGCGCTTTCGATAGTTCTTCCTTTTATTCGTTATGTTTGGTGATTTTGAAGAAGCTCTCTTATCATATTTTTTGGATAGCCATTTTGTTTTAGGTCTCTTTTTATGCTTTTGATTTCTTCTTGAAGTCCTTTCTCTGTGTTACATGATCTGTGGGCTCTGTTAGATAGAGACTTTGCTATTCCTTTTTTCGTCGTTGTTGAGTGATTGGATGTATGATTCAGACATAGGCCAGTATGTGTTGGTCTGTTCTGTAAACAGCTGTCTCGATCCTTCCATTGTTTTTCTTCACGTGAACGTCCAAGAATTGTAGAATTTCCTTTTCTTTTTTCATTGTGAATTTGATGGATACCTTGATGCAGGAAGTGGTGATCTAGTTGTCGATCACTGTGGTTTGAAATTATAAACGTATCGTCTACATACCTAAGTCAGGTTTAAATTTAGCTTTCTTGCTTGAGATTCGAACCAATTCTTGTAGATGTTGCAATGACGAGTGATAGAGATGAACCCATTGAAAGACCGTCGTCCTGATGAAAGAACCTGTCTTTTTCTTGGAAATATGAGTTCCTTAGACAGCATTCTAGTAGCTTTATTATTCTAACCACTGGTGGTGTAGTTTTGTTCCTGTAGGTTCTCGTCTTCTTGGAGCTTCTTTCACAGGAACATGGGTGTATAAAATTTCCACGTCGAAGCTGATCAATTGATCTCGTTGTTGCAGTTTTACGGTTCTTGGGATATCCACGAAATGCTTGGAGTTTGTTCAGGGTTAGTTTTGCCTATTTCTTGTCGTGTGTTTGTTGATGTAGTTGCCGTATCTTCTCGCGAGTAGCGTCTATGTTTCGGAATATTAGTGCGTGGCCTAATGTGAATTTTTGAATTTCCTCGAATCTTTGTGTGGCGTTTTGTAGTAATATGGTTTTCTTCCAACGATGGTGGGTTGATTTGAGAACGGATTAATGCGATGCTGGCTCGTTCCACTATCTTGTGGGCTCTATGAAAGAAGAGACGCGCATAAAGATACACAAGATACTGGAACGAGTCAGCTTTGCACTAATCAGTGCTTCACTAGTGTTAATTTTTGTTTTGTTTGATTGCGTTTTGTACGCTTGATCGCTTCATTATCATGTCATTACGTTGTGATATTAATTTGTTTTTTTGTTAAAATATAGAAATAAAGAAAATAGGAGTCTAGACTTGTGCTATTATATCAAATGCAACATTGTCTTCCTCATTCAAACGGAAATTTTGTGATGAAATGAAAAATGAGATGAAAGAAATTCGTATTAACGTATATAGTACATTGGACCTATTGTTTTAGTGCCACACTGTGTAATGTAGACCAGGCCGGTCGTTTTGTAATCAGCTAGAATAGATGATATGGCTCAAAATTTATTAGTTGCCCGAATTTTTAATTATTCTGGTTTTTGTTGTGCAGCCGACAACGGCGACAACCTAGCTCATCTACATGCTGTTGTCCGCAAAAAAAATTATGTATAAAAAATCTGCAAATTCCTTAAATCAATCAAATTTTTGCAATGATATCCTTTGTATCTCGAAATTCTTGTTAAGCCGAAACCTCAGTAACTCGAAATTTTGAGCATTTTTGGAAAACTCGAGTTCTCGAGATTCTACTGTATTTAGATACTGATTTAATTAATTAGCTAATTAACATTTTTATTATCATTACTTCTTTTTAATTATTACTTTAATTTAGGTTATCGTCAACAAGGTTAAGAATATGCCATACTTGGTTAAAAGGGCAGTTAATGCAGCTTTAGTTGTGTTTAAAGAATCATTATACGTCAGTAAAACTGTAGATGAATTGCTATTCACTGGGTATCACGACAAGATTCTTGACGAACTTCACGAATTCAATGTTTCATTACCATTTGATAAATTTGCTTGGTTTTACGGGGTACGTACACGATGAATTGTAAATTTGTAATGTCTATGTACATCCACTTGTAGAAAAACAATTCAGTTACATTTGATGGTACTTTTACTATGCACACAGGAAAGACTAACTTAAATCTATTGGGCGAATTAACTTTGTGGAATGGCGCGTCAAATACATCAGCATATACGAATTCTTGTAGTGAAGTAAAAGGAACAACGGGAGAACTGTGGCATCCTGTTAAAGACTTTGAGAATGTTCAGATTTTTGCTTCCGATATTTGTGGGTAAGTATAACAAACTGATGTATATTTAATCTTGCACGTACTTTTTTGCAGACCATTACCTTTTCAGCATAATGGTTCGGAGAGTACCTGCAACATAAGTGGAAAAAAATTTAAGGGAACAGATTTTGCCTTTGATAATGGCACAAAATATTCCGAACAAGCTTGTTTTAAGGGAAAACAGGTAATTCCAAGCGGTTTAAGAGACGTTTCCAAATGCAAGTAAGATCTAAAAATCTAAGCATTTTCCAAATGTGAATTATCTAATTTTTCAGATTTGGTGCACCCGCGTTTATATCTTACCCACATTTTTATTTAGCTGATCCTGTTTACAATGAATCTGTGATTGGTATGAAACCAAATAAGTCAGAACATGAATCGTACTTAGTAATAGAAGGACTTACTGGTATTCCTTTAAATGTAAATGTTCAACTCCAATTGAATATTTTATTAGAACCTATAACTGATATAAGGTTTGTATCGATGATGTACGAAATTTATATACCATAAAGTTTTTAGCATGTTTGAAGACATTAAACCAACATATATGCCAGCTCTGTGGTTTTCTCAAGTAGCCACATTAACTGACGAGTATTGTAAACTAACACATTTGCTTGTTGCTGCATCAGATTTAGGTACATACTTAGGCTGGACTGTATTCAGTTTGGGCTTAGTATTTTCTATTATTGGATTTATAATGTTATACCACAAAAAAGATTTTGACGAACTTGAAGAGCAGTTAATTCCAAATCAATAATTATACTTATGCATACATGTACATATGTATATCCTAGATATTTTTTACTTGCCATATGTTTTATATTGTACACTATGTATATAAATAAATATCTTTGAGTTTTGTTTTATTTTATAATTGTAGTAGGGTTAATATGTATTAACAATAAGTACAACTAACATGAAATCTATCAACTTAAAAATAACGTCGCCGTCGTTCTCTTGAGTTATATTGGTTCCGTACGCTTGCGTACTTAATAATAACTTAGGCATTTCAGTTTAGGTATGAGTAACTATAGCCCAATTGCAGCAAATAAGTCTTCTTTAGATGCCGTTACCATACACAAACAATATGCGTGGCGTAGCCACATAGGGTTTAGAACCTCTCCCCCCCACCTTGGGTGGGGGTGGTTTAGTTGATAATTTTATTAAAAATAATGCTAATAGTATGTCTCATAATAACCATCAGAATAGAATTTACAAATATAGTAAAATCGTAGCAAAAATTTCGAGTCAAATAAAGCGCATTGTGAAAATTCATGAAACATAGGTTATTGTTTATGTATAGAAGCAAACCAGAGAAAGAATATAAACCGAAATTATGATCACTATAATCTGTGTTTTTTCTATGTAGTACCATACGTCCGGCCCGCTATTTTTTCATAAAGTTTATTAATAACATCCGTGATTCCAATAAGCGACGTGCACTGTAATATGTTTGTTCAGATAGATATCCGTAGCTCATATCAAAGATTTAGTTTACTCGGCTAATTAAGGCACTCACAACTCTTGATCTTAAATCAGGTTATCATCTAATTTTAGTCAAGCTAGAAGAGAGAGATAAAACTGCATTTATTTGCCTTTTAGGTTCTTTTCATTAAATTGATAGATTTATTGCACAGGGCTACGAGAGGTATTGTGTGCCGCGCTTTAGTGAGGTTAAAAAGATATTCTATGAATATATAACTTGGAATATTCAGTGAATAAATGGCAAATATACTTTTACAGCATATTGAAACGTTCGCGATTTTGTTGTCGGCTTCTACGTTCACGAAAGGATATAGAAAATTCTGGAAAGATACGAAACGAATCATAGGTCAGTTATTCGAAAAGTCGGCAGTGTTAAAAAGATTACGAAGTTTAAAAAATAAGTGATTACCGCGTACGTGTGTTCGAGATAAATATAAACTTGCGTCCCTTTAATGTAAACAATAAGTGTCAGTTTTTAGATAAACAGAAGTTATCCGCGGACATTATTTTTCGAGTGATTGTAATACATAAATTAGCGTAAGTGTTTTTTTTTTAAATATCGTTAGATTTGATTAGTTGTAGTTATAAACGTGTAAATAGTTCGTATAAATAAATTAGTTTTAAAATTCGTTACATTGGTGATACAGGTGTGTGGTATTAAAAACTCGTTGAGATCATGTAAATAAATAAAACTGCTTAGTTTGCGATTCGCGTGTTTGTTTATAGCGTGTAATTCTAGCTGTTACAGTTTGTTAAAATAGTGTATTTAAAATTTTTATTCGTGTTATATAACTTATGCCGGTAACTCGTTATCAAACCAAAATGGATGCAAAACTTTTTGAATCAATAAAAAATGGCTAAGAATCGATAAATAGAAAAATGGAAAAAAAAACCTTACGAAAACTTGCAGTAAATGAAAGAAGAAGATTCTAAAAGTTTAAAAGAAAAACTACGAACGAGCATAGAAAACTAAATTAAAATTGTTCAAGAGGAAACCCAAGCAGATATGTTAAATTTAAATGAAAAAAATTTCGAATCTGTGAATGAGAAAATACAAGCAATAGAGGACAAATTAGAAGACTGAATGAAACTGCTTGAAAAACTAATAAATCGAATGAATTCTACGGCGAAGGAAACGTTACGAGTGAAGACTTAATAACGGAGCATCATGAAGAAACCACTTACAAGTTTATAGTTGTACCTCCAGGTTTTGATGGTAAAGTTTCATGGTCAACTTACTACAAGCAGTTTGAAGCCGCAGGTAATGGTTAGCGCAACAAACAGAAAGCGACGTCTCTAATTGTGGCTTTACGTGGTGAACTGCTTGAAATTTTGCGGACTGTTCCTGACCACCTACAAGTAAATTCACGTTTAGAAATGAGATATGGAGGTGCTCATCTTCATCAAGTGTACCAAGCTCAAATTAAAAGTCGGCTTTAGAAAGCTGTCGAAAGTCTTCAAGAGTTTGAGGCTGACATCGCCACATTAACACGGCTTGCGTATTCTACAGCACCAGATACCTTCTTGGAGCAGTTGGCTATTCAAACCTTTGTAGACGGCCTTCGAGACAGCGAAACGCAGCAGACTTTCCGGTTAGCACGACCAAAGACGTTGGATGACACTTTAACTCGTGCTTTGGAGTTTGAAGTAGCAAAACAAGCTTCACAACGAGACGGTCATCCACTCCGCTGTGCTGCATCGAGGAGATAGCGCAACTTTGGGAAAGAGGAGTAACGATTTTGAACTGCGGTGAAATAGGCCATGTACGATAACATTCTATTAACCTTAAAAAGAAGACAAGAATAGCTCTCAAAAGTTTGAAACGAGTTGACCAAAAGAGACAAAAGTTAATCTCATAGTTAAACCATTGCTTTGGGAAATGGAGTACTCGACCATCATGTACTGGTAGCCGACATCACGGAATAAGTTAGGTATCCTGGGAATGGACGTTATAAAGAAGTATAAGTTCTATTTGGATATGAAGAACGATGTCTTGAAGATCGACAATGAAGAAATTCTTTTTCACTTGTCAGAGAAGGCTGTCGTGCGAGTCTTATTGAGTAAAGACGAAGAATGTTTCTACAGGAAGAACTAACGTGGTGAAGCATAAAAGAAACGCTTGACCGATACGGCAACATCCACGCTTACTTCCTTTAACGAAAAGAGAAGAAGCCGAACAAATAATTATGGATATGGAGAAAGGTGTGATTGAACCTTCAAATAGCCCATGGGCGTCCCTGGTGGTACTCGTAAAGATGATAGATCAACGAGGTTTTGCGTAGACTACAGACAGCTTATAACGACGTAACCAAAAAGGACAGCTACCCTTTACCGAGAATTGACGATACGTTAGACACCCTGTTAGGATCCCAGTGGTTTTCCACGTTAGATTTAAAGAGTGGTTACTGGCAGGTAGAATTGGATTGCAAGGGTTGTGAAAAAACGATTGGAACTGGTTTGTGACAATTCACTGTGATGCCCTTCGGCCTGTGTATGGAGTAAAGGCTGACCCAGACAAAATCCGATCAGTGCAAGTATAGACAAAACCAATTAACAAACATCAGGTCCAAAGTTTCCTTGGGTTGTACTCAGATTTGATAATATTGCCAAACCTTTGACAAAATTGACCGAAGAAAGAGCAAAATTTAGATAAAATGAAGACTGCGAAAATGCTTTCCATCAACTAAAACAGGCCCTAGTCACCGATTTTAAATTATCCAAGAGAAGACGGAAAATTTGTTTTGGATGCCGTTGCAAGCAATCTGACCATGGCGCGGTCCTTACGCAAGTTTAAGATGAACAAGAAAAAAATTTATTTTACCAAGGCTTTCTCCAGGAATTATTGCGTGACTAGGAGGGAGCTGTTAGCAGTCGTTAAGTCCATAGAACATTTTTATAAATATATTTGTATGGACGATAATTTTTACTGAGAACGGACCACATCGCTTTAAAATGGCTTCCGTAACCCAAAAGGACAAGTAACAAAATGGATCAAAAGATTGCAAGAATATGACTATGACACAGAACACCGTGCCGGAAACAATCATTGGAACGCTGATGTCTTTTCCAGAAGACCATGCCCGCCGGAATTCAGCCATTGTTCGCGACTTGAAGAAATAGTCGAATGCCTCCGGACAAGTGCTATGGTTGATGACGAGTAGGAACCTGAGCAGTTGCGTCGCAAACAAGAAAACTATCCTGAAATAAGAGGATTTCTGAACTGGAAAGAAAATGGTCGACGACCAACCTGGGAAGAAGTGAGTGCTTTGGGCAGAAACATCCAAGCGTTTTGGGCGCAGTAGAACTTTTTGATAGTAGAAGACGGTCTTCTCAAGCGATCTCTAGATAGTGCCGAGGGCACGGGAAACAGACTACAGTTGGTAGTGCCAAAGAGTATCTAAAATCAATGTTATTATATTATAGTGTGCTGTCTACGAACATCTTAGCTTATTCGATGATGTGATCATTTTGTCTTCTACTTTTCATCGAATATACTCAAGACTTGCGACTTATTTTTAATTTCCTGCTTCAGTTGAATAGGTCCAAGTCAACTTTTGGTTGTCATTTTGTTAATTATCTTAGTTACGTGATTACTTCCCAAGGTCTAAAACCAAATCCAAACAAAGTTTCTGCAATTTTATTCATATATGTCGATCCCCTGAAAAGCACAAAACAAATTCTTTCTGTTCTTTAACGTTGCGCATGGTATTATAACGATGGTTGTTGCTGCTAACCAAAACGATGAGAGAGTAATTTGTAATTTATTAAATCTTACCAAGCTTTACCTGTACAAACTTTTTTAACGGGTCCTAGAACCATCAATCTAATGTAACCCTCTCTAGTCGGTAAATTTAAGCTGGGTTTTCCAGTAGAGGTGTACAAATTAAATGACTAACACAGGTCTACATTTTGCCATGTGGTGTAGTTGCTCTTAAAACGGTTACGTCTCTACCCAATTCCAAGTATGAGCGTAAGTTTAGGTCAACGGCCTAGACGTACCGTATCCTAACGTGGTAGCAGTCATGTTGATGCTAATCTTTAAATGGACTCCCTCTTTTTTGGGCGGTGCAACGTCCGCGGTTGTGGACAAAATTATGTACGATCCACACAGGAGGGTGTCGTTTGCCATATCTGGCTGGCTGCTCTTAGAGCAATAGTAACTCTACCCAATTTTGAAGGTTCGGTTTAAACCTCAGACCTGTCTGGAGAGAGAAGAAAGGAGTTCTATTGCAGTAAAGCATAGTAAGGGGAAACTTGTCCCTCCGGCAGCGGAATTCTTTTGCGGTAGTCGTTTGCGGTTCAATACGCCTGAAGTCTATGTGAATGTTCTTACGGCTTAGACCCATAAAACGTACAGTAATCGACCCGATTCCAATATTCTTGGATACTGATGCATTTATGTGAAAAGAGCGACGCTGTACACAGACTGCAATGTAAAGGAGAAATTCGTTCTATGAATGGAGAAGATTGCAACGGCGAAAAGTTGCTTAGGCGATCTATCTTTGCTTTTAATTCCACCGCTACCTCCCAAAGGACGCGCGAGAGCCTGGTTTGGGGTGCTGAACTGGCCAACTAACATGTTCAAAAACAAATATAAATTTGTTACATTTCGTTATTTTGTATTAATGGAAAATGTCTATTCTAATTTAAAACTAACAGCTGTACTGTTCAAGAATGTTACTAATTGTCATTTCACTTTACGGGTGGGGATAAACGCGGTACAGCAACTTTTACACGCTCTTTACCTGTTCGAAAACCGCTGTGAACGTTCGTTGTGTTATTTTAAGACATGTATGTAAATAATTTTGTTTCTGTTGAATTATTCTCAGCAATGATTTCTATTACGCTTTTAGCAAATGCGCTAGGAAAAACGTATTTCAGGTATTAGTCGGATTTGGCGTTTTGGGTTAATTACGCGACATTCCAGGTAGTAAAGCAATTATCAAAGATGGCGTTGTCACGTTATCTTTTTTTAGTGAGTTTCGGGGTCTTCTTACCTGGCTATTTTCGTTATATGTATGTAACTTGTGGAGTCCACCTCGTTTAACGTAATCGGAAGAGACGAGAAATGACTCACACCGGTATCAGTATTGTATTACTTCGTTAAATTACTATATGCACATTACTTGATATAGCATATATCTTCTTGCATTTATATTTATTACTTTACTTATGTTAGCTTTGTACATAGTACTTCTTATTAACGTAGAATTTTGCTTTATATAATTTGTTTTAATTGTATATTCATTAATTGTAAGTTTTTAGCATATCAGTTTATTTTATATAATAACGTTAGATCATACTGGGTTAAGTTAACTTTCACTCGCAAACTTTATATCATTTGTAACGTTGTGTATTGTTGTTAAGTACGTTGACGTGACATCCGTCATATTTTTTCGAACTCAGTCATAGCCAAAGGCAAAACGTTAACCGTCGTACATAAATAGAGGAATAGTGGAAGCCACTACGATTGACGAAGAAGTGTCGGTGTGGTAAGTTTTAGTACTCATATTTTTACTTTTTTTTGCAATTCATTTTCGTCATTGTCGATTGTCGACTTATTTCGCCACTGCATATTAGAGGAGGTAGTTTGATTAATTAATATTTATGTTTAAATTAAAATCATTCACTTATAACATTTGTTAGCAATTGAATATACATAATTAGTTGTATGGTGGGTTGTCTGAACGAAAGGACTTACATTGATATTATAGCTGTGATGTTACTATATTAGTCGACACATTTCTAATTGTTATTACTCTATTTTTCTCTGTTGATTTTAACGACTATTCTCTTTTCATGAAATAAATATATTATTGTTAGAAGTTGTTTTTTGTCAATTTGTTCCTTTTAGTGATCGACAGATTTAAACAAAGTCTGTATTGGGTGATATTTACTTTTTTTTGGCGCCTTTATAAGTTAATGTAGTATTAGCACACCGACACTTGCGATCCGCTTGCCGATACAACTGAGTTAGTCGCCAGCAAGAAAGTTGCAAGAAAATTCTTGTAACAAATAATACATAAGACATAACCTCTGTTTACAGTATTGACTACATTTTCTATGCGTTTACGTTTGAGTGTGATTTATTTTTGTCTTTTTTTAATGAATGTTTTATTCCTTTTTGTTTTGCCTTTTCGAAACGTTGTTGAGCAGATACAGACGGTTGTCTAATTGAATTGTACTTCGTATTCTGCGTAGGTAAGCAATCTGGATTATCACTTATAAAACACCTAGAGCATTGATAATACCGAGATAATTTTGTCATAGAGACTGTTTTGTTGCTTGGTAATTTTGCATTACTTTAAAGAAACACGCTTGAAACATTCTCTACAACCATAGGTAACATAAAACTCTACAACAAAATTTTGAGTATTTGTTGATGCTAAAGGTGTATTCGGTAAGATGACTTTTTACTACTTTACTTGTTTGTTGATCAATTAAAACAATTTTTTTGGTGTATTTTCAAAAATAATTTTGTTAAGTGTCATTACAAATATCAACAAATCTTTGTAACATTATTATGAATTGATTTACTCTACCTGACGTTTTATTTGACATTTAAATATATCATGTCTGCTTTGATTGATAACACCACAAGTATGGTGTACACTGATTTCTTTGTTGTAAAATATCGTTTTCTACCTTTCCTTATTGGCTTTATATGGAAGGTGCACAATAAACATGTATGTTTATGTTTATTTAATATTTTCACGCAAAAATGTACTTGTACACTTATAACTACTAAACAAAACACCATGTTAACCAAACGATTCTAAAAACCCTGACAAAAAATAAATTTCAAACCCAAACTAAATAAGACAGGCACTGAACAAAACAGCCCAAGTAGCAAGTGTACGTCTATGGTGTACGTAAATTACGTTTCTTTTTGGTATAAATTACGGGAAAAAATAATTATTGTAAAAAATCAATTTAGTAAAACATCAATTGTAAAAATTAAGTTGTAAAAAAAATTGTATCGATAAAAAATCGTATCGGGTTTTGAGCAGAACGATTTCTTGGTCGAATTGGTTGAATATGGTTGTCGCTAGTTGCTAATACGTTGAATGGAATATGGTTTGCGCTCGGCATTAATCCAAGTTAACTGATATGGTTGTTTAGAAGATAAAAGGTCGATTATGGTGGGATTCGACCAGAAGACATCACTGATGTGTAGAGGAAATAATAGACATTACTTCTTTAGTAGCGTCGTTGCATATGCAATATCCTTTTTTTTGTATAATTTATTCGAAACAAGCCGGCAAGTAGTTTAATTAATAGTTTTGTATGTTGATGTATTTGTAAACCTCTTAAATAATTGACAAACTTGTAAATATATAATATACGTTAATTGCTAGTTATCGCTTCTTTTGTTAATCTTTTGATAAATAATAGTAGCGACCACATGTTTGTTGCGTACATAACGCAACTGGTCCTCGTCTAACAGTTTGCAACGATATTTTATATTTTTCCGAACACGTTAGATACAAACATTTGGTCCTTCGAGCCGGATTGATATCGCTCTGTAGATTACAGTTTACTTTTGTTGGTTACAAGTTTGTCAATTGAGAAATTGTAGTACAAGTGCTAAAAATTTTAGATTGAATTTATTTTGGATTTCGGTTACGCGCTATAATTAATGATAAGGTCTTTCATGTTGCTTATTGGTAATGGTAGGCATGTGGTTTGGCTTTGAGGGTTTCGATGGTATTAACGTATGCGTTTATTACAATTACACATATTGTTTTTGTCGCGTTTGTATTTATTGGTAAGCAATTAATATTGGTTCAGTTTTAGTTATCGTATTGAATAATACATTTTCGTGTAAATATTTGGATAGTATACTGCCATATCGTATTATTTTTTGTTATTTAGTTAGGGCTTACAATGGTTCAAACAGTAGAAAAAACTTATTCGTTAGCAAAACGAACCATTGCAAAATTGCAATCGATTTATAAATTAGCGTTAGAAGTTAGAAGCGATGAGTCGTTACGATCTGAATTTATGGCCGCTTTTAAAAATGCTCAGCTCCTATTTAGTAAATTTCAAAGTACATTTAATAATAATACTCTTGTTGATGAACGTGCCGACAATTAGGAGGCATTGTGTAATCTTGATCTAAATATTGATGAAATTTTTTTATAAAATAGAAGCGGTTTATTTATCGTTAGAAACTACACAAATAAAACAACGTCCTCTATCTCCTACAGACTCTGTAGCATCAGAGTCAAAATTAAATAGATCACACGTATATTTGCCCCGAATTAACTAGCCAAAATTTGACGGAGGCCTCAAGAACTGGCCAACCTTTCAAGATTTGTTTAATACGCTCATTCATGAAAATGAATCGTTGTCGAATGTAGAGAAGTTTCAGTATTTGATTTCCACCTTATTTAAAGAAACCTCGACTTTAGTTAAACATTTACCATTGACTTCGGATAATTACAAAATTGCACATAAAACATTAGTTGCTTGTTACCAAAATAGTAGAGTATTGGCCACTGTTTATTGGCAAAATATTGCAAGAGCTCCGAAAGTAAGTACGCAATCTCCTCAAGCTTTACGCAATCTTTTGAATGTTTTTGTAGAGAATTTAGCTGCCATTGATCAAATTACGAGTATCGATCATTGGGATTTTACATTCTTTAATTGGTTACTTGAAAAACTAGATCCAGATACTCGCCAACGTTTTGAACTAAATAATTCTCAGCCACATCTTCATAAATTCAAAGAACTTAAATAGTTTCTTAGCGATCAATGTCGTGCTTTGAAAGCAGCGTTCTTTAACAATAGTAGTTTGTCAAATTCTGCAAAATATCGCGATGGTCTTCTCGGCACTTCAAAAAATAGTAATGGTAGTTGGGACAATAAGCGTTCTCGGCATTCGTTCGCAGCGACGACCAATTTGGCATCGCCTAAATCTTTTTGTTTGTACTGCAAAGATCATTCGCATATTCCGTTAGCTTGTCCTCGTTTTGGTAAACTCGGTTTGTTTAAATTGTTTGAGTTCGCAGCATTTAGTGAAAGCGTGCAAGTCAAAATCCTCGTGTCGACATTGTTCAGAGCGACACCACTCGTTGCATTTTGGAAAAACGCCTTCACGGAATTCGTCACAACCATGCAGCGTCAAAGAGTCTTAGCAATCGACTGTAGAATCATCGGAAGCTCATTTAGTTTTAACCTCAGTGAAGTCCACAAATACTATTTCGTCGAGCATCACATTGTTGGCTACAGTTTCCTTAGAAGTCCAAGATCGTTAATGTAAATTTCAAACATTTAGAGCACTTTGTGATCCAGGTAGTCAAATCAGCTTCGTAACGGAAAATTGTCGTAACAGCCTGGGTCTACCATACAACAAATCGTCGAGTTCAATCGCTTGTTTAGGCGACACGTCAGTTAGAGTTAGCCGCGGGAATACCAACAGCACTATTCGGCCAGTGGGTTCCTCGTCAGTTTCTGTGCGTCTCAATGCCGTCATCATTCGGAAAATTTGTTCAAAACTTCCTCATACTCACATTCACGTCGATGCTAGGTATTCAAACGTTAATCTAGCGGATCCTAGTTGGAACATAACTGGAATTATTGACCTTCTATTAGGTGCAGATGTATTTCCCCAAATAGCTCGTGGATCTGTGTTTCATTTCGCTGATATTGATGACAATATTGAAGGTCCTGTCGCTTTAGACACAATTTTTGGTATCGCATTACTAGGTCCTATATCTTGCAATGCGATGACTCAACCGCAATCCCATTCGTTTTTCGTATCGGTTGAACCGTCACTTGATGACACTCTGAAATTGTTTTGGAACGTGGAAAATGTGCCTACTAGTCCGTGCCTCGCTTCTCCGGAAGATCAGCTAGCTGAAGATTTGTTTGTACGGACGCACGCAATAGACCATTTGGGTCGTTTTATAGTATCGTTGCCGTTCAAAGACGCCGAGTCTTCACCGACGTTTGTAGGGTCGCGTCAAATAGCACATCGCCGTCTATTAACACTTGAACGTCATTTAAGCTCACACCTCGTTATGAGGGATAAATATAGTGAATTAATGCATGATTATTTGAATACAGGCCACATGTCCTCAATTTCAACTGCGGATATTGATAGTATACATAGTTATTACGTACCGCATCACTGTATTTTTAAAAAAAGTGATCCTCACAAAATTCGTGTAGTTTTCGACGCTTCGGCTAAGGATAGCGCAGGTATCTCTATCAACGAGACGCTTCTTGCTGGTCCAAAGCTGCAAAGCGACATTAGCGCTATGCTAATTCGTTTTCGGTGGTTCAAGTTTGTTTTCACTTGCGACGTACGTCAAATGTTTAGACAGATTTTACTGAAAGATTTGAATCGGCAATTCCAATTGATCCTTCGGAGGTTTTCTACCGATGAAACCATCCAAACCTTTAGATTGAATACCGTAACATATGGTTACGCTTCTTCACCTTTTCTAGCTATTCGTTGCCTCTTGCAATTAGCACAGGATAGCAAGGAAAACTTTCTACGCGCTGATCAAGCTATATTTTCGAATTTATACCTTGACAATTTTGTTTGTGGGGCAGACACGTTAGAGTTGTTGTTAGAATTGCAAAACTAATTGATTAGATTATTGAAGTCAGGTTGTTTTGAATTGGGCAAGTGGGCAGCCAATTCACCTTCGTTGTTAGCTTCGCTGCCGTCTGAATTTTGTCAGAACCATTCGGTGGTCTTTGAAGAAGACAGCTTAACTGTTGCAAAGATTTTAAGCCTTCAGTGGCAAGCATCAATCGATTCGTTTTCATCCATGGTCAAACCAGTAAGCGCCCTTTGTACCAAAAGATCTATTTTATCTGAGGTCGCTCGCATATATGATCCTTTGGGGTTTCTATGTTCACTTACTTTCTTTGGTAAACGATTGATACAGCATCTGTGGCTTCTAGGATTAGACTGGGATGCAGAGCCTACAGCAGACGTGTGTAGTCAATGGTCAAAGTATAAGTCATCATTGGTTAGCTTGTCAAATCTTCGGATTCCTCGTTGCTCTAAACCCGCATTGTTTGCAAATTGTTCCTTTACACGCATTATGTGATGCGTCCGAGTTAGGTTACGCTGCTGTCGTTTATCTTCGTTTTGTAGTAGAAAATAGTGCCTTTGTTTGATTTGTTATAGCTAAATCAAAAGTCGCTCCAATCAAACTACTATCAATCCCGCGTTTAGAATTGTTGGCAGCAGTTTTGCTTTCATACTTAGTTTCGTTTGTCTTCAAGTCGTATGCCAATTTGATAGACATTAATAACGTAGTTGCTTGGAGTGATTCCAAGGTTGCATTAGCTTGGATACGTTCCTCTCCACATAAATGGAAAATGTTTGTCGCAAATAGTTTCTCATATCCAAGAACGCATCCCTCCGAGTTGCTGGCGTCATGTTCGTTTGTGTAACAATCCAGCGGATTCAGCTTCGCGTGGTCTTCTCCCAGAGGAGTTGCTTAATTGTTCGTTTTGGTGGGCGGGTCCGAGTTGGCTTTTGCAAACCGAAGATTATTGGCCTCAAGAAAAACTAGATTCTTCGATGCAGGATACGAATGGGGAATTGAAATGCGTGACGTTTACAGCGCAACTTGTGTGCAACGTACTTTTAGAATTACTCGATCGTTTTTCGTCGTTGGACAAGATACAGAGAATTGTTGCCTTTTGTATTAGATTTATCGATAATTGTCGGAAAAGGGAAAAGAAGTTCGGTTCTTTAACTCACCATGAATTGCATCATGCACTTTTTCGTTTAGTTTGGGTAGTGAACTTAGAACCTTTAACATCACCCCCCGAGGCAGATTTATTACACTTGTGCATTAATCGGTTTTCGCGATGGCAGTTGGTCCAAAGGTTACATCAAGATTTTTGGAAACGTTGGAGTAGTGAATATCTCCATACATTATACCAACGCGGTAGATGGTCTAAATGCCGTGCATTTGAAGCAGTTGATATTGGTACCTTGGTCCTTATCAAGAACGATTCGACACCCACCCTCTTCAATGGAGGTTGGGTAGAATAGTAAAGTTGCACACGGGAAAAGACAATATTCCACGCGTAGCCACGGTTCGTACTAGTAAGGGTCTATTTAAGCGCCCATTGATAAGGCTATGTGCTTTGCCGCTGCAGTAGCACATGAGACTTTAGAGACGTTTTGTTTCTTTTGCGATATATGCATATATATTATTATTATTTTAGTTTCTTATTTTGTTCGTGTTTAAAGTAGTTAAATCGTATTTAGAAAATTACCAAATTTTGATAATTTTGGTGGACGGTTATGTTTCATCCCTAATTTAATTATAAAATTTTGTAATCCCTTGTTCCTTGCATATGCAAAACATGTGAAATACGTTGTCACCATAGGGTTGTCACGGGAAAAAATAATTATTGTAAAACATTAATTTGGTAAAACATCAATTGTAAAAATTAAGTTGTAAAAAAAATTGTATCGATAAAATACCGTATCGGGTTCTGAGCAGAACGATTTCCTGGTCGAATTGGTTGAATATAGTTTGCGCTCGGCATTAATCCAAGTTAATTGGTATAGTTATTTAGAAGATAAAAGGTCGATTATGGTAGGATTCGACCAGAAGACATCACTGATGTGTAGAGGAAATAATAGACATTACTTCTTTAGTAGCGTCGTTGCATATGCAATATCCTTTTTTTTTGTATAATTTATTCGAAACAAGTCGGCAAGTAGTTTAATTAATAGTTTTGTATGTTGATGTATTTGTAAACCTCTTAAATAATTGACAAACTTATAATATACGTTAATCGCTAGTTATCGCTTCTTTTGTTAATCTTTTGATAAATAATAGTAGCGACCGCATGTTTGTTGCGTACATAACGCAACTGGTCCTCGTCTAACAGTTTACAACGATATTTTATATTTTTCTGAACACGTTAGATACAAACATACAGTAAACAAATAATATGAGTTGTCATAATTAATTCTTTATGTAAGAGTCAAATAAAGTTTTTTTTTTATTTTCTGATCAATGTTACCTATAGTTTTTTATGATTTTCTAATTACACATTTGTAAGTTAATAATTAGAAAAACTAAATTTGCTTTACAGTAAACGAGAGGTCACAAAATGTGTTATCAAAGAAAATTTTATAAGCTTTGTGATAGTGCAGTAGAAAAATCTAGCACAGCTGTAGTTAACTTTTTGGATGCGTACATTAAGTTAAATTCAATATTTAAAAAAACTATCTTTTAATTTTACTATTTTTATTTTGTGTTTCTCTAAATTAAAGAGTTCTTTTAAGTGTAGTACGTTAGTGGTCAGATGTTTCAAATTTAGGTTGCCTATTTTGTGCTAACCAATAATATATTATAATTTTTTTTTGATTTAACTGAGTTTAGTTAAGCCGTAGTTTAAGCTGCTACTGTACAACTGACCCTTAATATAACGTACGTAACAAATTTCAAATAAGAATTGTTGGTTGCGCTAAAAAAATTACTGTGAATTGAGTTTTAAAACTACTGATGAGATATGTAAAACCAAATGTGAGCTAAGAAAAACACGTACTTATTAGGTCATCTTTATTTATATTATATCCACTACAAAATTATTAAAGCAGTGTAGTTTGATATGTATTTACTGGTGAAGTGGAAGTACTATACAATAAATTCTGTGAAAAAAGACACCTTTTGAAAATCTCAGTTTTTGAGTACAAAAGCACAAAGGTTTTGCAATGAGTATTTTTTTTATCATACTTCTAAAGTGGGACACGAAGGAACAAAACAAATAATTGTGATAATATATTCTTATTTATTTATATGTTATCCCGGAATTAATTTTTAGAAAAGAACCAATAACAAAGAACATTTTTAAGTAAGAGAAATAAATGTATTTAAGACTAAAGTTAGGAAACGCTAAAAGGAAAATAAATTTTTTATTTGAAATTTTAGGAATTTTCGCATTTGAAATTTGTTCGTTTTGCGATTTTAAATTTTGTTACCAGAGGCGCTGCGTTACAAAGAATGAAAAGTGGGGTATTCCTGTAGATAAAGACAACGAATAAGCCAAGCAAACGGGTAAAACAAAGTTAGACAAGTGCCAGATGTTGAATGGCTGCGTAAAGTGAAATTTTTGTTGTTTCCTGCTTTTGTGTGTTGAATGTTATGCGTTTGTGTTATTTATTATCGATTTAATTCCGAGGTTTAATTTTAGTACGTAATGTATTTATTTAATCGGCGATTGTTTTCAAAGTGAATATCGAGTGAGCAATGGAAGTGTTTTAAAATGGCGAAAGTGATTTAAACTAGCAATGGTGGCCATATGAAGATTACTGGCAACCATCCTTTGCTAAGAGCAAAGAATTTATTAATAATGGAAGACACGTCGGTAGTGCAAAACGGGGCCCAAATTGGTCTTCAAGGCGGCCCCACAACTAACGTTAAACAAAACGAAGAAAATAATACTAAAGCGCAGTATTCGATACCCGGAATTTTACACTTTATTCAACATGAATGGGCTAGGTTTGAATTGGAACGGTCGCAATGGGAAGTCGACAGAGCAGAATTACAGGTAATACTTAATTACGGATATTTTGAAACGTTTTTAAATTACGTTTATAGGCGCGAATCGCCTTTTGCAAGGCGAGAGGAAAGGTCAGGAAAACCTCAAAAGCGACTTAGTTCGTAGAATTAAAATGTTAGAATACGCTTTAAAACAAGAAAGAGCTAAATTTCATAAGTTAAAATACGGAGTAGACTTACAACAAGGAGATATGAAACCACCACCGTTAGATGAAGGCAATGGTGAACCTCAAATGGACAGCGAACAGTCTTATACGTCCGTCAGTAAAGCAACTTGGAAACAAGGCAGACAGTTGTTAAGACAATATTTACAAGAAATCGGGTATACGGATCGTATTATCGATGTAAGATCAAATCGTGTTAGGACATTACTTGGTTTAAACAACAATGCTGAACAGGATGAGAATGTCACCGGTGGACAAGTTAATGGAAACGAATCTAATAAACGTGCAAGTGAAACTCAAGGTAAAGTCATATGAAATTTTACTTAATTCCTGTAATTACATATGATAATAGGTAGGAGAACCCCAGCTAAGAAAACACAACCTAGTTGTCTCACAGAGGCAATGATGTTTGACACCGAAGCAGCTGTAATGGCTAATTTAGACTTTCTTTCTACACCCGATGTTGATATGGAGGATGACGATGATATGAGTGATGATGTCGAACTGGAAGCTACAGACGAACTCGAAGATGATGTCAAAGCCATCAAACGACGAGGTATTATACTAATAACTTGATAAATTTGAATTCATCTAAATGATTGTTAGGTAAACTTGATAATTTGGGTGATGATGTTGATGCGGAAGCAATGGAGGTTCTCAATGAGCTCAATTTACTTTCTGAAACTGAAAATCAGCATCAAGAAATGAAGGATGCTGGTGATTGGAAAGGTAAAATATGAATTTGTTACTTATAATGTTAAAAATATTACATACACAAACACAATTATAATTGTAAGATTAAACGTTTCACAATCATCGTGTAACTTAAAATAAGATTAAGTATGAGCTTATTAGTTTTTTTACTAATGACTCTTTATTCAAATTCATGTCTGACTGACTTATTCTTCCTTCTCCCGGAAACAAAATTCTAATATCATTTCGAACTATTTGTTCTGTAGCTTGTTTTGTCCTCTTAGAGCAGATTTTACTTTGATTTTGCGTCATTTAATACCAGATTGGTCATTCTGTGTTACATTATTTCCCAAAAAAATTCTGAAAAGGGTAGTGTTTAAAGAAAAAATTAATACTTCTGCATAAGATCAATACAACACACTGTCGCTATTATAATCAAATCCATGTGTGTACATATGAGAAAAAAAGTATACTACAAATACTGCAATGTCTTATTCAAATCTTGACTACTTTAAAATATATTAAACAGGGTATCCTACTTAAGAAAAATGTTTTCTACAAAAGCATGAATTTCTATATGGCTTCTTCAGAAGTTATTTTGGTAAACCAATACAGTGTGGTTCATATACGCCAGAAGCTAATTAACTTATTGAGAATTTAGAAACGATTTCTAGAAGTTCTGCAAGTGTCACTTTCTTCAAGGGATACGTAATAATTCTCAAACCATTTACCTAAGACCGTATGTATGATTATTAAACATGTCATAAATATAGTAAGAAATACAAATCTGCTATAATATATACGGCGCTCTATTGTACACTGTACCAAAATAATTTCTGTAGAAGCCTTACGGCCGGTTCCACCAACACGACTTAAACTTAAGCAATGCTTAAAAACAAATGTTGCTGTGGTTTTAACAATTGTATCTCAGTTTTTAAGCTTTGCAAGTTTAAGTCGTCTTGATGGAACCGACCGTTAGTGATTTACAATTAAGTGCGTGTAGTGGTACAGCGCACCAACTTCGTTTGAGGTCCGAGCCCAGCGGGAGAGGTTTTCATTTAGCTGGGACGCTGCAATACTTAAACGCACGAGTTTTGTATTAAATTTTTAGTCGACAGTTACGTGTATTTTTTATGTTGGCATTATGGGTACCTACTTACATAATTATAATCACTGCAATTTGATAAATTTAAATTTTTCTGACTATTTACCTATTACAATTTTCTTGAATAACCACTTTGCTTATATAAAAGGAGTATAAAGAACAAATCAAATGCTTAAATGTGGCACTTTTAAATGTACAATCTAAAATCGTCGGTAACTTGACAGCTGTCAATAGCGAATTGTAATCGTAACTGACATAGACACGAGATGGCGCATTACTGGAATTTAGTGCTCATTTTATCGCACTGTAGAAGATTTTATAAAACTGTCATATAGTAATGTGCGTAAAAATCAAGTTACATTTGATGTACAAAGAATTATAAAATACAGTTTACATTTAAGGAGACTAAAAAAACATTTTTCTCTATTTCGACATGAGAATTGGCGATTCTTACCTTAAAATCTGTGTAAGAATAAGCAAATTCTTAGACGAATTTTAGTAATGTTAGTTTTTTCAAAGTATCTCTGCATCGTAAGTTGTCGTTACACGAAAAAGAAATCAAAATTATTGAAACTTAACAATTGAAATTCAAATTTTGATACCAAGTAAAATAAGAACGTCCTATTAATTCAAAGTTATTTACTTAGAAAGGTATAAAGAGATAATTTTGTATGAGATTTTAGGTTAACACCCTAGTTAACACATAAATTTCAATATGTCAAAGTGTAAGTGTTGCCAATTGAATAAAGTATAAAAGTTTCCCAATGTTGTTTTAAAATTAAAATTATACGAAAAATATTAAATATTGTATCGAAATAGAGAAACTAGTATAAAGCACACGTCATAGAATACGTTTCAATCACTCGACCCCTTCATAAACTCGCCACTGCGCGGCTGGTGTATGAAACCCGGTCTCGTGATTGAAGCGCGTTCATTCTGTAACTTGTGTTTTAATATACTATTCTCCAAGATAAATACTACTTCAGAAGCTATGGACTGAGGGGTCTTAAGTGGACCATCCTGTATATTGCTCTAAAGATCAAAATGATCAAAACTGTATTTTTTATTCACTACAAGTTCCTGTTGATGAACAAATGTCTTAATTATTTTTCGTCGGCATCTTTAAGTGTTTTGGATCTACTAAACATATTCAGTTTTCAACCTTTGATTACAGGTGGAAATAATGAATTCTGGTATATATCTCATTATTTAATAATATTAGTTGAAACATTTTATTAGCCGATAAAAAACGCACAGATCAAATATATTTTAAATTCATCACAATGGTTATGAATTAGTAACATGTGTTTGTATTTACGATACGCATGACACATTGATTATTTAAATTTATAGACAAATAGTAGAATATCCTTGAACATTTTATTCAGTTCCATTATACACTAAATTTGTTTATGCAAAAAGAGTTGTACTATTTTTCTACAGATGACTATAATGCCTTTTGAAATTACTCGTTGACAATACAGACTTTCACATCCTTGCTTAGAGAAACATTTATAAATATGACATCACCACTATCGCAATCGATGTTTTTACGTGTTATCAATATTCATTCGTTAGTGTAGTTACTCTAGAGCCGCAAAGTGATAAACCAACATCTAAGTAAAACTATGCTTTCAAAATCAGTAATTATCTAAGTAGAAATGTGTGTCTAGTGGGTAACACATTTAAGTCTCTAAAAAAGTAACTAAAATGTATTTCGGAGTTGGTAGTTGGTTGGTAGTAATTGTTAGTGCACATGCTATGTATAGTAATATAAACAAACCTAAGATTTTGATGACTTTTTTAGGGTAAATGGTGTATTTATTTAATACAATTTACAAGCAAGATTTCGAACTTGAACTAAGTTCTTTATCAGGCAGTATAAATTTATACTCGTCGAAAGTTTATTTTCATGCAGCGCTCGGACTACGGTCTCGCGCTGATTAACGTACGTTAAAAACGTTAGAAATAATAGTACAGTGGAGGGAAAATGTTCTGCATCACCTCATAAAATTCATGAAAAATGAACTTTAAAGTATGTACTTCACTCAAATGCATTTCAACCATATTCTCTATATCAGCTCTATCTTAACTAAGGACTTAATCACAATGATAAAATTAAAAAAATGAAGTAATTTAGAAAAAAAAAAGACTTTATTCAAAACATCAAAAATTTTACAAAAAAAAACGTATACTCATTATGCACATATGATCTTATTTATAACTAATTTTAGTATGTAATCGGCCAACTTTTGTTTTTGATGACTAGTTGACATCTTTTGGGCATGGAATTTACCAGTTTTTCGAGTTCGTCCTCCACGTCTCAATTAGAGATTCGATGAGAACGTCTTTCGTCGTTGGTTTTTTTCTCTATATATTTTTGACATTCTGTTCCACAAGTTTTCGATGGGGATTGTGTCATCTAGAAACTGAACGCTTTCTACGCCAAACAAACCTTTTTACTTGGCAGCATTTTATTCCGTAGTACTTCGATGTATTTTGTGGCATTCGTCGTTCCAGAGATGAAATGCAGCTGATCAACTACTCGGGAGGAGATGCAACCCTACACTATAACTGAGGTTGGATGCTTAATTGTTGGAATACGTATTTCCAGCATGATTATTGATGTTAAAAGTTGATACATCACTAAATAATACTGTAGATGTTCCCTTGCACATTTCAAACGGTTCAGGTTTTGCTTCTCGGAAAGCAATGGTTTCTTATGTGCTTTACAACCTCTTAATCCAAAACTAATCAGTTTTCTCTTCACAATGGAAGTGCGCACAATCATACCTGTAGCATCAGCATCATTCAATACCTACTCAACACCGTCATTTTACCTGACCATTTCAGATTTCAATAAAATTACTTACTTAACAATAGAAATATGTCTATATTTGTAATCAATTAATGATATTTAATTTTTACAACCTTTTTTTGAAACCTAAATTTAATTATTAGAAAGCTTTAGTCATCGATAGAAAAAGGAGCCTAGTTTTGCTCAACAATTTTAGCTAGATGAAATTGAAGATTATTATACACATGAACTTTGGTAAAAAAGATTGTGTTGTAACTGGGTTAACCATTGTTAATATAATGCACTGCTGAAAACACTATTAAGATTAAGAATAAAATAGTTCCTATGAATAAAGTCTATGTACATAACAGAAAAAATTGCACAATGATTAACTCGCAGGCTTTTTTTAAAATCTTTTCAGAAGGTTTTCAGAAGGCAGTGAAGGCTTCGATGGTTTTTTGTAATTCTTCATTTGACAATATATAAGTTCGTCCAGTTGGAGTTACTGGATTAACTTCACTTATCACATGTGTCACAGGAAGCCAAAAAATATCTTGTCTTTTAGGGAAAGAAAAGCTAGGTGATGGACCAGCTGGATTTAAAAATGAAACCTTTACTTCATCATTGACATCTTCTTTTTCAAGCACATAGGCCAGCCACAAGTTGTCATAGATGATAGTCACATATCCACTGACTTCTGCTAAACTTAAACGATCCTGAATCGTTGTAACAGTTTCAATTTTGAACTCAGTGGATTCTGAGAAAACTTTTACTTTCATTTTGCTGTTACTATTTCCGAATGCCTTTTATGACGGAATGGTGTTTGTATCTGGTCTTCATAGGGCCTTTGCAAGCTGGCTCTGGCGGCTAATCTCTTCACAGTTCCTCCAACACAATCACAGGAACTTTTCCTATGGGCGGTAGCTGAAAAACGCCACTCGGCGTCAATTTTAAAGTTTTCTGAATGAAAGCTTAGGTTGGTGAAATTTTTCCGGTTCTTATATTGTGCGGCGGCCCCGTCAGAAAAGTAATATATTTTTGTCTCCGAATTTCTCTTTCATGAATTCAATTAGTTTCTTTCGAAAACAATACACTGCTATAGTATTGTGCGCCAGAACCTTAGAAATAATAACAAAGCTTACATGTTTTGTTTCTCCTTCTCTTTTATATTAGATCACAAATGGATGTACTGTTGCTTGTCCATTGTTCCAGTTGTAGCTTTGTGCTTTAGCAATACAATGTTTATATGTATGCAGTTCGCCACTTGTCATTGAGCTAATTTTTGCGTTTTCTAACATAAGTTTTAGATTTTGATGGGTTGTGCAGGCGCATACAGAATGGGTACCGCTAGAACCTGCCAGCACACAGTTTTCGGGCTTAGTTCTGCAAACTTTGAAAATCGTATTTTTAATGTAGGATGTTTGTCTTTCAAAGACCTAAATGCCTCCATTAAATTGCATAAAATTAGTCTTTTTGATAGTGTGACTTTATCTCCAGTCTCGGCCTTTTTTAAAAGGTAAAACTCGGCTGATTTCATCACTCGTAGAATGATCGCACTCCTGTTACTAGTTCCTGGCTCTGGTGAAGCTTTTGGTTAGGGTCTTTATCTTTAAGTACCTTCTTAGATTGCATGACCATGTAATTTGGAGCATTGAATTCTCGCATTATTTTTCTCAGGCTCCATGAATTAGGCAAACCTTTTAATATCATAACTTTTTTGTCCTTTGTAGTGCAGTGTGAGAAGTGATCTTTTAGATTTTTTAAAATGTAATCATCAAGGGTTTCATGAGCTGCATTAGAGGAAGAATCTTTAATAGAAGTAAAAACTTTACGCTTCATGACTGAATTAATTTTGACGATTTTCTCTGAAGGGGTGATTCGCCTAGTTCATGAAGAGACGCATTCAGTGTCTCAACAACATCCGACTTAGAGTATCAGGGTCATTTTCAGAATCAGAACTATTTAAAATTTCAGGTTCCAGGCTACGTTTAGCACTGGCTGGATTTCTTTCTTCGTTGTTTTTTATAGTTTTTTATTTTATTTTAGCATCTTTAGGCAAGAAAATGGTCAAGCATCCATTGTGTTACTGTTCTAAGCATTTTTTATTTCTTATTCTATGATCTTTTTAAAAAAAAGGATTGAAGCATTCAAATGTTTTATACCTTGCGTCTTTCGTTTCAATTCTTTATTTAACTAATCATTCAGAAAATCGCTAAAAATCTTTAAATGTAGCCTAAAAAATACTTTCAAGCAACAAAAAAGTTTTTGTTTGAGTTAAGTTTTGATTATTAAAAAGGGGTATAATTTTTACTTCTTTATCAAAATATTCATTAATGTTCTCAATTATTGGACCAAAAATTTGTACAGATGTAGAAATATTATTTATCTTTTTATAAATAAAACCAAGCTGCGTCTAGGATACTAAAAAAAATTGTAATAGACTCTACTTCTGGTCATTTTAGTTAGTTACACAATTTTGATTTTGTTAAAACTAAATTTTTTATATACATAATATAAATTTTAAAAAATTGAGTCATTCATGTACATTTGACATACTTTAGTATTGAATTGATCGCATGAGTTACGGTGCAACGAAACTATGCTTTTTCGTAAGCAGGTATTCTAATTTGGAACTTTCTAATATGGAAAACTACAAGTATTATAACCGTATTAATCCCAATATAGAAAGTTACATTTTTTTAAGTTAACGTGTTTTTTATGACATTAAATTTGTTGTTTTGAGCAAATCATAGAGATTAGTTTTGTGTACTGAACGGAAAGAGACTTTTACAGTATTTAATTTTACATTTCTATGTTCTGCAATAAGCTATAAAGGAAATTGGTAACATACAATTTCATGTACTAGAATTTTTGCTTGAATAAATTTCATAGCGACATGCATGTCTAAATTGTAATTACATTTAATAAAAAGCTTTGTATTAATTTGTTTTACTTATTACACGTTTTTTCATAAAATTGTGATTTTTAGGTCTAAATTTTCAACCGGGAGCTCCTGGTCGTCGACCCTTAGGTTTAAATGACGAAGAAAATATTGACTCCGCTTTGGGTTTAGGAGAATTGGCTCAATTAACTGTCAATAATGATGCCGAGACTAGCTACGACATTTCGAGTAGTAAAGAGGCATTTCGGAAGACCTGGAGCGCTAAATATACGTTGAGAAGTCATTTCGATGGAGTTAGGGCGTTATGCTTTCACCCAAAGGAACCTGTGTTGATAACGGCTAGCGAAGATCATACTCTTAAGTTGTGGAATTTACAAAAAACCGTTCCAGCAAAGAAATCTGCGTCTTTAGACGTCGAACCTTTATATACTTTTAGGTTGGTATTTAACATATTTAAAATGAATTTTTTTAATGCATTATTTTAGGAGTCATAACGGACCTGTGTTGTGTTTAGCGATATCGGGCAACGGTGAACATTGTTACTCAGGAGGTTTAGATGGAAAAATTCACTGTTGGAATGTTCCCAATTCCAACATCGATCCTTATGATTTGTTTGAGCCGGATGTCCTCAGTGCTACATTGCAAGGACATACTGATGCAGTGTGGGGGTTGGCGGAACTTCAAAGCCAGCAGCAGTTATTGTCTTGCGCAGCAGATGGCACAGTGAAGCTGTGGTCGCCTCATTCCAAGGTAATATTTGCTTTAAAAACGATACAACTAATATTCGAATTTTGTTATGCACATTAACCATATTTTTCAAAAAATCTTTTCATGATAGTTTCAATTTTTTTGTTTATGATAACATTCATGTGATAATTTCTAAATACGTCAATAAGTTAAAATCTTTATTTTGAAAGTAAAATAATGTGGTGGCGTGGGTTTGATTCTCACCCTTGGACGTTGAATATTTTTAGATTGTGTTCTACTTCATAACTATTAATTATAAGTCTATTAATTCTTATGTCCTTATAGCTACAATAAATGACTTCTGGATTAATACGCGACGTTCGGCATTTGAATATAAAATTAGTATTGAGAATGTGAAATTTCACATGTCTATTAATTAACTCTCAAAATAATTCAATCTAAAATGTTTTTTAATTTTTCCATTTCTTTACGAGATAAATTTTTTTAGGTAGTTTTAGAGACACTTACGGCCTTTATTTTTTACTAAATTGTCTCCAGTTATAATTGAAATTATGACGTAGTAGTAAAAGCTTTTATGAGAACTACGTTTAAATTTTCTTACGGTTTATGAAGCATTTCTTATATTTCTTCCAACAGCGTTCGGTCACATCAAAGTCGTCTGAGCTTAGCTCTTAGTTGATATAGGTTCTGGTATTGGTTGGGTCGTTCTGACGTTAACTTTTTGATTAGAACCGTACTCAAACGAGGTCATTAAGCCTAATATCACTTATCTAGTCAATAGTGTCACCTTATCAAAAATAACATATAGAAACTGAGTTTTTATTGAATTGGATTATTGGCCAATCAATTGTTGCGATTTTGATATCTGCAGCCATCGCTGTATAATATAATTCGTTTTGTTCGAGGGTGCTGCTCCATATAATTTTGAAGGTGTATGTACATATATAATTGTAGCGAAAATGTTTGCTTCCAATCCTCCTTCAGCTTCATGCCGTGAATAACAGTGGCGGTCTTTGGTAGCCAAATCAAATACAGTGAAATTATGAACGTAGAGCTTAGTCTTGTAAATCGCTGAAGCTTGTAACAATGGTGTCATAGTCGTTGAGATTCTCTTCAGCCAACTTCTTATCTTGAGCTTTTGTATGTTTGGCTTCAGTTTTTTTTTGAGCTCTTTCATCTTCGTTTTAAATTGCGATGGTGTCACAGGTTTAATATATTTCTCCTGACAATAAGTTATAAATACGATAAACGTCCATTTTATTTTGATATATTGGATCAACATAAAGTTTAGATGAACTGGAGCGACAGTAATGCGATTCAAGTTTGGATGTAGATGTAAGAAAATCCGTCACTATTTTGAGACACACTGCATCTCATTTGTAATTCTTTTTCTCAGAGGTATTTCAATGTCATCTGTTTCTCTATGCATACCTAACTCAGCTTTAACACACCAGTTGCGGATCATAAACTCTTTTAAACCTAAGGTGTTTAAGAACATTTTTTTGTACACCTGCAGCTATTTTTTTGCCTTTCTTCAAATGATATTCGAACGTGAGTGCTCTTCTTGAATTTTCGCTGGTAGGAAGTTTTGTTTTTTCCGTAGCAACTAGGGTCGAAACATCAGTCTTTTTCATATCCCAAATCATACTCCAAAATTTGTCAAATACTTTATCATTAAATTCAGAGCAGTGTCGATTTTTTGCTTTTATACACACTTTAGAGTTGCATTTTGGAAGCATCTGTCTCTTTTTTGATCTATAACTGGAGTAAATTTTCCATTTTCTTTTTTGTACCTTTTGTACTCTTTCCCCCTTTCTCTATAATCTTTGTATTTGTCCCAAAGACACTGTTGCTTCAAAATTTTTCTTTCACTTGGCGTAGTCATTGCTGTAGCAGCTTCTTCTGTATCACTGTCTTTCCCTTCATCCTCATTGGACGTATCCATTTTAGTGTATGATACTTCGTTACCTTCATTTGAGGCATTGTCTTCTACTTCTTCAGGTATGAATGTTTCATCCATGAGAGATTCTGAGATTTTTTTCTTTCTAATCTGCCGTCTAACCTTTGATCTGCGTCCGTAAAGAAACTACCAGAGATTCTATTCAATCACTTGCGGTTTCGGGTATTGTTTGTGTAAATCCTTCTCTAGCAATTGAATCATTATCACTAATTTTCACATTATCAAACAGACGTTCTTCGATTTCTGTAGCAGCAGCTATCAATTCCTCATCACTATAATTTTTGGGTATTACATCATCTTCATTTGGTGTTACTTCTTGACTCTGTACATAGTTATTAATATCTTCATCCTTAGGTAAACCAATGTTGGAATCAGCATTATCAAATGCTTCATCATTAATTATGTCTTCTAACTGCTTTTGTGTTAGGGACGCTGTGAAAGGATGTATTCTAGTGGTAAAAAGAATAGATCAGTTTTAATAACTATTAAAATTATTTTGCACTCTATAACATACTTAACGATTACCGCACTTCGCACTTGCTGTGTCTCACGTATCGTACATTTTTTTAACCTGATGAATGAAATAATCTCATTGCATTTCACACGCCCCCTCAATGAAATTATTTTCACAAACATAATCTCTAAATAAACAACAACAACAAAATAATATTTGATATCAATGTGTTTTAAACGGCGCCGGCGGTTGTTTTCGGGATTGTTTGCTATTTTTATTGCAGCTTGGTTATCCTCAAAAATAATCACCGGTTTATTCATTTGGAGCGACTGAAAATCCAACACAACTTTTCGTAACCAACAAGCTTCGCTGATGGCATGTGTGAGGGCTACATACTCAGACTCGGTTGACGACAAAGTGACAGTTTGTTGCTTTTTGATCGCCCAGGCAACAGTGCAACCAAATACTTTAAATATGAACCTTGTAGTAGATTTTCTGTCAAAAACGTCCCCATCCCAGTCTGATTCTACACACCTTTGTATAACATCAGTACAGCTATTAGTTTTCTTAAAAACTAATTTTGTTTGTAAAGTGCTTCTTCAATGGACCATGGCTCCTCGAGAATGGAAAAGAAACTTGTTTCATAGTCATTCAACCATTACTCTTCCTCTTTTCTCAACTATTTTTTCAGCCTCTCTTTCGTCTGAACCGTCTGTATCATCACGATTCAGGTAGTGATCGTCATCTTCTAAATTGTCACTGGCATTCTCCTCATCTTTCACTTCTACTTGATCTGGATTAATACCTCTCCCTTCATCTTCGCCAAAATTTTTATCTTCGTCTAGGTTAACAGATATTTGTGGCTTTCTCACAGTAATTTCTTCTTTTTCAGGCAAAAATATCAAGTCTCTATGGATTTCGACTTTGTTATCGTTATGAAAGTACACTCTGTAGCCCTTAACTTCGTCCCCATACCCAACTAGAATCCCCTTTTTGCATTTAGAATTTAGTTTAAGTCTTTTTCCTTTTGGGATATGTACGCTTACGTTTGTTCCAAATTCTTTTAAGAAGGCAACATTAAATTCTTTTCCTTTCCATACTCTATATTTGGTATTTTTACTTTCCACAACCCTGTTTAATGTAAAAACAGCAGCATTCACTGCTTCTGCCCAGAATTGTTTTCCTAGGTTCTTGCTATGAATCATTGTGCGTGCAGCTTCCAGGACGGTCCGGTTGTTCTCTCTTTCCACTCGGCCATTTTGCTGAGGAGTGTATGTGCAGGTTTTTTCATGTTTTATGCCATACTAAAAACAAACCCTGTAAACCGTTATTTAAAAATTCTAAGCCATTATCAGTCCTGAAAGTTTCTAGTTTATTGCCCGTTTGGGTTTTTAACATCTTAATAAAGTCAATTATTTTTTGTTTAGCTTCAGACTTGTGTTTTAGAAAATAAACGAATCTGTAACTTGAGTAATCATCTTTAAGAAGTAGAAAATAATTTGCTCCGCCTATGGGCTGCATTTCAAACGGTCTCGCTATGTCACAATGAACCAGTTGCCCTATATGATTTGCCCTCGACTGACTTCTAGGAAAAGGCAGTCTTTGTTGCTTGCCATCTAAACATTGTTCACAAAAGACCGTTGGTTCTTCCTCATAAGCAATATTGTTTCGCTTAAGAGCATTTTTTACTTGTTCAAAATTAATGTGGGCCAATTTTACATGCCACGAAACTAAATTTTCAGCAACATTACAATATGAGAGATCTGAATTTACTTTACACTTAAAAGTCACTTTAAAAAACTTACATTTTCTCTGGGCTATAGCACATACCTTTCCCTTTTGGTCTCTAATCTTGCAAAAATTTTTGTCAGACTGCTTGGTAAACCCTTTATCCAGAACCTTTCTCACTGAAAATAGGTTTATTTTAAAATCTGGAATAAATAGTACATTGTTCAGTTCAGTTTTTAACCACTTTTCCCCGTCCCACGCGTCAAGTTCAATTTTCCCGATACCCGAAACGTTTATAACTGACCCGTCACCCATCTCTACTAGTTTATTAACTGAAGTATCTAAAGAAACAAACTGTTTTTTATCGAAACATATATGGTCGCTCGCGCCACTATCCAAACACCAAAAAGTAAAGCAGTAGCATTTTCCGGTTTTAATTCGTTAATGAACGCATTCGGTGTCTCACCTTCCTTCGACGTTGCAGGGGTTTGATTCTTACGTTTTCTAAAGTAACACTGAGACATTATGTGGCCCTTTTTCTAACAGTAGTGACACGTTTTTGTTGTTAAATTACTAGGGTTTCCTTTACTTTCGGGACAATTTCTTTTGATGTGGCCCAATTTATTACAACCGTAACATTTCGCTCCTTGTGTTTGGCTTTTATTTACTAACAATGCACTCTCTGTTGGCTTGCACCTTTCTTCTTCGATAAGTAACCGGGACGTTAACTCTTTGAGGGATTGCTTATCTGGAGTTGTCGACTCCCACGCAGAGACAAAATGTTTCAAGTGTTCCGGCAATGACATCTAGATTTTCGTTATCACCATTTTGTCGCTTATTTCGCAGATAAGTGTTTTTGCTTTGCTTGCATTATGTCCTCGAGAAATTTTTGTCACTAAGAGATTTTGTCAGCATGCGCGCGCGTTGGTTAGAAATCAATGGGTACCAGAGTCTCAAATTTGATTTTTGTCAGATACGTGGTTTTGCCGAATCACCAACGATATGTTCGCACAAAAACGGGTCCAATAGGCAAGTCTCACACTTTTCATTTTGTTCATAATTCGATAAAATTAATCTTCCTAGAATACAAGTCATTGGCAGAAAAAAATTAAAAATTTTATTAACAGAGTTATAAGCAAAACAATTTTGTTATTAATGCGAGGCTAGAAAACGCACCTAATAAGGAGACTACCAATGTGACGTCAGTAGCGTGCAACTTCAGTCTGTGCTTCATTCGAAACTGAAGGTTTATCTAGATTAAACGCTTCTTCTACGAAATCATTCACCCTCCTAACATCTACAAGATGTTTTTTCACTTTCTTCGTATGTCTACTAATTTCATAAATTTTATATTTGACCCAACTTGAGCTAAAACGGTTTTTTTCTAATAACAAATGATTGAAGTAGAAGCTGATTCCTCCGACCCAGACATTTAATATCTTTAATTGTATTGTTGTTTTCATTAATTTTGCTTATGACTGAATAGGTTTTAGTCGCACTTTGCATTCAGGCAAACGCGTCCACAAACAATACATATAATACCTTCTTTTTTCACCTGGACGTATCCTACAGACAAATCTCCATAATTTTAAAAATAGTGTACATTATATAATAAATGCCCTTGACTTCAATGTCGTTCCCGGTTCATATAAACAATGGTATCAATTAAATTAATATTTGTAACCCGTATCGTAAACCGTAGGTACGTAGACTATAGAAGTTGATCTTTGAGACAAAATTTTCTCAATGTTTTCACTTGTATGTTTGTAAAGTTTATGATTCAGTTTTTCTTTTTAATTAATTCTATTACACAAAATAATAAAAGTGCGAGAAAATATTTAGTTGTTTCTGAGAAAAATGTGTAAAATGGACTGTTTTTAAGACACCTTCGCACATTTTTTGGTGCTTGAATCTTTGTCGGGTTCTTACTGTATCCTTCAATAAATATAAATGCATATTTAAAGAATTTGCGTTGATTGTAAAATAAAAGTTTGTCTAAATATTATAGTTATCTTATAAATTTAAGTTTACCGAGCTGTTGAAATACCAGAAAAACTGGACGTAAAGTGAATAAGTTTATATAACATTTATACATCAATACGTGGTAAAATTGTATCTGTCAGCTTTTTGAAACACCGTTTAAGTGTTGTAGATTAGAAACAATACTATAAGAATAAGTAAGTGAAATATATGCCACTATTTACGAGCCTTCCTTAATGCAAGTACGCAAATTAAATATTTTAGCGAGCTACTGACGTCAAGCCAATCAAAAACGTTTTACTTTTCGCGTAAAATATTTAAACTGTTTATGGATATTTTGAAGTCGTTAAGTGATATTTTCCAAAAATTCTTTCGTTGGTATAATGTGACTTAGTATTTTTACATTTTTGAGTTGTAAAACACAGTTATAAAATTTTTGGGACTTCCCTATTCAGATAAATATTGTAGTGCCACAATGTAAATAAAATATTTTATTGTCGCTATTATATGGAACGCCGTTTTGCTTTTTATTACTAAATTTAATTCCGTTGCATTCAAACAAACTTTAATTTTTATTAAGTTTATTTTTATGTTTGTCTATTTATTTTAGTAGATTTAAATGGTTTGTTGAACAAACTTAACACATTTAAATTGTTAAATAAAAACGTATTTACTGATGCAATACATTTTGCTCAAAATTTCAAACAATCATATTAAATACTTTAATTTAAACTGAGAAAAAAAGTATATGAACAAACATTTTAATTCATGTAATACTTTTTATATAACAAACAAAAAATAAGAATCATTTAAATTGTAGAATTAAAATGCATGTCGAATTAAAATGTTACATGAATTAAAATGTTTGTTGATAATTTTAATTCTTCAATTTTAAATCAAGAACAAAATTACCAACAAACATATTAAATCAGAATTAAAATGTTTGTTGATAATTTTAATTCTTCAATTTTAAATTAAGAATTAATTTTACCAACAAACATATTAATTCTGAATTAAAATGTTTGTTGATAATTTTAATTCTTCAATTTTAAATCAAGAATTATTTTTTCCAACAAACATATTAATTCTGAATTAAAATGTTTGTTGATAATTTTAATTCTTCAATTTTAATTGGCGCTGTAGGCTGCGGAGGTTGTGAGTACTCTAACCAGTGGTAAACTTGCACTATCGTTTGGTTAAAATACTCACAACTTCCGCAACTTACAGCGCCAATTGAAATTGAAGAATTAAAATTATCAACAAACATTTGAATTCAGAATTAATATGTTTGTTGGTAGTTTTATTCTTGATTTAAAATTGAAGAAATAAAATTATCAACAAACATTTTAATTCAGAATTAATATGTTTGTTGGTAAAATTAATTCTTGATTTAAAATTGAAGAATTAAAATTATCAACAAACATTTTAATTCATATTTAATATGTTTGTTGGTAATTTTGTTCTTGATTTAAAATTGAAGAACTAAAATTATCAACAAACATATTAATTCATGTAACATTTTAATTCGACATACATTTTAATTCTCCAATTTAAATGATTGTTATTTTTTGTGTGTTTAATAAAAAGTGTTACATGAAATAAAATGTTTGTTCATATACTTTATTTCTCAGTTTAAATTAATGTGTTTAATATGACTGTTAGAAAATTTTGAGCAAAATGTATTGCATTACTAAATACGTTTCAGCTAACAATTTAAATGTGTTAAATTTGTTTAGCAAACAGTTTTATTGTATTAAGATAAGTAGACAAACATGAAAATAAACTTAATAAAAACTGAAGTTTGTTTAAAATTGTAGCAAAACAAATTTAGTATTCAATAGTAAAACAATAAAGTAACTAAAAGATTTAATTGAAATGTATGTTATTGATTTTTACCACATTTAAAATGTTGGTTTAAAAAACTTGGTGTTTTTAACTGTTAGTTGATTTAAAATGTTACTTGAATAAAAATATACGTTGAAAATAAATGAAGTAACATTAGAAATCAATTAATTTTTACGAATGAATATAAATGCTAGACAAATTTTTGACAACTTACATTTCAAATGCTAGAATTAAAATGTTAGTTGATAATTTTAATTCGTCGCTGTGATCGGTGGTAGCTTTTGAAACTATTTCAGTATAAGGAAATACATGCACATTGTAGTTCTAAATGACGCCACCGATTGAAGCGACCAATTAAAATTATCAACTAACATTTTAATTGTATCATTTAAAATGTTAGTTGCTAAAAGTTATTGTAGCATTTTAATTTATTCGTGAAAATTCGAGTATTTATAATGTTACTTACTTTAATTTTAACATTTATTTTTATTCAAGTAACATTTTAAATCAAATTACAATATACTACGCAAAAATTTTTAAAGCAACATTTAAACTGTAACAAACATTTTTAATATGCACAAGAAGTTATTTTATAAGTTACGTATAAAAACGGGCAATAAAAAGTAAAACGGCGTTCCATAAATTTTAAATCAAGAATTATTTTTTCCAACAAACATATTAATATGGAACGCCGTTTTACTTTTTATTGCCCGTTTTTATACGTAACTTATAAAATAACTTCTTGTGCTTATTAAAAATGTTTGTTAGAATTTAAATGTTGCTTTAAAAATTTTCGCGTAGTATATTGTAATTTGATTTAAAATGTTACTTGAGTAAAAATAAATGTTAAAATTAAAGTAAGTAACATTATAAATACTCGAATTTTCACGAATAAATTAAAATGCTACAATAACTTTTAGCAACTAACATTTTAAATGATACAATTAAAATGTTAGTTGATAATTTTAATTGGTCGCTTCAATCGGTGGCGTCATTTAGAACTACAATGTGCATGTATTTCCTTATACTGAAATAGTTTCAAAAGCTACCACCGATCACAGCGACGAATTAAAGTTATCAACTAACATTTTAATTCTAGCATTTGAAATGTAAGCTGTCAAAAATTAGTCTAGCATTTATATTCATTCATAAAAATTAATTGATTTCTAATGTTACTTCATTTATTTTCAACGTATATTTTTATTCAAGTAACATTTTAAATCAACTAACAGTTAAAAACACCAAGTTTTTTAAACCAACATTTTAAATGTGGTAAAAATCAATAACATACATTTCAATTAAATCTTTTAGTTACGTTATTGTTTTACTATTGAATACTAAATTTGTTTTGCTAAAATTTTAAACAAACTTCAGTTTTTATTAAGTTTATTTCCATGTTTGTCTACTTATTTTAATACAATAAAACTGTTTGTTAAACAAATTTAACACATTTAAATTGTTAGCTGAAACGTATTTAGTAATGCAACACATTTTGCTCAAAAATTTCTAACAGTCATATTAAACACATTAATTTAAACTGAGAAATAAAGTATATGAACAAACATTTTATTTCATGTAACACTTTTTATTAAACACACAAAAAATAACAATCATTTAAATTGGAGAATTAAAATGTATGTCGAATTAAAATGTTACATGAATTAATATGTTTGTTGATAATTTTAATTCTTCAATTTTAAATCAAGAATTATTTTTTCCAACAAACATATTAATTCTGAATTAAAATGTTTGTTGATAATTTTAATTCTTCAATTTTAAATCAAGAATAAAACTACCAACAAACATATTAATTCTGAATTAAAATGTTTGTTAATAATTTTAATTCTTCAATTTTAAATCAAGAATAAAACTACCTACAAACATATTAATTCTGAATTAAAATGTTTGTTGATAATTTTAATTCTTCAATTTTAATTGGCGCTGTAAATTGCGGAAGTTGTGAGTACTTTAACCAAACTATAGTGCAAGTTTACCACTGGTTAGAGTACTCACAACCTCCGTAACCTACAGCGCCAATTAAAATTGAAGAATTAAAATTATCAACAAACATTTTAATTCAGAATTAATATGTTTGTTGGAAAAAATAATTCTTGATTTAAAATTGAAGAATTAAAATTATCAACAAACATTTTAATTCAGAATTAATATGTTTGTTGGTAAAATTAATTCTTGATTTAAAATTGAGGAATTAAAATTATTAACAAACATTTTAATTCAGAATTAATATGTTTGTTGGTAAAATTAATTCTTGATTTAAAATTGAAGAATTAAAATTATCAACAAACATTTTAATTCCGATTTAATATGTTTGTCGGTAATTTTGTTCTTGATTTAAAATTGAAGAATTAAAATTATCAACAAACATATTAATTCATGTAACATTTTAATTCGACATACATTTTAATTCTCCAATTTAAATGATTGTTATTTTTTGTGTGTTTAATAAAAAGTGTTACATGAAATAAAATGTTTGTTCATATACTTTATTCCTCAGTTTAAATTAATGTGTTAGATAATTTTGAGCAAAATGTATTGCATTACTAAATACGTTTCAGCTAACAATTTAAATGTGTTAAATTTGTTTAACAAACAGTTTTATTGTATTAAAATAAGTAGACAAACATGAAAATAAACTTAATAAAAACTGAAGTTTGTTTAAAATTGTAGCAAAACAAATTTAGTATTCAATAGTAAAACAATAAAGTAACTAAAAGATTTAATTGAAATGTATGTTATTGATTTTTACCACATTTAAAATGTTGGTTTAAAAAACTTGGTGTTTTTAACTGTTAGTTGATTTAAAATGTTACTTGAATAAAAATATACGTTGAAAATAAATGAAGTAACATTAGAAATCAATTAATTTTTATGAATGAATATAAATGCTAGACTAATTTTTGACAACTTACATTTCAAATGCTAGAATTAAAATGTTAGTTGATAATTTTAATTGATCGCTGTGATCGGTGGTAACTTTTGAAACTATTTCAGTATACGGAAATACATGTACATGGTAGTTCTAAATGACGCCACCGATTGAAGCGACCAATTAAAATTATCAACTAACATTTTAATTGTATCATTTAAAATGTTAGTTGCTAAAAGTTATTGTAGCATTTTAATTTATTCGTGAAAATTCGAGTATTTATAATGTTACTTACTTTAATTTTAACATTTATTTTTATTCAAGTAACATTTTAAATCAAATTACAATATACTACGCAAAAATTTTTAAAGCAACATTTAAATTGTAACAAACATTTTTAATATGCACAAGAAGTTATTTTATAAGTTACGTATAAAAACGGGCAATAAAAAGTAAAACGGCGTTCCATACTATTACCCTCTTGACAACTTCTCTCCAATAGTTATTTTCACTTAAAATTTGTTTTTCCTGCTCAATATCAGCTGTGGCAACGAAAGTACAAATGGAAACTATGTGATCTTGGGAGTTCTCATGTTCTGATAATTTTTTAAGAATATTTTTCCAATCATTTGTTCCTTTTGTCATCGATAAGGTCTGTTTTGAAAATAGTTTGCATATGTAACAGTAAACTGATTTATTTGATTCAGTATACACTAACTAATTTTGTTTAATTTTCTCATCACTATTGGTTATTCTAAAGAAAGCGTTGCTATTTAATTTTCGATTAATAAGTTTTGACCCTTCATAGCACTGAATAACAGAGGATTCTAAGGAGTTTGGTGGTACATTGATATAATATTCTTGCATAGCATCTGTTAAATAGTCTGGCCAATATCACTTACAAAATAATCCTGAACGTTTTCACAAACTACTGCTATTTAACAATCCTCTGTAATTGATGGATCAGATTCAGTCTTAATTTGTTCAATTTCACTGGGTTGTTGATTTTCTATCTGTGTACACTCCTGCGTAAAAGACGTCCCTTGCGATGAAGATGATGTTGATGGTATCAAAAATGTTTTCAAAGACTTCATTTTTTTGCTGCATTTTTTCTTTCCGCTTTTTTTTTCTTTTAATATTACCGCTTAAGGGGGTACTAAACGGAGCCATTTTCCATGCAAATTTAGGTACACTTTTCTCCAAAACTACTAAATAGATTTTTGTGAAATTTTGAACACGTTTTCTTTACATAGTTTTAAAGCTGTACAGCAGGTAGAATTTAATTTAAAGGAATAGAAAAATTTTTATTGACTTAGAAAGTTTGAAAATTTTATTGTCTTATTAAAAGTGAAGTAAAAAAGAAACCAGCTGGATTTTTAAAATTCGCTCTGCTGCGTTTGTTACTAGCGTCGCTATGAATAAGATACAAAAAAACACACTCAATTACCTGTCATAGTTTTGAAGAAAAGTGTACCGAAATAGAAAAAATACAACTGTTCAGGAGAAGCAAGAAACAAAAAAGTTTTGTTTTTTTATCTTTAGTAGTCGTTGTTGCTTTTCAAAGTTCTTGTTCCTGTTTGTATATTGTAGTGCTATTGTTTTACTTGTGTTTAATGCATAGATTTTATTTTACTCGTTTCAAATATGCCGGGAACGGGTCCGGTTTTCAAGAAGAGGAAAAGGCGGTTTTCAAGTAAAAGGCCTGCAGAAATGACATTGAATGCAACTTGTTCAGTAAATGTGGAGTCACCACAACCTTGCTCGACAACAGAAACTCCTGTTTCTTAGGTTCTAAAATAAAACCTCAATTGCCCGAGTATTTGAAGTATGAAAGCACTGATGTTTTCGATATTGTTTGTATCAGAGCGTTGAGTGCGGCGGTGAATTCTTTTGCTTGGTGCAAAAAATGCAATGGGCAGATTAGCCTAAACATTGTTGCTCGGAATGGTCTAGCATTATCAGTTAATGGAAACATACCTCGTTGCCCTATTTTTTATTTATTACGCATTGAAGCAGGCAATTTTTGTGTAACGCATAGTCCTTCCAAGTTTACACTTAAATTTAAGTAACTTCTAAACCTTGTAGAGACATCGGATTTTTTGCATTCTTTGCAGAATATAGTGTAGATTAAAAAACAAAAATAAAAAAAAAATTGATAATTTTTAAATTTTTTCATTAAGTACCCCCTTAAATGCTTGTACATTTACAATAAAAGGCTTGCACTGAAAAAAAAATAAAATACTTTTTTAATCAAACAGAAAATCAATTTAGTTTTGGACCCGAAATCCGGATCCTGCTATCAGATATCCGGATGCAGGTATTGGATCTAAAATATTCGGATATCCGGATCTAGTTTTGTTTACTTTTGACAGCCCTATAGGAAACTCCACTACTTATGTGTCCGTTCGTATTTAGGTAATATAAGCGAAAAAATCGCTAACTTAATTAAAAATAAAAATAAACATCATCAATTTCCAATTGAAACTGCATAAACAGAAAAACAAAAATTTTACAAAGAACGTAATTAAAATAAGGCAATATTTAAAGTACAAAGCTAATTTGCTAACTGAATTTGAAAGATTGTAATATAATAACATGTGATATTTTTAAATAAATATATCTTTTATAAAAATTATAAATTCATAGATACTTACAAGATGAAAGAAAATAAATCTCAATTGTAAACGCTATTAATTGTGGAACTGCAGAAAATGAACTTACTACTGACTATTGTGACTGGATGTCTTCTTTTCTCTATCGTCCCGCACTCTCAAATCCTTATAATAAACAATAACAATACCGCCCAGTAGATTAGGCACAATATGCAACTCGAACAGAAATATTGCACACTAGAAATAATTTTAATATGTTTTATTAGAATTGTTTTTTTAAATTACATATTGCAGCAATCAGTATTATATTTTAGATTTAAAATATTTATTTATGTACTTACCTTTTATAAGACTTCAAATTATTAAATTAGTAAAACTAAATGAAAAAATGTTTCGTACTAATTGTAAGTAATTTTGAAGATTTTAGTAAAATAATTTTTTTTTTATTAACTTTTCTAAGCCGTTTTACGGGCCCTAGGCAGTTGCCTATTCTGCCTAGGCCTAAGTCCGCCCCTGGGAATATCTTGTGTAGAGTCGAATTTCTGTACTTAGGGTCCGCATTACTTTTATTTACCATAAGCTTTGTTATCGACACCAACCAATGATCTTTGTAACCAAAAGGAAATGCCGCGATGAAGTACTTCTGGACAAACAGTGGCACCGTGCATCTGAGGCCGCTTTAGCCTTGTGGACGTTTTCCTGAAGACTACTGGTCATGGGTGCGTTATCCATCTTTACGCACATTGTTACGATTGCGAATTCTCTGTTTTTTTCTCGAGTTCGTTTGCGTAAAAAGTTTAGTGAGATATGGTTGGCTATTAGCTTTGGTTCTGTCGAAGAATTGGTCATCTTTTGCTCATCGGCCAGGTATTTATAGTGGGTAAAGGTTTGCGAAGGTTGTTGTCGTTTTAGATTTTTCGTCCCGCTTCAATTTGAGCGCTACTTGTTCAAATTCTAAGTTAGCCTTTTGTAAAGACTTCTCGTGACTGCTAATTGTTTGTCAGCAGCTGTGTTGTCAATTAACATCTGTTTATAATCTTTAACTATCCGTGTTTAGTTATTAACTCATAAGAAACAAAATAACTACATTTGAACGAAGCAGGCCTGATTCACTTAATATTTACCATCACCCGCTCGGCTATGTCGCACCTTACGATGAGTGTTAACTTACTGCGGTTATCGGGAACTCGGAAGCGGACAAACGGACGTCGAGCTTCATGCTGATCTGATAAATGCGTTTTTTCGACGATTTAGAGGTACATCTTCGTGTTTTTCAATTTAAGTGTGATGTTATTCAGTTGAGTAGAGCCCAGCTTGATCTAAAGGAGGTACAGGTGTAAATGTACCAATGCAAAATGGTTGATTTTCTAGTTACACCAATATTGTTGTTTGAGGCACTTTAGCCTCTGAGATTTGTATTTAAAGTTGATTACTATTTAACGGCTGGTATTGTAAGGCTACATTGTCGTTTCTAGCTCTTTCCTAGAAATGATTCAATCATTTTGGCATACGTAAAACATAAATATTAGAATTAATCAATGAATTTTGAATATTTTCTATTGAATGTATTGTTTACGTTAAATTAATACATAATCGCTTTATACAGATGCCACTGCTCAACACATTTACATCGGAACAAGATGGTATTCCTTCTAGTGTTGATTTCGTAAGAGATGAAGGTAATCGTATAGTGGCAGCATATAATAGTTCCCATTGTGTGATTTTCGACACTGAGACTGCTAAACCTTTTGTCCGCCTCGACTCCGGCGTAAACAATAAACAAATAAACAGGGTGGTGTGTCATCCAACTTTATCTCTTACCATAACTGCTCACGAAGATCGACATATACGTTTCTGGGACAACAACACTGGAAAGATAGTGCACTCGATGGTGGCACATTTAGATGCGGTTACTAGTTTAGCGGTGGATCCGAATGGATTATATTTATTGTCAGGTAGATTTTTTGGCGATTATTTTTGTAGTAGAAACGAATAATTTTCTTAATAGGTTCCCACGACTGCTCGATTCGGCTGTGGCACTTGGAGAACAAAACGTGTGTGCAAGAAATAACGGCACATCGAAAGAAATTTGATGAAAGTATTTTGGACGTGGCATTCCATCCGACGCGACCGTATATTGCTAGCGCAGGTGCAGACGGCTTGGCGAAGGTTTTTGTTTGAAGGTGGAAAATTCGACATGTGACAGTTTCATCAAGTAGGTGTGTCTAAATAAATTTAGGTTTAGGACTCTCTACACTCTGGAATCTCGGTAATATTTGTAGGTTAAGTGTACATATATTGATGTCTGTCTTGATGCGTGTAAATAATAAAAACTGAAGAGTCTTGTCGATATTTTCGAATTTATTATTCATTCTAGAATTGATGGATCGTAACATTGTCACTGCCTTTTGCTATATGAACGCGTAGAAGAATATAAATAAGGCAATAAGTTTACTTGAAACTCGAAATAATTTTAGACCTATGTACATTTTCCTGCAATTATTATTTGAGCTAAATTTGTATTAGGAAATAGTTAATAAATTGGTGTACATATATTAAATACTTATAGCAATTATAAATTTGAAACAGCAGGTTATCGGACCGTTAGATTTAGGTTGTAGTAGCGGTTAAGTCATTGATATTTATATTTAACAAAATATTAATACACGTTTATTTATTGTGTGTTTTCTTGTAGACATCGGAAATATTTTTATGTCGCTTTTTATTATCATTATGCGTTCGTACGCTTTGTTTAGTTGCTGACGCAAGTGATAAAGCGCGTTCCGCAAATTAATGTACATATTGAAATTGCGTGTTTATATCGCAGCTAAGCTACGGTATAGAGTGGAAATGCGTCGCTGTATAGTCGCTGTCTATGTGGTTTTTTATTTATATTTTATGAATATTATAGTTTTATATTTATAACCGCATAATATATACATATAATGAAGTAAGTTTTTCAAATTATTTATCCTACCAGTGTACTTGGCTAGTGTAGTTACTTTAACAATGAAATAGATAAAATTTAGAATTAATAATAAATCAGTATAATATGTGTATAAAGTTGTATGTTACGTAGCTTCAAGCTGAAAAATATCTTTGAAGAAAATACTTCTTACGATTGTTATAACAATAAATTACTAATTGTCATTTGTACGTCTTCTTGAATCAGTTAGACAGTTGTAAAAAGTCACTACTGCGTATAAAGCTATGTATTATAATGTCTGTCCCAATTTATAACATGAAGAGTTAACTTTTGCTATACGTATCTAATTTTGAGCGCTGTAATTTGTCGTTTAAGCTATTATGTTAGCGCAGTGATATACAGGAATGTACGATAGGAAGTAATAAATTGTAAACTGAAGTCGATCCGTTTTATTTCAATAAAATATATAAACTCGCACACTAAATTTTTAAATTCTTTAGTTTTTCTTAATTAAATCCAGGGTTTAATTAGAAATCACATCAATGCTCTATTTTCCGTCGGCAACAACATTAAGGAAAGCTCGGCAAAATTTAGGAAAATTATCGATAATACAATGCAACGTAATTTTTTTAAGATTGCTCGTCCCTGAAGATAAATTATCCATCATTTAGTCGATAAGTTGAATTCACGCACCAAATTAGACTGGGAAGAGTTCGAAGACATCAACAACCCTCCTACAGTTTCCGAATTTTTTGACTTTTCTTGAATTGAACGCCAGTACAACTGAAGCAGTTGCAAATGATACAGGAAAGCCAATGTATTCACGCGATATTTCTCAAGTGTCTAGCAGTCAAATTGCAAAGCACAACATTGGTGTATCGCTCTTTTGTTTCGAACATCCAATCTTGCAAAGACATCTAATTTTCAAATAGAAATCGCGATTTAGCTGCCGTCATTGTAAAGGCAGACATAATCTAACTTTGTCTTCATTTGTCTTTACCAACGTTGTTTTGTCCATAGCTGTTGTTAAAATTGCTAATGTTGAGGGCCAATCTCATCTTGTTAAAGCATTGCTTGATTCGGGAAGTCAAAGTAATTACATAACTGCAGATTTTTATTCAATTGCTTAAAACTTAATAAAAAACGTGCTTACATACATGTTCTGGGTATGAGGAACTTTGCTACAAATGTTAATTCCGAATGCGACTTCTCAATAAGTGCAAGGCATAAAGAATATAATTTAAAAACTTCATGCCTAACAAATACCGATCATTACGGGATTTTTGCCTAACGTGGAGATTAAAACAGAACACTTGCAAATTCCAGGTAATATCAGATTATCTGATACAAATTTAGGAAACCTGGTCCCATTGAGTTCTTTGTGCAGGATGCTTTTACGACTTGCTATGCATAGGCCAGATTTCACTTGGACCTGGACAATCGAAGTTTAAAAAAATAGGTTTGGTTGGATTGTTATTGGTCCAATTCGCAGTGCTCTCTATTTACGGAAAAATCCGTTGCAGCTTTTCTGCTGCTATTCAAGATTAGTTTTGGGAAATTCCTCATAAAAAACCTCTGTCTATTGAAGAGACAGAACGTAATAATCATCGCAAGACAAAGCCTTTTCTAAAGTTTCCCTCTTGAACATTCCATCTAAAATTTCCCCCGAGCAGTTGAAAGAAGCGATCTTTGAGCAAAGTTTCGATGCTGCTTGACGAAATAGTTAAACAGGTTAAAAGGTCATAACATAAATCGGACCTAGAGACAGGCCAGTCGTAGAGTCTACGTAGCCTAGAATTCATGCAGCGTCAGTAACCATGTGCGCATCTTGAAATCCTTCAAGTGATAGAAGTTCTGTTACCAACAGGGTAACTGCGAGAGCGAGCTTTAATGCGGTAATTGTGCTGAAAAGCACCATACGAGAGATTGCCTAAAAACCGCAGGAGACTATATGTGCTAATTGTGTGATATATGACCATAAAGGCGATGTGGTAAAACACGAGGCGTCTTCTAATAACTACCCGGCGTATTTAAAGAGGCTTGACGCCAAGATATCTAATACTGATTATGAACTGTGAGGACGCTTCTCTGACTCTTATGATTGCGCAAGTGAATCTTCAGCGTTCTGGAGCTGCGAGCTTGGAAGTCATAAGCTTCTCTTCCGACAATGACATAGACATTATACTGACCCAAGAGCCATATGCGTATCGTTCTGGTTCAGGATATAGGCTCACTGGTGTGGCCTTGCCTTTCAACAGAATCACCGCATTCACTTCTATGCTGTATTTCTCGGGTATTGTTTACAATAGCGCGAAGCCCGTCGGAGTAGTAGTCATCTAACTAATGACTGCACTGTCGTATCTACGATCATAGTTGGAAACACTTCCTTGGATATCTTCGGCGATATCAAGCGAGGATGTTCGTATTCATCTACAACATCTAGATAAAATTTGGACGAAATAAGAAGCGTCCCGACTATTATAGCAGGTGATTTCAATGCAAAATCGCCGCCGTGGCGGTTTTTACAGACAGAAGAATGAGGCAGAAGTGTGGAGAACCTCGTGGGCGATCGTGACCTATATGTAAATGAGCCTGATCAACCTTTCACCTCTGCTAGTCACCAAGGTAATACAAACATCGATGTCACTCTATTATCGCAAGTTTTAGCTAGAAAAATTACAGACTATACTTTTTTATAGACACGTCAGGAGCGTTTGATAACGTATGGTGACCATCAATAATTGAAGCACTCGTCGTTAAGAGAGTGCCTACAGACGCCGTGCGCGTCATTTGCATATATTTATCGAGTCGCTCGATCACTTATTCCACGAACTTTTCTGGTTCTTCCTACACAAAACGATTGACGAAAGGCTGTCCACAAGGATCGGTTTTTGGGCCAACCTTGTTGAACGTAGTTGTGGATTCTCTACTAGAACAAGGCTTACCCGACAACTGTGACATTTTCGCTTACGCGGACGATATCACTATCACAGTGTCCGCAGACAACAAACGCGACTTAGAGGCAAAATCACGACAGTGCCTGGACATTCTGACTCGCTGGGCTGTCACCAACAAATTCACTCTTTCAGCTGACAAGACCAAATACATGGTTTTTGGTTCCTCCTTGAAAAGAGATCCCTCACTTCGACTTAATGGCATTTGAGTTTGAAGGGTTTTCGAGTTTAAGTACCTCGGTCTTTTGCTCGATCATAAACTGAGCTTCGTCAAACACTGTTCTGTAAGTGTTCTCGCCGTAACTGGAACCTACATAATAAATCATTAGTGACCATTTTCAACAGTGCAGTCGTCCCTCTGCACCTCTTATTACAGGAAGTATACTGCTCCAAAGTTCTTGTAAAAGCTGACACGTGTACATTTTTAGACCAGCAAGTTTCGACCGTAGCTTTTCCTTCTTTTTCGGCCGTCATGTCAAGACAGATCTTGACTTAATGGCAGCGACAGTAGAATACAACCGATAAAGGACTTAACGCCTATTCTTTTGATTCCAAATATCCTAGACTGGATCAACATGTCCCATAATCCGGGACAAGCGGACGTCTAAATCCTCATATCGCACGACGGGTTCCGTTGCCATCTGAAACGCATTAGCGTTACAGCTGACGACCGGTGCTTGTCGTGTGGTGTTCCTGATACTTCGTCACATAGGATTCTCGCCGGTAGGGAGTTTGATGATGACCGGGGTACCCTAACAACCCAATTCAACCTGTATCCTGATTCCTTTGAGTCTATCCTTATACTATTATATACTCTTTGCTTATACTATGTCAGACATCACAATACTCATTGCATTTGCTAGAAGAGACCAGAGTCAAATGTAAATCAGAGTCTATAATTTAGTTTATTTTTGCATAGCATTACAATTTTATTTTACAGTCAGCTACGGCGAAGTAGGGTATTTATTTAGTTATTTAATTGCATGTGGTTTATTTTTAGAGTATTTTTATTTGATGATCTGAAAATAATGGAATTGCTTGCAATCGAAATTGGGTGGCAAACGAAGTGTTTCGCCGTGAGAAGTGACGCGCGCCGTGTACACGTATCCGACGCTCACTCATTAGCTGCGAGGAAACGGGCCAGAATGAACGAATTGGAGAAGAAAAAAAACAGAACCATGTCTTGGAGGAACAAGAAGGACTTTTATATGGCCCTGGAATAGCTGATTAGATGTAAGTTAAAAAAAACACCTATTAACCAAATAACAGAAAAAAACGCGTTTTTTTTTAAACGATGTTTTTCAAACTGATGTGCACGATTTCCGTCGATCTCATTAACCTGGAGTATTGCCGTTTGGACTTTGTTGTAGAGCACCGTTTGTTTGGGAACTTGACATTTAACAATTTTTAAAAAGTTTATTTAAAGTACCTATTTTCAAACGTAAAAAAAGTGGGAATGGCGTGAAAGTGACTTTGTACAGAGTATGAAAAAACCCGGACGGGGAAAAACATTTCGTGCTTCTACAAATATTGAACGAGTGATAACTGCTTTCTTAACAGGTCTGCTAATCAGCAATGACAATCTCTAGGAATATCCAGGAAACTTCTTTCATCACGATTTAAAGTCATCCATACAAATGCTAAATGGCACAGCACCTTGCCAATTTGTTGATTGACGAAGCAAATTTCATTTAGATGGCGCTGTTAAAAAGAATTTTAGAAATAGGAGAGTTACAAATTGTTAACAAAAATAGTTAAAAATTCATTTAGTATAAGATCTTTTGGCATCACTACATCGTTCTGCAACAGTTAATTTCGCAGAAATGTTACTCATCTGATTTGACCGAGATTACTACTCTTTTATACTAAGATGGAGCAACAGTTCATATAGTGAGAAACTCCTTGAGGATTCTGCAGATTTGTCTTGGGCCCCTTCCCTTCTTCCATCTAACGGCACCGGATTCTTTCTATTGTTATTTGAAGGGAAACGTCTTTACAAGTCGTCTTGCAACAATTGAGTAGCAAAAGACCACATTCGAGAAGAAATTACAAGAATAGATGGAGGTTTGGTTTACGGGGTGATAAGATGCTAATGAATCTGTAGGCAAACACATCTTTGATAAAATATCACTTACTGCAATTTATTTCAATTTACGCGACAATGCTTTAGACTATCGTCAGATACGCTACTATAGTACATTATACTGGGAAATAGAATACCTATCGACTGCAATCGTCATCTTTTAAGCAATGTATAATGATGATGGATATATTTTAGATTTACAGAAGCTTAGAGACATGCAATAATATTTGACTTTTTTAATCGAAAGGTCTCAGTCTTTACGTCCTGAGACAACGTTTAATTCATGTCATCTTTTTAAAGTTTTCACAATGTACATTTAAAACAATGCAGTTGAAGAAGGAACATAATATTAAATTTTAATAAATGGTAATATTGTGACTGTAAAAATTTTCACTGTAGATCTTTAGTGATGCCCATGTCTGGTTTCGTTGTCAAGGTCAAGCATTATCGGTCGTTTCTGATAAAACATGGTACTGGTTTTTTTTAAGTAACTTGTTTTTTAGTGTCATCGACAATGTATACTAGTAGATACTTTTGTCGAACCCGTCACTGACTAGCTATTTCTTTCGTACTAGGTACACTCAACTAAACAAAAAACGGGACACCTTGGCTAGTTCGAATGAAATAGTTAGCGGTGTTAATTAGGTTTGTTAGCGAATGCGATCGGCAATCATTCGTGGCTGTTCACCATGCTATTCAAGAAATTCAAATTAGACAAATAATAGACATTGACAATACCGCAAAAACTAAAAAACCGATATAATCTTATTTTTGAATGATTTGGAACAGTAAGTTGCATTTTATTTTTATACGAAATATTTTCGTGTGTAAATAAAATTGATTGCAACGCCGAACTATTTATTCATTTGGTCGTCAATGCCTTAGCCTTTTAGTGAATTTTTACTTTAACACTATTTTTAGATAACGTCATTACAATCAATTTTATTTTTGCGACACTAGTAGAAAAATAAGACATTTGTTTGAATGTTCTTGTTAATACGTATGGCTTTAAGTGCGTATAACTTTTGGCATTTCCACGTTATGTTTCTTTAGGGGCGGGGCATTAACCATAACAATTTTATTCAATGCCTGCGAAGGATTTTAAAATACGGTTGAATTTTTAATAGTGCAAAAATATTTAGTTTACAAAAATTATTATATTGCCATTTTTAAAATTTATTTATTTTTGCATCACCAAGGCAAACGTAACTAATCACCAAACGCCTCAATCACCAATACACGTGCACGCATAATTGCCTACATCACAGGCTTTTCAGTAACACAAAACATAACGCCCATCGAAATCAACAGTGGAACTGTAATTTTCAATAACTACCAACAAAAACTAACTTAAAATTTTAAACTAATAATTAACTATAATACAACGTTACTGCAAAGGCAGCGGACATAACTTTACTAAAGGGCTCTTGAACAGTACAAGCTATAGCCACGCAAACAATATTATCCTTTGGATGCAATTTAATTATTCTGCCTATCTTCCAATGTAGAGGTGAGCTCAACTCGTCTATGATTAATACTAACGTGCCAATATCTATTGTCTGCATACCTTTGATTCTCCGCGTTGATATAGTGTGTGCAGGTATTCATTTTTCCATCTGCACCAAAAGTCTTGGTGTAATCTTTGTATAAATTGTCAACGCGAAAGACAAGGTAATAACACGCTTAAGTGGTTCGGATCTGAACTAAGACTACATATAGAGGTCGAGAATTCAGGATTGTCTCTATATTTGCACGACAAGTGTGTTCAATTCCTCATAAGTGAGAATTTGATTCCCAATTACCCGGAAAAGATGGGTTTTAACGTAAGTACGACAATTTGCGATAAATCGCAGACAATATGCAATAATTCTTTGAATTTTGTGCAATGACGAATAGCAATCGAGTAAAATGAAAAACTCATTTTGAACTGTTTGTACCGCAAATACCACGTGCTTTAATTCACAGGTGGTTTCTGGGGGCGACGAAACAACTACATCTTTCCGCTAGAATTCTCTCTGCTGATGAAACCAATTTGGTCCCGCCCACCATAAAAAGCATGCAACAGCTCTTCTAGCAGAAGACTACGGAACGACCGAGTTGTCACAAGAATGAACGTGACGTCAACGACTAGGAGGAACGATTTCTTGGATGTGTGAGACGCGATACATTGGACACTATTAGAACGAATGTTTCAAGAGAATCATCATGAGCACCACTCGGATATGAAAGTGGGGAAATAACCAATGTACAGGTTCTTGAATTAACAAGTAATGACCATGTGTTCTTCCTTTTAATTTCTGAGTTGGACTTGAATAGTATGTTGATTGCCCAACTATTTAGAGGTTCTTCGATGGATTTTTGGTTGCTTACTTCAAGTTCAGTTTCTTTTTAGTCATAATAGGACTTACAAAAATGAGCGAAACGTTGGTAAATTTCGGATTCAACGTAGACGTTTTTATTTTAGACCAAATACCGAAAATTCTAAAATCAAATTAGAACTAAAACTGAACTTCATTTTGAATGTCGCTGTACTGATGGTGTATTCGAATATTTAACGCACACATCCTGACTTGAGAAGTTTAAAAACTTCAACTTAGAAAACAAACTACATACATAATATTCGTTTTCGTTTATTCATTTATCTCTTACGCTTTTATAAATTAAGAATCGGTATACATTATATACAACCCAAATTAATAACACATAATGCAAATTATAATATACAATTATTATCCTATATAAACTAAAATCCAACTCAAAAAAATCCGTGTCTAAGTACTATTGTTACTACATCGACAACAAGTACATTCAACTTCAATAATTACTTATAATTCATTGTCACGAAATTATTTAAAAAAGTCTTCAACTTCTGCTAATTCTCTTTCTCGAGCTTGTTCATGTGCCCATCTGGTTTCTGCGAGTTTATCGGACACACACCATTTATGATGGAAGATTTTTTCTCCACATGTATGACATCGTTTGTTACCAAAAGGTGGTGTTTTCATGTAAGTAAATAAACAGTCTTTGTGGAATAAATGGCCACAATATATCCTTTCAACATGTTTTGGACACTCCTCATTGGGTTCAATAAACTAAAACTCGAAACTCAGAATGTGCTTTATAGAATACTCATTATTAAGGGCTTGGATTTTATGCTTTAAACGTAAAGAATTAGTAAAAACTTTTGCAGACCAATATTTTTGTGTAAAACACATAACACGTTATGGTCACATGGATTGAATTATGTACTGATGTATTTTCCTTCATGGAGGAAATAAGATGACATTTTCTTAAAAAATTCAGTGATCAGAACATAACGCTTATTACGAGGTAAAAAGCTGGTTAGAGGCCCTCTTTTATTACGTAGGCAATATCCAAATTTTTAAAATTGTAATTAATGAATTAGATCTCAAAGATGCTCAATCAATAGGACAAGAAGCTGAATCTTAGTGTTTGCCTTTAAGTGCAAGCTTTTCAATTAACACAGACATAAAAAACAAAATTTAAAGGAAATAAACTGGTTTAATAATACTCTATTTTCTAAAACGATTTGAAGAAATATTTTTTTTACACAGCAAATAAAAAATATATTTATGAGTTTCATTAGAGCATAAAGTCCGACCCCTACTTATAATACTTACCTGCGGATCAACAGGTAAACATTGTTCTTTACAAAACTGGCACTGCTCATTTGGAAGTAACTTGACGCAATTTACCAAAAAACAGACACATTTTTCTAAGGAAGGTTTTGGTTTAAATGGAGGATCATTTGGTTTACCTTTTTTTAAAGGTGATTCGACACACTGACGTGCTATTTCCTTTGCTTGACCTAATATGTGTCTTTGAAAAGCAGGAGGAAAGTTGGATTCTGTATTTTGGATCCTAAAATTACTTGACTATTAAAATGTTAAACAATAAACTTGCACCTACTCGATAGATGCCTCGGGGTAATTATTGGGAACATATATTTTCATATGAAAAAAGTATTTTTTAAATACAATCTTAGCCAAAATACTAGAAGTCTTCTGTTTTAATTTAAATTCGTCGTGGTCATCAGTTAATAGTTTCTTAACATTGTTAATTTCATCATAGCAACATGACAACGGGTTTTCTATTAAGAAGTTTTGCAAAAATTCTAAAATTGGCATAACTTGCCTGTTACCTATGGATTTTTTAGCTTCATTTTCACAAACATTCGTTAGGCCTTGTAGTAATTTATCTGAAAGTGTTTTGCTTTTAAGTTCGATTAATAATGGCAGATCGGGGTACTTTTCAGGGAATTGTATGCAAGCAATTATTGCTTTAAATTGTGTTCGTTTTATTTCTGCTCTAACCATTGTTTTAACGCAGGACACCAGTTTGCATCCAGGTAAATTTTGCTGAGCCAATTTTCGGACATCTTCAAGCTCATTTTCGATAAAGCCCATAAGCGAATAATATTTTCCCAGTGAATTTTTTTTAAAATTTACAACTTACAAGTAATCAAAACAATATAACCTCAACTAATGTTGGTTTTAGTTGACGGTGGCTAATAGACCGTATTCAGTGCCTCTATTGCCTAGTTTTTAATTTATCAGATTCTTACAAAATTATATATAATACATAAATGTTAATTAATCATAAAATAAGATTTATGCATTTAATAAAACTTTATTATTAATCATAAATCTGGAATTTCAAGGTTTCTATTATCGAATATGTTGAAAAAAGGGTGAGTATGAAAGGCAGTATAAAGCTATTTTGCACAGTAACACTTCTTTAAATATAACTGCACAATTAGCTTAGAAATAAGTGTAACATATCTTACATATCTTAAAAACATTTATACGGATACTTCAAGTTTAGCTGGTTGCTTCCATAACTAGAACCTCGGTACCTACTGGCAGGCCATTAGTTAACTAACTCTGTTTGTGCACTTGTTTATATGCGTTGAGATTTAAACTTGTTATCATATCTGTATATTCGTTTAATTTACTTAAACTTGGGATGTCTTAAATTTCGCATGTTTATTGATATTTTCGAATATAAACTGATTGACGGCGATCAATGGGCGGAAGTGCTGGCACGTTTGAAACATTCCAAAGAAGCTTACAACAAGTAGAGGGCGCAACTATGGTGACTGAAAATGATCGTTTGTCAAATATTATGATACAAATGACGGAGGAAAACAGAAGGAGAGACTAAATGTTCCCTAATGTTATTACACAAATTACAACATCACAAAACCAGAGCAGAAGTGAAGAAACAGCCGAAGAACACAAAGAAATGGCGGCTTATCATAGTATCCCTGACTTGACAAAAAATATAGGATCGTACGATGGCGAATCAAAAACACATAGACGCGAATTGATTACAAGTTTAGAAGGTATGAGAGTTTTACACAAATGGCCAGAACAATTTGCATTAGAGACGGCACGATCATATTTAACGGATGGAGCATATCATTGGTATCAAACACACACTGCGAAATTACAAACTTTTTAAGAGTTTGTGAGTGTATTTAAAAAAATGTTTGAGGGCCGAGAAGATACTGCAAGTAAATGGAAAATAATGAACGAACGTGTACAAAAGAAAGGTGAATCTCCAAATAAATGCTTTAATGAAAAGAATAGATTGTGTACAGAGGTAGGATTAGATTTCGAAGATACAAAAAAAGAAATTTTAATCGGTTAATGGGATCGCACACTATCAAAGGTGACAATGGCCAGACATTAAGCTAATACGGTGGAATTATTATATGACCTTCAAGACATTCAAAGTGTAAATGAAGAAAGATTATCAAAACAAAGCCCGATAAGGAACGACACATGATAAAATGGGCGAAATCACGAGAAACAAACGTAGAAGCAAGAACGTGCAAAAGTCAATGTTGAAAGGCAGTCGATGAACCGAAGATAAACGCAATCTGCGAAAATAAAACGGAAACTACTACTAAATTCCATAGAGAAGTTGAAATAAACAAACAACCGATAAAGTTGACATGGGTGCAACTGTGAGTACGATAACAGATGCGACGGTATGCCAAAAAAAATTATCAGTGCAACCTTATGATACATCGTTAATGTGTTACGGAAACTATAGCGTAAACTCAACTGGTTTCGTACACGCACAAGTTAAATTAGACGACGCCGACGTCGAGATAGATGACGTAAAATTACATGTAATGGCGACTCATATTCAATTTTTTTTATTTTACTTGGACAACACTTTACAGAACACCCTGACGTAGCGTACGTGAAAGTGGGCGATAATTTAACATTCGCATTGCGTTATCAAGAGCCATTTAAAGAAATTTGTCAAATCGACGTAGGTATCAAACCTTCAGGTCGGATAACATCTGCGAACGAAGTAACTCTAAAACCAAACAGTATAAATTCAGTACAAGTGTTACATGACGATAACGTGTTCGTGACACCGGTAGTAAATAAAAATAAGAAGAAGGAGCTAGTGATAAGATTCGGAGAGTGCAGAACATAAATGATTTTGAATACATTGAAGAAAAACACGTAACCACCCATGTAGAACGTGAACCGATCGTCGACGAGCAAGAAAATATGAGCGAAAGTGTATTGGGAAAAACGAATGTTTTGCATTTAATTTACACGAATTAGGATGCACAAAGTTAATGAAAATGGATATAGTTGACAGTGGCGTACTAGTAAAAAGTAAACCGTACAAAGTAACGGCAAGCGATAGAAAAACAATTTCGAAGATAGTGAAAGAATGGAAGCAGTGTGTAATAGCAACGGAAACAAACTGTAAAAGAGCATTTAGCGGGATGTAAAATATTCTCAAATTTGGATCTAGTGAACGCATATTTTCAGGTGCCACTGACAGATGAGGCAAAACCAAAAACCTCTTGTATCACTCCGGATGAAACGGGTCAATTTGAACGGATATGTTTCGGATTAACGAACTGTCCGAGCTTCTTTGTGCGTTTAATGGCGAAAGTCTTCGGACCGTTGAGGAATCAAGTGGCAATGGCATTTTTGCACGATTTACTAATACCGGCGAAGGATTGGGAGGACATGCTTCAGAAATTTCGTTTAGTGTTTCAAGCTTTACGGGATGCTAATTTGACGATGAAACTAAGAAAATGTTATTTCGGTGTACCTAAAGTGGAATATTTGGGTTTCCATCATAGGATGGCATCAGTCCAGGAAAAAATAAATAAGGTGCAATTGAGAATTTTTCAAAACTAACCAATTTGCGCGAGGTGACAAGATTTCTGGGATTATCATCATTTTTTAAACGCGAAAGGAAACAAATTTTGTGTGGGTTAATCAGCAACAACGAGCATTTGAAAAAATAAAGATGCTGCTAGTTTCCCAACCCCTAATACAACTATACCATTCAAGAGCGTACACGGAAGCTACCTATCTCAGCAGCAAGTTAGAACAAATGGTAATCGTTTGGACCGTAGATCGATTACGAAAGTTATTGTTACCGATTAAATTTACCATTATAACTGATTGTTAAGTACCTGTATATCTAAACTTGAACAAAACTACGTGTCCACAAATAGCAAGATGGAGTTATCTTTTGCAAGAATTCAAGTTTAAGGTAAAATTTTGAAAAGGAGAACATATGTCACAGGTGGACGCTATGAGCCGAGCTCCAGTAGACGAATCGAGTGGAACGATGGAAGAGATTTATGACAAGCAATTAGAAGTATACGGTATTATGGATGAAAACGAGTGGATTTTGTTAATACAAAGTGGGGGACGCAAGCTTATAGTTCCCACGAAAGACAAAAACCGATAGAATGTCACCGTCCCGGTGGTTTTTGGGGCTGAGAGTTTTTATCCATATATTTTTTTTATTATTATGTTGTAATTACGGGTGTGTTTAGCATTTCCATCGTTCATTGAACTTCTTTGTATTTTCGAATTGCGTATTTCTTGCTAACATTTTAAAAGTTCTCATGGTATTTACTTTACATTCATTTAAAATTATTTATTATCTGGTAATTGAATATCTTTTGGCGACGGATGTCTGTGTACGTGCCTTAAACACATTAAATTTTTGAAACTTGAGATTTGGTTCATGTTAAAAATTATTTTACTTAGAATTATTCTTTGTTCAGATGTCTCTTTGTATACTTTAAGTTTAGATTAGAGTAAGATTTATGTTTCTGAACGCGTTTATTACTCTGTTCGCATGGACTTGCTGAGCTATCATTCTTGTTATATGTCATGATCAGAAGCAAGTGCTGATTTAGCTGTTGCGTAGAAAGATTCGGATAAGAATTGTCACGTACCTAAATTATGTTAAGTTCTTTGTCTTAAAGTAAGATGTAATTAATGTAAGGTTTTTGATTGGAGATTTTGTTTTTGAGAAGGGGCTCTTCAAGCTTCATTCTTTCCAGAGGAGAGTCAAGTTCCTTTTTGGCCCTCGAAAAGGAAGGTCGATTAATATAAATTCTACTCCAATCAGAAATGTTGTATAATTAAAATTTGTAAAACAAAGAGTTGATTTAAGTTCGGTTCAAGAAATCAAGTGTTTTATGCGGGTAATTAACACCGAGTTTTCGGCGACGCATATTTAATACAAGTGATGAACATTACGTTACTTAAACATTCTAATTCAAGTGGCAAATTAGAACCGCACTTTTGTGTGTTAATTATTATTAAATAAAGGTGATCAAACGATTGAGGCGAGAATAAGACCTTGAGGTGAAAAGTTTGGTAAACGAAGAATGTTAAAGTGTGGGTAGTTGAGCAGCCTGAACATCTAAAGAATCGAAGATTGTAATAATTAGTTCCGGGAAAGTTGCCGGTTGTTCTCCCATTTGAGAAAATAGTCGCTACTGCGGACTTTATAAAGTTTTCCCGGCTAATGGTACTGTATCGACGCGTTTTACCGATGCTGAACGCGTGTAACGTCTTTGACGGAGTTAAGTGAATCGAATCTGACAATAAAGTGTTGAGTTTTTGTTTTAAACTAAGGATTAGTAGCTATCAAACTGCAGGCATACCTGTAAGTACCTTTAACAACTTATCACCTCTTCACCCGAAGAACTCGCCTCCAATTCGATCGTTATAGGAACATCACGGACACCAGTTATTTTCGACGCGTACTTCTATTTGATTTGGTTTTTGGTTGATTTAAATTGTTGGTTAAAGACAAGACGGGCGAATTGATCAGAATAGAGTCTTAGAATTCAATTATGTCTTGATTATCAAACTTTAGACCCCTCTGACTCGGTTCGCAGTCTTGATTTATTATTTTGTTTGATGTTTTGTTGTATGCATGCTTTAGTTGTGAATTAAGTTAAGGTAGTTCTCGAGTAGCGGCATTTATCGTTTGCGGCGAGCCGTACGTACGACCAAGCGCTCTGCGGCTGATTCCCTGTGCGACTTTTAAATGTAAGATTGATTTGAATGATTTTATTAACCATCTTACTTGCTTTAAATTTTAATATACGAATTATTATCTCATATTTGACTTTCTCTGAATAGCCTGTTTTCATCTACGGAGTGTTCGAATTTCCGGTTTTGGCGAACATTTCACAGTGACTAAAAATTCGGTGGCGCCCTTAACAACTCTTCCAGATTTAAGTAAACTCTGCAAAAAAGTAAGTGAGAGACAAATAATTCGACCCGCCCCCTTCCTCGACTAAGTTAGCTGGCAAACCACCATCCCATTGTTACCTTCTCTAAACCATCGTTTTAGAGTGTAACAAGAACCAAAATCGAAAATGACCGAATAAAACGATACAAATTGTCAAATGGACGATTAAAACGCGATATTCGAATGAATGGTGAAATAAAAAGTTTATTTGTGATTTTTTCCAGGAATAAGACATTACGCGAAAAGACATATAAAATCGTGTGTCGAATGTTTACTAATAAAAGTGCCTAGTGGAAAACAATATGGAAGATTACATCCAATAATCATAACCGAAAGACCATTTTACAGAGTGCGTGCGGATCATTTAGGACCTTTTGTGAAAAGTTCGAAAGGAAATACAAATATTCTAGTTTTTATCGATGGTTTTACCAGATTTTATGCTGTGAAAAGTAGTGTATTAGTACGTTGTTTAGTTTTTGTAACAGATTTTGGGTTGCCGATAGTTTTACTTAAGGATAGAGGCATAAGTTTTATCTACCGGAGAAATTTTTGAAACTTACTGCTTGCAAAATGGAATAAAGTATTGAAACGGTCGAGAAATTACTTGCAAACGCAAGAGCCTTCTAGAAGGCTGTTATCTATCTTCTAGAAGTTATAGCGAAAAGTGAGGAACGATCCAGAAGGATTTCCGTATGTCTTTATATAGCGACGAGACAGATCGTAGGTCAGTTATTGCTGGAATGTGAATGCATGCAGTATTAAGAAGATTAATCAAGTGAAGATAAATAAGTGATTAGCACGTGCGAGAGTTTTAAATAAATAACAGTGTACACCGAATCGAGTGAACGTGACTTACAGTGTGAAATCCAAGGACGTTATCTTATCTCGTGTTAGTTATCGTGTTATACAACGGTTATACATAAATTATAGTGTAAGTGTTTTTATTATTAGATTTTATTAAGTTCGGTTAATTTAAAAGTGTACATATTTCTAGATTAAGTAAACGTATTTTTAATCGTTTAAATAAATTAGTTTTTGAAAATAAAGACGTAACATTTGGTGTAAGGTGTGGAGTTCGCGATTAAGCAATCTAATATCGCTTCCGTAATAAAAACATTCATTGCGTAAATATCTGTTAAGATTCGCGATAAGCGTGTTTATTTATAAAGTTAATATAGTGTTTATTAAACTTTTTCTCTTAACAAGTGCGTGATCGCGATATTATTTAAATTCGTTTTCGTGGTTTAATATTAACAAGTGGATCGTTATTAAAATTTTGTGTTATACAAAAACTGCATTTTAAAAAGTAGTGTATTTAAACTTTATATTCGTGTTATATTTAAATTTATGCCGGTGACGCGTTCGCAAACAGTTAAAATGGATGCAAAGCTATTTGAATTTCTTGAATCAATCAAAAATGGTCAGGAATCGATGAATAGAAAAATGGAAGAAAAGTTTCACGAAAATTCGCAGAAAATGGAAGAGAAGTTTTACGAAAATTCGCAGAAAATGGAAGAAAATTCTCAGAAAATTGAAGAAAAGTTGACGGAAAATTCTAGACGATTAAAAGAAGAAATACAAACGAGCATAGAAAATCAAATCAAAATTGTGCAAGAAGAAACCCAAGCAGATATGTTAGACTTAAAAGAAGAAATTTGCGAATCTGTGAATGACAAAATAGAAGAAGTACAAGACAAATTAGAACAGAAATTAAATGAAAAATCAAGAACCATAGAAGACAAGCTAGAGAAAAAATTGAGAGAAAGAATACAACTGCTCGAAGAAAGAATGGCCCAAATGAATTGTCACGGTGAAGGAAGCGTCACGAGTGAAGATTTAATAATGGACCATCGAGAAGAAAACACTCACAAGTTCAAAGTTGTACCACCGAATTTTGATGGTAAAGTTCCATGGTCAACCTACTACAAGCAGTTGGAAGCCGCAGCTACTGCTAATGGTTGGAGCAACAAGCAGAAAGCGACGTCTTTAATAGTGTCCTTACGTGGAGAAGCGCTTGGAATTTTACAAACTATTCCGGACCACCTGCAAGAAAATTACGAACTCTTAATATCACGATTAGAAATGAGATATGGGGATGCTCATCTTCAACAAGTATACCAGGCTCAAATTAAAAGTCGGGTTCAAAAAGCTGCCGAAAGTCTTCAAGAGTTTGAGGCTGACATCGCCAGACTAACACGGCTTGCGTATCCTACAGCACCAGATACCTTCTTGGAGCAATTGGCGATTCAAACCTTTGTAGACGGCCTCCGAGACATCGAAACGCAGCAGACTCTCCGGTTAGCTCGACCGAAGACATTGGATGACGCTTTGATGCATGCTTTGGAGTTTGAAGCAGCAAAACAAGCATCGCAACGAGATGGTCATAGACTCTGCTGTGCTACAGAGGCGCCCGCGCAGACACTGGAAAGCATCGAAGAGATAGCGCGACGAATACTTCGGGAAAGAGGAGTGACAGCTTTGAACTGCGATGAAATAGGCCATGTACGACGGCATCGTACTAAACCTAAGAAGAGGACAAGAAGAGCGCTCGATAATTTGGAACGAGGCGAGCAAAAGAGACAAAAAGTAATCTCATCTAGTCAGACTCCGGAGATTACCATTCAAATGGCATCGCCTAGGGAGCAGTTGCATAGCATTTATCTCGATGGCAAGATCAATGGAAGAAGCGTTCAGTTACTGGTTGACACGGGAGCGACGAAGACCATCATTCGTCCTGACATGTTATTGGAAAACGAGAAGACATCACCAGTAACAGTACGACTTCGAACGGCGACGGGCGACGAAATACCTACTCACGGACAAGTCAAAGTAACCATTGGTTTGGGAAATGGAGTACTCGACCATCAAGTACTGTTAGCCGACATCACGGAAGAAGTTATCCTGGGAATGGACGTGATAAAGAAGTATGGGTTCCATTTGGATATGAAGAACGATGACCTGAAGATCGACAATGAAGAAATTCCTTTTCATTCGTCAGAGAAGGCAGCCGTGCGAGATTTATTGAGTGAAGACGTGATTCTGCCTGCAAGGACTGAAAGTGTGGTGATGGCACGCCTGGATGGGAATCTCCGGGAAGGCTACATACGCGCGATTGAACCAATGGAAGGCGGCTTAGTTGAAAAGGGACTACTCGTTGGCAGAACCTTAGTACAAGTAAAGAACACGATGCCAGTAAGGATCTTAAACATCAACTCAGATCCTGTAACGTTGAAAAAGAAGACCGTGGTAGGCCAATGCACGCCAGTATCACAAATTGTGAGATGCGTGAAGTCGAACGAAGATACGTCGCCGAAGAAGTGTCCACAACATCTATTGGACATTCTTACCACCAAATGCGAAAACCTCAGCCAAGACCAGCTGGCTAAAGTTAAAGTGTTGATCCAAGAGTACCAAGATGTGTTCGCGCTGGAGAGTGGCTCCAAAGGAAGAACTAACGTGGTGAAACATAAAATTAATACCGGAGACGCTCGGCCGATACGACAACATCCACGCAGACTTCCTTTGGCGAAAAGAGAAGAAGCCGAACAAATAATTACGGATATGGAGAGAGAAGGCGTGATTGAACCTTCAAGTAGTCCATGGGCATCCCCAGTGGTACTCGTGAAGAAGAAGGATGGATCAACGAGGTTTTGCGTAGACTACAGGCAGCTAAACGACGTGACCAAAAAGGACAGCTACCCTTTACCCAGAATTGACGAGACGCTAGACACCCTGTCAGGATCCCAGTGGTTTTCTACGTTAGATTTAAAGAGTGGATACTGGCAGGTAGAATTAGAACCCAAGGATCGTGAAAAAACAGCTTTTACGATCGGAACTGGTTTGTGGCAGTTCACTGTAATGCCCTTCGGCCTGTGTAACGCTCCTGCAACGTTCGAGCGTTTGATGGAGACCATCTTGCGCGGATTGTCTTGGAAGACGTGCTTGGTTTACCTGGACGACGTGATCGTGGTTGGAAGGTCGTTTGAAGAGCACTTGAACAACTTGAAGGAAGTTGTTACGTTTTCTTTTATTTAGTAACGTTCTCAAATGAACGGACCAGTTTTCTTTTATTCAGTAACGTAAATATAAAATGTGCCTCTGCAATGAGATGCGGGTTTGAACTAAGTCCAAAGTTTAGCGCATGCGTTACTTGTATTTGGCGCCTTCTTGTCAGCTTGTCTTGTAGTTGCTAAGCACGAAGTTTGACGCCGCTATAAAAATTTAGTTTTAAATGGTCAACTCTTAGCTTGGTAAGTTTTCTAATCCACATTTTATTGTTGCTAACTTAGGCAAATATTTACAGAGGGTTTTTTTTATCTTTCCGATTTTCTTTATTTATCTTGGCTGCTTTCCTAAATGTAACCGTTTACGAAGAATAAAGGGGTACAAGATGGCGGGTGAAAGTCAACCTCGCACATCTCTCTTGCGTCGATGCTAAAGATGGCGACGAGTGCCGTTATGTGTTATAATTACGATATCTGATTGAGACAATTTATCTAATCCTTACTGTTCGATTAGGAATAATTACGGCGAATGATCGTTTCTTCAGAATTTTATTGGATGCAGCCTATGGAAATTTACAATGCTAATTTTCTTTTCTTAAGTTAAGTAAACGTAACTTCAATTATCAGCTTCTATCTATTGTTGTAATTTTGCTTATGTGCTAACCTACATTAAATGTGAAGTGTGGTTACTTTCTTACTTTTGTGTGTTTTAGCTATTTTCTTTTCCGACCACTAAGGACGAACACTTGGGCAGAGCTCTGGACAAGTCAGTCGATCGATCGGTGTATGTAAAACATTGTTACCTGTGACAGTAAGGTAGTATTCTATATTTTTACATTTTATGTAGTGTTATTTGCTTTAACGATTCATAATTGGTCGTGTGATTGTGACTAGACCAAGTTTGCTTAAGCCTTTTGATTGAGTAGACGTTTACTTCACTTTTACTTAAATTTCACTTAAATATTACTACATATGATTTAATTGTGTTTAATCGTACTTAATTTTACTTAATTTGTTTGGATTACTCTACGAGTAAGTAATTTGTTTCGACGATGATTGCACCGAGGGAAATTACTCCCTAACGGTAGAAATTACTAAGTTTCTTTAATTTGTGTTCTCGACTCGTATGTATTTAGAGTCCATATTAACTTATGTCTAATTTGCTTACTATATGTATATATTATTCTTATATCTATTGTATCCTTAAGTAGTTAAGTATATTTACTGTATATGTATTTCTTTGCTCGGCTTTGGTAATTTAGCCAGAATTACACCTGTTAATTCAAAATAAACTACCTGGCGCCTGTATCTCTGGGTATTTTCTAAATCTCTTAAATATCAAAGTGCATTTAATTTTATTATTATATAAGCTATCTCCAAATTCGGCTGCATTTTTCTTTCTAACCTACTTCCCCTCTCCTGAGCTAGGGCAATATTCTTTTGACTATTAATTCCAATTGGAATTTTTCTGCATCCATTATTACTACCCCACTGCAGCTGGTAGGGGTTGGTAATAAAGTGTTCCAGAGATTACGTGGGGCTAACCTCAAACTGAGCCCAAAGAAGTGCCACGTATTTAAGAAGGAAGTCCAATACCTTGGCCACGTCGTATCTAGAGATGGAGTAAGGGCTGACCCAGACAAAATCCGAGCAGTGCAAGCATGGCCAAGACCGATCGACAAACATCAGGTCCGAAGTTTCCTTGGGTTGTGCACTTATTATAGAAGATTTGTCCCCGGATTTGCCAATATTGCCAAACCATTGACAAAATTAACCGAAGAAAAAGCAGAATTTAGATGGAATGAAGACTGCGAAAATTCTTTTAATAAACTAAAACAGGCCCTAGTCACTTCGCCGATTTTGAGTTATCCAAGAGAAGATGGAAAGTTTGTTTTGGATACCGACGCAAGCAATCTGGCCATAGGCGCGGTCCTTTCGCAGGTTCAAGATGGACAAGAAAAGGTTATCGCGTACTTTAGCAAGGTTTTGTCCAGGCCAGAAAGGAATTATTGCGTGACTAGGAGGGAGCTGTTAGCAGTCGTTAAGTCCATCGAACATTTCTACAAGTATTTGTATGGACGAAAATTTTTACTGAGAACAGACCACGCCGCTTTAAAATGGCTACTGCAGTTCCGTAACCCAGAAGGACAAGTGGCAAGATGGATCGAGAGACTGCAAGAGTATGACTACGACACAGAACACCGTGCCGGAAGCAGTCATCGGAACGCTGATGCCTTGTCTAGAAGACCATGTCCGGCGGACTGCAGCCATTGTTCGCGACTGGAAGGAAAAGTCGAATGCCTCCGGAGAACTGCTATGGTTGATGATGAGTGGGAACCTGAGCAGTTACGTCGCGAACAAGAAGACGATCCTGAAATAAGACTACTCCTAGACTGGAAAGAAAGCGGCCGACGACCAACCTGGGAAGAAGTGAGTGCTTTGGGCAAAAATATCAAAGCGTACTGGGCGCAGTGGGACTCCTTGATAGTAGAAGACGGCCTTCTTAAGCGATCCCTAGAAAGTGCCGAGGGCACGGGAAACAGACTACAGCTGGTAGTGCCAAAGAGCAGGGTGACCGAAGTGTTGAAGCATCTCCACGATGGGACATCGGGAGGACACTTTGGCATTAAGAAGACGTTGGGTAAAGTGCGAGAACGATTCTACTGGATGAACTGCAAAGAGGACGTCATGAAATGGTGCCGTAAATGCATAGTCTGCGCTTCAGGAAATGGTCCAGCGAGAAAGCGCAAAGCACCCATGAAACAATACAACGTAGGAAGCCCTTTGGAAAGAGTAGCGATTGACATCGCAGGGCCGTTCCCAGAATCCGATTCGGGAAATAAATACATCCTGGTGGCGATGGATTATTTCACGAAATGGACGGAGGCTTACGCCATACCCAATCAGGAAGCAGCTACAGTCGCAGACGTATTAGTAAAGGAGTTTTTCTGCCGGTTTGGAGTTCCGTTGGAATTACACTCCGATCAAGGCCGCAATTTTGAGTCTGGGCTGTTTCAAGAGGTTTGCCGACTGTTAGGAATTAAAAAGACTAGGACAACGCCTCTCCATCCTCAGTCTGATGGCATGGTTGAACGGATGAATCGAACAATGGGCAAGTACTTAGCCAAGGTAGTGTCCGAACACCAAAGGGACTGAGATCAGTACTTGCACCTTTTCTTAATGGCATACCGATCATCCGTTCACGAAAGCACAGGCCAAACACCATCCTGTGTCATGCTCGGTCGTGAGATAAGATTACCATGCGATCTTCAATTTGGGCGAAGACCGGAAGAAGAAGTTGCTGGAGAAGATTACGTCAGCAAGCTGGCCAAGAGGTTAGACGAAGTACATGAAGAGGTCCGTAAAAACACACAAATTGCCAGCGACAGGATGAAAACAAGATATGATGTCAAAGCGCAAAATGGTGGGTTTCAACCTGGCGATATGGTCTGGTTGTATAACCCTCAAAGGAGACGTGGTTTGTCGCCGAAGCTGCAAAGGCAATGGGAGGGCCCCTATGAAGTCGTGCAGCGTATTAACGACGTTATATACCGCATCCGAAAACCGCCCAGAGGCAAGCCAAAAGTGGTCCACGTCGATCGTCTAGCCCCGTTTGCTGGCGATAACCACAATCCGCAAGTTCAGGTCCGAACCAGAGTAATAAGTAGCAGAACCAGGAATCCAATCGAAGAAATGGAGTTCGAAAAGTTTATGAACTTATACGGAGGTTCTGGAAAAGCTAGGTTCGGAGTTACCACCGAGAACAACAAGACCTGTTCCAGACACAAAAATGGCAAATGGAATTTTAGAACGCGCCAACCGTGTTATTACACAAGTCATTTTAACTAAAATACAGAAAGAAAGAAATTAGGACGAACATATAAAAGAAGTGCAGATGGATATGAACAACGTCATAAATAAAACCACAGCAAAGACTCCCTTTGAAGCGTTATACGGTTTTAGACCTAGTTTTACAGACGAAATAATGAGGAATATGGCGGAAGTTGAAGAAAAGTATGAAAATCCAGAAAAAATGCGACCGGAAATTCGTGAAAGGGTCGAACACGAACAAGAAATTTATAAAAGACGATACGATAAAAAGCGAAGGCACCACCTCCAGCCACCGGTGAGCCAACTAAAACAAAAATGAACTACAAGTGACCATTCGTAACCTTGGAAACGACACCTACAAAATAAGCTCAATTGATGAAAAACGCGGTAGAAAATACACCACAAATGTGCACGTTTCGACTATGAAGATTTACCGAAATTTCAAAGTGGAAAGTAACAACGAATCAGATGCTGAACATTCTGCGAATGACGACGACAAAAACGTGGAATTTGATGACGAGACAGAAAAGAAGAGCATCGACCGTGAGTCGAAAACAGTACCGTCAGCAAGAGTGCGGCGTACGATACGCCCACCTGAAAGGTTGCAGGACCATCAGTTGTGAAACAAAATATGATAAAATTAATGTGTATAATTATTTTATGTTACTTATTTAAAATCTTTTGTTATATTTTTTTTGTACGTTCAGTTACATTTTTACAAGGATGTTTTGGTCAGGAGTCCGAAATGTCAGGATGGCCGAGTTTAGAAATTAATGTTTAAGAGCCAACGGTTTAAGTCATTTTGTAAATTGATATTTGTGATGCGCATGAGTAAAAAAAACAAAAGAGTAGGAGTAGATGGAGAAATCGGGAGCGGTGTATTAACTGGCGCAATATAGTTTTAGCTGTAATAGCCCATGTAGCAAGGTACGTAATAGCTACGTACATTTTACGTGATACAGTACTGTAATGAATTTTATTATTAAAACTAATTTATTAAACTACTAAAAATATATACACGTTTAAACTAACCGAACTAATTAATTCTAAGGATATTTAATAAAAACACTTACAGTATAATTTATATATATAACACTATCACTTACACGAAGATAAGATAAAGTCCGCGGATAGCTTCACACACTTGTTTACACTAAAGTCACGTACTTCGTAGATTTATTTATAACACGCGTTAGACCTACGATTTATTTGTTCGGTATTTATACATTGTGACAAACGTTCCCGTAGGTTCTGCATCCTTCGATGAACGTTCTAGAAAACATCGCGAAGGCTCTCGAAGTTGCGAATAACTTCTCGAACGTTTCACTGCCTCCTTCTTAGGACTGTTCTGTCCCAGAACAGGAGGCTGGATGCGACACCGGTAAAAAGGATCGTGGCGATAGCGACAGCTTTTTCCATTTCGGCAACTTCCTTGACCATAAAAGTACCAGTCAATGGACTTTTTCTGGCCTGATATTCTTCTTGGTTGGTAACTACAGACCAACGCTTGAACGCCTGTTCCTCGAAAGACGACCTCTAACATGTTTCGAACCGTTCTCCAATCCAGTTGATCTAAGCCACAACCAAGCTTGGGTACTGCCGATTTCTTAACATGATGGAACTCCATTTCTCTCTTGAGATTCCATAATGTTCGCCACAGATCTTTGTATAACGGCTTAATACGTGAGTATTTCTTGGTGACCAGATAGAAAACGAAGCGTCTCTCACCACGTAGTCCTAAAACTTTTCCGACTGCCGGTTGCTGTCTTCGTAATTTATATAGCTGCTCAAACTTCTTTTTAAACACGACTGCAACCCGTCTGGACATGTCAAGATCTTCGCTCACGCAATCTGCGATGACGTAATCTTTTTGTGTCTGGAACAGGTCTTGTTGTTCCTCGGTGGTAACTCCGAACCTAGCTTTTCCAGAACCTCCGTATAAGTTCATAAACTTCTCGAACTCCATTTCTTCGATTGGATTCCTGGTTCTGCTACTTATTACTCTGGTTCGGACCTGAACTTGCGTATTGTGGTTATCGCCAGCAAACGGGGCTAGACGATCGACATGGACCACTTTTGGCTTGGTTCTGGGCGGTTTTCGGATGCGATATATGACGTCATTAATACGCTGCATAACTTCATAGGGGCCCTCCCATTGCTTTTGCAGCTTCGGCGACAAACCACGTCTCCTTTGAGGATTATACAACCAGACCATATCGCCAGATTGAAACCCACCATTTTGTGCCTTGACGTCATATCTAGTCTTCATCATGTCGCTGGCAATTTGTGTGTTTTTACGGACTTCTTCATGTATTTCGTCTAGCCTCTTGGTCAGCTTGCTGACGTAATCATCTCCAGCAACTTCTTTCAGTCTTCGTCCAAATTGAAGGTCGCATGGCAATCGTATTTCACGACCGAGCATGACACAGGATAGTGTTTGGCCTGTGCTTTCGTGAACGGATGATCGGTATGCCGTTAGGAAAAGGTGCAAGTACTGATCCCTGTCTCTTCGGTGTTCGGACACTACAAGTACTTGCCCATTGTTCGATTCATCCGTTCAACCATGCCATCAGATGAGGATGGAGAGGCGTTGTCCTAATTTTCTTAATTCCCAACAGTCGACAAACTTCTTGAAACAGCCCAGACTAAAAATTGCGGCCTTGATCGGAGTGTAATTCCAACGGAACTCCAAACCGGCAGAAAAACTCTTTTACTAATACGTCTGCGACTGTAGCTGATTCCTGATTGCGTATGGCGTAAGCCTCCGTCCATTACGTGAAATAATCCATCGCCACCAGGATGTATTTATTTCCCGAATTGGATTCTGGGAACGGCCCTGTGATGTCAATCGCTACTCTTTCCAAATACTTGTAGAATTGTTTGATGGCCTTAACGACTGCTAACAGCTCCCTCCTAGTCACTCAATAATTCCTTTATGGCCTGGACAAAACCTTGCTAAAATACGCGATAACTTTTTCTTGTCCATCTTGAACCTGCGGAAGGACCGCGCCTATGGCCAGATTGCTTGCGTCGGTATCCAAAACAAATTTTCCATCTTCTCTTGGATAACTCAAAATCGGTGAAGTGACTAGGGTCTGTTTTAGTTGATTAAAATAATTTTCGCAGTCTTCATTCCATCTAAATTCTGCTCTTTCTTCCGTCAATTTTGTCAATGGTTTGGCAATATTGGCAAATCCGGGTACGAATCGTCTATAATAGGTGCACAACACAAGGAAACTTCGGACCTGATGTTTGTCGATTGGTCTTGGCCATGCTTGCACTGCTCGAATTTTGTCTGCGTCAGCCTTTACCCTATCTCTAGATACGACTTGACCCAGATATTGTACTTCTTTCTTAAATACTTGGCACTTTTTTGGGCTCAGTTTGAGATTAGCCTCACATAGTCGTTGGAACACTTCTTTTAAGTTGTTCAAGTGTTCTTCAAACGACCTTCCAACCACGTTCACGTCGTCCAGGTAAACCGAGCACGTCTTCCAAGACAATCCGCGCAAGATGGTCTCCATCAAACGCTCGAACGTTGCAGGAGCGTTACACAGGCCGAAGGGCATCACAGTGAACTGCCACAATCCAGTTCCAATCGTAAAAGCTGTTTTTTCACGATCCTTGGGTTCTAATTTTACCTGCCAGTAACCACTCTTTAAATCTAACGTAGAAAATCACTGGGATCCTGACAGGGTGTCTAACGTATCGTCAATTCTGGGTAAAGGGTAGCTGTCCTTTTTGGTCACGTCGTTTAGCTGTTTGTAGTCTATACAAAACCTCGTTGATCCATCCTTCTTCTTCACGAGTACCACTGGGGATGCTAATAGGCTACTTGAAGGTTCAATCACGCCTTCTCTCTCCATATCCGTAATTATTTGTTCGGCTTTTTCTCTTTTCCCCAAAGGAAGTCTGCGTGGATGTTGTCGTCTCGGCCGAGCGTCTCCGGTATTAATTTTATGTTTCGCCACGTGAGTTCTTCCTTTGGAACCACTCTCCAGCGCGAACACACCTTGATCCTTGCAGGCAGAATCACGTCTTCACTTAATAAGACTCGCACGACTGCCTTCTCTGACGAATGAAAAGGAATTTCTTTATTGTCGATCTTCAGGACATCGTTCTTCATATCCAAATGAAACCCATACTTCTTTATCACGTCTATTCCCCGGATAAGTTCTTCCGTGATGTCGGCTACCAGTACTTGATGGTCGAGTACTCCATTTCCCAAACCAATGGTTACTTTGACTTGCCCTTGAGTAGATATTTCTTCGCCCGTCGCCGTTCGAAGTCGCACTGTTACTGGTGATGTCTTCTCGTTTTCCAACAACATGTCAGGACGAATGATGGTCTTCGTTGCTCCCGTGTCAACCAGTAACTGAACACTTCTTTCATTGATCTTGCCATCGAGATAAATGCTATGCAATTGCTCCATCGGCGATGCCATTTGAATGGTAATCTCCGGTGCATGGCTCGTTGAGGTCGACTTTCGTTCCATTCGGTCGACCTGTTCTAGTTTTCCGGACGTTCTTCTGGTCTTCTTTTGGGCTTAGTACAACGTCGTCGTACGTGGCCCACTTCTCCGCAGTTCCAACACGTCGCACTATGTCTTCAATGCTTTCTTCTGAGTTTGAGGGTATTTCTGTAGCACAACGGAGCTTATGGCTGCTTCGGTGCGACGTTTGTTTCACCGCCTCGAACTCCAAAGCATGGGTTAAAGCGTCATCCAACGTCTTCGGCCGTGCTAACCGTAGAGTCTTCTGCGTTTCGTGGTTTCGGAGGCCGTCTACAAAGGTTTAAATAGCCAACTGCTCCAAGAAGGTATCTGGCGCTGTAGGATACGCAAGCCGTGTTAATCTGGCGATGTCAGCCTCAAACTCTTGAAGACTTTCGGCAGCTTTTTGAACCCGACTTTTAATTTGAGCTTGATAGACTTGTTGAAGATGAGCATTTCCATATCTCATTTCTAATCGTGAAATTAAGAGTTCGTAATTTTCTTGTAGGTGGTCAGGAACAGTTTGTAAAATTCCAAGCGCTTCTCCACGTAAGGACACTATGAAAGACGTCGCTTTCTGCTTGTTGCTCCAACCATTAGCTGTAGCTGCGGCTTCAACTGCTTGTAGTAGGTTGACCATGGAACTTTACCATCAAAATTTGATGGAACAACTTTAAACTTGTGAGTGGTTTCTTCACGATGGTCCATTATTAAATCTTCACTCGTGACGCTTCCTTCACCGTGACAATTCATTTGGGTCATTCTTTCTTCAAGCAGTTGTATTCTTTCTCTCAAGTTTTTCTCTAGCTTGTCTTCTATGGTTCTTGAATTTTTTTTTTAACTTCTGTTCTAATTTGTCTTGTACTTCTTCTATTTTGTCATTCACAGATTCGCAAATTTCTTCTTTTAAATTTAACATATCTGTTTGAGTTTCCTCTTGAACAATTTTAATTTGGTTTTCTATGTTCGTTCTTATTTCTTCTTTTAAACTTCTAGAATTTTCCAACAATTTTTCTTCTATTTTCCTAGAATTTTCTTCCATTTTCTGCGAATTTTCGTAAAACTTTTCTACCATATTTTTATTCATCGATTCGAGAATTTCAAATATTTTTGAATCCATTTTAACTGCTTGCAAACGCCTCACCGGCATAAATTTAACCACGAATAATAAAAAAAAGAAGTTTAATAACACTTTATTTTAATAAAGCCCGCCACTAGTTTAACGAAATTGAACAGCTAATAAAAAAAACACACGAACTAAGGTTTGATTATTTACGCAATCAATGTTTTTATTACGGGAGCGATATTAGATTACTTAATGGTATTTATACTAAAAAATTAAAAAAAACCGCGAACCCGACACCGTGACACCACTTTGTAACGAATTTTATTATTAAAACTAATTTATTAAATTACTAAAAATACATACACGTTTAAACTAACCGAACTAATTAATTCTAAGGATATTTAATAAAAACACTTACAGTATAATTTATATATAACACTATCACTTACACGAAAATAAGATAAAGTCCGCGGATAGCTTCACACACTTGTTTACACGAAAGTTACGCACTTCGTAGATTTATTTATAACACGCGTTAACGACTTATTTATTTCCACTTGAATACCAAGTGATTAAGGCGTGTCGAGATAAATATAACGGAGTATAACCTTGTACGTGACTTTAATGTAAACAAGTGTCAGTGTTTAGAAAAATAGCATAAGTGTTTTTATTAAATATCGTTAGATTTAATTAGTTTCGTGTAGTTATAAACGTATACATATTTTTAGTTCAAATAAATTAGTTTTAATAATCGTTACAATAATAAATTTTTTTAAGACAATCCTTGTTTTAATCAAAATATCGCAACTTTAATGTATTTTGTAGGTTACAAGTATGTGATTTGACACAATGAAACACCATGGTTGATCTGAAATGAATTATTTATTTAATTATTATTTTAATTAATTATTTAAAATGTACTTATGGTTATGAACAATTATGCCACATAATGTTAGGATTCTATGACTTAAAACAGTTTTTGTTTGATTAACATTTTTTTTAATTCAATGTGAATTAAACTTACACATGAACTGACAGATCCTTCATTAAGTTATCGGGGTACGCTGGTGTTATAAATAACCTACGTTATGGAGATTAGCACTACAGACATTCTGAAGATTAGCTATCTTTGTTTAACTACAAAAAATAAGTGAAGTAACTATACTATATTATTTTAATTTTCTATTCGGTCAAGTATGAGTCGTAAGCAGAGTTGTAAATAGATAATTTTAAAATTATATAGATATAGATAAATAATTTTCTTAGAAAAATTATCTAGTAAGGTGAAGTGGGGTAAGTGTGTATTTGGGGTAAGTGTGTAGGTTGTAATTATTTCCATAATAAACGTACATATGGTCATGACATCTAGTGGAGACGAGTCTAACAACTTTATACTTCCCTCCTGTGGTGGTTGCTACAACTTCACTTTATATTTATATTAGCATAGTCAGTGCGCATTTGATACGTGTTGCTGTCGTAAAGTAATAGTTGGTGATAGTTTTTATAATCCGCTGTAATCTAAATGAGAAAAACCTACTAATAAACTTTGGTGGTTGTGTAAGCCTCTTAAGGTAATATATTTTTAAGTTTTTTGCTTATTTTTAACAATTTGTGACTGAGGTTACTTTTGTTTCATACTAAACACTTTCCCCTTGATAAAAAGCAACAGGTGCAAGTGTGTAGTAATTTCTAGGGCAAGTGTGTAGCATACTACACACTTGCACGGCGTTTTGTATAAATGGTCTTCTAACTATTTTTTTCTCTACAGATCTATTTTTAATTAATTTCAATAAGATGGTTCGCGTATACCAGAGAAAATCTGCGAAATACCGCAATTTCTCCTGAAGATGAGGCCAATCTAGCGGAAGGCATCATCACTTTAGAAAAATGGGGCTGGGGGTTAACTCGACATGAAATTCTGAATATTGTTGAGAAGTTTGTCACAGTAAACAAATTGAAAACTCTCTTTAAAAATAACAGACCCGGAGAAGATTGGTTCTTAAGATTTGCTAGGGCATATAAATTGTCAATAAAAAAACCGCAGTCCGTAGAATTCGCACGCAAGAAATGTTTAGATCCATTTATTATTGATCAATATTTTCAACTTTTGAAGGAACAATTAAGTGAACATCAACCAGAAAATAAGCCTCGTCAGGTCTGGAACCTGGATCAAACAAATATTTCGTTGGATCCTTCAAAGACGAAAATCGTGGGCAGAAGAGGAGCGCCGTCTTCCAGAACTACGGCAGGATCTGGTAGAGATAATACAACCCTACTAATGGCGGTAAGTGCCGATGGTCATAAAGCACCGCCACTAATTGTGTACAAGGGTAAAAACATGTGGGACGAATGGATTGCTACTGCATCACAAGCATATCCCGGTACAAGATACACCGCAACAAAAAAAGGGTTGATGGAGTCTGACCTTTTTGTTTCCTATTTTAAGGATTCGCTATTAGAATTTTTTGGACCTGATAGACCGTTATTGCTAATTTATGATGGGCATGCATCACACGTAGAGTTAAGATTAATTAAAATAGCCAATGAAAATAATGTTATCATTTTGAAATTACCTCCGCACTCTTCGCATTTGCTGCAGCCCCTAGACTTAAGCGTATTCAAATCACTCAAAGGAAAGTGGGATATAGCGTTATCAGAGTGGCAAAGGCACAATGAGGGACGAAGAATTCCGAAGAAAAAATTTAGTCAACTGGTAGGACAAGTGTGGTCCCAAACATTGCCTGCAGTTATCTGTAATGGTTTTAAAAAAGAAGGGAATTTTCCATATCACTCAAACGTCATTAAAAAGGAACAATATGATCCTCTAGCTTATAAAAGATGGGAGCAGCATAAGGCCCAGAACAAATCAGTGCTAGAAAATGAAAACATTAACTTGCCAAATAGTTCAGTAAATAATCATGGCAATAATCAGCCTGGAATATCTTCAAGCACACCAAGATCAAATAAAAGAAATTGCACTTTTGAGGAATTATTGTTGGAAACTGTTAAACAAGCACCTTCCGAACCAAAGAAACCCAAAAAAAGAATAGGAAAAGGTGCCGAAGTAATTACTTGTATAGAACATTCAAACCAAACTATTTCAACCACGAAGAGTTTGACCGAAAACGGTAATAGTGAAAGTGAACTGTCCGACCCAGTTTATGAAGATGATGATGATGATATTGAAGCCGAAATGAGGGAACAAAAAAATTTAGAAAAATGTGTGGAAGAAATCAGTAAGCCATTACATTGGATAATGGTAAAATTTGCGGGAAAGAAAATGTTAAAATATGTTGGGTTAGTGGTTTCGACAGAGGATAAATTAGCAGAAGTAAAGTTTGCTAAAAGAATACCCTCTTTAAATCCTCAAGCATCAACTTTTACATGGGCGGACGAAGAAAATTCCTTTCTACCTCGATGCGATACTGTTTTGACCTTGCCGAAGCCCAGTTTATCAGGTCGAAGAAATTTTATGAAGTTCGATATAGATTTTTCAGCATACAATGTGCAGTAATGTATTTGTTAAGAGTTTTTGCGTTATAAAAATAAGTTAGTAACATTAGAATGTCTTCCGGGTTTGGACCGTGTCATAGTTGCAACCGAAGCTGCCAACGTTTCGCCCACTTTCGTAAGGGGCTTCATCAGGGCGTAAGATAAATCGCAAAACTCAAACAAGCAATCGAAATCTAACTAAGAACTTCTCAAAAGTTAGGTTATCCACTTGTGAAACAAGCCATAACCTAAACTCTGAAAAGGTAAGAAAGAAAACGATAACCTGAAAAAGCAAACGAAAATCTAACAAAGGACCACTACCGAGTTAGGTAATCAACATGTGAACCAAGCCAGATTCTAAACTCCGTAGAAGTGACTTAAGAAGAAATAGTCTCCGTATTTAAAGGAAAAGGATCGTCACGGATGATTAAGCTCGACCCTGATTGGGTTACGGTTGCTAGGGGGCGTGTTTTTGATAAATGACTAATAACCGGGAACCAAAAAGGGGATAGTTCAAACAATGATCGCGATTGAAGTTATTGGGGTGTTTGATGATTTCTATGCTTTCTCGGAATTTCCTGTTGAAAAAGAATGGAGATTTGGCAATCAACGAAACATTATCAAAATCTATCTTGTGACCTGTAGTAAAATGATGTTCAGCGACCGCAGACTTGGAAGTATACCTTTTCCTTATACAACGATCATGTTCTGAAATGCGAGTAATGACGGAACGACCGGTTTCACCAATGTAAACTAAACCACAAGAACAGGGAATTTGGTATACACCTTGAGATGAAAGTGTAGGAAATTTGTCTTTGGGAGAAGGAAGAATCTGAGAGATTTTGCCTGTCGAGTTGAATATGGGTTTAATACCATTCTTACGGAGGAGTTTCCCTATTTGATCTGTAACCTTGTGAATGTAGGGTAAAAAGGCCAATTTCGAGTTGGATTCGGGAGTAGAAATGTCCTTAGGTAATCGAGTACGTGGATGTAAACGACGATTAATATCTTTATGAATATCTCGCTTTACATAACCATTGTTCACTAAGGTTCTAGTAAGATGACGGAGTTCTGAGTCTAGATTCTCAGGTTGACAAATAGAAAAGACACGATGGACCAAAGATTCAATAACAGAACGTTTCTGTGCAGGATGATGATGAGACGAAGTATGAAGGTATCTGTCCGTATGGGTGGGTTTGCGATAAACAGAATGGCCCAGAAGTCCGTCGGGCTTACGAGTCACCAGAACGTCAAGAAATGGAAGAGAACCATTACTCTCGATTTCCATAGTAAATTTGATATCTAAGTGTTGATTGTTAAGATGATCAAGAAACTTAGACAATTCAAGATGACCATGAGACCAAACAATAAACGTGTCGTCAACATATCTAAACCACACTTTAGGTTTTAATATTGATGATTCCAAAGCAACCGTTTCAAAGGATTCCATAAAAATGTTAGCTACAACAGGTGATAGAGGAGAACCCATAGCAGCACCAGAAACTTGTTCGTAAAACTTGTTATCAAATTGGAAGTAAGTAGATGATAGACACTTTTCAATAAGAGGAACCAAACTCAAGTCCTTGCCATGTTGAGACAGAATATGTTTGATGATAACAAGCGAATCCTTAATAGGAACTTCAGTAAAAAGTAAAGTAACATCAAAGCTCACGGGAAGATCTTGGGGTTCAAGTTTTATAGTTTCTAGACGTTGAATAAAATGCTGAGAGTTGAGGATGTGAGAAGAGGTTTTACCTGTAAACTCGTAAAAAATGTTGGACAAGAACTTGGCTAGCTTGTAGGTAGGAGATTGGATAGTACTAACGATAGGTCGAAAAGGAATACCTTGTTTGTGAATTTTGGGCAGTCCGTATAGACGAGGTGGTTTAGAATCTGATGGGGTAGAGTTATTAATCGTCGTTTACATCCACGTACTCGATTACCTAAGGACATTTTTACCCTCGAATCCAACTCGAAATTGGCCTTTTTAGCCTACATTCACAAGGTTACAGATCAAATAGGGCAACTCCTCCGTAAGAATGGTATTAAACCCATATTCAACTTGACAGGCAAAATCTCTCAGATTCTTCCTTCTCCCAAAGACAAATTTCCTACACTGTCATCTCAAGGTGTATATCAAATTCCCTGTTCTTGTGGTTTAGTCTACATTGGTGAAACCGGTCGTTCCGTCATTACTCGCATTTCAGAACATGATCGTTGTATAAGAAAAAGGTATACTTCCAAGTCTGCGGTCGCTGAACATCATTTTATTACAGGTCACAAGATAGATTTTGATAATGTTTCGTTAATTGCCAATTCTCCATTCTTTTTCAACGGGAATTCCGAGAAAGCATAGAAAATATCAAACACCCCAATAACTTTAATCGCGATCATGGTTTCGAACTATCCCCTCTTTGGTTTCCGGTTATTAGTCATTTATCAAAAACACGCCCCCTAGCAACCGTAACCCAATCAGGGTCGAGCTTATCCACCCGTGACGATCCTTTTCCTTTAAATACGGAGACTATTTCTTCTTAAGTCACTTCTACGGAGTTTAGAATCTGGCTTGGTGCACAAATTGATTACCTAACTCGGTAGTGGTTCTTTGTTAGATTTTCGTTTGCTTTTTCAGGTTATCGTTTTCTTTCTTACCTTTTCAGAGTTTAGGTTATGGCTTGTTTCACAAGTGGATAACCTAACTTTTGAGAAGTTCTTAGTTAGATTTCGATTGCTTCTTTGAGTTTTGCGATTTATCTCACGCCCTGATGAAGCCCCTTACGAAAGTGGGCGAAACGTTGACAGCTTCGGTTGCAACTATGACACGGTCCAAACCCGGAAGACATTCTAATGTTAGTATAGATTCTGGCCGTGGAAGCCTTCGTTATTACATGAGTTAGTAAGTTATAAGAGGACCAATTCTGTTTTTAAGGATATGAGACTAATTTTGTAAAAGCATTGTGTTTGTAAAAGTATGTTATAGTAATATGCGAAACTTTAATTCTGAAATAAAGCTATGTAGTTTTCTACGCTGTTTTACACACTTACCCCAGATTCACTCTGGTTAAATTATGTTAGCTCTAAATGCCTGGTTACACACTTGCCCCATTTTGAGGGGCACGTGTGTAGTAAGCGCAATAAAATTTAAAAAACATCTCTCTACCGAAAAACTATCTTATTTGCTTGTACCAATTACAACAACCTTAAACCAAATCTTCAAAGAACCTATTAGCTAATAGACAGTTTGATTAAGAGTCTGCTAGTATTTTATATATGTCTTCAAAGATGACTTAGGCAGATTTTGCTAAACACTTACGCCACTTCACCTTATTAAATAATAGATAAACTATTCAAACTTTATATAGATAACAGATAATAGATGAAATAATTTAGGTAGTATAATAACGGTAGATGGAGTTCATTTGAAGAACTACTATAAAATGCGGAAAATTAAACACATATTGTAACTGTAACTTGACGGGACACTGGATTTTTTATAAATACAGTCGGACCTCCATTCAATGAACTACTATTTAATGATTTTTTCTATTTAGTGATGTTTTCTTTAGGATATTGACCTTCGGGTTAAAATGCGTGTAAAAACACCTCTAAAATATGATGTTCAAATTCTATATTATGATCTTTTTCAAAGAAAATGTTACCCAACTACTTAAAGTTTTATTGGAATCACGTACAATTTACTTTACCTTTACAATACCGCATTGTTAAACGGATAAGCGGATTAGAAGACTTCTTAATTTACAATACAGAAAGACTGTTACTAATGGTACTGAAAATGGTTAAAAATGACAAAACGAAAGTGTTTATAATTGATATGTATTTCTTACGTACGTTTAAATTTGTGTTTTTTTTTAAGTATAAGTTCTATACAATGAAGTTTCTATATAATGATGTTTTTGAAAGGAATTTTGAACATCACTATATAGGAGTTCGACTGTATTATTTAAATAAAAAATTATATATATATACAGATACATATAACTTATATATTTTTTGATTGTATCTAGATACATATAAACAGATAAAAAATATGAATCTAGATTAATTTATCTATATAGATAATTTCTATATAAATTCATATAGATAAATTAATCTGGATTCATAGTTTTTATCTATTTATATGTATCTAGATACTATCAAAAATATATAAGTTATATGTATCTGTATATATATAATTTTTTATTTAAATTATTTAAATAAAATTTATAAAAAATCCAGTGTCCCGTAGAATTCAAGTTACAACATGTATGTTTTTCCTCAGTAATTTCCTGCATTCCATAGTAGTTCTTCGAATCAACTCCATCTATCGTTATTACTACCTAAATTATTTCATCTATTATCTGTTATCTATATGAAGTTTGAATAGTTTATCTATTATCTAATACTAGATAATTCTTGCAAGAAAAAAAATTTATCTGTATCTATATAATTTAAAAATTATCTATTTACAACACTGGCGTAAGACAGTTTTTGTCAATACGATTATATGTTGTTTTTGTTTACGTCGATGACATTTACTAATTTTGTGTTTTTCTCAAGTCCTTTTATGTTGATTTGTCGTCAATGATAAAATTGCGTTTTGTATAATAGTTTAACATTTTTCAACAAGTTCTTCGAAAACTAAACAATATAAAATTTCAAATTATACGCGAGATTTAAAATTTTAAATGCGTAAAAGTCAATTGAATCGAAGCGTCCTCAACTATATTTTTATTTAATTTTTATGTAATAGTTCATAATAATAAAAAAACTTTCTTTTGTAATTATGGCCATGCATTACCAGGTATTACTTATTAAGCACACCTCGTATTAGCTAACTGTTGATTAGCAGTGACAGTCGTTGACCTTGATAAAATGTTATCGATGATAACTTTTATTCGTATAAGTTTTATATTATTTAGCGCACGCACTAAATTCATTGAATATGTGTGAGGTAACCGCAGTGATTAATAACTAATCTAGCAATGACGTTGGTAATAAACCGCGCGCGATAATTTCATTTAGTGTTGGTAGTCAGTGTCGTGCTGTGTCAGGGTTTTTAAGGATGGCTGTTCATAAAAGTCCAATTTCCATTTTACAAGAACGTTCGATGGGATTAGGTAAACCATTGCCTGATTACCATATAACACAGGATGGGCCAGGTTTTAAGTGTGTCGTGATGGTAGATGGAATAAACGCGACAGGTGTAGGCGATAATAAGAAAACAGCAAAACAGAATGCTGCTGAAAAAGCAATAAATATGTTGAATATACGTAACGATAATAAGATTGTTGACTTATCTACGTTGGAAGATACTCCCATTAAAATTCCTACTTTAAATTCAATTGGAAAATTAAACGAAATGTGTTCCAAATTTTGCCGTATTTATCCGACTTATGATGATTGTGGTTTTCTTAATTCAATGTTCATTATTAAATGTATTTTACTCCAACACGAAACTATAGGGAGAGGAAAAACGAAGAAGGAAGCGAAACAAGAAGCTGCTGCTAAAATGCTAAATAAGTATGTTTTGAGTTTATTATATTTATCGTTGCATTATGTTTGCACAAGGTTGAGTCATCTTGTTGAGTAATTTAAAATAATTGTTTATACGATAACAGTACAACATTTATTTATATAATTAATATATGTATTTCCATTGCATACAAAATTATAAATTGAAAAAGGATATATACATATTAACATATAGGGCGCACGAATGGCATTTCTCATTCTGTATTTAATTGTTCTAAACGAATCACACTACAAAGGAAGGGTGTTGACTCGCGGACGATTAAAAAGATACGACTCGTACCTAAATCTAAAAATAAAATTGCATAAATACACACATTTGCCTATACCAGGCTCAGTCTAAAATTTTATTCGATTTAAATTTTTTTGTTGTGATAGGGTGCAGTGGCGTACGGTGTGTTTCGAAAGATTAATAGATGACCAAAAAACAATGTTCCCAAATTTTTTGACTACAGCCTATGCAGAAATATACTATTCAAATATTATTGCCTAATCCGTTATGTTCTTTTGCCGATAACAAAAAAGGTTATATAAAAAGATATTTATTAATACCTAATACAGTGTAAATCGTTTAGTAAGTAACTCATGGGACTGTTGACATTTTTACTTCTGAACCGAAGTTACTTAGTAAGCGTATTTTTAAAAACTAGAAATTTCTATTTAAGGGGAAGTTGGTAGGTGTAAAAGTGAGGTTAGATTAGTTTGAATTTTTCAATCTATAAGTTTACGAAAGCACTTGTTTAACCCTTTTAACCCCTTTAACCACAGCCCCATCCGAAACTGTGGTTTCTCGGGAGTACCACCTTTCGCATGTACGTTTGTAACTCCCTCTAACAAATTTCATTGCAACTTTGTTTTCTTAATTGCGCATATTACTGTAAAAAAGTATTTATTTGGACGTGTTCCATCACGGCAGCTGGTCAGTCACGTGAAATTACGTTTTGGAGTCTTTTTAGTGTGTAACCTAAAATATCACGGTAAGTTTATTACAAAATGAAAGAACAACAATTACTGGTTGTTTCAATATGTAATTTCAATTGATATTTTTTGATGAGTTGCCAATATGACGCTTTATTGTGGTGGTTATAGTATGAAGCCACTATGCAGTAAGAATCGTCAATATTTTTGATGCGTAACGTTTCGCATGTTTTTATAAATAATAAGTACAAAGTATACATCTTGCAGGAAAACGCCATTATATGAGGACGAACAGGTCAAATTGCTACGACTACATGGAAGAGATACCGTCCGATCCGGAGTCGGAAGACGATGAGGAAGATGCTGCTGCAACGGACGATATCCTTGGAACATACGTCCTAGATGTTAATAATTATTTAGTGCAAATCACTAGTGATGAGAATAATGTTGGACTTACTACTTACGACAACCTCAATTCGGATCAACACATTGAATTTGAAGATTCCATGAATATTGACGAGGTGGACCCACCACAAGATGAGTCTGACAGTGATGATGATACTGCAATTGCTGTGAGACTTTATAGGCAAGGTGTCAATTGGCATTCACAATATCCACACATATCAAAGCGTGACGAGTTTGACAAATTTTCGGGGCCAAATGTTGTTGATGTTGAAGACCCTTTAGATATATTTTTGACACTCTTTCCCCCAGACCTAATTGATAAACTTGTTTTTGAAACTAATTTATACTCAATTCAGACCTCGGGAGGTGCAACATTCAATAACCCCACAAATAGTGATGAAATGAAAACTTTCCTGGGAATAAATCTTGTGATGGGAATAAAAAAACTTCCATATTACAGAGACTACTGGTCTTCGTCATTAGAAAGGAGAGATCAATATATTTCATCTGCTATGTCTCTAAATCGATTTGGATGGTTTCTTTCTCACTTGTACGTCAATGACAATACCACAATGCCTCAACGTGATTCACCACATTTTGACAAACTCTACAAACTTAGGCCACTTTTTAATAGATTGTCGGAAACCTATAAAAGTTATTACGCACCTTCAGAGTTTCAATCAATTGATGAATCTATGATTTACAAGAAAGAAGTTCCCTAAAACAGTACATGCCTGACAAGCCAACAAAACTTGGATATAAATTATGGGTACGTGCTGATGCTCATGGATATATCGCTCAGTTCCAGATTTATGAGGGTAAACGAAACAACATCATGGAAAAAATCTAGGTGCCAGAGTGATCAAAGAATTGACTTTTGATTTGATAAATAAAAATTATACTGCATATTTCGACAATTATTTTAGCTCCGTCGATTTGATGATCTATTTCCAGCAAAATAAAATAGAGGCCTGTGGAACAACCAGGCCAAACAGAGTCAATTTCCCAAACGGTTTTAGGTCTGACAAAGATATGCCCCGCGGAAATTCAGAATGGAAATCCACCAGAACTGGAATCTTGGCTGTAAAATGGAACGACCGAAAAGGAATTCATTTTCTGTCCAATTTTCACAACCTTGAACTATTTTCAACTTCAAATCATAGAGAAAAAGATGGATCCATCAACGCAATAAATTGTTCACAACTCGTAAAAGATTATAATTCCCATATGGAGTATGTGGATAAAGCAGATATGCTCAAAACAATTTATGCAATTGATAGAAAATCAAGAAAGTAGTGGCACCGAATATTTTTTCATATGTTGGATACAACCGTGGTGAATTCATTTGTAATTTATTCTCACCTAACAGAAGGTAAAAAAATGACACTGAAAGAATTTCGTATGGCTATCGCCAACGGCCTCATCGGAATTTCTGAAAGGAAACGTGGGCAAAAGTCCACTGAAAACGTTAATCCATTTATAAAAGTTGCACAAGAAGTGCGGTACACAAAGGCAGCGCACATCCCAGTGCGAAGTACTTCCAGGAGGTGTTCTTTTTTGCTTCACAAAGATGGAAGTACACCGCTCCAAATGGGCATGTTCTACATGTAAAGTGGGATTGTGGCTAAATGAAAATAAGAATTGTTTTTTAAAATTTCATTCGAAATAAATAATAATTTACTGATATGTACATTTTATATACAAATTTTTTTTTCAATTTTTTAATTCTCGCATAGCGGTTTTGATGTTTAACCACCCCAAATTAAAAAAAAACTAGTGTACACATGTAAGAAGTGAAACTTCTTTATGGCCTTATTTTTCGCAAAATGATCTACATGCAACTTTTCAGAAATTGGTTAAATAAAGTTAAATTAGATAAATTTTAAACAAAAGGATTTTATTATCATAGACATGAATACAAATTTTTGTAAATCAATTAACTAATTTTTGTAGATTCAATTTCATATTTCAGTTACCATAAGCCATTAATTACAAAAATATATAATAACGATGACAATGATAGTAATAATTCTATTACAATTAATGAAATGCTGTAATAATCTTAGTAGCAAAAAGTTAAAGTGAAATAATTGTATTATTTGTATTCATGTCTATGATAATAAAATCCTTTTGTTTAAACTTTATCTAATTTAACTTTATTTAACCAATTTCTGAAAAGTTGCATGTAGATCAATTAATTGATGTTCATTAAATTAGCAGTCTTATTAATTAATAAATACTATTTTAATGAAATCATATACATTGACCGATAGTTACAATAAGAAACTGAGGTTAACCTTAAATATTTTAAATTTAAAATTAGATAAATTTTAAACAAAAGGATTTTATTATAATAGACATGAATACAAATAATACAATTATTTCACTTTAACTTTTTGCTACTAAGATTATTACAGCATTTCATTAATTGAAATAGAATTATTACTATCATTGTCATCGTTCAAACAGAAACTGAGGTTAACCTTAAATATTTTAAATTTAAAAAATGTGACGATAAAAAATGTGACGATAAAAAATGTGACGCGTAACCAAAAAAAAAATGTGACGCGTAAGCGAAAAATGTGACGGTAAATTTTTTTCCAACGCCGATAAAGAAGTTTCACTTCAAAAAACAAAACAAAAAAAAAGTTTGAAAAAAAATATGGACGCTTACCTGAGCCCTAAAAGTAGTATTAAAAGAATAAATATCTTTTTTTAAGTTTTTTTAATAATTTGTGCTGCAAAGGGTTAAATGGAATACTTTTTTTGAAACTAAACAAAACCAACATAAGAAGTGATGAGACGGCAATATAAAAGCGCGCGCAAATAAGAATAACTTTAATCTCAATTAATTCAAAATTGTCTCACTAAATGATGTTTATTACAATGTCTTATCAAAGGTATGATTATGATTATAAGCGACTTTTGGCTTAGACCGCGTCGTAGTTAAACACCCAGACTTAGGCTTGGTCCTAATCTCTTCTTGAGAGCCAAAACAAGAAGTAGAACTTGGCCTTTGCCGTATTGTCGTTCGTGAACCCAAACAAACTCACGTTTCGCAAGACATTGTAGCTTGCATCTTCAGAGTGGTAAATGTCACTAAAAGAAAAAGTGTAAATGACGATATTTATACCAATAGCGATTAGCGTGATTACCGGACCTTATCTTTGCTGAGTCTTAAACCGTCTTCTCGGTTCATATTACATAGATGTTTTTCTATTTCCACATCTTCGCGGATTAGTCTGGGAAAGTAGAAAGGAGTTCTATCCAACACTTTAGTTTGGTCAAAGTTCAGCGTGTGTCCTTGGTTCCACACGTGTTCTGCCACTGCTGATTTAGTAACTCTGCGGTGTTTGCAGTCAGCCATATGTTGTTTTACTCTAACTTCAATAGAGCGTCCCGTCTGTCTTATATAACTTGATCCACAGGAACAAGGAGTTTTGTCAACTCCGGCATGTTTTAGAGCCCCTTGTTTGTTTTTAGCAGATGTAAACCAAGTGTACAGGGTATCCTTAGTCGTAAAGACTGATATTATTTTTCTTTAGCACCCTGCTTATTTTGTCTGTCGAACCCAAACAGTATGGTAAAGAAGCGGTGCTAGTAGGAGGTGATAGGTCTACTTTGACTTTTGGATTAATTGCTCTTTTCCATGCGTTTTGGATCTCTTTGAATCCGTATCCATTTTGTTGTAGCGACTCCAACAGTGTTTCCTTTTCCTTTTGTAGATTTTCATTATCTGACACACGTATAGCTCTTTTGGCTAAAGTATCCAAAACAGTATTCTTCTGTACTGGATGGTGGTGAGATTTGGCGTTTAAGTATCTATTAGTGTGTGTTTTCTTTCTATAAACGGAATGCCCCAATTTTCTGTTATTTTTCTTTATCACCAGTACATCAAGAAAGGGTAGACTGCTATTATGTTCTAACTCTATAGTAAATTTAAAGCTATTATGTGCAGAGTGGAGATGTTGAATGAACTGATTTAGTTTATCTTTGCCATGAGCTCATACAACAAACGTATTATCAACATATCTGAATCAAGTTTTTAGTTTTAACTTAACATTTTTCATAATTTCAGTTTCAAAATATTCCAAGTAAATATTGGCTGTAACTGGAGAGAGCGGTGAACCCATGACCGCCCCTTCTACTTGTTTAAACAAGTTGTCGTTATAACTGAAATAAGTGTTTTTAAGTCAGAGTTCGATGAGCATACATGAGAATACGAATAATAGATAAACATGACTTTAAAGTACTTAAGACGTATTAATTATAATAAATAATTAATATTAGGTGTCTGTAAAACTGTAAATTTAAAAATTTGCAGCTGGCTTATCTTAACAATTGAACTTAATAAAAAATTATGGGAAATATATGGAATTACAAAGTTACTTATGCAGTTGGTGTATCTAGAAAATTGGACCAAAATTGCAAAATATTTTAGTTTTTCCTTGATTTATACACTGAACACTAATTGTATTCTAAATTTAAAGCTTCTATGCCTGCTAGAGTGCCTTAGAGTTTTGATGATCGGCCAGTCAGTCAGTGACTGAGTGACAAAATTAAGAAACTTTGATTAGTTATAATTCTTAAACTAATGGTTCAAATTGAATGAAATTGAAAATATACCGTGTTTATACAATGTCTGTTTGGCTACTGAATTCAGGCTTCTAGTTTTATCCACAACGAAGTTATAGGGGGATCGAAAATGGCCTAAACTGTTTCGATAAAAGGATGGTTCCAAATAAACCCTTAAAAAGAACAAATTTGTATAAATAAAGTAATTTGTTAATATTACATTTGGTTGCAAGTTGCAAGGTTAAATCTCGCGATAATTCCAGTTAAGGTAAACACTTCGAATTTTATCAAAGAAAGATATTTTGACATGTGAATACGTATGCAAAGCGCTATCTTTTTTCTCTTTATTACCGCATCTACAGTCCCGCGCGGTACATAAGGCAAAGTCGTGTGGTGCACGACGGCGCCGAAAAGCCTCAAAACTCAAAAGTAAAAAAAAGATAAAGCAACAAACAACATTGTCAAAACAAAATTTATAATGATAAAAAAACCAGTAAGGAATTGCTAGCTATTACATTGTTTTTATTTGTTTATTTTTTATTTTTACTCTTTGAGACGAGGGAACCGAATTACTTCTCGAAAATAATATATTTTCCAAATTAGAGTACGCAATAATAGCATTTATTCGATTGCATACGAAATACGATAACATGAATTGTGTGAAGTCAAACAAATCTGATTTTATTCATGTTTGAGCTTGAAATTTGGCTTGCAACGAGCCAACGAGCGAACAAGCGTTTTTTCCTGTCTGAGCTTGCAATGTACAAAACTTTATATATTTAAGCGCTGCATCGGTCGCGATTTCATTTGTTGCCTGATGCCCGATCGATAATTAACTTAGCGAAGTGAAAAGGTGCATGGGGTAAAAGATATCTGCTTTTGAAACTTTAGTTTTTTGTAGTCAATTGTATCTAAATGTATACAAATTCCTTGGAAAATTAATTACTACTAAGATAATTGTCTGCGAAAAAATTTTTCCGCGAAAATTTTCTCGGTTTCATTCCACTGTTCGAACAACTTGTCAACTTTGAAAATTCACTTTATTTGCACCACACGTATCGCAATGACATTTTGGATTTAGGTTATACTAAAGAAAGAAGTGACATTTGATTAGTGCCGCCTACTATGCCCTATATGCAACATTTAAAATGCATGCTGTTAGATGTCGTTATTTACGTATTTGCGATAAATACTAATTCGTATAAAAATTCAGAACTCCACTGGTTTTTTAACGGCACTGCCGCCAATAGTGTCTGAAATAGACGGTTTCAAAGTAAGAAATCTTACTTGCCCATTTTTGTACTTTTGTACTTGACTTTCACTGAAGTCGCTGGCTGTTCTTACGCTTTTCGCTAAATTCAATAAAGGTACTTGTCGGAAGCGGACGAACGGTACGCAACGCATTTCTGCGGTTCAAACGAACATTTACCGGAGAGATCGGATGTTTTTCCTAAATTAGGTTTCAATCATGGATTCCTCCGACGAGGAGCTGTTTGTTGTGCTAGAACTGGAATCGGAGTACTAGAAAAAAGAAAGAGAAAAATGTAGGTTTACGATATTTGTTTAAAAAGAAGTGTTTTCGGTGAATACAGTCATTTGTTTAATGATTTAGTGAGAGATGATGCCAAATTTTTCAATTATTTCCGTATGTCCACGTGCAAATATTTCAAACTTTTGGAGTTAGTGTTGCACCACACATAACTAAAGACAAATCCAAATTCCGGAAGCTATAAAAGCAGAAGAACGACTGATGGTCACTTTACGGTAAGTGAAATCAAACAAACAATATTTAAGTAAATACGTAATTACTTATTTATTAATTTTAATCATAGTCATAACCATAATGTTCAGGAGGGCTATTTGCTACGGTTATACAGGTGGATGATTATTGCTGTACCTGATGACGCCTTTTAAATGTTGTTTATGTTGTCGCAAGGGTGCTATTGGCGGTGGCGCTCATAAAGCTTGTTCTGCCTTGTTAACAACTGCAAATAAGTCGTTCTTGACTTTAACTTGCAGATCTTTGGGGAAAGTTTTGACAGTATTGCCCATCGACAAAAAAATGATGACAAAGCATCTGGCGGCTGTCGCGTCGTTGCTTCTGCTTTTTAAAACACAAATATTTTTCTAATGGGAATTCTTTATAATTGTCTTGAAATTTTTTTCATTTAGCTTTGCACATGTCCGCTAGAACAATGAATAAAAATAAATTTGTTTTTTTTATTTTGTGTCCCCTTCGATAAATAAGAAAACCCCTCGTAGATTTTGGTTGCAAATACAAGCATTATTTACATTTGCGACGTTTCGTGTATTCAAGCTCATGCTTAACGTCTTAATCCTATAATCTCTTTCTTGTCGAAAACGACAGTACCGATTAAAATTTTTCAACCTGAGGGAGTTATATTGGTGTTTTTCATGATGATCAATATCTTTTCTCTATGAAGAGTATGTTTTATTTGGAGGTTTAACCAATAAGCATGACCTTGAAAAAGTACCAGTAAGGCATGAAACTTTGCAAATGTACAAGAAACTTAAGAATAAAAATAAACTTATTAGCATCAAATTAAATAAAAAGGTTTAGTTTAATTTTTTCTTTTGTAAATTTCTGGCCACTGGACGCTATTTCAACTCATTGGCGTACAGTTTTCGATTAGGTGATAGTACATTAAGAAAAATAATATATACTACTTGCAAAGCCATTTGGAACGAACCCACTTAAATGCCACAACCAAACATGAAATTATGGATGAAAATTAAAAGAAGTTTTGCTGATAGATGAAATTTTCCGAACGCAATTGGTGCTACTGACTGGAAGCGCATACTCATTCAGGCTGCCTGTACTTTTCATACAAAAAACGTTTAGTATAGTATTGTTAGCACTTGAAGCTGCTGATTATAAATTTATAGCAATAGACGTAGGTTCTTACGGAAAGATCTCAGATGGGGCTATATTTGCTTCTATTAGGCCGAGTTCGCAAAAATCATGAAGTCTACTTCCTTCCAGATAAACCTCTGCCTAATGCCAATGAAATGATGCCTCATGTGGTAGTAGGGGATGAAGCGTTTCCTTTAATGGGGGCGTATCCGCCAAATAAAAATTAATTTTTAACTACAGGTTGATCTCGTAGAGATAGCGAAAATGATTTCGCTCTTACTAAAAAAAAATTAATGTTTGAAAGACGTATCATTACGTACTTTGTGGTTACGGCAACTTGCATAACTTCCTACTATAAGATATTTGCCATTGGACACAAGAGGAACAACATATACTTTGGAAACTTCTGAAACACTTTTTTTACAAACTTACCACGAATTGGCGGTAACAACAAAACAAGAATGGAAGCAAGGGAAAAATTTAAAGAATACTTCAATTGACAACATGGGGCGATTCCATGGCAGCAACAAGCGGTGCGAAGTGTCTGAAAATTTACTTAATGACTGTACACTGTACGGGATAATTTTGTAGAATATAGCCCCCTCCCACAAAAAATTAAGAGGAAGTAATATACAAAATTACCGTGTACATGCCTATTTAAATCAATAAAAATTTGAAAAAGTATATGCATTTACCTTCTTCATCTAGTCGACTTCCTATCTTTTTCCATATTTCTTCTCTTCGTTTTGCATTACAATAATTTTTATTTCGTACATCATATAACTCTTCTTACTGCTGAACTAGTAAAATCAATTCACTTTCCATTTTTATCTGCACGATGTCAAGCATATTTATCGTTCACGATATACCGTCCACCAATATGTCGTTACTAAAAATTCATAGCAAACTAAGCAAGCATCGACAAGTTCCGACTCCCTATCACACATTTATCGTCAACGGCATGCAGTGGACGCAGCATATGGATTTAAATCACAGCCCGGCGATTTTTTAAAATTGCTCTCCGTCCGATGCGTGCCGATGCCGATTAGTGTGCTTCTTCCAATTTAAATTTATGCAAGTAAAATTTTTGCGCTGTTTTTGCCGTCCGCTTCCGACAATTGACCGCGTACCTTAATGCTAATAACCAGTAATTAACCTCTAGACGTTTTTTGAGACATTTCTATATGGCAGCTATTGGAAAACCACTTGCTTATGTGTAAGTTACACAGTAATACAGTAATATGAATTGATCAGCCTTCAGTGTGTTTTGCGTGTGTTTATTATATTAAATACTTTTTCTAATTTGTAACGTTCAACATTTTATATCGTATATCACACTAAAACTTAACTTTCATAACTTTTAAAGCATCGTAGCATTTATGTAATTCAGCTGTTGTGTGTACGCTGACCAATTACCCGTCGAGTTATTTTGAATCACGTTGAATAATTGCAAGCCAGAATTAGGCCCACATTTGTCGTACGTAAGCTTATATGCCCTTTCTTGTCAACTATAATTACATAGGGTAGTGACTGTTGCTACTCGATATCCAGGAGCTTTGGTTGGTAAGTGTAATAATGACAATGATTGATTAGTAAGGTGTCACTACTGTAATTAAGATCAGTGTTATGTGATTGGGTTTGTAATTGATCATATTCATGCTTTTTTTTTGGACTTCAGGTTTAACATTTTTGGGTTGGTGAAACTGATAAATTTTATCAAAAAATAAGAACTTCTATTGGCTGTCGACAACGACCTCTCTGGTTGATGAAGCATAATAAATTATAGTGATTTGTCAAATCGGGTTAGTAGCAACAATAAACTTATGATAATAACCAAATCTTACATTATTAAAAATAAGAGTAGAGACAGGAAAAACGGCTATAAAATACGAGAAAGAACTGAAAGAAAGAACCGAATGCAAAATACTACAGGGTATGCGAGAGAAATGTAGAGAAATTAAAGGAAGAGGAAGTAGGGGTAAGCTAGGAAATAATGAGAGCTAGGGACATAGAAAAACAGGAAAGATGGACAAAAATAAACGAGGGCAGATATAATGTGAATTATAAGAACATCAAGGGAGAAGGAGTGCCAGAATATTTAAAGGGGAAGGGAATAAAAGCAACAAGAAGAAAAAAATGATAGCAAGGTTCAGATGTGGGGACGAAGAGTCAGGAAATAAATACTGGAGAAAAGAGTAAGAAAAGATGTGCAGACTATGTGGAGAAGAGACGGAGGGCCTTAAACACATGAGGCAGAAGAGAAAAGGTTAAGAAAGTAGAGGAAATCTTAAAAGAAAACGGTAAAGGAACGGGGTTGATGATTGCAAAAGTATGGAGAAGGAGGAAACAACTAAGAGGAGAAGAAGAAAAAGGAAATGTAATAAATGTAAAAAGAAATGTAATGTAACGTAAATGTGTAACCATCGTTTAAAATCGATTGGTTGATTGAGTAATGTTTGGTAACGGACACAGTATTTGGATTGACGTTTTTTTTCATTTAATGTATTTTGAAGTTGTTCTAATGTACTTTTGGATTGAGTTTAATAAGTTATTTTACGATTTTTAATTCAGAGTTACAATGTAAATTGTTGATAAAGTTTTGTATTTTGTTACGCTGTAAACCATCTGATTTCGCGATTTTGCTTATTGAATGTTTCACTTGGATTGTTGAAAAATTCCAGTTGTGAGTTATGTTTTCCTTCTGAGATATAATCGTAATTAAATCTATTTTCGCCGTTTGTTTATTTTAAGTTGGTTTAGGAGTTCTTTGTTCGAGTACATTCGTACTTGAATTTCTTTATGTCAAACGTTTAGATTACGTGGAAAAATTAAGTCGTTATCTTAATTTATTAGGCAGTTTAAATTCTTGTAATATAATATTTTGTCAAATTGACAGTTTCACGTACAAGCGAAACGCTGTGTCCTAATTATATAAATATGACGTAATAAGTACTGTTTGCCTCTTTATTGCACTTCTTCGCGAGAGTATTTTGGTGGTTGAGGTTTCGAACGCAGCCTTTGTGGAAAGGGCAGTCGACGAAAGTTGATATATAGACGTGTGTTTGGTAAATGAGGAGGTCGGAAGTTAGTTGATTGGCAGACGTCAGAATGTAGTTAACGCAGGTGGTAATTCACCTTTTATAGTAGTTACCGCGGAAGTAAGTGAAAATGGTACAGTGATGCTTTAGTGGAAAATAAAACTTTCCTTTTTCGTAATTACGGTTCATGGAGATCACTGTCTTCCTAATTAATATCGCATGTTTCTGAGTTTGTTTCGCAATCTCATATCTTTCGCCTTGGAGGCGGATCAATAATAATTCTTCCGTTGGTAAATTTATTCATCTGGATTTGGTACCCTATCGAGGTCCTGGACGTTCTGCTGGCCTACGCTAACCAAAAGCCCGTCTTCGAGTAAATCAAGGTATTTATTTTGCACCATCTATTGATATGTGAAATTTACGTTTACGCGATTAAGTGTTAAAAGCTTTGAATTTTCAATTAAAAATTACAAGTGTTTCGAAGTTATCGTTAATGTAACTAATTAATGACCGTATTTTACGGTACTGTTTTATCCCAAGTTTAAAAGTTATTAAACGGGACCGAATTATCGATTCAACTTATATGTATATAAATTAGTTTATAAGTATTTTTCATTTTGTTTTTAAATTATATCGACACACACGGCCGTGATCATAGATGTTTTTAGAATCATTAATTTGTGCTGTTTATTTCTTTAAAATTCTGTATTGTGTATTTTATTATTTTGTTTGTGTATTTTATTCCATTAACTGTAAAATTTGTTTTGATCTAACGTGCATTCACGTAATTTTTCTATTATTTTGCTACTGTTTTGTGTGATTAATTTTGTCAATCTCAATTCAATTATTTTATTTTATTATTTTATTCATTTTGTTTTATTTCGTTCAAATAAATGTTAAATTATTAAATTGTAAAGAGCTTTTAATTCCGTCGGCCTCCGCGTGTGTAACTTTATTAGTTTATTTTAGATTTTAGCAAATGCACCCTCTAAGGTAAGTCCATTGGGGGTGCATACTACAGAAGCGGACTTATGGTTGGCAAGGGTCATTAGTCCATTAAGCTTTACTCCTTCCTGGCGCCCTTTGATTTCGACATTATTATTTATCGATTTTGTGTTTTCGACAAGTCAATCCATTTCGATCACGAAACTTTTAAATAAAACCCACCCCGTCTCCATTGAGCTAGTGGCACAACCCCCGTTTATGTTACTACATTGCAGGCAGTGACTTTGTGTTAATTTTGGAATGTAACAAATGTAAGAAAAAAATTCGAACACGTAGATGTAGATGAGGATTCATAACTACCTGAGTATCCCGCTTAATATAACCATTATTTAACAAAGTTTTAGTAAGATGACAGAATGTTTGCGATAAACAAAACGACTCAAAAGTTCGTCAGGTTTACGAACCATTATTTTCGATTTCCATAGAAAATTTCGTATCTAGGTGTTGCTTGTTTAGGCGATCAAGAAACAGTTTGGTTCGGCAAGCGGGTTGCAAGCCTCGGTGTGCTAATTCTACACTAAACTAACTGGTGCAAAAACAAGTAAACCACCCAATACAGGCTTTGTTTAAATTTTTCGATAACTGAAAAAAATTATTGTCAAAACACAGACTCCAACAATAATATATTTATTCCAAACAAGAGAGAATTAAAATCAAAAGAGAAAGTAGACCAATAACAATTATAGATTCGTCGACTAATAACTATAACTATAATATCGATGAAGGCCCTTTCGTTCAAGCAACACGCAAAATTAATAAACAATGATAATAATGAATCACAAAAAAAAAGTAAAATTTGAGCACAAAAACTTACCCAACCGACAATTCTTCGTCAACAGTAGTAACGTACACTACTCCCTTTTTTTAATTAAAAAACGCAAATATGCGTGGTATAAAGTACGACAGTTAATGTTATTTTGCCTTTGGCAATGACTGCATTCAAATGATCGAAGAAACTTGACAGATGTCACGTCAACGTACTCGACGACAATACATAAGGTTACAAATGATATAATGTTTGCGACTGAAAGTAAATTTAAGTCAGTATGATCTAACTTTATTACACAAAATCGGTTAAATAAGCTGAATGTTGACGGTTAACGAATACAATTTAGACAAATTACATAAAGCAAAATTCTACGTTACAAAAAAAAAGTAGTACGTACAAGGCTGACATAAGTAAAGTAATAAATATAAGGTAAAAAAAATATAACGTTACGATGCCATTTTTGGGAATTGCTTTCCTACCTGGAACGTCGCGTACTTAACCCAATCGCTAAATCGTCTTCAATGCCTTAAATAACTAGTACGTTCTACTAGTTGAAATTGCTGAACGAGACCCAATGAACTAGTTCATAAAAAAGAACTACAATTACCATCACTAGTAACGATTACTTAATTCTTTATTTTCAGAGTGAAAGTGGAAGACTTGGAACAATTTTCAATTCAAGACAATGAAGATTACAAATATTCGACCACATGTAACAAAACAGTTATAGCAACGTTTAAAGAATTGTCTGTAGCAAACAGGAAAAACACCACGACCAATACGACTATTACTCCTAACGAAACAAACGCCAAATTCATAAAAAACCTTGATAACAACGATTTTTTGTTTATGGTAACTTTTAACTTATTAATTAAAATGCTGCAAATATGTTTTTTATACTTTTAGCACGAAACCACTAACGTAGATGTTTTGAAGAAAATTTTTCGAAAGCTAAATGTTACTTTTAAAATTTCAGAGTTTCAAAAAGTGCCACTGATACTTGTGTTAAAGACTGATTCCGCAAACGGTTTGCCTTCGTGTACATTTCTTCATCACGGAGCCACTTACGAGGAAACCGAGTTATTTTTGCTCAAAAAAGCCTTAGATAGTATTTGTATAATTCTAAAGTAGATTGTTATTTTTTTATTATTATTTGATGTTGTTTGGTTTGTAATTGATTACATTACAAAACGTCTCGATTTATTGAACCTATACTCCCTTTTTAATACTCATTAATTCTTCCTCTTTTTTTAGATTGATAACGTTTTCTTAGATGTGTTGGTTAGGTATAGCGTTACGTTTATGTAGGTATCAGTGTTAACAGCGTTCTTAAAATCATCAAATGTTTGTTATTTTAGAAAAACCTACTATAAAGTTTAGTGGTCGAAGATTTTGCGGTATTATCCGCTTTGACGGGCCGAATTGGAATTCGAATATAGCAAGACTATCTTATTCGTCGCTTTTTTTATTATTGCTAGTTTGGAGTTTTGATAATCTGAGAAAAAGATTAAAAGAGATTGACTACGTGTTTTATCAACAAATGATAACACACTGTCGAGTAAATCGAAGATGTTAATTCTTCCGAGAATTTTCTCGTACTTGATGACAAGCGACTAACTCAGTATGATTTAGTGAGTGGATCGTAGGTTTCGGTATGCTAATCATAAATCAGGTTAAAAACGGCGGAAATGGCTCAGTTACTGATTAAATAAATCAATAAAATATAAGAAATGAAAGAAGATTATAACCAGTCCAAAATCGTTTATATTAATCATTCTACAAGAGTTGAACATTTATCTGAAGTACAATATTTTTGTACTTGCATCACTAATGACTTATTTATTGAGTATTTAACATTGAGGCAATCCTGTACATTTAAAAGTTTTTGACAATAAATTAATTACGGAAAAAATTATAATATAAATACGTACCAACCAGGCCGTTGCGAAGTGCTAGCTATATTCGAAGCAATGTTGTACTGAAAAAATGAGTGTTGTGATTTGTCCACACTTTTCCTTACTTCCTGTTTACAATAAATACTTATGTATATAAAGCCAAATATTTGATTTTACCACTTGGAATTGCATTGCGGCATAACTTTCTATCAGAAGCACGGAGAATGCAATCGGAAGGAAATAGGCAGCACATACTTTTTTCTTCCATTAAAGTTTGATATTGCACAATTTTCAACCACAAATCACGACGTTCTTGTTGAAATGCGATTTGACCAATGAGAAGGACATCCTTTTGGAATGCAATTGGTCTAAAATAGTATTAAACTATTAATGATTCACAAATTTGTGTTATCCATTTAAACTTACTGTCTCATTGATACTAAATTAATTTAAACTCAAGAAAACAGCGGTTAATTTATTAAAAAACTTTAAAAGTGATCACAAAACTGATTATTTCAGAAAAATTTACAATTTTCTAAATAAACTGTTAAGTAACTTTCGTTATATATATATATTATTATAAGTTAATTAACCTGTGTAACTCTAGTAGATTTAATTATACAGGGAACTGTAAACTAAAATGACTATAATTCCATTGTAAAGTTCTAGATGGCACAACAACCGACGGTGATACTGTAAAATCGATTTTCGTGCGTTACCGTAAGATTCGTGGCTTATTGACACAATGTATCGCTGAATGGTGAATAACGACTATATATCAAAAAATCAGAGAAACGATTTACTATATCGTCCATGACTAATTGTGAAATTTTAATTTCAATTGACTTTTTATTATATCCAGTATTTGAATTTAATAATTGTAAATGCAACAAAAACTTACTGAATAAATTTGTTTATGCACTAAAACAACCAAAAAACGTTACTTTTATAAATCTGTATTCGTCTCATCTATGTGCGAAATCCGACTATCGGTGGGGTGGACGTAAGTTGGGTTTGTGGTGAATTACACAAAAACTAACTAGCATTGATTGATAATATTTATTTAACTATCCTATATATTATTCTTTACTTTACAATATCAATAATCAATGTATAATTTAATTGGAAGTATGAATTGATAAGCACCCAAATTTGTAATCCCTCATGGGACAACCCATCGTATGTTCTTTATTGATATCCTAGGGACGTCCTATAAAGACATCCTAAAGACGTCCGTTTTAATGCCCCGGTATGTAAAGACATCATTTGAACATAAAACGGACGTCCCTAGGACGTCCTTTGTTTACTGGGCATTAACTGAAATATTGCGTCTTCAATTCCATTTAACTGAAGAGTAACGGCAATATGCCTTTTTGAAGAAGGAACTTCCTGTTGAGTAGCAGCTATGGTTGAGGAATTATTTCTGATCTGTTTAGATTCTTGATATTTTTTCAAATCTGACTGTTTGAAAATCGTAGTAGATATTGCACCCTTATTAGAGCTCCTCTCCTCAGAATCATAGATTCCTTGTATTTCAAACCATTTACTATATTAATAGTGGGCACTCCTCGAACAAATCTGGCGCCCGAGAACCGTTCCGTCCATTAGCTTTTTATTACAGCTAAGCAGTGCAATCCGGAGTAAGCGTCACGAATGGCGCCCGAGCAGGGACCGAGTTTTTATTTCAAGTAGGAAGGTACCGTTTGACGAGTTATGGAAATACCCAAAGATTGCCGAGCTTACCCGAAGGTAAACCAAGACCGATAGGCGTAAACGAAGGGTCTCCATCGACTAAAGAAGCACCGAGGATACCGTTCCGACTATTTCCGAGGACATCCGAGTGTTTCCGAACCCTATCCCGCTTCCAAATACCCTCGAGTAACACCTCGTTTCAAGCAATTCTTCCCTAAGGATCCCGTTCCACCTACTCCCGTCCCAATCCGAGGCTTCCTGAACGAGTTATCCCACCTGAAAGCCACTAGTACCTACCGTTTCCGTCGTGACCGTCCGGAGTATGGCACAGGCAAAGGAAGATATACCAAGGACTGAAATGGACACCAAAAAGGATAGTACTGATACCACCGATCCCCGTGCAAACTGGATTTACCGTTTAAAGAAGGAACCGTTGAAGGAAGAAATGTATAAATTTGGATTGAAGACCGCTGGCACTGTCGATGAAATGCGCCGAGACTTAGTAAGCTTCTTCCGGTACGGAAAACCACCGCAACCGACCTCCGTCGCTCCAAGGCCAACGAACACCGCCGAGACCGCTAGCGAATCAACACCGAGTCCGTCAAACCGTCGTAGTTTGCTAGAACAAGCGAAGATCCACAAATGGAAGCTCAGCTTCAATGGGAAGTCGGATCCAGTGACCTTCCTCGAACGGCTAGACGAAGCTTGCGAGCAGCATGGTCTCACCCAGGACTTGCTACTGCCAGCGTTACCAGAGATTCTCACCGACAATGCGTTGTTATGGTACCGTAACACAAAGAAGAATTGGAGTTGTTGGACGGACTTTATCCGAGATTTCCAAATATTTTTCTTGCCAGCCGACTACCGGATTAATCTCGAAGCAGAGATTAGCAGAAGACTTCAACGTAAAGGGGAATCAGGGATGGATTACCTAACCGCCCTTCAGACATTGATTCGACGACATGGCACTCTTACGGAGGAACAAGAAATGTATTGGTTGCATCGAAATCTACTTCCGGAATACCGTTTATACATCCGCAGGTCTGATTTTAAGGATATAACCGAGTTCATGAGCTGCATCAAAGAGTTTGAGCTCATCCGGCAAGGCGAAACTCCGACGATCATCAAAAAGGAAACAGTACCTCCGCGCCTTCCGGGAAAGTGGGAAACCGCCCACCCCCGACCCAATACCATTCCACCTGCCAGAACGGAGACACCGGTGCGACCAAACCACGTTCGTATTCCCGTAGAAGCCACTGACCTGTGCTGGAAATGCGGACAAACCGGCCACTGCCGACGATATTGCCGCAATCCGCCTGTTCCGCGTGTGGTAAACAAGGCGTATTCTCCAAAGACTGTACTTGTAGAAGTGCGGGAAACGACCGGAATGCTCAGCAGCAGGAAGGTCTGCGACGCTCCGGACAACCAGGACCTTCCAGACCAAGGACAACCGGCCATACCTCACCGTAAAGATCGAAAACCACCCAATCTGTGCCCTAGTGGACACCGGAGCCGTCTCATCTTTCCTAGGCCCCATACCGTTAGCGATCTGTGCTAGCCTGGGGGTGAGAACGCAAACCGTAACCGATCGATCCGCTAGAGTGATAAATCGAACCGAGATCCCAATTTCCGAAGTTGTTACCGCTAGGATCTCAGTAGAAGACCAGGAAAGCCAACACACGTTCAACGCGTTACCGGACATGACCTACGAACGTATTCTGGGAATGGATTTTCTCCATACGATGAATTTCCACATGAACTTCCAGACGGGACTTCTTCTTGGGTAATCGATGTATATCCGGCAAAACCAAGAGAACGGAGCAGGCCATGGTGACATCAATGGTGGATAGTTTGGAGGCCGCTAATGAAAAGCGAATGCAAGATTTCTTGAGTGAGGAGTTACCGGATCTGCAAGCGCTGAGTGGACTCATCCGTCGAGTAGAGCACCACATCCGCCTCCGCGATCGACAACCGATTAAACAACGTCACCGCCCGATCAACCCTAAGATGCGAGAGTTAGTCAACGCCGAAATTGACCGCATGCTCGCCCAAGGGGTAATCGAAGCAAGCCGTGGAGTTCACCCATCGTCATGGTACGGAAAACCGACGGAAGTGCCCGTTTCTGCATAGATTTTCGCAAAGTCAATGACGTCACCGAAAAGGATGCTTACCCGCTCCCGCATATTCATGGCATCCTGGACCAGTTGCGAGAAGCCAATTACTTCTCGAGCCTCGACTTAAAAGAAGGATACTGGCAGATACCGCTGTCCGCCGAAAGTAAACCAGTAACCGCTTTCACTGTACCGGGTCGAGGCCTATTCCAGTTTCGAGTAATGCCTTTTGGTCTCCACTCCGCACCGGCCACCTTTCAACGCCTACTCGATACCATCATCGGACCTGAATTGGAAGGCAAAGCATTTGCTTATCTCGACGACATCATTGTCCTAGGGAAGACTTTCGATGAACATCTGCAGAACCTGAAGTTGGTGTTTAACCGTCTCAAAGCCGTAAACCTAAAATTAAACCCGGAGAAATGCCAGTTCGGACGTAAATCACTGAAGTATCTAGGACACCTGGTCAGTGCAGAAGGAGTCCGGACCGATCCAGAGAAAGTGGAAGCCATCTTGCAGATTCCGACCCCCACCACCGTCAAGAAGCTCCGTCCTTTTCTACCACCGCGGCTCCGTTAACCAAGCTCCTACGGAAAAAGCAATCTTGGAAGTGGGGTACCGAGCAAGACGACGCTTTCGCGCTCCTCAAGCAACAACTAACCGAATCTACCGTGTTGACTTGTCCGGATTTTGAAAGACCGTTTATTCTGCAAACCGACGCATCTGAACACGGCCTGGGGGCGGCTTTCATACAAAACCATTCCGACGGTGACCACGTAATAGCCTACGCTAGCCGCACGCTGACAGCCCCGGAGAAAAACTACTCCGTTACCGAGAAGGAGTGTTTGGCGATTGTATGGGGTATCGAGAAGATGAGGCCGTACTTAGAAGGTTACCACTTCACCGCCATAACGGATCATCAATCGCTGCGCTGGCTTCACTCAATTCGAAGTCCAAGTGGTCGCATCACCCGCTGGAGTATCTTCTTGCAACAATTCGACTTCGAGATCAAGTACCCGAAGGGAATGCTGAATAAGATAGCCGACACCCTATCTCGAGAACCGTTGCCAGGACCCATTGATACTTTAGCTGCTGTTGAATCTGGGGGTTGCAAATAGTATGAACGGCTAGTTGACACCGTCCAAACGAATCCACAAGGGGTACCTGACTACACCGTGCGCGATGGAACATTGACCCATTGATACTTTAGCTGCTGTTGAATCTGGGGGTTGCAAATAGTATGAACGGCTAGTTGACACCGTCCAAACGAATCCACAAGGGGTACCTGACTACACCGTGCGCGATGGAAATTTGTATCGACACCTTGTGCCTTTGAAAAAAGCTATCAAAGAGGACTTAACCGAACCGTGAAAACTTTGCGCACCGACCCCACTCCGATCACGAGTGTTAGCGAAGTACCATGATCTCCCTACCGCTGGCCACACTGGAATAACCAAAACCACCGCTCGTATTGCTAAGAGATATTATTGGCCAGGCATGTACCGCGACATCGCAAGGTATGTCCGCAGTTGTCAGACCTGTCAACGGTATAAGGTAGAAAGTCAGAACCCCGCGGGATACATGCAACCTTCCCGCAACTGTGAACCCTGGGACACCGTTAGCATCGACTTGATCGGTCCTCTACCCAGGTCAAAGAAAGGTTGTTCCTTCGCCGCGGCCTTCTTGGACCGGTTTACCAAATGGGTGTGTTGCCGTCCGCTCCGTAATGCCACAGCCGCCCATATTGTCACCGCCTTCTACGAAGAGATCGTTACCAAATTTGGAACACCTCGTACCGTCATCACCGATAATGGGACGCAGTTCACTAGTCTCGCGTTCCGACGATTACTTCGCGAGTTTGAAATCCAACACCGATTGACTCCCCCGTATACTCCGCAAGCCAATCCCGTTGAGAGAGCCAACCGTACCCTGAAAACCGTCATTGCTCAGTACTGCAAAACCGATCAGCGCACTTGGGATCGCCACCTTCCCGGTGCGGTTATGGCTCTTAATACCGCTCAACACGAATCGACGGGGTTTACACCGGCGTTCCTCAACTTTGGACGCGAATTAGTGCTTCTGGCAGCTCTACACCGCGAAGTAGAGCCTATTGAACAGGATGACACCGGCCATTCTACCGACGTTCCGCCCCGTTATCTTAGCCGCTTGCAACAACTGCAAGAAATTTTTCCCGTGGTCCGCGACACTCTCACGAAAGCGTTCGCTAAGCAAAGCAAGCATTATAATCTTAGGCGACGTCCGTGGCGATGCTACGTTGGTGACCAAGTGTGGAAACGCGAGTATCCTCAATCTTCCGCTGTTGAGGGATACGCTGTCAAACTCGCCCCTAAGTATGCGGGTCCTTTTACCGTCACTAAAGTCTTATCGCCGGTGGTATACCGTCTCCGAGATGAGCAAGGCACCGTACATCCTTCCGTCCATGTTAAGGATCTTAAACCGTACCGGTCAAGGGTAACCGAGACACTTTTACTTACAGACCGAACTATGTCAACACCCATCCGCCATCCACCGTCAACACGTCTCGTGAACCGCCGCTTAGCCCAAGAGGCGGAGAGGGCTTGCCGGGTGAGAGAAGTGGTGGCCCGTATGAGAGAGGCCCTTCCGGCGGACGTCGCGGCTTTAAGTATGACTCAACGCCGAGCCACCCGGCCGCAGATAATAGTAGCTCCACCCCGAATCACCATCAGTGTCGGTGTACGCCCGGCCACCGAAGCCGCCGCAGTAAGCGGGTCCCAAACGGCCCCTTCTTCCACCCCATCGACGGCTCAACCAACACCGGCCCCTCTGAAAGGAAAATGTTCACCAGCTCTGAACAAGGCAGTGTTTGCCCAGGAGGGACCTTCTTGACCTGGCCGGAGGAATTACGCCAAGAGGCGGCAAAGTTGAGGCCTCCCGGGTGGCCCCGAGGCAAGCCGTTCCGCTTCGCCTTCTATTGGAAGGGACAGTGCCGTCGCGAGTGGTTGTATGAGATGCTATCAATGACCGAATAAACAAGATGTTCCGTTGGGATTTATTTTTTTTGTGTTATTGGACCGTTAGAACGTTTTTATGTTTTTTTCTATTTATTTATTTTTACCTTATATGCATGTGATATTGGGTATTATATATATTGTCTTTAGGAGAAAGAATTACTTCCGAGTATAATTTAAAGTCGCCCCCTCGTCTTCTCCCTAGGTATGGATTCTCCGTTTGTAGAGTTGACCTGTCCGCTCCTCCTAGATGAGATGGAGGCCCTTTTTGCCGAAGCCGTTCCGTCGTCCGACTGTCAATCGCCTCACGCCGAGCCAGACCGCGCCGCTCCGTTACCGGTCCACCGCCCGTCCGCACCAATCAGAGAGGCCAACGAAGTACCGGTACGGCTGCCCCGACCGGCGTCCAAGTGTTGGCGTTGTGGCCAAAAGGGGCATATGGGCGCGGAGTGCACGAACGCTCCTGTCTTATTTTGCTCCCAGTGTGGCCAGATAGGCAGGCTGTCCACAGCCTGTAAATGTACGCGACCCGAGCCGGCGAGCGCCGTTACGAACCGCACCGAGTGCACTCTGTTGGCGTTGCGGTCTTACCGGGCACCGCCGGGACAACTGTAACCGTCCGCCTATCCTGTTCTGCTCACGATGCGGTCGCCTAGCAGTGATGTCGCGCCACTGCTGTTGTTTCTCCCGTTCTACGCCCGGGGGGGGGGGGGCGCAACCCATCATCGACGGCAGCGAGGACTTCACGCCTTCCTCCCGAATAAGAGAACCGAGGCCCGCATCGACAACAGCGACGAGAGAGACGAGTGACGTTCAGGGTTGCCTTAGCGATAAAGACGCTTCTATCTGCGTGGTTAGTGTAGTGTAGTGAGTGCATCGGAAGAACAGTTCTTTTTTTTATTTTTTTTCACTCCCCGAAGTAAGAGGGGAGTGTAACGAACCGTTACTTAGATTAAGTTGAATTATAGAACGTTATGTTTGATTTATTTTTTTTTGTTATTATTAAGGAAACCGTTGTTTAATTATTGTTATTAAGAATTGTATATTATTAATTAAGTCTCCGTATCCGTGTAAATAAAAGTAAACAAAGGATTTCCGCTAGTATCGAACGCGCAACTAAGCCCGCGCTATCCCCGCTTACCGGCGCTTCAGCCGTCAGAGCGCATGCGATCCCCGCTTGAACCGTTCTCCCACTTCCGGAGTCACAAATAAAAGCGGAACCCCGACGCAGGAACGGGAGTTCCAGTTGGAGCTCGCATCGTAGAAGATTCCGGGGTTCCTGTGTTCCAGCTGGATTTTAGGGTCCGTTTGAAGCCCTGGACAACCGTGTCTTCACTGTAGTTACCCGGACAGTGCCGTCGAACAGGAGAGTAAACTCCTCAAACAAATCTGGCGCCCGAGAACCGTTCCGTCCATTAGCTTTTTATTACAGCTAAGCAGTGCAATCCGGAGAAAGCGTCACAATAGTATTTACTCAATTAAATATTAAATTTAAATCCGTGCGTAAAGTAAGTAGACTTTTTAAATGTTTATCGCTAGTATATTTGATCGCATCATCTTATGAAACTATTTTGGTTGATTCCAAATTGTTGAAAGTGGCTTATTCATCAGATATTTCTTTTAGTTTTGGACCATAATTAATAAGATCAAATGTGTTTTTTATTCAATTAAGACAAATTACTTCTATACGCGAAGTTGCTGAATTACTCTTAATTCACTCCCCAGTCTCTCCCAAAAGATATTTACGAAGCAGTATGTCTCAATACCGTCTTAGCTCTTTGGCCACAATATCAATTGAAAAACCAATTGCTGGTCAACTTGGTCTGGGTAAATTAATTGACCGATTAACAGTTTTAAGATTTGTAAATGTCTTAATGTAGTTTATAACATAATCTTGTATAATTAATTCAATATTACCGTGTGAATATGTCATATATTTAAAAAATTTAAATCAATTGTCATTAAATAATGTTTAAAATTGAAATTAAAAAATAAAGATTAGTAAATTTAGAATTTTATTGGAACATTTGTGAGAAAAAAAAGGAGGAGCACTCTGAATTTAAATAATGTAGCGTAAGTTGCAAATGAACTTTGGGAACGTATCCGAGGATCCGACTGCTGCAAAAAATTAATTAACTTGATGCTGAACAGGTTAACGACATATATACGAAATATTAATTGTAACGTTTTATGTATTAAATAAACATATTTCTATAATAAAACTACTAACTAATAAGAGAAGCGATTAGGTGTTAATCTACTTAAAACTTGTTTAAATTTAGTTCAGTTTAAAACAATGATTTAAATTAGTCCACATTACTACAAAAAACGATTTTTTTAGTTTATATAACGATAAAGTAAACCGTTATTTTACAAAAAATGTAAATAGTATTCATTTTAGAATCTGAAGATCGTTTTGTGCTAAAGAACAGAACTATATGGTTTTTTATTTAATTGATCATTTGTCGTATTTTTAATCAGTCTACTATTAAAATGATTTAATTAATTATGCATAGTAATTGCAAATGTGTTATGAATACACTAGTAATGATAGTAGTTTTAGTAGAAGTAATATTCTATATAAATATGTGATATAAACAAAAATTCTAGAGTTAATAGCTTGCATAAGGTATAAATTCTCTAAAATACACTTTTTAAATATTAAATACATTTAAAATTTTATTATAAATACCAATCTGGTATTTCTATTATTTTTTTAGCTAAACAGGTAATAAAATTACAATGGTTTAATTTCTTTAAGCTTCTAATGGGAATGGGAAACACCCCATACCATTAGAATGTGAATAGGTCCGATCTTAAGCGGTCATTTTGGTTGGAGATCCCAATAGATTCGTTAGCTCCCGTAGTACGCTTCTGAATTGTCTCCATTAAGCGATTGTCATAATCTACCGGAAGAAATTTCGATTTCAACAGCGTAGCATCATCCTTCCAAAAACGCAAAGAAGTTCGGTTCGTCCTAAAAGAAAGAAGAGCTTTGCCAGACAAAACCTCGAAAGCTGAGAAGAAAGGTTGATGTTGTGAAACACCACGAGACAAGCACAATTCGTGAATCCGAAGAAGAAATTCCATAAGCAAAGAAGGATCTTCACCAGAAAACGTTACATTGCAAGAATCAGAGTCCGAGGAAGTAAGAAGTGGTGGTTCTTCATCTGAAGAATACGTAGCTAACACACTAAAATCACAATAAAACCTGAAACAAAAAGCTAAGCAAAGCAGTAAATCATAGCAGAAATCTGCTAACACATCTCTGACTAAAACAAAATCAGAATAACAGTAAGTCCAAGTAGTAGCACTAATAACTAATCTAATAAGCAGAAAGGGTTAACCGACGTAGTCGAGTTCCTCCAAAAATCAAATTTGAAGTCCACCAAGTGTGTGCCTAGACATCCTAATAAAATAAAAGTAAGTAACTAATGTAAAGTCAAACCGCAGCACTAAAATCAAAGAAGTAAAAGTTACTCAAGTCTGGCAACAACAACTAAAGAAGCGAAATAAAACTTCGAGTAAGTCGAATCCACTAAAGACAAAGAAAAGGTAAAAGAATCAATAAAATTTTAACCTACCAACTTTTTAACATAACAAACTGCTTTTTATTTAGGAAATTTTTTTTTGTGCTTCCGTCCGTTTTGACGTATGTTACAGGCATCATAATCGGCCGGAAATTTTACTTTTCCGGTTAGTTTTGCGAATAGAAATTACCTTCGATGGCGCTGCTTCGGTATTTTCTTTGCACTGTGCAATTCTTGCATGCACTTCGTTTGTAATGAAGAATGGTTGAATTTTTATAGAATTTATTTACAAGACACTTTACATCATATTCGTACAAGCAATAACAAACGCTTAATGTGTTTTTATATTTCTTAGCAACCAGTACTTAAAAAAAATGAATTAATTGCGCCTCCTATCAGCGTAGCAAACAGGTAAAAAGGACCGAAAATACAGAAAGAAAAAAATATTGATTTTCAATAGAAAAAATCGGTAACATGCCGGCCGCCTTGAAAATCTTATAATTTCAATTTATACTTAATTTTAAAAACAAATTCTAAATTAATTGTAATTATTTAGCTAAACCGATACAATGCTAATATCCTAGATATATGGTAACAAAAACCTTAAACATTAGCTAAATTAATAATTCACTCCATGTTTGTGGGTAGCACGCACAGCTTATTTACTGACCTTTTAAGGTAATTACCGTTTGCAAGTCGCACTGTTACTGAGCGAACAATGTTGTCCGTTGTTCTGTGTATTTCAGTTACGCGACCTAGCAACCACTGTAGCGGTGGAAGATTGTTCTCTTTAAGTAGCACTAAAGAATTTTGTTGCACAAGATTTGGTAAATGCCGGTACCACTTCGTACGGCGTTGAAGCTCAGGCACTACCTGTAGACTCCATTGGCGCCAGAAACACTGAACTATGCGCTGCATCCTTTGATAAAGGGACAGCCGATTTTCTTTGATGTTGTCTAAATTTGATGTGGCTAAAGCGTGTAGCGGTCTTCCAATAAGAAAGTGCCCAGGAGTGAGAGGATTGATATCGGAAGGATCGGAAGATAAAGGAGATAAGGGACGAGAGTTTAATGTCGCTTCTATCAATAATGAGTATTGTGTTAAAGTCTTCGTAGTTGAGAGAAGTATTTTGTAGAACTCTTTTCAAATATATCTTTACTGCCTTAACACCACTTTCCCCCCTTGATGAGGTGCCTTAGGAATAATAAAGCTCCATTTTATTTGTTTGTTCACAAGAAAGTTAGAAATTTCATCGTTATTATCATGTAACATTTCATAAACAGCTTTTATATCGTTGGCTGCCCTTACGAAATAAGTGGCATTGTCGGACATTATAGAGACTGGCTTGCCCCTTCGACCAATAAAACGCTTTAAAACAGAAATAAATGCTTCCGTTGTTAAAGATGTTATCAATTCTAAATGAATTGCCTTAGTGACAAAACATACAAATAAGCAAATATAAGCTTTTATTAGCTTAGAGCCGCGTAGTTTTCGATCTTTAATGAAGATCGGTCCTGCGTAGTCCACGCCTACGTGAGTAAACGCCGGAGTGTTTGCCTGTAATCGTGCACTTGGTAGGTTGCCCATTAAAGGGTCGTATGATTTAGGATTTACTTTGAAACACCTTATGCAATTACGCACGATTTGTTTAGCCGTATTTCGACCAGATATAGGCCAATAGGATTCACGAACAACTGCTAATAAATGTTCTACCCCACAGTGCAGGAGATTTTCGTGAAGGTCACGAAGTATCAATTTAGTAAAAATATGACCTTTTGGAAGTAAAACCGGATGTTTTTTGTTAAAGTCATAGCATGATTGTTCAATTCTTCCCCCTACTCTTAATATCCCGTATTCATCCAAAAACGGATTTAATGCAAGTATTGTTGAAGATGTTTTCAGTTTCTTTTTTAATTTTAGAGTCTCGATTTCTAATTGAAAAGCATGGCTTTGGCATAATTTAATAAGAACGCGAGTGGCCTCTACCAACTCCATTGGTTGCAAATTTCCGGATGCCCGTTCAGTTTTCGCTTAACGTTCCTCATTTCACTGTCGTTATGATTTAAGACTAAATTGGGCAAGGTAGGCCAGGTATCAGAGACTGTCGATAGAAACGATGGGCCATGCCACCAAAGGGAATTATTAATTAAGTCAACAGCTGATGAACCGCGCGAAATTAAATCGGCAGGATTCATTTTTGAAGGGATGTAGTACCAATTCTTAGGATTAGAAATTTCCAAAATGCTAGCTATTCTATTGGCTACAAATATCTTATATTTATTAGGAGTTGAGTTAATCCAGTTTAAAGTGATACTAGAATCTGTCCAAAAAAACGACTGAGAGAAATTTATTTTAGAAGATTGTGTTACTTTCTCCATCAATTGCGCTAGCAACAACGCCGCACATAATTCAAGACGGGGAATTGTTGTTGTGTGCAGTGGTGTAACACGAGACTTAGAGCACAGTAATTGACAAGAAACATTATTGTAAGAATCGAGACACCTAACATATATGCAAGATCCGTAAGCCTTAGAACTACTATCACTAAATCCGTGCAATTCAATAGACATATTGTAAGGAATTGTGCATCTAGGAATCTTTAAAGTGTTTAAAATAGGTAACTCAGCCTTTAAGGTATTCCATTCGGAGTTTAAGGTTTGAGGAATACGCTCGTCGCATGATAACTTCAATTGCCACAGTTGTTGAATCATTAGTTTACCAATAATTGTGATAGGTGAAAGAAGACCTAACGGGTCAAACAACTGGGATGCTGTTGAAAGTATATTACGCTTGGAATTTGCAATAATTGCGTTAGACATTGAAACTTTATATTGTATTGTGTCATTAAGAGAGTTCCATGTTAGGCCTAATGTTTTGGCATCTTCTCGCTCGCCGATTGGTATTGTATGAAAAGGATCAGAAACGACATCGTTGTTTAGAACCTTTTCACTATTTGACAAAAATTTTCTAATAGAAAATCCTGCGCTAGACAGAATTGTCATCAATTTTCTCCTCAGCTCCTGTAAGCAGATCGTCTACGTAGAGGTCCGATCTAAGCGCAATAGAACCTTTAGGAAATTGTTGAAAATTTAATTGCGATAAATGTGATAAACACTTTGTTGCTAAATAGCTGGCGCTTGCTGTGCCGTACGTTATCGTTTGTAACTCATACGTGGAAATTGGAAGTTTAGGGTGATCTCGCCACAAAATCCTTTGGAATTTTCTTTGCGAAGGGTGTATAAGAATCTGACGATACATTTTCTCTATGTCACCCGTAAGAACAAAGCGGTATTGTCGAAAGCGTAAAAGAATCGAGAAAAGATCATCTTGAAGAACCGGACCAACCAGCTGTGTATCATTTATTGAAACGCTCGACGATAATTTGAAGCTACCATCAAATACAACTCGTAACTTTGTTGTTAAGGAACTATTTTTTACGACACCATGATGTGGAAGGTAAAATGGTGGAACCTTGGATAACGCGATTGAGCCATCCAAAACTTCAGTTACGTGATCTTCAGAAGAAACTTCGTCGCAGTTATTTATTTGAACCATGTGCCCTAGTGAAACGTATTCTTGGATAAATTGCGAGTAATCTTTGTGTAATTCTGGTGTTTTTAGTAATTTATTTTCAAGTTGCAGAAATCTTTTGGAAGCCTGTTCTTTGGAATATCCTAATAAGGCGAGTTTAGCATTAAAAGGAATGGAAACTAAAAACCGACCTGACGCGGTCCGAGTGATAGTTCGTGTAAAATGATTCTCGCAGTATTGCTCCTGTCGCGAGAGCTTTGTTAATAGATTTTGCGGAACGACTTGATCCAACTTCCAAAGTTGCTGCACGCAATTTTCCAAGCTGTCATTTGAGAAAAAGGGTTCTTGTGTAACCAAGTGAGAATAGATTACTGCAGGAGGATTAGTGCTGCTACAGTACGTGCCAGATACTACCCAACCTAGTAAAGTCTTTTGCAATGTGGGCTTAAATTTCCCTAAAGATATTTGACCAATGCACATAAGATTATAGAAATTGCTCGCTCCTATTAGTAAATCAATAGGCAATGACTTGTTGAAGTTATCGTCTGCTAACCGCAAATTTTCCGGGATATTCAGACTTGCTTTCTCAAAAGTATACAGCGGTAAGTTCTCGGTAATTTTTTCTATTGTAAGGCATTGCAATTTCGTTTCGAAACTCGTTTGCATAGATGCTAATTGAATGTTAATCATCGAATTTGAAATTACTGCTGAGGAACTAATACCAGAAACTTTTGTATTGATTTTATACTTAGTTAATTTTAATTTGTTTGCCAACGTATCTGTGATTAAGTTGCAATGACTGCCACTATCCAGCAGCACTCTGACGTCGTGCCAAATATTACAATTGCCTTTTACCTTAACCAAGGCAGTTGAAAGCAGAACTTGTGCGGAATGATTAGTACACGACAAAGAAGTTAAAGGTCTTGTATGTGATTCTGAAGCCAAAGGTATATTATCCTGCGGAATGGATGAAACAGGAACCGGTTGGTTATTTGGAGCATTCGTACCTTCCATGTGGAGTTGTGTATGATGACGTTTTTTACAGATACGACAAGTATACTTGGACATGCATTGATTTTGATTGGAATGCCTTAAACAATTTTTGCAAAGCTTTAATTCATACACCTAGTCTGATTTTTGTTTGGTAGAAAGAGATAAAAATTTAGGACATTCGATTACATAATGCTCAGCCTTGCAAATTGGACAGGAAATTCTGCTCGACGTAGTTAAAAACGTTCGTTGTAATTTAAAATTGCTCTTATGCATAGGGTTAAATGAGTTGTAGTTATTAGCATTATGAGGCTTTATGGCTCGAATCGATTTCTTCTAACGTTCTGTAACCTTGAAAGCCTGAGTTTTAAGCTTTGTTATAACTATAAGAAACCTAATGTAATTTATGTTGGGTAATTGAGATTGTGGCGTAGGTACCAATTTTATGATTAATTCGATGCAATAATGTATGTAAGTAATACGTAATTCAAAATAGAATAAGACTATTAAGATAATGAAATGAAATAAAAGAAGTGGCTAACCTGTGCCACGCGTGCACTTGTGCGTCTTGCGGTAATAATGGAGTTGTCTCTGTAGAATCTGAATGAAGGTTGTCGCGAAGTCGATGTTGATGGAATGGCGATAATCTTGCTCAAAGGACCAATATAGTTTTGTAAATAGAAATTGCCGTCGATGGCGCTGCTTCGGTATTTTCTTTGCACTGTGCAATTCTTGCATGCACTTCGTTTGTAATGAAGAATGGTTGAATTTTTATAGAATTTATTTACAAGACACTTTACATCATATTCGTACAAGCAATAACAAACGCTTAATGTGTTTTTATATTTCTTAGCAACCAGTACTTAAAAAAAAATGAATTAATTGCGCCTCCTATCAGCGTAGCAAACAGGTAAAATGGACCGAAAATACAGAAAGAAAAAAATATTGATTTTCAATAGAAAAAATCGGTAACACCGGTGTAGGCCGGTAAAGTGTAGTAGAATTTTATAACTAAAAGTTGGCACTAGTAATCATTAATTAATTAAACGTCATCTGTCAATTTGTCAGATTTATTAACATACAGGTTATTGTTTAGAGTAGCACTAACAACATTTTTTTAAACAAACATAATAAATTTTCTTATACCTTACAATTGCTAACAACAACAATGGTTTTATTTTCATATAAGTGAAATTTTAATAATATTATGCAATTGTCAAATTAATTTCAAAAACAATTGTATTTCGTCATTACAGGTTTCCGTTTTATCAACATATGTTATTAAATTTTATTAAAAATCAATACTTAAATAACTGCTTTTAATTAATTTATACTATAAAGGTCAACACAAAAAATGTTGTGTATCACACGTCCTAAAAGTATTTTGCGAGTATTCGCTTTTTCTAGGCCTCGGCTTCACCTCGGCCTACAAATATGCTCATACTCGCAAAATAGCACTTTCTGGACTAGTGATAAAAATAACTATTAACGTATAGAGCAAATTAAAGCTAATCGAATCAAAAGAATACTTTAAGAATAAAGAAAAAATGTTTCATTTACAATTTTCAATAGTCTTTTAAGTAAAACAGTATTTCTTTATATTTTTAAATTAATATTTAGTTTGTTTTAATTTTTTGCTTTTAAACTTTTTAAGAATAGAACAAAATAAATGTAATTTTTTTAAAAACGTTTTATTTCAATGTATATCGACTATAACCTGAGTTTTCTACACGAAACGAATATATGAAATTTTCGCAATCTTCTCTATACCTTGCTTTGAGAAGGTATTCTGCTGCGAGTTCGTTACTTTTTATTTGATACGCTTTTGCCGCTTTTTGACTTTGGTTTAAGAAATCAATGGCTCTATTTAAACGAACGATTTTGTCATCGTAAAACTGATACGATATTAAACAGTTTTCCGTTTTAACATTACCATTATCATAAGGCAACAGTCGTAAAGTTGATAGAATTTTCTTAATAATGAAGATCGATTTTGGTTTGTTCTTCTTGTTATGCTCTAAAACGATTTTTTTTGAAACTGAACTCCACGACGCGAAGTTGTCAATGTCCGAAGTTGTTTTGAGTAGCTTATATATCAAATCTCCTAAATACGGCAGATACGAATAATTTTGAGAAGCTTTGAAAAACGCTTGTTGGTATGAAGGCAAACGTGGATCGCGGTACAATTGACTTAAAGTTTCAAAGGCTCTAAAATCAGAATTTAAATAAGAGTTTTAATGTAAGTATGCTTTATGTACTCGTATTTTGTAGCATGACGCTTGCGTACATAAGCCCAGGTGTTGTGGAGTCTATAAACTGCTGGACTCTGTAATCCGCACAAAATACTTCTGCAAGACTGGAAATTTGCCAATTTGTGACATTTATCAGCGGCATTTATTAAACGACTTATTAATCTTGCTCGTATCTAAAATGTCTACATAGTTAAGAACAAAGGTACTATCAGAAGTGTATTCAAAAGAACCAAGTTTTTAGATTAAAAAAGTGCGATTGACAAAATTATCGATCAAAATTTACCTTATCTGAATCGTTTCTTAAAACTTCGGTGCTTATAAGACAGCTAATTCGGTAAGAAAATGCTATAAGAGCATTAATATTTGGAGTATTCTTCGAGGCTCTTTGCCATATTAACACAGCAAGTTCAATTGGAGTTACTTTTAGAAATAAGCTACAATCTATTACAGTAAGCTGGCAAGCTAGAGTGGTAGAATCAAAATCCCAAACCGTAAGAGCAATATTCATTCTTAATATTTTTTTCAAATCTTGCAGTGACGTTTCTTCGCGACTGTTTCTAATTTCTTACACAAACCGCTATTAAAAATTAATAATTTCTATGTTTAAATGAAAATTATTTACCTTTTTCGCGCAAAGAAACCTTAGATATATTTAAACAATTAAACAAACTTCGTTGCTTGTATTCGTTCTTGTTTCCAGTGTCCGAATCGTCCGATTCACTATTATACAAGTATTGCTGATTGTTCGAAAAAGATCTACGTCTTTCACCTTTGAAAATGAATGTTAAGTACTAGTATAAAAATAAATTAAAAAGGGAATTTGCAATTACATTTCTACAACATTACGTTCAATTTGCAAATCCCCTTTTTACAACAGGATACACCTCTCTTTCTCCTTTTTCTTTTCGTAAAAGATTCGCGTATCTTTTTTAAATGGTCAAGTAGTTCTCGGTAAGCGTCACAAGACGAACGTGGATGGTACCAATACTCCGGCGTCCAAAAATATATCGCTGGTTGTTCTACTACAGTTCTACCGGCATGTCAATAGAATGAGAACAACGAAAATTATTAACTTACTTAATTCCGTTTGCGTGTATCATAAGCCGATTGTCTAAATGAAGTGCTTCGCACGATATTGACGATGTTAGTTGGTTTTTCGATATCGACAAGCTCAGTTTTGGTTCTTGAAATTTATTTTCTAGACTTACTTGTGAAACGGAACGTTTCATCTAAAAGATTTAAAACGTAGTTTGTATAAAAACGTATTCGTTTTATATTTACTTGAACCGTATATCTTTCACCTGGCGCAATGTTCCACAAACCCAAACCGCGAAAAAAATATGGATAAGGCACTAAGCCGTATCGGCGTCTATGTTTTCCCCTTTTACGTACGTTGGGGTTATTATCCCTAGATGCTTCCCAAATTCGTACCGCATCTTCAGTTAAACTTATGTAATCAACATTCATAGTTTTGCTATACTAGAAAAAAGCACATACTTAGTATTTTGCTATACTATATGAATAAAACCTCGGTTATAGTTGTGTATTGGTATTTAGAAATAGAAGTCTCAGATGGCAAAAATAAACCAGACGAGCAACCTTCTGGAATTCCAGTACCAAATCTATTTATTGACGCCTTAGGTTTTTCTAACGTTTTGGAATCTTCCTTCAGTTTAGGTTTTTTTGAAGTTCTGTAAAAAATATTTTATAAAAAAAGTATTTTAGGAAGTTTTTAAAAAACTGAATACACGAATCACTTGATGTCGCATTTATACAATTAAACTATGAAATCTATAGACTATGTCGTAAATGGCAACGCTTTGGCAATCTTTTCATAAAGATTGATATAAACTATAAGTAATTAAAAGTATGCTTTTCTATAAAATTTAATTATTAATTAGATAACGGCGACATGACAACGTTTCGTGCTACGAGCAAGCATTCCTTCAGGTCAACGAATAGCTTAAAGTAGGACAATCCACCAGATCACGGACATGGGCAACTTTACGTTACAGCAAATTCTTAATAAATTATAACACAAACTAACAAATAAAACCTAATAAATATAAAGAATTTTACCAAGTAAATTAATTAAATTATACAAGGCAATGTTAGGATTATTTACGATACACGGCTCGGAATATTCGGAGGTTTTTGTACATTTCCAGAACGTTCACCGAAGGATATAGAAAATTGGCGAACGTTTTGCCAAAATGTATAAATGCGGTACAAACAAATAATAAGGCAGTTATTTTAGTAAGTCGAAGTCGGCAGTGTTAAGAAGGTTATTCAAGTCTAAATAAATAAGTAATTAACGCGTGTGGAGATAAATATACAGAGTATAACCTTGTACGTGACTATAATGGAAACAAGTGTAAGTAAATATAAAATTAGCGTAAATGTTTGTATTAAATATTCTTAGATTTTAATTAGTTCGGTTAGTTATAAACGTGTACATATTTTTAGTATAAATAAATTAGTTAGTAATAATAAACGTTACAATACGTTATTTCGAAAACATTTTACTTTTGAGATATATCAAAATTTGTTATTGTTATTTTTTAAGTTATTTTCATATTATACAGGGTGTCGTAAAATCCTCAAAAACCTAAAAGTTGTGTTTTTTTTAAATTAACCCCCTTGTGTATTATTACATTTTTGGATTCTCAGATCAAAATAAGTGTGTCTTTTAATAACGTTTATGACATGATTTAAGAGACCTAAACCTTAGGGTTTTTAAAATAATTTGAAGTATCTAAGTTATGGGAGTAAAATTTACAGTGAAGTGTAACAATAGCTCATATTTAATTATAATAAGTTTTATATCTTATACAGTGTGTCCAAAAATTAAAACGTTTTAGTTAAGAAATTTAAGTGGCTGTAACTTGATTTATTAAAATAGAACTTCATATTTTTTAATTGACCAGGAAATGTACTTTTAAATTACCTATCGAATGGTATTAGAATGTTCCATAGCCAAGTCTTCCCGTTTTTGCACAATACGCAAATAATCGTTTTTTGTACTTTTTTTTTGAACCTTTGTAGAAAAAATATCAAATGGTGCAAAAAACGATTTGGAGTAGGTAATTGAAAAGTGCATTTTCTGATGAATTAAAAAATATGGCGTTCTATTTAAATGAATAAAAATATCGTTTTTTGAATTACTTTTTTGTTACGATAATTTTATTACTTGCATGTATATTAAATAAATAAGCACAAGTAGAAAAGTTGTTAATTCGTTTTGACCGAGTTTATATTTTTAAAAAAATTGATCAACATTTCAAATATTTTGACGTGGTAATCTGTGCTTATACGTCTCGTTGCGTGATCAAGGTTTGTAGTTAAATTAGGCTTTAAATTAATTAATCATCAATTTACATATTTACCTCGTCAGCATATCAAACATAAAAATTAAAAACATAATCAAAAAATTTAACTACTTCAATAATCCTAATTTTTTTTCGAAAATTATTAAAAATGCTATTTCGTTAGTGGTATGGATATAATATAACAAAAGCTCATCATCAGCAAATTCGGTTTATAATAATAGAATTAAATATCATCTCTAGCGGTTATTGAGGTGCACAAATCTGAAAACGTTCGTACTGCTAAAGAAAAAAAGATCAGTATAAAATTTTATTTTATTATAAAAGGTATTAAAAACGAAGAAATATAAAATCAACTTACTTTTAGCATAAGTTTGCCACTTGCAAAAAATAGTTGAACAGTAATACGATTAGATTAGAAATTGAAATAAATTTAAATCAGACACGATATTCATGGCAACCTCGCTTTTAAAATGAGCCAGTAAATGATAAATTATTTGTAAGATATTGTGATACTACAATCAACAGTTATAGTCAATTTTTGGACACCTATAAGATGTAAAGTTTATTATAATTAAGATATAAAATATGTTTTAGTGTTACGCTTTACTGTAAATATGGCTCCCAACTTAGATACTTCTTAAGTATCTCAAACATGAAAATTAAGTTATATTTCGACAAAATTCAAATTATTTAAAAAACGTAACGTTTAGGCCTCATAAGCGTTATTAAAACACGGCCTTATTTTGATTGGAGAATCCAAAAATGTAATAATTTTTTGTTTCATTAAAAAAACACAACTGTGATAATATGAAAATAATTTAAAAAACCAACTATAATAAACCCCCATATATCTCAAAAGTGAAACTTTTTAAAATTCATGTATTTTGGCTACAATATTCCGAGCCATATAGCGTAAATAACCCTTACATTACACATAGTGACCTCTTGTTTTAAAATATTCTTAATTATGCTGCATTTACGATTATACTGGAAGTTGACTTCACTTCTTTATTTTAAATATTGCAAAAATGTATAATAGCATCACAACAGGTTTGTCAAAAACACTAGTTTAAAAAAACACTTTTTGAGTGTAATATTAAAAAAATTGTATCTCTGAGGTTTAGAGATGCAAGTTATCATAATTTAAAGTTACACTAATTTTTTATAAACTAAAGCGCAATCTAAATAATACTAATAAAATGTATATAACTAACGATATTTAAGAAAAACAGCTTACAATTAATTTATACATGACTATCACTACATATTTATAAACACTGTCCGCGGATAAGATTTATTTTTATCTATCTATTTATTTACACTAACGCGTTAAACACTTACTTCGCAACTTCTTTTAGCGATTATTTTTTATATTCTTACTTTATCTGGGACTAGAACCTTCTATTCTTTTTGGTAATTGCTTTGAATGATCTTGAAGTTTCAAACGTTTCACCGCCCCCTCCTTGACACTGTACTGTCCCAGAAGGCAGCTTTCTTCAATTCGACAACTTCCTTGCGTATAGAAGTTGGATGGTGACTGCAGGCCAACACCTGGACGCCTGTTTCTCGGAAAACGACCTCGAACATATTTTGAACTGTCCTCGAATCCAGTTGATCTAAGCCGTAACCAAGCTTGAGCATTGCCAATTTCTTAATGTTATGAAACTCCTTTACTGTCTTAACATTCTACAAGGCTCGCGATAGATTTTCGTATAACGAAGATAAGAAAATGGAGCGTCGGTCATCACGTAGGTTTCTGTCGTAGTTTATCTAACCGTCTAAACTTTTTCTTAACTACTATTGCAATTCCTCTAGACATCTCAAGGTGTTTACTCGCACAGTGTGTAATGGCCTAATCTTTTTGTGTTTGGAACATGTCTTGTTGCTCCTCGGCCGTAAGTTTAAACCTAACTTTTCCAGAACCCTCGTACATGCTTATACACTTATCGAAGTTCATTCTATTGATTTGATTCTTGGTTCTGCTTCTTATTATTCTGGTTCGGACTTAGTCTTGGGCAACGTTGTTATCGCCAGCAAACGGGGCTAGATGATCAATGTTGATCACTTTTGGCTTATTTTTGAGTGGTTTTTGGATTTATTAATACACTGCAGAATTTGATAAGGGCTCTCTTATTGCCTCTGCAGCTTTGGCGACAAACCATATCTTCTTTGAGTATTAATTTTATTATTATTATAATTATTATAAATTTAATTTGAAAAGAACTCCAAACCGACACAAAAACTCTTTTACCAAAACGTCTGTGACATGGTTTAAATTTAAATTGCGCTACCTTGTATATCTTAGTTTACTTGACGTTTGTCATTCACTTCTCAATGCCACCTAACGAGAATTGTGCTTTTCTTTTCTTTTTTAAGTGGTGGTGAAGCAGGAAACATACCTGCGTTAATTAAATAACATATCTTCAAACATCCACTTGTTATAATATGCAAAACATCCTTAACCCATGCCCACTGACGTAGGGTTTCTGGTACATAACTACTGATGTGGAGTCTGAGAGACTCCAACTATAAAATAAGGTTAACCGAGATGAATAAGTCCAGCTAAATGCAAACTAAGTGCAGTCAACTAAAATTCAATGTATTTAGGATATATTTTCACAACTGACAACACAAAAAATAAAAAGGAAGTTTAGTTTCATATGAATCACAAAATTATCAACAATAAAACGTCACGTATTTGCTTTTTGTCAACAAAACGAAGAAACTTAGTAATGATTTTTGGTAAACTGATTAATATAACATCAAAAAAATACAATAAACAAATATATATTTTTGAACACAAAAATTTGTGCAATGGGTTCCGTATAACTTCTGCACAGTTTTCGAGAACACTCGAGACAAACTGGCTTCTGACAACTAACGCATATAAATTTTGTTTTTTGTGCAATCTAGAGGAACACAGGTGGCAATATTTTCTCTTTTCTAACAAAATTTCATCACCAATAGGCTCTTCTATCTTAATTAAGATGCGACTTATCAGCAGACGCCTTTGGTTACTCTGGGGTTCCTGTGCTTATGTTCCATGTGATTTTTGACAAGAGATTTCGCCAATTCCTTTATGAAGTCACTGCGTTGCCTGGTTTAGTTGTTATTGTAACAACTGTACAAAATAAAGGCATTTACAGTAGACATATCAACAATTCTGTAGAGTATGGCCATGCTTCATCTTTGCGCTCGGCGACTTGTTCCGTATATCGCACATTTTTCGTCCAAGGAGTCAACCCCACCTTTTGTGCTATTATAGTATGTAATTACCACAGGTTTTCCAGTTCAGGATCATCAGGTATAGCATGATTCATTGATGATACCAACAACACAACATTCTTTTTTTTAGGTAAATGCGACAGCAGTTACATCTTTTGTAAATCCGTACATATATGAGTTTGGTTCCCTTTTCTTCACCAAAAATTGCAGTGGCACTTTCGTTTTGTTTTTTTTAACGTACTCACGTAAGTCTTTTTTTGCTTTTTCGGTGACGAAAACCAATTGTCTGCGGCAATATTCCGGTTGATGCCAAAAATTGGCTCTCATAAACGCATTACAGCTTGAGTGTCTATGTTCCTCATAAGTGCTCGAAATACGTCTTTTCCAGTGCCATCTGTAGCAAACAACAAAAGGACATGGTTAGATTTAAATACAGCCGAATATAATAAGAAACCAATGAAAGCTTTCACTTTAGTTGCATCTGTATCTTTTAGTTCAACTCTATCATTTTTGTATGTTGCTGCTGCTTTCCGTAGTTTTACATTGGTCCACTGAACCAAAAGAGCAATCATGCGATGATCAAACAAACGTTCTCAAATTTCTTTATGAAGTACACTAACAGCTTTCCCAGATATGCTTAGTCTGGGATTCATTTTCACTAAGTTTTGCTCCTAGGAAATCAATTTTGAGAATAACGTCAAAAGAAAAAAAAGTTACACACTTACTGACGTGGAGTCTGTGAGACTCTGATGCCCCTAGTGGCGCTTATAGAAAACAAGTAAATCACAGAAACACCGTGCAGCTTCGTTCACAGCAAGATTAGCACTAAACAGGAAGGTACTGGAAAGCGCGAAGTGGGGCAACTCCAAATATGGGTAGGGTCAAGTGCCAAAAGTCTTACGGAGTCTGCGAGACTCCTTATTAGTGGTTACGGGTTAATTAAATAGTTTATTCAACGCAAGGTGATACTTATGATTTAGTAGATTATAACTTCGGTAATTTCCACAACGATTTTCTTTTTCTCTCTTACTGATTGTATAACGTAATTTTGTTTCTATAACGCGTTATACTACCTATGTTTTCAATTATACAAATCTATAGCCGATGCTTCTAGCGTTCTTATAACTGAGTTTGCGAATTAATTAAACTAAGTTCATTTCTTGTGTGTGTACCAATTGTATACATAATTTGATTGACATGTAGAAGTTAAGTAAACCTAATCTGTAGTTAATTTTATTTTGTTTCTTCTTTCCTCCGATTTTACAGACTTTAAATGTTTATTGCAAGCTTAGAACTTTCTGTGGTGATCGAACAGGAGTTGCTTCAGTAAGTCATTGATCTGGCGCCCACAAAAATTCTTATCACTTGGACCACGCCTTTCTCCGAATACCAATTGTTTAAATTACATTACAAACCAGCCGTACAAGGTCCGTAAATAACAAAGTAACCGCTTCCTGATTTGGTGTAGCGTAAGCCTCCGTCCATTTCGTGAAAAAATTTATAGATAGACGTCTTTCAAGATCTCGTGAACTGTGGCGCTGTAGTCTGTATATGTCAAAATATTGTTATTATCCGTCTTACAAATATTTGCCGGTACATTTTTTCTAACCTATCTTTGCTTTTATCGTTGTATTTGTTGTTAATAAGTCTTTAGGTATTATTATAAATAAATTAATTTTTATTTAATAAATAAATATCTGATTATTTTTAATTTTTATTGACGTGAGTGCTTTTTAAATAAACTAACGTTTTTGGATTTCAGATAGACTTGTCAAATTTTTGACTTTTAGTATATTAATTCCGATTTTCGACTGAAGGTCACAGTTCACGACATAATAAAATGCCTCTACCAAGATGAATTAATTTTTTAAATTAGATTTTCGAAACGGCCCTGCAATGTCAATTGCAATTCTCTTTAAATGGTTTCTCAATGCGCAGACCGTGCACTGGCGGTACCATTCCATGATGTCCTCGTTCCAGTTCACCCTATAGAGGGTTATACAAACTTATGGAAACATGCTTATAACTTGAAAACTGCGACGATTAGCGGTTTGAAACTTTGGGGGAGTATGTTATTTTTTATTGTTTATAAAATTTTGATACGATGCTCCAATTACGAGTAATTGATATCTACTTCTGATTTTCAAATAGCATCATATCAGTTGACTGACATTTTTAGATTCTACATGAAATTCTGTATGGTGAACAGAAAAATTATTTAATATAAAAAGTGTTATTAGAAATATGGTATAAAAAGTTCAGATTTAATGTCAACAATTTACCTGTGGGCGGGTACCTGACGCTCTAAGTAGGGTATGTACCTACTTTGTTTGGGTCAACACAATAACCAATAAAAGCTTTTGTTATAGGGTAAGTTTATAATCTTTTGTTAGCAGTGGCGTATCTTTTTTAGGAATCAAATAAAAAGCTATTAGGAATAAAAGACAAAGTTAAGGTAAACCGTTATTGAGTGGATTATGATTAAATGATTTAAAAAGAAAACAAATTCCAAAGATTTAACCAAATGTGTTAATGTTGATTAGATTAAATCCGTGGAATCTATTATTTTTTCAATCATTTTAATCGTAACTCATTAGCAATGACAATTCAACAGACTTGAGTAATTGAAGAAAACCAACGAGGATCAAATTAAAAACATAATTTCGAATGGATTCACAATGGAGGAATTTTTATTTTATTCCTAAAAAAGATACGCCACTGCTAACAAAAGATTATAAACTTACCCTATAACAAAGGCTTTTATTGGTTATTGTGTTGACCCAAACAAAGTAGGAACATATCCTACTTAGAGCGTCAGGTACCCGCCCACAGGTAAATTGTTGACATTAAATCTGAACTTTTTATACCATATTTTTAATAACATTTATCATATTAAATAATTTTTCTGTTCACCGTTGCATACAGAATTTCATGTAGAATCTAAAAATGTCAGTCAACTGATATGATGCTATTTGAAAATCAGAAGTAGATATCAATTACTCGTAATTGGAGCATCGTATCAAAATTTTATAAACAATAAAAAATGTCCGGAAGTTGTCTTACATACTCCCCCAAAGTTTTAAACCGCTAATCCTCGCGTTTTTGAAGTTATAAACATGTTTCCATACTTTTGTATAACCCTGTAGAATATTTTCTTTAATGTTTTTGTCACGCCAAAGTGTTCTCCTCATGTACCATCGTGCAAATGCTGATAGTCCGACAACTTCTTATACTCTTCGGCGTTATCAACTGCAGTGTATTTTCCGTGCCTTCGACACTCTCTACGGACTGCTTAAGAAGACCGTTTTCCACTTTCAAAGAGTCCCTAGTATGCTTTGATGTTTCTCCCAAAGCACTTACCTTTTCCCAGGTTAGTCGTCGGCCATTTGATTTTTAGTTCATGAGTAGTCTTAATTTGGGACCAGTTTCTTCTTCTCGAAGCAAACCATAACAGGTCATTTCACTCGATATTTTTTTCTAGTCGATACAGTCTGTTGGACATGGTCACATTCTTGTAATCGCTCGATCCATCTTACCATTTGTCATTTTGGATTACAAAACTGCAATAGCCATTTCAATGCGGCGTCGTCCGTCCTTAGTAAAAACTTACGTCCATACAAGCATTTATAAAAGTGATTAATGGACTTAACACTGCTAACAGTTCCCTTTTAGTCGCGCAATAATTGCTCTCTTGTCTGGAGAAAACTAAAATACGCAATCACTTATTCTTACCTATCTTGCACCCGTGAACAGACTGTACTATAATCAGATTACTTGCATTCAAAACTATTTTTCTATCTTGTCTTGATTAACTTAAAATCGGCGAAATGCGGCAAATCCGAGTACAAATCGTTTATAGTAGGTGCACAACCCAAGAAAACTGATGCTTGTCAATTGCACTGCTCGGATTTTGTCTGGGTCAGCCTTTACTCAATGTATAGACACTATGTAGCCAAGTATTGCACTTACTTCTTAAATACGTAGCACTTCTTTGGGTTTAGTTTTAGATATGCCCCATCTAGTTGTTGGAACACTTCCGTCAAGTTGTTCAAATGTTCTTCAAACGACCAAACGCTCAAACGTCGCAGAAGCGTTGCATAAGCATAACAGTGAACTGCCACAAACCAGTGCCAATTGTAAATGCTGTCTTTGACGGTCCTTGGGTTACATTTCCACCTATCAGTAACTACTCTTTAAATCTAATGAAAAGTACCATTGAGGACGTCCATAGACTATTTGAAGGTTTAATTACACCTTGTCTGTCTATATCCGTTACATAAAGGAAGTCGCCCTTTTTGTATTTGACGTCTCGGGTATTGGGTTTATGCTTTAGCACGCCAGTTCTTCCTTTGGAACCACTTTCCAGTACAAAAACATGTTGAGATTGTTGGATCAATGTTTGACCTTTGGTCATGGCTGAGGTTTTGGCACTTAAAAGTAAGTATCTTTAATAACTGTTGCAGACATTTCTTTGGAAATGTAGCTTCTTTGAAGTTCAAGCATCTCACAATTTGAGATACTCGTGTACACAGACACTAGATTTGAGTTGACTTTCAAGATTATTATTGGCATAGTGTTTTTCACTAGTACTAATATTTTTCTAATTAACTGCTCTCCATTGGTTTAATAGCGCAAATGTAGCCTTCCCGGAGATTTCCATCCAAGCGTGCCATCACCACACTTTTAGTCTATTCAGACAGAGTCACGTTTTTTACTCAATAAGACTCGTACAGTTGTCTTTTCTGACGAATGAAAAAGAATTTCGTCACCGTCAATTCTAAGAACCTCATGTTTCATATCCAAATGAAACCCATACTTCAATCAGTACTACACCAATGATTACTTTTACTTGTCTGTGAGTAAGTATTTCTTCGCCGGTCGCCGTTTGAAATAGTGCTGTTACTGGTGATTCATTTTCTAATGATATGTCAGGACCAATGATGTTATTTGTCGCTCTCGTGTAAACCAGTAACTGTTTTGTCCATTGATCTTTCCATCAAGATAAATGCTGTGCAAGTGTTCCACATCCGTTGCAACTCGAATGGTATCTTCCAGTGGATGATTAGATGAGATTAACTTTTTTCTCTTTTGGTCAACTCTTTCGGGTGCTTTTCTTGTCGTGTTCCTCTTAGACTGGTGTCGTCATACCGGAGTTCGTCAACCATCTACTTGTTCGCGAAACACACGTCGTACTATTTCTGTGATGCTTTTTTGTGTCTACGCAGGTAGTTCTGTAGCATAACGAAGCTTATGACTACCTCAGTGTGACGCCTGCTTTGCTGCTTCAAACTCCAAGGCATGGGTGTTTTGTTGTCTCGGATACCGTCTACAAAGGTTTGAATAGCCACATGTATTTGGTGCTGTAGGTCATAGGATACGCAAACCGTGTCAATCTGGCGATGTCAGTCTCATACTGTTGAAGACTTATCGCAGTTTTCTGAACTAGAATTTTTATTTGGGCGTGATATACCTGTTGAAAATGAGCATTTTTATGTCTCGTCCTAAACGTAAACAGTATGCAAAATTCTCGCTTTTCTACGTAAGGTCATTATTCAAAATGTCACTTTTTGTTTGTTATATATAGAGGAGATTCGGGTAATTAGTACTAGATCTTTTCTTCCTTAGGAGGGGCAATAAAAACCGCTCTAAAATATTTTTATGGCTACGTTTCGTGCCTCTAGTGTGTACTTCTTCAGGCCAAAGAAAAGGTTACGAGTGGAGACAGTCCACTGGTCCAACAAGCATACCGTCTAATACTATTAATTGTTCTAGTTAACATAAAATTATTAAAGTCAATGAATAAAATTAAATTTTAATCTATATACAAAGAAAAACGACGGACATTAAAGTTAAACAAACAATTGTAGGTGGCCGCAAATAAAACACTCTCACACAATTTTACTTTATCTGTATTTTATAAAACTCCTTTTTACGCCGCCATTACAATTGAGCGCCAAAAACTTCTTCTACCAACTTAAAACCAAAAAACTAAAACTAAAACTATCGCAACACATTGTTGCCAGATTCTTAAAAATGCAAAACTTATAAAATACTACACAATATACACTGACACATTCAGTGTATATTGTTTGTTGCGTTCTATTTTAATGGTTTTCCATTTTACCCTTTCATTTCAAAATCTACAAAAAAGGAGTGTCCACAGAAAAAAATTTTTAGTGAGAAGTTATTCTCAACCTCGAGAGCCTTCGCGAGGTTTTTGTACATTTCCAGAACGTATATCGAAAGATATGGAACATTCGAGAAGGATTTCCAAAATGTGTATAAATACCGAACAAACAAATCAGGGTCAGTTATTTCCAGTAATTCGAAGACGGCAGTGTTAAGAAGATTACTTAAGCTTAAATAAATAAGTGATTAACGCGTGTGAGATAAATAACCTGGTACGTGACTTTGACGTAAACAATAAGTGTTAAACAAGTGTGTGAAGTTATCCGCGGACTTTATCTTATCTTCGTATCAATGATAGCGCTATATATAAATTAGTGTAAGTGTTTTTATTAAAGATCCTTAGATTTAATCAGTTCAGTTAATAATAATAAACGTGTACATATTTTTAGTATAAATAAATTAATTAGTTTTATTAAAATTCGTAACAATACCTAAAAAATTCGTCATTTAAGTAGTCAATACTAAACCATTAGTCGAAAAAAGTTAAGAAATAATTTTTTTTGCGAATTTCTTGTAGAAATATAAATGGTATTCCATAATACCCGAATCTCTTTTACGTAACCTTTTTATGCATAAAATACTATCAAACTAAATATAAATAAGTCGATTTGGTTTTGAGTCTTTCGCGGCCATGATGATCCAAAATAGAAAGATTTCGCGTTCTATATTAACACATTTCACAAAATTTACAAACTTTGCAAAACGAATTAAATTAAATTTGTAAGTGATTTATGTTTTAAAATATTTGGAACTTACTTTACATTCCGTGTGAACAAAAATTCCGCATACGATGGTTTATTCATATGAGGAGTATAGTTAGTTGGACATTCATCTAACACTGCACCCATATATAGATAACGATCTAACCACTTAGGCGACCCTACCTGTAATAGTTCTTATTATGCTTTGAAATATTAGTAACTAAAAATACATCGTCAACTCCAAAGTTGCACCACAGTTGTTGTATTCCTTCTTTCGTAACAATTTTTTTCGTAGACATTAGATACAACGTACTATTTGAGGTGGAAGTGGCAACAGAAGTTTCAGAACGCGAAGATCCGGAATCTTCCGGGTTAAGAAACTTCACACGTTCGCACCAAAGATTCCAAAACATCTTAAAAAGCAGTAATCAGTCAAAAATATAAAAAGTTGCTTGTAAGTACGTTTCGTTTTTCGAATCCGCCCAATTCGAAATATAAAATGCGATTATTACAAAAATGTGCCTTTAACGATTGGCGTTTTCTACGATGAAACACGCTTAAATTCAAACATTCTACCGGATATATTGCTACCAGTTGAAACGTCTCGATATCTGGATCGATTCCAGGAATGTACTCAATGGTCGATTCTTTTACTGGCGGTAATACGTCGGTAGCTAATATTAATTTAGTGGGTGTTAAACCTAAAATCGATTTTATTAAACTTACTCAAACAGTGTCATCGTATACTTTATACCTAAATGAACTTGCCTAATACCCGTTCCCTCTCTAGTTGTTTGAGCAAATGGACTTTCTACTAACACCATGTCTTCAAAATCGCAATACTCCGAAAATAGTAATTTTTGAATACGATGGATTGACATAATTTAATTCAATAAAATTATACATCTTGACTGTTTTTGTCATATATTATATTTAAGTTTCATGACATAATATGAACATTTTGTTGACATTTAAATGACAAAAATAACAATAAGCGATTAACATTGATTTTAATAATAAAAAAATAATACTAATAGTATAATAATCACAAAGTTATAGATACATTAAATAAAAACATTTACAACTTAAGATATATTTGCACTTCGTATTTTAAAAAGTTTTTTTATCTTCATTCGAATTTAAGTTATTTGAAGCAGTTGATCGTTTATTACGGTTGGCCTGAAAACACATTGTAATTACTTATAAGTTTTACGTTTCATATTCAATTATATTTACAAAAAAATTATTTACAATTAATTTCGAAAATTAAAAACTAATTAATTCTACTGTACAATGTTATTTTTGGTACAACTTTATTGTATTTTTATTATATCACATTGAAATCGTCTTTATGAGAACAAGACTGGCTTGAATGCAAATGATTAATTAACTTTAATTCTGATTCAGCAAAACTTTTTATGCAAAAAGGGTTAAGACAATTACAATCTTAACATCTTGCAAGCATTTGAACCTGTCTTAAAAAATGACAATGACCGAAGGATGTTGAACATTCTAGCCACAGATACCAGAAATATATAAAACTATTCAAAGGAAGCTGAAGTCAGTTTTCGAATTAGATCAGAAGAAAACTTTGTCGGTTTAAATAAATTAGGTGTTTAACGCGTGTGCTAAGATAAATATAACGTGGTGAACGTGTTTTTGACATAAACAAATACCAGTAGATAAATATAAATACTAATATAACAGTAAATATCTAGTGATATTATACTATAAACTAATGTAAGTTGTTTTTTTTTAAATCATCGCGTTATCAAGTCAAAATGGATGGGAAACTAGTTGAATTTCTCGAATCAATAAAAAATGGTAAAAAGCAATAAATAAAAACATGGAAGAAAATTCTAGAAAAATGAAAGAAAAATTTTGCAAAAATTCTCAGAAAATTAGAAAAATTGCTGAAAAATTCTAAAAGATCACTGGAGAAATTACTGGTTGACACGGAAGCGACAAAAACCATAATTCGTCCGGATATATTACAAGAAAATGAGAAGACACTACCAGTTACAGTACGACTTCATACGGCGGCGGGAAAAGAAATACCTACACACGGACAAGTAGTGACAATTGGTTTAGGAAATGGAGTACTCGACCATCAAGTACTGGTAGTCGGCATCACGGAAGAAGTTATCCTGCGAATGGACCTTATAAAAAAAGTATGGGTTCCACTTGGATATGAAGAACGATGTCATGAAGATTGACAGTGGAGAAATTCCTTTTCATTCGTCAGAGAAAGCAATCGTGCGAGTTATATTGACTGAAGACGTGACTCTGCAAGGACTGAAAGTGTGGTGATGGCACGCCTGGATGGAAATCTCCGGAAAGGCTATATTCGCGCTGTTGAACCAATGGAGGGCGACTTAGTTTAAAAAGGACTACTCGTTGGCGGAACTTTAGTACGAGTGATAAACACGATGCCAGTAAAGATCTTGAATGTTAACTCAGATTCGGTAATGTTAAAAAGATCGTGGTAGGCCAAAGCACGCCAGTATCTCAAATTGTAAGCTGCGTGAATTTTAGTGAAGATACGTAGCCAATGTCCACAACATCTATTGGACCTTTTTACCTCCAAATGCCATTTATTTAGAAATGATTACGTTGTTCAATCATCCGTATTCTACGGTTGTGTTTATTTGGCATTTTCTTTGTTCGGTCAAAAATTCTAGTTTCAATTTATATTTCCTTTCTGAGATATAATGGTAATTAAATATATTTTAACAGTCTCTTTAGTTTAAGTTTGTTTAAAAGTTCTTTGTTTGAAGTACATTCGCAGTACAGTAGTACTTATTTTCTATGTGTTAGTTCGATTAAAATACGTTGGAATGAAGTCATTCTTTTAATTTATTAGACAGTTATGATTCAGGTCGCTACAACAAATCTTTATGATCATAATGAAATATGATATTTTGTCAATTTGACAGTTCACACAGAATCAACGGCCGTTGCCCAACACTACTTTTCTGACGTTATTTAATCCGTTTGCATGCTCTTTGCACTTCTTGGTGGTATGGTTTTCTTTCATGGAATTTCGAACACAGCCATTGTGGAAATGGTAGTCGATTGAGTTAATATATATATAGGTGATTTTGGTGGAAGTAAAAAGCCAGTTGGTTGACAGTCGTCGAAATGCTTTAAAAGGATAAGTGTTAGTTGGTTCTGGGGTGGTTAACTTATCCCCTTTAGATGAAGTAACGCCGCGGAAAGAGTTTTGTTTCTCCGTGAAATCCACGGTTTTTAAAGGAATGTCACGTGTTTTCCATTTATTTTACGTAATGTAGAACTGTGTTCATCGAGTGGTACGATGCGGTTATATCTTCGCCTTGGTGGCGGTTATTGAGAACCTTCCGACAGTACATAGTCCTCTGGGGGAGGAACACCCTTCAACGTTTCTTCCTGATTACATCTGGCAACCCAGGATCAACCACAAGTTCTTTCCTGGATTTATGACGACGAAAGGTTGTACCAATTTATTAAGTTTGGTGAATTTTATTTACGCGTTGAAGTGACTTAAAAGCTTTGGGTTTTAAGAAAATGAGTGTTTCAAATTAACAATTTTATCGATTTTACAATTAGAAAGTAATTATTGTCCGTAATTATCAAAATTATGTGACGAAACATTTGTTAAAAAAAAATTTATGTTTGAAGCGAAAAATTGATAAATTTCAGAAATTTCTATTAGGATTGTGATTTTTGTTTTAAAAGAAATGAAGATATTTTATTTTGTGTTTAATTAATTTCTATTTAATGCGGACACGGCCGTGCATTAGATAATTAAGATTTACCATTGTTTTTATGTGATTTATTTCTTTAAATTTTGTTTTGTTTTTTTTATGCGCTTATTCAGTAAACTTTATTTTTTTCTGTTTTAACTTTCATGTTTGCTTACATTTTTTTGTTAGTTTTGAGTGTTCAAATAAATGTTAAAAAGTTGAATGTAAACAAGCTTTTAATGTCGTCGGCCTTTGCGTTAGGTAAAACTTAAGTACATTTCAGATTTTAGTAAGATACACTCTATTAAGGTAAGTCCATTTAGAGTGTATCCTTCAAGAGCGGGCTTGTGGTTAGTAAGGGCCAAAATCCATTTAGCTATGCTCCTTTCTGGCGCCCTTTGATTTTTAGCTTTTCATTGTGTTTTCAGTCCAGTTTTCCAAAAACAATCACGAAATTTTGAATATAACCCACCCCGTCTTCACTGAGCACCGGCAAAACTTCGTTTATTTCACTTGATTTTAGGCAATTTCCATTGTTACCAACTTTTGCATGTAACAAGTCTTGATTCAGCAGTGTCAAGATGTGTTCACGCAAGAGAGTGGTTCCAAAGCAATAATTAACGTGGTGAAGCATAAAATTAATACCGGAGACGCTCTGTCCATACGACAACATCCATGTCGACTTCGGGAAAGAGAAAGTGTGATTGAACTTTCAAGTAGCCCACGAAGGTCCCCAGTGGTACTCGTAAAAAAAGATGGATCAACGAGATTTTGCGTAGACACAGACAGCTTAACGACGTGACCAAAAAGGACAGCTACTCTTGAACAACTTGAAGGAAGTGTTCCAGCGACTGCGTGGGGCAAATCTCAAACTGAGCTTAAAAAAGTGCCACGTATTTAAGAAGGAAATGCAATACCTTGGCCACGTCGTATCTAGAGATGGAGCAAAAGCTAACTCAGATAAAGTCCGAGCAATGCGAGCATGGCCACGACCGATCGACAAGCATCAAGTTCGCAATTTTCTTGGGTTGTTCACCTATTATAGACGATTTGTACTTGAATTTGCCAACATTGCCAAACATTTGACCAAAGAAACCGAAGAAAGAGTAGAGTTTAGATGAAATAAAGACTGCAAAAGCACTGTCCATTAAATAAAACAGACTCTAATCACTTTGCCGATTTTCTGTTATCCAAAAAAAATGGAAACCTTGTTTTTAATACCGACGCAAGTAATATAGCAATAGGTGCGGTCCTGTCCAGGCGCAAGATGGTCAAGAAAAAGTCATCGCGTATTTTAGCAAGATTTTGTTTACGCCAGAAACTTCGTGACTAGACTAGAAGAGAGCTGTTAGCAGTCGTAAAGTCCATAGAACACTCCTACAAATATTTGGTTAGACAAACATTTTTACTAACGACGGACCACGCCGCTTTGAAATGACAGAAGGACAAATGGCAAGATGGATCGGGAGATTTCAAGTGACAGAAGAAACGCTGACGCTTTGTCCAAAAGACCATGTTCGACAGACTGCAGCCATTGTTTGCGTCTTCAAGAAAAGTTCATATGCCTCCAGAGAACTACCATGGTTGATGACGAGTAGAAACCTGCGCAGTTGCGTCGGGAACAAAAAAACGATCTCGAAATAAGAATACTCCTGAACTGAAAAAAAACGGCCGACAATCTACCTGGGAAGTAGTGAGTACTTTGCGAAAAAAACAGCAAAGCGTACTGGGCGCAATGGGACTCTTTGAGGGTAGAAGATGGTCTTCTTAAGCGATCCAGAGAGAGTGTCGAGAGCACGGACTGTTGGTAAATAAGAAAACTAGGACGACGCTTCTCCATCCTCAACCTTGACCGCATGGCTTATTCAAAGTAGTGTCCGAACACAAAAAAACTTTGAAAGCACAAGCCAAACACCATTCTGTGACATGACAATTTGGACGAAGACCGGAAAAACGTTTTTGAGAAGACTACGTCAGCAAGCTTACGAAGAGTCTAGACAAAGTACATGAAGCGGTCCGTAAAAATACACAAATTGCCAGCGACAGAATGAAGACCAAATAGACATAAATGGTGAGTTTCTGGCCACATGACGTGGTTGTATATTCCCCAAAGAAAGCGTGGCTTGTCGCCATAGCTGCAGATGCAATGGGAGCGTATTAATGGCATCATATATTGCATCCGAAAACTATCCAGAGGCAAGCAATCCACATTGATCGTCTCTAGCCCCGTTTGCTGACGAAAACAAGATTACGCAAACTCAGGTCCGAACCAGAGTAATAACTAACAGAACCAGAAATCCAGTCGAAGGAATGGACTTCATATCCGGAGGTTCCTTCTGGAAGAAGCTAGGTTCGGAGTAGGGAACGAAAAACAACAAAACCTGTTCCAAACACGAAAATATTAGGGGGTTGCAGTCGTATTGAAAAAGAAGTTTGAGCGGTTAGATGAATTACGAAGACAACAACCGGCGGTCGGAAAAGTTTTAAAACTATGTGGAGACCGACGCTTCGTTTTCTATCTGGTAACCAAGAAGTACTCACGTACCTAGCCGTTATACGAAAATCCGTGGCGAGCATTAAGGAATCTCAATAGAGAAATGCAGTTCCACAATATTAAGAAATTGGCAGTACCCAGGCTAGGTTGTGGATTCGATCAACTGAATTGGAGGACAGTTAGAAATATGTTGGAGGTCGTCTTCTGAGGAACAGACGTTCAAGTGTTGGTTTGCAGTTACCATTCATGTTGAATATCGGGTCAGGAAAAATCCATTGACGGCTACTTTTATGCTGAAGAAAGTTGCCAAAATTGTGAGAGCTGCCGCTATCGCCACGATCTTTTCTACCGGTGTCGCATCCAGTTTCCTGTTCTGGGACAGAACTATCTTAAGAAGGGACAGTGACGTTCTCGAAGTTATTGGTAACTTTAAGACAATGACTGAAGGATGTTGAATATTCTAGACACAGATTTATATAGAAGCTACTCAAAGGAAACTGAAGTCAGTTTTGGAACTGAATCAGAAGAAGACTGTCGGTTTAAATAAATTAAGTGTTTAACGCGTGTGCTAATATAAATATAGCGATTGAGGTGGAACAAGAATTTGCGCACTTTTAGTGTTTAGAGCTACTGGTGGCAAAGCACAAGCCATCATACAGTTAGCTCGTGAAGTATGGAATAGATTCATTATTTCTTAAATGATAATGTTTGAGGAAATTTCCTGGGACGCATTAATTTTGTTTCTTTAAATGCACTTTTTGCCGCTATTGACTTTTTTTGCTAGTGTTAGGTTTTCGAGTTATGGCGCCATCGATATTTTTTTAAAATGGCAACTCACATTTTTTCAACCGAGTACAAGTGTGACCTTGAAGAGAAATGTTTTTAATTTTAATTTGGTTCCAAAGTTTCAAAAATGTAAGTAAAAGTTACCTGGTGGATCAAGCATTTTAGTGTTATTTAGTACATTGGATATTTTGCTACTTGAAAATCAACAAAATGTAATGAAATCAACAATCAACGACTAAATGCAAGAAATGGAAATAATAATGAATAAAAGCAGTCATGTACAACAAAAAATCAAAGTAAATGTTTGAAGTGACCTCCAAGCATTTCTTGACAATATCCTATCGCCCACTGAAACTCCTGGAGAACCTAACCAAGAGTATCGCTTAGAATTGGTCGCATTTTGTTGCAAATTCTATCCTCTAGTTCGTCGATGGTATTTGGTCTATTGGAATAGACTTTGCTTTTTAAATACTCCCATAAGAAGTAGTCGAAATGTTATTAAGTGAATTCGACTGAAAAGAGGATTAATACAAGAAGATTTTTCGTCAGTACTGATTGTTCCACACCATAGTAAAAATGATAATAAGAACATTTCAAATAACTACAACATCAATTATGCATAACGAAAACTATAAAACAACTTTCCAAAGTAATAAAAAAGTAAAAAAAATGCGATTAAAAATTACAAGTTAAAATACATGAAAATATGAAGAACATCTAACGATACAAACAATAGTGACAGTTTCAAAATAGAAATAATGGAAATTGAAAAATTGACTTGTGAACGAATAAGATTTTTTGTGTACCTTGTTAAAGTAACGAAAAAATTTGGAAATGATAACTCATACAAACCAGAGTCTCAAATAAAACTGCAGGACGATTGAAAACGAGTGAACTGGTTACATACCCAAGGAACTTTTACGTATTTAAGACAAAACAAAAACGGTTAAAGACATGGAAAAAAATTAGAAAAATATCTATGTTCAAAGTTTGAAAAATCAAAATCGGATATAAATTTAGAAAACTGACCATAATGAAAAGAGCACGGACTATAACACTCCTTCAATGGGGCACATTAAGTGTCTATAAAGAGCGACGTTTTGTGCACCTGAGTGCGAACCTCTTCAGGTTTTATTAAAAATTGCAGTTATTACATGGCATGGTGGACAACATATTGTTATGGTTGTCTTCAAGTGCAATCCTAGCCATATCATCTTTTAGTTATATGTCTAATATTTGATTGTCTTCTTACCTGTTGTCTGTCATGTAATAACTACAATTTTGAATAAAATAGAGGCGTGAAGAAGTGCGTACTCAGCCGTACGAAACGTCGTCTTTAACAGCACTTTAAATGTTTTGATGCCTCTCCTCATTGGGGATTCTTAAAGAAATAGTGTTAAATTTAAGCCAATGAGAAAAACAAAATATAACTTACCGTTAGCACAGACTATGTTAAAGAGTTAGATTAATATTATGCCACAAGCTATTGAAAAAGGATTAAATAATGTATGGGTGTATTTTAATAGTATTTTAGTTGTTTTTTTAAATCCATGCCTGATAGCGTCGCTTATTTTAATAAACAACTTTATAACGTTTTTTCAATTATGTTCTTAATTACGTTGATTTTGCGACAAGTTTTGACGGTCAAAGTGACACGTTTAAAACATTTTAGACAAACTATAAAAATTTCATTTACTCTAATGTATTAATTATATTCTTATTTTTTACTTTGACTAGATTTTTTTAAGACTATCTTTTAAAACTCTTCACTTTTTGCAAATGGTTTCAAACAATGTATAATAAAATAGTTGGTCAATTCAAACCCCAAAAAATTTGGATTGAAATTAGTTCAATCCAAAATAAATATTAATTTGTTTTTGTATTACACACCATAAAGATTTTTTTATGATAAATGTCGCTATGCCATAGTTACGCGCTTAAAATTTTATGATTATGTAGCCTCATTAAATCGTTAAAGTTAAATAATGCTGGATATGATTACTTACCATCAGTTAAGAAGATTAACGTAGATTACAAGGACGTAGGAAAAAATACAAAAAAATAAGACGATTTTTATAATGTATTGGCGTTTTCGTTAAATAATGACGTTATCAGATCGGGTACATATTTATATTGCATTAATTTAATATGTAAAACTTTAATACTTTAGATTAAATTAAATTAAATCTATTGAAAGTTAAACAGAATATTTACACAGGAGAGAAGAAGAGTAGTGCTGAGAAAAAGGTAGAAAAAATTCTGTCTGACTTCTTACATCTCTCCAAATGTAATGCTCTTCTGCTGTACTAAAGTTTTGTGAGTCGTATTGTGGAAATTGTGATTACCATTCCCATTTTTCAAGATTCCGTTTGGTACGTCTGCCTTTTTTTCCATCGAACAAATATTTATCGTCACGCGATTTGATTTGTTGTCGACTGACTTCAAATTCAAATTGTCCGTTTTGTTTCCGTTGCTCAAAGAAATCGTCACGGAACCATTCACTTGTGGTTGGATTTGTGGACCATTTAACATATTTTCCTGCAAACAAACCAAAAAATTGTGTTTTAGAGCACATTTAAATTATCGGTTATTAGTGTAAGCAGATACGAATAGCTTAAACCAGTGGTTCTCAAACTGTTTTGGTCCACGGACCCCTGAGTGAAAAAACTACATAAATGCATAATAAAAAAATTACAAATTTAACTTTGATGTCTTGAATGGTAAATGGTGACGTAAAAATAAAATATAAATAAAACATTTTGTTGAAGAAGTATTTATTAAAATTATAACTTTTGTTTTAAAATACAAAAAAAAGTTTAATGACTTGTATGATGACCTGATGAGATGTTATGAGTCTATTTACGGTACGGTTCAATGTTTGTAAGTAGCAACCGCAAATCTCCACGAGTACTAATTTCTAGTCGGTTTCTTTTTTTGTGATGAGGCTCATAAGGGCACTGAACCCACGTTCTACCAAATAGGAAGACGGAAAAGCAATCAACAGCTTCTGTACAATAACCCATAATACTGGATTTAAAATTTGGATCTATTTTTGTAACCAGAAGTCGTTGTATCCTTGTTTAAACATTGGTTTCAGCTCCTCATTTGTGGATAATTTTACTCCTGTATTAGTATGTATTCATCTGTATTTGTGCTCTGAGTATGACTACTTGCAAAAAGCTTCAACACCCAGTCGGGAATATTCAAGCGACGAATATTTGTTTAAGGTCCGAATGAAGCGCCGTTAAGTGTTAACAAAAAGCAAACAAATCTTCATCTCTATTTTGCAATTTTGAAAGATTTGGACACTGAGAACAATCTAGCAAATAAATCAGTCATACAAGCAATGTCATTATTTGAGATAATAAAATTGTACCGCAAACCACTGTTTTTACTGTCGAGAAATTCCAACACCGAACCAAAGAACGAATAGAAGCGTTCCAAACATTCGCTTTTAGATAACCAACTTATTTTTGTGTTAACACGTTGAGCACTGACGGCGTCAGTATACAGGACGTCAATTGACGTTTTCGTTGTTACTAGGTTTAACGGGTTAGTGGGTTCTCAGCACTGTAGCAGCGTTGTTGTGCATTTCTGATCGTGTGAGCAAAAGTTAAATTTATCTAAAAACATTGTGATGTTTCATCATGTCAGAGTCTAAAGTTGGCCCTTCAGCCCTTAAATCAATGCGTAAAAGTAGAAAACTAGGGTACCAAGCCTCTCTAGGAGACAAATACTTAAAATAAATGCTATATAATTCGGATAATGATGTAGACGATCCAAATGATGAATTTAGTTCTGACGAAAATGATTATGGGGGGGGGGATAGTGATCTGGAAATTGATGAAGAAATGTCTCAGAAATTAGATGAAGAACAAGAAGTTGAAGGTAAATGCGGTAGATCTCTTTTAACCGACTAGTTTCCGGTCTTTGAGGTCAGATGTACTTCCACCCCAAGACGTACAACTAGAGTTCGTTGCAATGTCACCCCCTCTGATATTTCAAACTGGGTTCAAAATTAAAGAAATGGAAGGAAAATCGACTTTACAAAGACGCGGCAGTTGCTTGTGCAACCAGCAGGTAAGAATCCATTAACACACCAATTTCGTAAATTTACATAAATAATCGGGATAGACAGGTACCCACAGATAAAATTTACCTAATTTTCTTTTGCAGGTAACACTCCCATCGATTTTTTTAACCTCTTACTTGACGATACTTTTTACAAACTAGTTGTTGGCAAAACAAATAGGTATGCCGAAGAAGTCTTTCAAACTCCCGGCATTAGAGCATTCTCCCACATTTCTCGATGGAAGGAAGTAACCGTTGAAAAATTTTGTTTAGATTCTTATTACATTTTAGCACAATACATATGAATCGCTTACAAGATCATTGGAAGAAAGATCCACTCTTCAAAATGCAAGCTTTTTCTGCCAATATAGGCCGCGGCCGCTTCCTTATAATTTTGAGCTGCTTTCATTTTGAAGAATACCCCAGCGCAACGGATCCAAGGCCAGATTATTTAAAATTTACCGCCTCGTAAATTATTTTAATTTAAAAAAATGGTAAATATATACTACTCTGATGAAAATTTGTTTTTGCACGAATTCATGGTCCTGTGAAGGGGTAGAATTGTATTCAGACAATATATAAAAAACAAATGACACAGATATGGGTTCAAGCTATAGATGTTGCCAGAGCCTGATGGAACCATTCTCAAATTTGCCGTATATACCGAGGTTTTAGATGATTTTGGGGCAAAGGGGCATGCAGTCAACATCGTGCTGCATTTGACGGATGAAAAACTTGATGTTGACCATTCGTTATATACGGACAATTACTATAATACTACGAGGTTATTAACCCGAAAGACAGTAGGCACCGACACATTGAAAGCAGACAAAAAAACACGCCTGAGGACGTAAAGCGTAAAAAATTGAAAAAAGGTAAATCAATTACGCGCTATTCTCTTGGAGTCATGATTGCCAAATGGCATGATAAGCGAGATGTGGTATACATTTTGGCCGAATTTGGCAATGCGATGACGCAAATCCATAATAGAAGAAACCAAGGAATTGAAAAACCTGAGGCAATTGTCATGCATAATAAAAGTATGGGGTGTGTCGATAAACAGAACCAGATTATGTCTTTTTACCCGTATTCAAGGAAAACACTCAGATGGTACAATAAATTGGGAACCCATATAATACAGTTCGTTGCGCCTAGCAAGCCTAGGATGTCTTTGTATGTTTTTAGGTTACAGGTAATAAGATAATTATTACCATTTACTGGAGGTACTGACACACCTCAAAGACGGACACCTACCGGAGCAACGTCGCCGACAATAAAACACTTCCCTACAAAAAATCCATTTTTGGATTCAAGCAAAAGAAGTGCTCAAAGAAAATGCACTTTACATCTAAAAAAATTAGAAAGAACAACGTTTATCACTGTGCAGTGGGCCCTAAAAAAACGACAAAATGTACCGATAATACATTTGGTATAGCTTTTTTTAAGTATGCCTCCGTGTCGTCCTACCATTGCCAGAGCAGTGTCAGTAGCAGCGTAGATGATATTAGTCAAGGGTACAGGTTTTACATCGAAAAATCTTTTTAATTCAGTAAATAATGTTTCACCTTTCGTATCAGCTTCCAAACATTTAGCAAATAACAATTCTTGAGAAAAATTTTCTTCTAAGCTGAAAGTCAAGTTTCGTTTCTTGGTAATGTTGACTCGTCAAACTGTATAGAGTATTTAGATATTTTTAAGTAGTCACATAAAGAGTTTTCTACACACTAACCCATTTCGTCGATCATTCTTGGTACAGTATGATTAAGGGTGCTGGTTTCCAGACTTTGCAATCATTAAAGAAGTATAAGAAACACGCGGTCCATCGTCATATCTCTTAGATGTTTTCGCTATGAGTTCTTGTAATGTCGGTGTTTTCAAATATTTTCTTTGGTTGTTTGAAAAAACGTTAAATCTGTATCTTTTCATATATTCAACTATGTATTGTCCCATTTTTTAAATAGTAAGCTATAAATTTTAGGGTGTAGTATATTAAATTATAAAACCCAATACGTCTAACTTATTTTAAAGAATCATTAATAATATATTATTTACAAACACATCTGTGTTAGAAAAACTTACAATCCTTTTTTAAGTTTTTAATAAAAAAAAGAAATCCTTAATGAATGTTAAGGAATTACTGTGATATATAATTTTTTTAATCAACTTAAACAACAGTGTGAGTTTGCTTAAATAAATTTAAATTAAAAAGAGATGTCATTTTTGCGTAACAATACAAAAATTATACTTCTTGTTGTCCAAGACTAGGAAAATTTGTTGTATGCGCGTCACACCACGCGTAACACAAAACTAAATTGTTGATTAGATGCACGACTCTTTTAGAGTTCATATTATAGACTAGTTGGTGCAGGTATCGGCTGTTTTACGTTCCTGCATAAACCTGTATAGATAGGGTTGACTCACCGCGATGCCAGTTATTACGTTTAATTTATGCACCTGTCTATATTTATATTTCACAATTTTTTTTAAATGTTATATTAAACCTTGCGCGGATTCCCTGACGTTGTTCAGGGACCCCTAAATCAATTCGAATTTTTGACGGAACCCCATAATGATCCCGGGGATTCTGGGGGTCCGTAGAGAGCACTTTGGGAACTATGGTTTAAACAGAAAAATGTTAAAGTTTAAATAGGTCAAGTTTGTTATAAATAGTTACTATAACAATTGGTTTAATAGTAACAAATTATTTTAATTGAATGTTTACACAACGTTGCAGTTACGTAATAGTGATTTTTTAATCTTTCCATTTGTTTATTTGATTATTTAACTTCAGTGTATGTAAGTATACAAGTGGAAGAAGTAGATACAGTGTCATTGTCAAGGTTATAAAGCAATAAAAGTTAATTAATAAGCAATAATAGAACCAATAGCTTTTTAATTTATTTTAAATAATATAGTGTGTAGGTTTCTATTTAATACCAAATCAGTTTCAAAAATTCTGAAAATTTTTTTTAAATAGAACATGCAAACTGAATTGTTATCTTTTTATGGTACAAATTAAAGAATTTGTTCATGCACGTGGTGCTAACAGTAAAAATTAAAATACGAAATACATGTCATAAAAGACATTTAGTAATAATACCGAGAAATCGTTAACTAATAGCTATAGTTAGATACAACACTCGGTTGAATTTTATATGTTTGATGTAATCTGACAAACACAAATAATGTAAAAGCTAACTAATTAAGTCAATAAAATAATAAATATAAAATTTAAATCCACGCGGTTGTCACGTTCTTTTTCTTGGTATACTATCGTAGATTGTCACTCAAGAGAGTAAAGTACAATTTTTTAATTCCTTTAGCATAATGGTATAAACTTCATTTTTATTTAATCTTTTTAATTAATTAAAATTTTATTTATTTGAATAATTAAATACAGATATGAATCATTTTCAATTTTCGGCTATTCCTAAAACTTGCGAAGAAAAGCTGTTTAAAAATGTCTAAAATTTTACATCTACATAAAGATAATAAAAAACAGAAATTTGCAAATAAATGGCACCAAAGTAGCTTATATGATTTTCAATAAACCATAACAGTTGTGTTTGCTGCAAACTTTGATTCAAACAAAATTATTTGAGTTACGGCTACAACAAACTCTCAGTTTTCTTCGCACATATGATAGATACAAATGTAAATTTAGTTTTTCAGTTACAGTCATGAAATAAGATTAATAAATAATAGCATTGATAAACAAAGGCATGAGCGTAGACGAACTGTAAAGAAATACTTAGAAAATTCAAATTTTAAATCTTTAGCTCATGTTAGCTCATCAAATTCAGTCATAATTCGTCAAGTTAACTTTAGAAAAAAACAAAAAAAAAAAATAACGAAAGCAAAAATAATCGTTGTAACATATAAAGTATTGATTTAAACAGATTATAAACGACTGCAAATATTAACTAATTGCACGATAAGATTAATGTCGCAAGCCTTTGTCTTTTCATGTATGAAATTCGTAATTAATCATAAGTTAAATTTGTATTTGTAAAAAAAACAATTATAAACGTCATACTTTTGCAATGGTATTAAGTAATTATTGATTTATCCAAAGGCCAATTCCAAACTTTAAGCGGAAGATATAAACTTTTTAAATATTAATTGGTTATATATAGTAACAATAAACCATTTTGAGTCACAAAACTTCAATGCTTATATATAGAAATTAGATCAAATCAAGCGGAAGAAGCCGCAAAAGAAGGATGTGCTCAAATTAGACGCAACAAGTAAATCGGTTTAAGAAACGTTAGCCAACATAGAAAGTTATTCGACTAATAGGCAAATAAAAACGTTTCTTTCGATAATCGATGTTTTCCTAATCATCTAAAGCAATGATTCGATTGGAAGAAATTAATGAACGTGTTCCTCGCATAAAAACTATTAAACAAATTAAAGGAAACTTACTAATAATTTAGTATTGTGTTCATTTGGCGCAATGCTTGCAACAGTAAAAGACAAAAATGTAAATGAACAAGAAGAATAAAATATTCTTGATTATGGATGTTATTAAACATTTTCATGTCATTTACATTAGCAAGTTTCTCCAGAAATTTTAAATAGTTTGTTTTTGGCGGCATTCTCCAATAATAAGGTAAACTAGCAGAGGCGTAGCTACATATTCAGTGCCCTGGAGCAAATAAGATCTGTGCGCCTCTTTTTTTTACAAATGTTTCAACAAAATTTTAGATTTTTTAGTCTTTAATCTAAATTTTAATTTTCAACATTATTTAATGACAATTGATTTAAAATTTTTAAATATATTCACACAGTAATTGTTAATCGGTCAATTAATTTATCCAGATCAAGTTGACCAGCAATTGTTTCTTCAACTGATATTGTGGCCAGAGAGCTAAGAGGCGATTGAGACATGGTGTTTCGTAAATATCTTTTGATTAGTTTGAGCTTTAAAACAGTTCCGCGCCGTACATAAGGACAAAGTCGTGTGGTGCACGACGGCGCCGAAGGCGCCTAAAAGCCTCAAACCTCAAAAGTAAAAATAGATAAAGCAACAAACAACATTGTCAAAACAAAATTTATAATGAGAAAATTACCAGTAAGAAATTGCTAGCTATTACATTGTTTTTTATTTGTTTATTTGTTTATTTTTACTCTTTGAGATGAGGGAACCGAATTACTTTCGAAAATAAAATATCTTCCAACTGGGAGTACGCAATAGTAGCATTTATTCGATAGAATACGTAATACGTAACATCATAACATGAATTGTGTTAACTCAAACAAATCTGATTTTATTCATGTTTAAGCTTGAAATTTGGCTTGCAATGAGCCAACTAGCGAACAAACTTTTTTCCTATCTGAGCTTGCAATGTACGAAACTTTATATCTTTAAGCGCTGCATCGGTCGCGATTTCATTTGTTGCCTGATTCCCGATCGATAATTAACTTAGCGAAGTGAAAAGGTGCATGGGGTAAAAGATATCTGCTTTTGAAACTTTAGTTTTTTGTAGTTTTACAGACTTTATAGTGATGTGCTTTGTGTTGTGAATTAAGGTGAGTTCATCTAAAATTTATTTTTTATTTTAGATTTATTAAAACATTAAAAGCCAAAAACTTGCATCTCAAAAATACTTTTGTATTTGATATTGTTAATTGAAGTAATTTCAAACAGAATAATTGATAAGCACTTATATTACTATTTACAAAAGTTTATAAATTTTGAAATAACTTGAAATAAGTAAATACTTTCTAGTTTCATGAATAATTTGTCGATTTCTTTACTTACGTATTAATTTCTTTACAGCATACAGGATGTCAGTAAAAAAGAAGAAATTATGTGGATACCAAAATTTGCTGAATAAAAGAAAAAGAAAGAAAGAACTGGAAAACCATGTCAAAATTACACATTTTTTTCAAAACACGAGTCTACTTTGCCAAATATTAATAACAACAATAATACAGCTGAATCCCAATATTCTGAACCTGTACTTGAATCAAGCATCAGCAGCAGACAAGAAACTGATCTTCTAGAAAGCATTCTATCAACATCTTCAAGTTCCGCTGTTAATGAGAAATCAACACCTTCAAAAATTACCAGAACGGAAAATATGAGTCAACTTTCGAAAGATGCTGCACTATGACCAAAGAAATTACGTCCTAATAATATTTAAGAATTAGTAGAACGTGACCCTGCTCATTATCAGAACAAAAAGGATAGGGGTAAAGGCGCCTAAGAGTACGCGCGATCTAAGAGTACGCAAGGCAGTTTCAATTGTGAAGTCGACGTGATATGTTGCTGTGATTTTTTGTGTATAGTGTGTTAAATACCTAGTAAGTTATATCAAAAATTCTTTTGGTTATATCTATAAATGAAGGTTATACAGACAATTAAAAAATTCAGCATGTTTGACTATAGTTTTTAGAGATTTTATTTTTCATGTACCGTGCAATTTAGAGATTATGCGAAGACAGTGTCTTAACTTAGCGGCAATTTGAGTGCGCATTCGCAATTGTCCCAAGAGCAAGCAGATTCCAGGGGATTTTACATGAAAATTTTTTTTTTATTTCAGAAAAAATGGCCCCTTACCAAAAAAAATCTAATAACCAGTTGCGGTTTAATAAAGAGATGCTATTGGAGATGAAGAAAAAAATTGAAAATGACTAATCTAAGAGGTCCATAGCAAAAGCATACGGTATGAACGGGTCTACTTTAAGAAAGCGCCTTAAACTAGGTGCTATACCAACGTCACTAAGTCGTTTTAAATCAGTTTTTACCCCGGAATTAGAGAACATTTTAGCTGATAAAATACGAGAATTAGACGCACTATTTTATGGGTTAACTCTGAAAAGTGCGCAAGGCATAACGTATAAATATGCTGAGGCATGTAAGCTCCAACATCATTTTAATAAAATCAAACAATTAGCTGGAATAAATTGGCTATAAGGCAACCCGAACAAATTAGTCTCGCACGAGTAATTGGCTTCAATAAACTTCAGGTATCACGATTTTTTGAAAACTTAAAAATGTGTATAGAAAAGTATGGATTCTCTGCAAAATCCATATATAATATGGATGAAACAGGAATGTTAACTGTTTCAAATAAAACTCCAAAAGTTATTTCAATAAAAGGGCAAAAAGCTGTAGGAAAAGTAGTATCCGCAGAAAGAGGAAAGCTAGTTACTGCTGTTTGCTGTGTTAGTGCTTCTGGGCATTATATACCACCAGCACTTATTTATCCCAGAAAAAGAAAAAAGAAAGAGTTGCTTCATGGGCTCCAGCTGACACTATTATGCTCCTTTCCGAAAGTGGTTTTATAAATACAGAATTATTTATGAAGTGACTGCAACATTTTAAAACGCATGCAAAACCAAGTAAAGAAGAACCTATACTTCTCATTTTAGATAATCATGCATCCCGTATAAGTACTGAATCAGTAGAATTTTGCCGCGAAAGCGGAATTCATCTGTTGAGTTTGCCACCTCATACTAGCCATAAGTTGCAACCCCTGGATGTTGTCTTTTTTTGGCCCTTTGAAGGCAGCTTACTATAAGAAGCTGACAAATGCGTAGTTACAAATCCAGGAAAAACAATAGGTCAATTTGAAGTTAGAATATACTTCTGTTTTCTATAAGTTTATAATTATGTTATGTACCTCAATGAAAAAATACTTGTATGACTTATGGCTTGTACTTGTAAAATATACAAATGAAAATAGATTTATGAAAATACTTTTTAAAATTATTTTTCAATAGTGAATAATAATACCTAACTTAACTCGTATCTGTACTCACATATAAACGTAATACAAATTTGGGGCGTTATTTTAAATTTTCACAATAGCGCCAAAAGTGCTAGGCGCGGGCCTGGCACAGTGGGTAAAACCGTTGACTGAAGAAATTTTCTTCAGTCAACGGTAAAACGTCAATAGTTTAACTGCGAAAAACTGTAGATAAACGTAAATAATTGTCTGAGTGAGATGGTTTATAGTAATCGGGTCAATCATTCACTTTCGCTAATAGAACAAAATCTCTTTAAAGACTCGCTTATTATATTTCTTTGACTTTTGATGATTATTTAAAAACAAACTTAAATTGCATTAATTATGTACTACATACATTAAACTTAAATGAATCGTTTTCATTGTTACGTATACGTTGGTTGTTACTGAGAATCAGCTCGGTCAAGTCAGCCCCCCATGTTCAGTTTTTAAATAATAATCCAGTGTAATTAATTGTGCTCGTTTTGTACTAAATTGTGCTTAACTCTAAATTAATATAAAAATTAAAACAAATCCGGTGGGCTAACTGGACCGATAACTCCCCTTTTTTTGGATTATTTAATTAAATTTAAATTGTTCATAAAATTAAAACAAATCCGAAGGCTAACTTAACCATCCGCCCCACGTTTTCTTCAATTTTTTCACAATACTTTTTGATCGTCTAATTGTGTTTGTTTTGTGCTAAAAAAGGCCACTTAAGCTTTTAAAATATCAGATTTTACTTTTAAAAACCTAACTATACATATGAGGGGTGTATATGCAAAACGCGACAAGTCACAAAAATTTCTAAATTTAGTTAATTACACCATTGGATTTGTCTACTTTTACTGCATCGTTTAAGCATAAATTTAAATGCAAAATGCTACAAACCAAATAGGAATAATAAATAAAACATTGCAGTAAGATGCAAAATGCGACAAGTGCATGGATAGTTTAGATGCAAAGTACGACATATCCTTAACAACTAATAGAAATACAGAGATTTGTTCACATGATCACAGCATGACATTGTTTTAAAAACGTTGCAAACGCAAACAGGTGTTTCAGTTTTGTTTCTGTTTAGTTGTGAGTTTAAGTTCAAAGTAGATAATGGATGTTAGTAAAACAATAATAGAAGACGAAGAAAACCGTTCTAGAAAAAGACGTTGCCATCCTGATGAATGGAAACGTACAAAAGAAAAATTTGCAAGGTAAAACTTACAAGTAAAAACCGCTTATGCTAATTTACAATTTAATTCTACAGGTACACTGCTAAAAATTTACCGATATTTCCAAAATGTGGTCACAAAGGCAAACCATATCAGCCTTATCAATGTAATTCGCATCTTAGTATGACTGACATTAAACAGTTTCACAAGCTATTTTATTCGAACAGAGACAAGGCTGCTCAAGATGCATTTATTCTTTGTTATTGCACCGGAACACCACCTAAAAGAAGCAGGACAGGCAAAAATGAATCAAAAATCATAAAACGTTCAATATCTATTCTGTATACAATACCAACAAAAGAAGGAATAAAAATTCCAGTTTGCAGAGAAACGTTTTTAGGTGTGTTAGATTTGAAAAAGGACCGAATTATAAGGTTGATAAAGAAGTTTAAAGAAACAGGAAAACAACCCATTGAAAATCGTGGAGAAGACAGAGTAAAGAATCAAAATGATATGAAAAAGAAAAGTATAAAGAAATTTGTTGAATCTCTCAAATGTACCGAAAGCCATTATTGTCGAAGCAATACGCCGTACAGACTTTACTTACCATGTTATTTAAATATTAAAAAACTTTGGAATATTTATAACGTACAAGCAGAAAACAAATTAAAGGTGCGTCATTGTTATTTTAGAAGATATTTTAATACGCATTACAATGTCGGGTTTGGAACTCCTCAGACAGATTTATGCTCAAAGTGTTTACAATTTAAAGAAAATATTAAACACTGTACTGATCCAACTCTAAAACTAGAGTTAATTACCAACCATAAAGTACACAAATTGCAAGCTAAAAGTTTTTACGACATGTTAAAAAGAGATGATCCGGAAACTGCTGTGTTCTCTTTTGATTGTGAAAAGAATATGCCCTTACCTAAATTACCAGATCAACAGGCATATTTCTCGATGCAGGTAAATTTTTATAATTTTGGTGTAGTTGCTGGAAATTCAAAAGTCAAGCTTTCTAAAACAAATGTTACATGTTTTGTTTGGACTGAAGCTGAAAGACCTAAAAGTTCAAATGTGATTGCGTCTGCAGTTCATCATACTTTAACACATTTTACATTTTCTGAACAAATAAAGACAGTTCATTTATTTTGTGATGGGTGTGGAGGGCAAAATAAGAACTCCACGTTTATGGGAATGATTTCTAATTGGATGAAATGTTCTGCTCCTCCTCAAATTAAGCAATGTGAGGTAATTTTCCCTGTCGTGGGACATTCATACATACCACCTGACAGAGTTTTTGGAAACATAGAAAAAGATGTTCGAAAAATGATAGAAATTTTGAAACCAGAAGATTACACTCGTATCATAGAGTCTAGGGCTAATGTATTAAAAATTCGCAAAGACTTTAGTTTATGACTGGAAAACAGAAACTAAAAAAATTTTAAAGAGTCCATCCAATTGGCATTTTAAATTTAAACCTTGTAAGAGATTTATTTTTACAAAAAGTAAGAATAGCATCGTGCTTAGAGGAAAATCGTTATACAGAAATGACGTAGGACAAGCTAAAGGAGTTTGCAAGAGAGGCAAGAAGATTGAAATAATGAAACCAAAAGAACTAACCGTAGGAGTGCCCCTTAAGCCAGACAAAATAAAAAGTATTAAGAGTTTGTTTAACACTCACTATGGCGAAGAATACAAAGAGAATCCAGATTTGGATTATTTTATTAAACTGTTTGAATGCAATAGTGATAATGTAGCCGATGATGTCTTAGGACAACATTCGGAGTCAGAAGATGACGAAGATATAACAATTTGAAACTTGTATGTTATATTATGTTTTGAATATACACGTTACGTTGCTGTATTGTTTTTTTAATCATTATTAATACCTATTATTTTGTATCTTTAGTTAAGTACTTATGTATTTATTAAATGCATAGTATGGCAAATCCTGCAGTTAAGTGCAAAATGCGACATATCGAGTACTTCTTTTAGAATTCTGCTTTTATGTGTTTAGCTCAAATTAATCAAAATATCAATACCAATGTGAATAAAAATAGCCTACTAACTAAAAAAAACGGTCTAAATATCATGGATAATAAATTCAGGAGTGTTTTTTGCGGTTTTCTCAAAATACGTTTAGAAGGATTTGTCGCATTTTGCATATATACCCCTCATATGTTTATTCCTGTAAATCAACACAAAAATATAGGTTGGGCTTTTAAATGTCAAATTTGATATTTTTAGAGCTAACTAGATGAACGATTTTGTGAGGGAAATTTAAAAACAACGGAATGACCATTTTGATAGAATTTATCTAATTTTTCATTACATTACATTTTAAATTACTTTAATTGTAATAGAAATCAAACTTTTGCTTGAGTCTGTATGTAGTTCAATTTTAAATATTATTATATAAATTTGAAAGGTATATCTTTCCTCAAAAGCTTGCTTAAAGGTATTGATATCTTGGCATAACTAGGGACAAACTTTCTAAAGTAACCAGTAAGTACTAAAAAAGCCTGAATTTTTTGTACGTTGCTTGGTTTTTGGAACTGGCTTACTGCACGCTTTTTCGCTTCCAATGGTCTGATAGTAAAGTTTTTGATTTCTACGCCAAGGTGCTCAATCTTTGTGCAGAGAAACTAACGTTTTTTTCCAGCTTAACTCAAGGCCTTTAATACCTTCGCGAGTCTGTTCATGGCTTCATCTTCGTCTTTGGTTAGTATGATGATGCTATCAAAATAAGATATCATAATTTCTTCTTTGATGAGATCACAAAACACCGTGTTAACACATCTCTGGAATACTGACGGTGAGATACTTAGTCCAAACGGTACAAGTAGGAATTCGTACTGAACGTTATTGGTAACGAATGATGTGAACTTGCAAGTCTGTTTATCCGGTGATACGTGGAAGAATCAATTTTTTAGGTCTATTAGACTAAAGACCTTGGCGTTTTGTAGTTGATCCAACTGATCTTCTATTAGTGGAATTCAGTAGTGCTCAGGAATTATATTCTTGTTCAGTTTACGATAGTTGACGTAAATCCTTGTCGACCAATGGTTGTTTGGCACCAGAATTAAAAGGCATAGTCAAACACACTTGGACGAATGATATGATTACCTAACCACTCTGACGTTGATTTCTTTTGTTTTGTTCTTTTTGGCGTCATATCTCTTGTATATTTCACGTATGTTCTTTCTTTAAATGGTTTACATTCAGAATATCCTCGGCAATGTGCATTACAGAGAAGGCAGATAAATCTTCAAACGCGTGCTCTTTCTCAGGGTTGATATCTTCTTTGTCCTTCGGAGAACTTCTTTCTTTAACAGTCTTGGTGTCAGTCTTAATAACGTTTTTTCCTACTTTTTTTTACTCTTCCAATTCTTTAGAGAATTCAATGCTAATATCCTTGTCGTTTAGCTTTACTATGATATATTTTAAAATGGATCGCATCTTGATTGTCTTGTCGGGCAATAGCAGCCATCTTGTACACGTAACATTCATATGATTCATCTTGATTTTTCGAGCGACGGGTTAATTTCAAATTGACATCTGCTTGGTCTATGACACCTGGGAACTATCTTGGAGTTTTGTAGAAAATGTTGCCCATGTGGCTCTTTTGTTATCTTGTTTGTAGCTTGGAACACTACTCTGTGAATTTGCTAAAAGTTCATGCTCACGTCTTAATATGTCTTGTTCTCTTCTTAACAAATCATATTCTCTATACAATTGATGCTGTTCAAAGTCTACGTTGTCTAGATAGTAGATTGAATTGATTACACTGGTCTGCAAAAAAATATTTTTTATCGAGTCCTGACACTATTCCGGGTGATTCTTATGTAAAATGACGTCCTGAATTCAAATATGTCTTCCGTTTTCTTCCATCACCCACCATTTTCGAGAGAGCCCCAAATCTCTAATTTTACCACTTTTCGATAAATTAGTTATAATTTATTTATCGAACGATAATAATAATTATAACAAATATTATAATAATAAATATATGGACATAAATTTAATTTAAATGGGAAAAAGAACTATTTTAGCTATAAACAGTAATAAATAAAAAGATATTCATCGTTACTTGGTGCTTGCTTTCCTTTTATACCCTGAGGTACAGCTCTCTCGTTTCGAAAACCAGCAGTACTCCGCCAACATGCTTGCATTCCACTTCCCTGAAAATCTCTTCTCCAGCTTAGCGATGCCTTGATGGAACCGTTCCCCATGTTAATCCGAGACTGCTCCTAAATTTTCAGGGAAAAAGTCCACATGCGAGTGAAGGAAGTGAACTTTAAGAGACATGTTACATCCTATGTCCTTGTACGCTAAAAGCAGTTCCTCGACGTGAGCGACATAATCTTCACTTTTGTGGTTACCCAGGAAGTTCTTACAAACGTTTCGAAATGCAAGCCAAGCTCGTTTTTCTTTTCGATTTAGGTGTTCAATAAACGTCGAATCTTGGAAGAGTTATCTAATCTGGGGACCAACAAAAACGCCTTCTTTGATTTTAGCTTCGCTAAGACGAGGAAATTTAGTTTTCAAAAATTGAAATGCGCCACCTGTCTTGTTTACTGCTTGATCAATCCAAGTTTGATGTGTAAAGGTGGTAAGTAAATATTTTCCTTCGGAAACAAAGGATTGTGGGCGACATTTTTCTGACCAGGAATAAGATTTTCTCGCAGAGGCCAGTCCCGTACGATGTAATGTTTATCTCGGGCTCGGCTATCCCATTCACAAAGGAAGCAGCAATATTTTGTGAATCCTGATTGCAGGCCCGTGAGTAGAGCAACAACTTTTAAGTGAGCGCAAAGTTTCCACTTATAATCATGATAACTAATTTTATCAAGGATTCTGAAGATGTTTTCGTACGTTTCCTTCATATCAACAGAGTATGCAACTGGAACTGATGGGAAGTCATTCCCATTTGCCAACAGGACAACTTTTAAGCTAAGATTTAGTCTTGGGTAACTGCAAATCCCTGACAAGATCATTTAATTCCGATTGAGTGAGGAGGTGAGGTTGCCGAGAAACTAAAACTGCGGAATACTCTTCATCATTATTGAACGTATCATTCAAAGCCCCAGGTTGTGGCTCAGAGTCTTTTAAATCAATTTCCGGCTCTAGAGTATAAATGTTTGGGGGCTCTGGGATTGGCAAAGTATCGTTATGAGAAACAGGTCTTAGAGCTGACGGAATATTGGGATACTAAATTGTATGCTTACTTTTGCTCGAAAACCCGACGGTGGAAGTCATACAAAAATAACAATCTGTAAGATGACAGCGAGGTTCACGCCAAACCATGGGCACAGCAAATGGCATTGATTTACGGGTACCTTTGAGCCATTTGGTGAAACTACTATAACAAGTCGTACAGCAAACTGATGGAGCCCAAGTCTTGTCCTGGTCGCCGACTTGACAATCAAAGTACAATTTATAAGCTGTTTTAACAAGCGGAGAAAGGGGGTTTCGTTGCGCTTTTAAAGTTAATTCCCCGCAGACATAGCAAAAGCTATCGGGATGATTTTTACACTCGCGTGGCATAATTGAACAGTAATTCAACGCCCGACATTAACCACAAATCACATTTAGTCACTTGAAAAAATCCGGAGTAAAAGTAGTTTTACTGTTTTACACAAATGAACAAAAATGATCACAAAATCCAGCACATTTGAAACGTCGACAAGTTAACTCTGCAACAGCTATAGATGTACTGATCGAAGCAGTTAAGCAAACAATGTAATATACTATAATGAGAAGAGTAATGCAAGTTCAAGCCTGTCGAAAATTCCTGTTCAAACCTGCATGTGGTATTGAGATCGCCAGCGTCGTGCAGTGAATCTTCCTAACTGTTTATTGATATTTTTTTACTGTTCTTATTAAATGTATTTTATTGTTGTTTCTATATACATGTTATAGCAAAACTTTTGCCATATACTTTGGTATAAATTTTATTACCTGCTTTGGGATGTTTAACGGCTATAAGTTAAAATTCTAAAAAAAAATGCAAAAAATAAAATAAAAATGGGGTCCCCCCAAAATAGGTGGGTGATGGGTAAAAACGGAGCTAATTTTTGGATTCAAGAGGTCATTTTACATAAGAATCGTCAAGAATGGTATCAGGGCCGATTTTCATGCAGACCAGTGTTATCTATAATATGGTTTTGATTTTCCATTTCGTTTACTTTTTATTTTAACTACGTTTCTTTTATACCTTAATTTTTTTAATTAAAAAACAGTTGCTTAAAGTGTTGAAAGTTTTAACCTTCAACTGTCACTTTTGTGTCACTGGATTTTCGTGTCGTTTGACGCGTGTTTTACGAAAAGTTATCTTCGCTGTTCACTTAAAATCTTTATAACTTCTTAACGTCTTGAAATTTTCGTCTTCACACCCGGTACCTACACTCTTTTTTTTTTATTTTATCCCGGACGAGTCCCCAAGTTGTAGGCTTTTTTGGATGTCTACAGAGGTAAATCTTATGAATTTAAATAAAAGATTATTTAAACTATTAATAATAATTTCCACACCCGTTTCACCAAACGAATTAATAATAAGATTGACAAAATTTAACCGAAACTGACAGTGTTTGTAGTCTTATTAAGAAATTGATTTATACCAGATAGCAATTTCTTTTTTAAAAAAGTATCAATCCGTATTGATAAGTGCTTCAAAAATATACCTTCTAAAATATAAAATTTTTTAACTGTGATTTTTAAAATCCGGTAGCATCCTTTACTGCTGGCACTGAACCCACACAACAGTAAATATTCATAGTATTTTCAAAATACGTTCACAATGTTCAAAATACATTCAAATTATTTAATGCATATTTAGCGAATAATTGCATATTCCTCAAATATTCATAACACGTTACATGTATATTTACGGAATGTGCTAAAACATCGACTACATAATATGTGCGCATGTACTTTCCAAAAGTTTTTGTTATTTTTTATGTTAACACGTTTAAACTAAAGATATTTGATTAATACTTTAGTTTAGCAAATTCAGTGTCGTTTTTTAATGAAAATAATACTTGTAACACTAAAACTAGCAAAAACGGTATACGCTAGTTTATACATTAACGTTATTATGTGAATTCTTAAAAAATACTTAATCTGTAATGCAGTTTCATATACTCCTATTTATATTTTCCGGTCAATTTCACCATATTATTTGTTTTTAAAATGGGAAGTTGTGCAATAGCTGCCGATCGACTTTTTAAATGATTTTTTTAAATTACATAATGTGAACCCAGATAACGTGGATTGCAGGATCGGGTCATTAGTTAAAGCATTAGCGGTAAAAAAATACTTGATATCTAATTGGTAAGTTTTAGGTCGCAGGTTATGTTTACAATTTGAGACATACTACTTAGTTTGTGATAATGATATAAATGTTATGGTAAGATACATTTGATATAACAATACTTTGAAGCAATAGTAATAGTTATTACTAAGAAATTATCTCAAATCCGAAGCAAATCAATAAAGGAGACAACGAAAAATATGTGCAGAATCCTTAAAATAACCTATTTTTGTAGTCGTGGGAAGGTGTAAAAGAAAAAACCGATTTTGAAGTCTTACATTTTCTTAAAAATTCGAATATTATATACACAATTAGTGAATGTCATTTGTATATTCACAGAATATTCATTTGGAATATGCGCTAGTGGAACATTTAATGTCCATAGAATATTCACATATTATTTGTAGAAACTTGTATCTATTATAAACATTCAATATTTTTTTATTAAATATTCACTGAATGTGTTTCTGTTGTGAGGAAAGCTACATTTGTTGTTTCTTCCTTAAATCCTGACGCAATCCCCTAAATTAATTGTTATTTTTAAATTAAAATGTTAGTTTGCTGAATCGTTAAAGTCCAGTGAAACCATTTTAAAATCCTCCGTTTATATTTCAATTAAAAAAGAAAAAGGAATACAAAAATATCAGAATATATCAATAATCAAAGCTATCAAGTGAAGAAAAATTCATTTAGTATTTTTAACGTTGTAAATAATGAGACTTTGGATTTTGACTTGGTTAATAAAAATTCAAATTTTTTTTAAATTTATTAATCCAAAGAACCGTGAAACTGGTTTTCCCTACTTGGTTTCCGAAAAGAAGAGGAAAAAATTAGAAGAAGTTAATGACCCAATTATAATTATACTCAAATTACAGATCCGGAGGTTTAAAAAAAATAATTTACGATATAATTGGTTTTCCTAATAGTCTACGTGTGGAAATGCTTTTACTACTGTAACTAAAAGTAATTTAAATGCAGAAACCATGTAGATTTTTTACTCATTTTATAAGAATTGTTTACAACTTGTTAACATTTTTAAAATAAAAAGACAAAAATGATTTGGTTTTGCATGTTGTTGTTTATAAACTTCTGTTTGTGTTTTTTTGTCTAATTTGTATTGGTTTTACACAAAATAAAAGTAACAACCTGTTATGCAGACGAATTGCGTCTTAGATTTTTTAGTACTTGGTTAAATAAAATTGTAATAAAAATTATATGATCTAATACGGCCTGTTACGTAACAATTAAATGAACTTGAAAATTTTAAATCGTTATGACGTACTAATTACAACAATTTAAGGTTCCTTGATGTTTATTATTACCGATTTAAAGCAGATTTGGTTTCAATGTAAACACAATTATGTAATTATAATACGTAAGATGAAGAACTTACCATTGATTCTGTTCTTTTCCGCAAATTCGACCTACTTAAAGTGTGAGCCAACTCGGAAGCAAACTGGGTGCAAATCGGTGCTCCAGAAATTTTCTCAGAATCTCCATTGCCGTTCAAAAAATCCAATCTACCCGGTTGTTTTCTTAATGTACCCGAGGGATATTCTCCAATTGTTACGCTAACCGGTCGTTGTTTTCTACTACCGATTGTGCTGGTACTTGTGGTCGAACCATTGGAAAGTTGTGATGTGAGTGGTTGTTTAAAATATGTTTGAGGGTGTTTTGGACGTAAGGTACTTGGATTATTTAATTTAACGGAATCGATCGAGTCCATTTCAATGGCATCACTTTGACTAGTAGATGAATCGTTGCGCGAAATTTTGCTTTTTGAATAATTCGAGTTTAGACTAATCGTGTCGTAATCTGGAGTAGGACATGGTGGAGGTTGCGAGTAATCGGGTAGTTCCTTTGCGTACGACAGGGTCGAATATTTAACCGGCACCGGTGGCGCCATTTTCGTTTTCGCTTTTGGCACATCCGGCTGAAGTATATTCGAATTACTATCGACTGGCGGCTGAAATTTTTAATCAGTAATTTAATTACTCGAGTTGTTGAACTTACCGGTGGAGGAGGAGGTGGTGGTGGGCTTAAATCTAGGTCTGGTGTTATATGTCTAGTTACCGACTTTTCTTGTATGGTTTCATTATTAGATGAGGGTGCTGGACGTTTTTCTATCGGTTTTACGCGACTTTGGCGTTCCTGCAATTAAAATTTTATTATTACAAACAAGTTGGTTTAAGTCGATAACACAAAAAAATTTATTAGATAAAAAGCACCGAAGACTTTTCTGTGTTATTGAAATTGAAACTTACTTCGTAACATTGTATCACAACTAATGGCTTGAACTTTGGTTTATCCATTTTAATAATTAAGAAACAGTATCGCGATTAGGAATGATTTTTCTAATTAAGCCCGCATTATGCTTGAGCTCGCGTAAACAACTGACGAAACTTTGCAGATTCACTAAGAATAAAGTTTTTCATTCACCTGTTACACAACTATGACGTAATATTATTGAAGCAAAAACTATGCATTCTCGTGCATTGTTTTCGATATTATTAAAAGATGTGACGATAAATAGTTATGTTACACATGCGTACCTTTAACAACAATCAAAACGAAAGTTCCCGAACACTCTTGCGCAAACTTTTTCTTTATAGTGAAGATTTTTGATAGTAATTTACATATTTATTCAACTTCCGTAAATATAAACCTTAATTTATTGTAATCGCGTTCGCGTTGTTTGAATCAGTAAAAAAACCGATCTTTTCTGCCTTGTACCTTGCGACACGAACGTCGCTTCAGTAACTGGATATCAATGAGCCAAGTACGATTTTGTTATCGTTATTAAAAACACATTGATAAAAAACTGACTCAGATTTTATTACGATTATCTATAAATTTCTAATTCGCGGCATAATCGCGTGTCTAATTATATTATATAAGCTATTGTTAAGAAAATATTGTTTTTGCAATAGTATTTCCTGATACTTCTTTTCTTAAACCAAGTAAGAAATGCAGTCAAAAACACTAATTTTTCTATCCATAATTAAAACGACCTCGTTTAGTGAAAAATATAAACGAAGTTTTTTAGAACAAACATGCAATAATTAGAGTTATAAAGCGTGTTGTAAATGATAACAATGCGATCAGACATGTAGCAACAAACTTTATGTCCCAAGAAATTATCTTTATCTCTGTTATAGCGTAACTTTTTCATTGTGTCACTCACTTTTTTAAACAGATCTTTACGCAAGCAAATAGAAATGTGAACCGAAGAAAAAGCAATAAAATATTAAATGTAATCGGATTAGGATTTTATTTTTTAATAGTGCAATGCGGAAAATGTCTATTTCAATTACGTTCATAAAAAGAAGAAAGTGGAAATTGTAGCAGTTAGCACACTTAAATAAATTATTCGATAATTGAAAGTTTTTAGGCAAATGCATCAAATTGTCATTTTTATGCTTCGTCACGAGTCAGTAAATATAAAATTTTTAGACACAGAAGAAATAGCGACAGACATAGATAAAGCGATGAACACAAAAACATGATGGACACAATAAATTAAACGATGCAGAACTTGAAGTTAAGATATACACCAGTAGATCAAATAAAAACAAACCGGAAAAAAAGGTCCGGAAGTTTATCGTATGGGACGATACATTTATAATTTGATCTCATGGAGCAGAAACACTACACAACTTTCTGGATCACATTAACCAGTTAGGTTTCAACATCAAATTCACCATGGAAAAGGAAACAAACAGAAGCATTCCGATCTTGAACGTACTGGTCACTCGAAAGATGGACAACAAATTGGGACATCAAGTATATAGAAAACCGATACATACTGACAGATACCTCAACACCGAATCACATCATCATCCAGCTCAGAAGTTTTCAGTTTTAAAAACTTTAGTACACAGGGCCAAGGCGATCAATGAACCGAACACGTTAAAGACCGAACTAGGTCACCTAACAAACGCCTTAATAAAAAACGGTTTCAGAAAAGCAGACATATATCGAGCAATTAACAAACACAGTAAGGAAAAACCAAAGAAGGTGGAACCCGTGGCAACTTTCTTCCTTCCTTACATAAAAGGCTGCACGGATAAAATAGTCAGGATACTTAGAGGGAAAAATATCAAAGTGATCTTTACTGCAACAAATAAAATAGCCACCAATTTCTCAAAATCAAAAGAAGCAAAAGCACCACTCGAGGAACCAGGGGTCTACCACATCCCTTGTTCGTGTAGGCTGGCTTACATAAGACACACGGGGCGCAACATAGCTACCAGATTAAAAAAAACATAAGGCGGATACAAAGAAACATAACACAAGATCTGCTGTTGCGGAACATTTTTTAGACACCGGTCACACAATAAAATTTGAAGAGGCAACAATGTTGGCTAAATCCCAAATCTTCTGGCCTAGACCATACAAGGAAGCCATTGAAATCCAGAAGTACGACAATTTTAATAGGGATAACGGAATCGATCTAGCGCCATATAGAAAAACTAATGAATCGAAACCGTCACGAACCACTGACCCGAACGGCGTGTGTAAGTGTAAATATGGAATGCGGTTCAAAACCCGAAAATATTTATTTGTTAAAAAATCTTCTTCTTCTTGTTAAAATGAAAATTCTAAAACTGGACATTCTTTCGATAATTTGGAAATGCAATTTGATTTAAAATTCACCAAAAATTCTAGCGAAAACTCAGAACAGAACAATGTCTTGAACGTTTATTTTGCGACGATCCATCTGATTGGGCCGTTTCTGAAATAATTGGATGTTTTATTCAAAAAGGATACTTTTACAAAATATTGATTTTGCTGATTTTGTTAGAAACACGGTTCCTGCCGCTTAATAGAATTTCGTAGGGACTTTGACTTTGTTTTTGATAACAATAACCGAATGATAACAATATCCGAAATTCAGAAAAAAAACAAATATGTATTGATTAGAAACGAGGTTAGAAAGTAATTTAATTAGAAGGAGAAATCATAGCACTAATACAACCTAAAAATGTCAAAATAAAAATTTACTTAACATCTTTAAAAAAATCCAAATTTTGAGTGAAATAAATCAAATTTTACAGACCTGTAGCATTCAACAGTTTGTTAACACCGCTAATAAAAGGAAATCAAAAACAACTTTAAGATGTTTAATTCACTGTTCTAAGACACATTTTCTTTTCAGTAATTTGCCGGCATATGCTTACCAAGGTAATTCTCGAAGATAATGTATTTACAGATGTTTAAATAATTTAATGTTACTTAGGCACTGTAACAATAAAGCTAAATATGAAAAAGAACTATTTTTAGAGTACAATGATACATTTTTTTACTCTAAACAAGCATTTTGTGAAAATTTAGCAAAAAATGTATGCAAAATAAGTTATTGTTCATCTCCTCCTCCTCATAGAAAAATCTTAAAGAAATTGTGTTAAGTTTAATTAAGAAGAGAAATACTTGTAATATACAACTTACTGTTATTGTTCACGTATAGAAACAAACCTTAGAAGGAAATTGATAACATAAAACGAAATTATGATTACTATAAACGATGTTATTTCAATGTAGTAACATAGTCTGGCCCGTTCTTTAATAAAGTGATAACATTACCCGACGGATAACATTATCCGTGATTCCAATAAGCGGCGTGCACTGTATTAGTTTTTTAGAATTGATTTATAAGTTCGCAACTTTAAAAATTAGAAAAGTTAATATACATTTATATTTCTATCTCGTTATTTAAATAATGATTGATTACATATTTTTAACGTACAAAGTTTGTTTTTTGGATTAAAATAAGTTCTTTTTTGCATTTTCTGACGGTTATACTTGTGTATTCTGCTAAAGGCCTGTATATCATTTTGTAGAGAATAAAGTCTTCAGTTTAATGTCTTTTCTGTTGATGCATTTGAAATATTTGTACTTTTGAATCATATCTATATTTTAAATTTTTTGTGCAAGTAATTTAAAACTTAACCGATATATTATATTTGTCGTAAATTTAACATATAATTTGTATATAGGTACCTACATAGTAAGTACTATACTGAAGAAACCCCAAAAAATTTTATGCCTATGGGCCCCGAGATGTCTTAATGCGGCACTGGGTAGGGGTGTGCGAAACGACTGTAAATTAAAAAAGCCAATGACTGAAATAAAATAGCGGTTTTCGGGCTGTGATGGGCGTCTACTGTAAAACAGCGGTAAATTAAAAAAATAAAATAGTATAATGATGGAATGCAAATCGTGGACCATTTAAACAATGGCGGTAATTTAAAAAAAACACTAAAATACTAACGATTTTATTACAAATTTATAAGATAAAAAATTAGAAAATAATCGAAAGAAATCTGTAAACTGTTTTTAAATTAGATATAAGTCAATTCATTCTTATTTAGAAAAAAAATTTTTGGCTGGTGTATTATAGGTAGGGCTGTAAAGATCCGCAAAATTTTATGGATCCGGATATCTGATCCAAAAATATCCGGATCCAATGGATCCGAATACCGGATTTTTGTAGATCCCGAACGAAAATCCGAAGATTAAATCCGGATCTACGGAATCGGGGGATAAATCCGGATCTACGGATCTAAGGATTTGCGAGTTAAATCCGGACCTGCATTACTATTAATTTCTAGCCTTCTAGATTTAAAGATATTTGTGATTATTCGGTTCCGGATATATCGTAGCTGGAGATCCGGAGAAGATCCGGATCCATACCGGATCTCGTTTTAGATCCGGAACCATTTAAACCCCTAATTATAAGTATGTAACGAGTATTAAATCTAATTTATTTATAAACAAATATTTACATGATTATAACTACACGTAACTAAAAATCTAACAATATTTAAGAATAATACTTACACTAATTTATATATTACTATCACTAGTCTGCACTTTTTAATTTGATCTAAAACTGATGTTAACAACACGTACGCGACATATTTATGTTTTACTAGCACCGACAAAATATTCTCGATTCAATTCGAAAAACTGACCTATGTTTCCTTTGAATCGTTTTTATATATGTATTTCTGTTATCTGTCTATAATGTTCAACATTCTTCGGTCATTGTCTCGAATTTGACAATAACTTCGCGAATGTTTCAAGTATTACATATTCATTTTTTATTATATGAACATTTTTTTAAAGAATATTTTAATAACAAAATAATTTTTATATTACACACGTCATATTAAACATCTCACATGTTATTTTCCCATCTCCCATACGTTATTTCCCATCAGCCATTTTAGATCTTATTTATTAAAATTATCGGTTACACTTTAACGCATCGCAATTTTTGAAATTACCGCCACATTTTTTAAATTGTCTAACACTACCGCGCCATTTTTCTTTTTCAAAGTTACCATTTTATCGTCTACGCCCAGCGCATCGCAACCCGCAAACCGCCAACTTACTTTGATCATTTGCTTTTTTAAATTTAATCGCTGTTTCGCATACGCGCACACCACCAACACTACTCTTTATTTATCGTAATTAACGGTCACACCTTTGCGTAGCGTTGTTCGCACATTTTTTAAATCATCCGTCATTTGCATACCACCATTTTGCCATTTTACTTTTTTAAATTTACCGACATTTTACAGTACAAGCCCATCACAACCCGCAAGCCGCAATTTTAATTTAGCCAGTTGCTATTTTTAAATTTACCGCCATTTCACACAGCTCCTATCCACCAATATCGCCCTTCTACGCTTCTACCACGTCTTCAACAACTTCTTCATGACGACTTTTAACCCTGTTGGTCTACTAGAAAAAGTCATGGAGAGCCGAAGTTGACGGCATGTGCAACAGAACATTCTTTACATAAACTACTGGCAAGACTTCGATTAGTAAAGTGTCTATATAGTGTTCTGGTTAATTTATGTTGTATTCTATGTTGGGTTCTACGACATCAACTAGCCATACGCTTTTTCTGTCTCACAAGACAATAACTATAAAATCTTTGCTTAAAACCAATGGCTTTAAACTAAGTAAAAAATAGAAACGTGTTGCGAAACAATTTACCCCGCACAAAGTATATTAAATTTAAGAGAAGATTCAAAAGAGCACACTAATTAAATTGCTATAAGAACAGTTTTTTAAGTACAAAAAAAGTTTCAACAACTTATTAATTTGGAACGATACAACGTAAATACTACCTGATAATGTTATCAAAAAGTCGCTTATTGTCATCACTAAAATTTCATTCTAAACACGTCACTTATCTTTATTGTTTTTTATCTTTGTTTTTGTGCATATCAATTTAAACTAAGTTTGTTTTTGCTCTTTTTACAATGTTGAAAAAGGAAGCAAATACCATCGAAAAGTACGATACATTGCTAAAAATGGGCGCCCGCGCAATTGAAAATCTCTCATCCACTCGTAAAATTTTGAATTCGCCAGATGAAAACACGGCCTTATTAATAATAGTAATGTTGAACAAATGTGGAACGGGAAAAAATCAAAACCTGAAGCTGCTCTGACAGGTTGATTCACTAAAGTTTGAGGCAAAGATGCTAATGTAAATGGACCTCTTCTCAAACAAAAAGCGAAAATGTTAGCCTAAAAAATGAAAAAAAATAGTTGAATTGTTAGGCAAAAAGAGAAAAAAAATCAAACAAGGTCACGGTGAACTAGAACGCTGATGCGAATGGCGCAAACGCTTAGATTGAGAACTAATAGCCAAAGATCATTAAAAAATGTCTAACGCCGACGAGATCAGAATTTACTTCAGAGGATTGCCGGAACACACTTTTATGAAGGTTTTACCAGTCCAATAAAAATGCTTGGATAAAACGCTTCAGTCAATCAGGATAAAAAATTAACACAAAAAACTGTCCTGTTAGTTGACAATTGCACCGCACATTCCGTAAATTTAACACTGAATAAAAAAACTGTTGTTTTATCCATCAAACACTACTTCGTTTAATCAATCTTGTGATCAAACTGTGATAAAAACATTTAAGGCATATTATCGACACGAGATGAGTTCTAAAATTTTAGAAAGAAAAGGTAAAAATGAATATGAAAAGAATTTATTAAACAAATAGCCAAAAAAGCAACATTATAGAAACTCTGCACTTTATGTTAAAAAATCTTTTTATGGTTTCTCGCTTTGTATAAATTTTGCTTAGTTTAAACTCGGCAATATTATATTCATTCTTGACTAAAAAGTCAGCACGTGTTAACGAAATGCTCAGAGAAACTTTTAATTTAACAATTTTTAAACATCCGTATATTTAATAAAAATTCAATAATTGAATGTGAAAAAATCGCTGAGGTAAAGATGCATTTCTATTTTGTGGGGAGGTTTCTTTTATTCTTATAGCATTTTATTACCGTCACGTTATAACTTCAAGAAAATAGTTGCCTACTAAATGTGAACATGTTTGTTACTGTTATCTATTAAATCAGGAGATCAAATCCATAATATTCTTCGTTGGTGAAATATCGTGAAGATTTATAAGAACACCTGCAGATTTAATTTAAATATCACATAAAACTAACACACATTGTGTTGTAATATTAAATGTAACATAAGCAGTTTATTTGTGATATTACGGTAGTACACTAATTGCCTTGCTTTTTTGTTTACATGCCACTAGCGCTAGCAGCACTGTAAACATGTAAGTACACTTTTTGTGTATTAAAATTTTTCAGTGTCGATGTATGTACTACGGCAAAGTATATGCTTGCTGTAACAAGTAACTTATGCTGTTTTTTTATTTATAATCTTTTAAATTATTCAAGTTTGAGGCTTTTGACTGACTGTGCGCCTTGCTTTTCAATTTGTGTACACCACATATTTGTAACTGTTCAATTTTTAAAAACTTCGTTGAATAAATTTAACTTTACTACCGTAACTATCTACTTGTACAGGGTGTTGCATAACTTGATAATAAATATACCTGAAATTGAAATTACTGTGATATTGTTTTACGAATAATTGTTCTTTTTTTAGACGTTGATGTTAAAATAAGTGTACTTCTTGTTATTTTAGGTATGTCCTATTTGTCTTTTTTAAGCATTGCCAGATGGAAACGATCACCTGAAGTGTAATTATAGTTTTGACGCCTTTGTAATAGATTATAATCACAACATCAAAAACAATCAGAATTCTATTAGTTACTTTATCCACTCCCCTCTTCAAAACTTTGAGCTACCGTTGCCTTTCTTTGCTGTGGATGGAGTTACAGGTAATTGATCGCACTTTAACCGAGTGCAAAGCTTACATTTTATCGTAACAACTTGTTAAATAAATCGCTGGAAAAAGCTAAAGCGGTAAAAATGAAGAAAGCAGAGGAGAGTAAATTTGCCACCAAATGACTGAACTCATGAACAATATGAAGATTGGGTTAATATCGACAGTGCGACAGTGGAGTAAATAAAGGCGACGTGAAAATGTTCTTAACAAATGTCTCACTTATAACAAGCAGTTAACATTTCCTTATTATTATCAGTCTGTTAATGTTATCAAAATCTATTAAAGTGATCACAATAAACAGATTTTACTGGATAGGGTCGACTCAAGTACTTACATATCTGAATACTATAAAGCGGCTCATTATAAGAAATATGGGACCGTGTAAAAAACATTTTTTATTGTTTATCACAGAATAATAAATCTGTTTAATGTTACAGAGGCAGCAAGTTTCATTGCGTAAGGAAATAAAACAACACAATTGTATGTATCAACAAATAATGTTTACGTGTGCCCCTACATGCATATGCTGTTTCTGACAATTCTAGCAATGCGTCACATGTCTGGGATAGTTTAGACTATAGGTTCCCGACGGAGGCGATACCGCCTCCTAGTGGACGCTGAAGCTTTTCGTGGGGGCGGTAGCGGGTTCAATGGCAAATGGGGGCGTTATAACAGTCAAGGGGGCATTCGCGGCGTACCTACCTAACTAGACATTTAATATAATAAAATACTTTGAAAATACCTCTAGTTTCATGGAAAAACATTTTATCTAGCCGTCTAAAATATTTATCATATTATTATGGCGTAAATAAACATTAAAACATTTAAATAAGTATTAAGTATAAACAAAGACGTGATTTACGCGAACTTGTAACAACCTCTTTGCAGAGCACCTAGACACCGCAAACAAACAAAGGCATACAAGTTGTTGCGTGCCTGAAATTAATTCTTTAAAAGACATGGATAGCTTTTCTAATGTCTTATTGTTTTTGTGTGTTTTGTCAGTGATCCATATTCGTGCATGGCTGATAAAGTAAAGAAGTTATAGCCATTAGTTTTATAATCGTCTATAAATCAGTTGAAAAGTTAATGTATTGAAATCGTAACAAATTGTGAATTCCAAAATGTCTGAAACTAAGACGAAATGTAAGCAATACAATATTGACTATTTGAAATATGGATTTACGCAATCTCCAACAAACCTATGTGTTTAATTTTCTAAAAAGTTTTTTCAAATGAAGCCATAAATCCTTCTAGGCTCCAGCGCATTTGAATACAATACATGCTGATAAAAAGGACAAAGATTTATCCTATTTTCAAGAACTTGAAAAGAAACATTTAAAACAGGCAACTATATCAAGCCTTTTTTGCATCGTGTTCTAAATAAGAAGATGGACTTCATATAATATTTCATTATTAATCGCAAAAACGGGAAAACCCCACACAATTGGGAAGGAATTGATTACGCCGGCAGTCAGAGAGGTAATCGAAACTGTTCTTCATCATAAGACACCATCAGATATCATAAAAAATACTTTGAGTAATAATACAGTGCAAAGAAGAATAAATGAAATGGCTAAAAACGTTGAACTATCATTATGTGATTACTTAAAAGCTACCAAATTTTTCATTCGACTCAATGAATCAACTTTAACAAACAACGAAACACAACTCTTGGTTTACGTCTGATTCCTAAAAGAAAATTTGTCAAGAGTTATTATTTGCATACAATTTGGAATTCGTTACAAAAGGAGAATCCATATTTAATACCATGCACGTTTTCTCAAAAAGAAATATTTTATCAGTTGCTACGGATAGTGATCCAGCAATGACGGGGCATCATAAGGGTTTCATGGCACATTTAAAACAAGCAGTACCAAATGTACTCGCCGTACATTGTCTTATTCATCGTCAGCACTTGGTTGTAAAGAATCTTAATGAACGCCTGCATACGTCGATCCATTACGTTACTAGAGCAGTCAACAAGATAAGCAATTCATTAACTGACAGATTATTTGAGCAACTTAGTGAAAATGATGAAGACTATAATCGCTTGCTGCTGCACATGGAAGTACGACGGCTCTCAAAAAGTGTTTGTCTGAATCGCTTTTTAAATCTATTTGACTTAGTACGAGACTTCCTTGAAAGCAGAGACGATGAATCAGGTTAATTTACAATTGCAAGGTGATGAATTGAATTTAATTAAAACAAAAAACGTCATAGCTGCGTTGTGGGAAAACTTCTTCTATTCAAACGAAATCTAGGAAGAGGTGAATACAACCACTTTTCAACATTATCAGGATTATCGGTAAAACAGGAAGATTTACTTACTTATTGCCAACACCTGGACGCTCTTTATGCCTTTTTTACAGAGCGATTCCAGGATATTTTAAATATAAATATACCAAGCTGGGTTTCAGACCCTTTCGCAAATGCAGAAACAGCAGAATCATCAAATTTAGAAGAAGAAGTTGTAGAACTCACAACTAATGAAGAATTAAAAGTAAAATTCTTCTTCTTCTTCTGCTTCCTCTTACGTTAAGCCTTAAGGCTTGTGTTCTCCAGCTTATCCTGCGAGTCCTGGGAATTTGACTGCCATGCCTCTCTCCACCTCTTATAAGGTCTTCCTGGAGGACGCCTGCTATCTACCTTACCATCCCTGGCGATTTTTACAATTCATGACTCCTCCATTCTATTGATATGGTCGTTCGACGCCCTTCGTTGTTGACGTGACTATCTGACAATATCTGGGATCTTACATTTTTCGGGAATCGCAGAATTCCTAATTCGGTGTCTTATCGTGACGCCTGTCATGCTCCTTAGCGTTTTCATCCCTGCCGCCCTAAGTATTTGTTTGGTTCTAGAGTTGTCTGCGTGTGTCTCTACAGCATATGCCATGATAGGTCTCACGCAGGTCTTATATATGCGGACCTTGCTCTCTAAGTTCATGTATTTGTTTTTCCATACGTTATCTCTGAGACAACCCGAGATAGTTGTTGCTTTACTGGTCTGTCGAAACACTTTTTTATGAATATCTCCGTGGCTAGATATTTTTGTGCCTAGGTAGGATAAATGGATACCAACAGTTCTGGCTCTAAATATCAATATCAGCTCTTCACCCTGCATTGTGGGAAATAGTACAGAATTTTTTAATTGCATTTCCTTCATCATGTTTGGCTGAGCGTGTGTAGTAGCTAATTTAATGTCTAAGAAAAGGAATAGACTGCAGATCACTGAGCGTGGTAATTTGCGACTGATGTTAACTAAATTGAAACCCGACATTAAGAAATTGTTAAAACTCCACCAGCCTCAACCATCGCATTGACATTTATGTTTCTTATTGAATTTTTTTTTTTATTATAATTTTATTTTACCAATTTTGAATAATCGTCTTGTCTTTGCCTTTGTGCAGTACCCCAGTGCGGAATGCTCCAGCTTTGTGTATTGTCTTGCATTTGTTGGTTAAGTTATAAAATTTTGTTATAACACTTTGTATGGTCTTTGAATTAAATGTTTTTAATATAACATGTTTTTGTATTTTTAATTAATTAATAATCACACGACCTCAAAACATATTTAGACAATACCAAAAATCTAAGTGAAAGATAAATTTAAAAAATTGGTTAAAAAACATCAAAAATAGAAAACAAATATTTACTACAAAACTGACAATAACTGAAGAAAGACAAAGCCTTATAAAGGCATCAAAAGAAAATATGCGTGGGCTTCATTTAACATTACTTGTCACGAAGGCGTTCTGATACTAAAAATGATTGTAAACTATAAAAATAACCGAAAAACGACTTTTTAAAGAATGTATTAATTAATAAATTTTTATCGCTACGACAAAGAAAGTAAATATTTACATAAATTCCTAATCATCCGCTATATAAATTAGAATTCTTCAACGCTTATTAAAATGTCATTGATTAACTCATATGGTAATCAAATATTTTTCCGCAGGAAGTTTATAATTTTACAAATCATTTCTTATACAATTAATTTTAATATACATATTATCGTAATTTATTATCAAATATAAAATTGTTAATTGCATGGTTTTTTTGATAAACAGGAAAACAATGCACTATAAATGAAGTCAGTCAACATTTTGTTTTTAACTTTTTCAAAAACGATGTAACTAATTTAAATATGCAAACCTGAGATCTTAGTTTTTACGTACTAGGTCATCTAAGTTTTTAGGAAAACATTGTTTTCGTATAAACCGTTATCCTGTTTTTTTTTCAAAATTTTGACGAAAATCATGAATGATGAAAAAGGATGCGACAAAAATGTTGCGTTTCTTTTTACTATTTGGCATTAACTGTTCTTCAATCATCTAAAGTCGCGGTCACCAACCTTCTCTAAGTGTTGAGCACTTTGATAATTTTGGATTAAATAGTGAGCTTTGTAAGCGATTTAATAAAAGCGAATAAAAACAACAACAAAATTACGCACTATTAAAACAAAAACGTGCAGATAAAAAATGCTTGTTCAATGAGAAGATGGACACACAGATTCATCGATAAGTCATACAATTATTCTAATGCAGATTCACACAAATAGATTTTTGACTACATAACGCTTTCACTTTGAAAGCAACACGACATAGAACTGATAATTTTTCTTTGTTTAGGCCAGATAAATTTTGTACGTAAGAAGAACGATTTTAAGACTAAATCATTTTGAAACGCAATCACTTCCATCTCTGTTGTAGCGATGTTCTTCATAACCCAAGTTGCAAACTGTTGGATATCAATTTCCATGAAAGGCGAAACAACAAATTGCGCCTCTAAAACCATTTCGTTGAATTCCTTATAACGATTTTTGAAGTTATTCTTGAAGTTATAAACTATTTCTACGCAAGCTCCAATGGATTTTGTAATACTGTTCTGAAAGGATTTAAAAATACTTAGCATCGCGGTTAATTAAGTTTTATTGCCAAAACTCAAGCTTTTTGATAAAAGCTATTAAATCGGAAATAATTTCCGGTAGTTCTGTGTCTCTCCTCTAAAGCTGCAAATTAACTTCATTTAATGTCTATAAGAACACTAAAGTTTCTAATCCAGGCTGAATTTTCTAGTTGCAGAATCAATTCAAGGCGTTGATTTTGAGTTATGGCAGGTAGGACATCATCGAAAACTTTTAACTATTTAACCATCGGACTTCAGAGTGAAGAAGTAGTTCTCCGTATTGACAGTGAATTTTATCGACCAAGATTTTGTATAATTTGCTTTGCAATGCTCTAATCTTGTTCATAATTTATACTGTCAATTTCATAAAGTTTAGTTTCAGAAAATTTTCACATAATGAAGTGGTAACAGAAAAATTGTAGAAAACTTTTATCTTTAAGATATGACGCCACCAGACCGTTATCACAACCCATAATAGCTGCAGCGCATCGGTTGTTAAGTCTACCATTTTCAATATTGGAGTCTTCTAAGAAGTAATAATATTAATAAGTTGAATAAACTTCAAAAGATCTTCTTTCACCTTAAAATCAATAAAGTGAGGTGTTAACTACATCTGTTGATTCATCCAGTTGGAGTAAAAAGTAAACGCAGTTATCTAAGTCAGTTTTTAATTGTAAAAATCTGAAACTATATAGTTTTTATTTGTCAAGTCTTCATATAGTTTCTCCTTTTCTGCAATTATCTGGGACACACGGTCTCATGCTTCAGTTGCAGCCTTATTTTTGTCGACTGTAGTCTAATTACCGTAAAACGGAACGAATTTGGACAGTTTTGACATATTTTTCTAAATAACTTTACTTCTAAATAAGATTTAAACCAATACCAAAAGTTGGGTACCCATTAGAGCTTTGAATCAACCTGTCACTTTGACAGATGATTAAAATAAAAATAGCAAGTGTCTCTACTCGCCCTGCAACTGGGGGCAATCGGAACACCCATATATTTTGCTGGAAATGACCAATACACCCGTGAAATGGGGCGGATCAAGACAAAGACAAATAAAAGAAAATACCTAGCAAAAAAGGGGATAAAAAACAACAAAAACTACGTAAAATGAGCTTTTATTTATCAAATAAAAATCAAAAAGCTTCACCCAATAACAAAAAAAAAAATGGTAGGTAGATATTTATTGATTTAAGTAAGCTCTTTGGCTAGGTTTCTTGGTAAATTCGAAGCCATATCTACGTAAAAGTGTCGGTTCTGGTAACAATTTTTTAATTTGTTTTTTGTTTATTACGCTGACGTCATCTACGACAAGAAAAACGAAAGAATATTCTCTTTTTCTGTTGGTGCGACTAAATTTAACGGCGATGAACTCTTCAATTACGTCTTAGATGAGATCAATAAAATATTTGTCTTTATAACTGTTTTATACTGAATCTCAACAAAAACATTTTTTTTTAAATTTTCTAATTCCAAGTCAGCGTCTTTGTCAACAGAAGAAGATAAAGAATCTGATTCATTGTCCACTATCGATCCTTGAATGAGCCAGTTACCTTTCTCTTTTTTATAACTGTTGCTTTGCAGGTATTCCTGTATGCCCTGTATCCAGAAATCTCTATCTAATATTTTCACTCATCGTTTCTAAATTATCAAGCGTTTTCTTGAACAATGCAAAAACCGCCACGTCCAACGGCTGGGTCAGATCAGTAGATGAGGAAGATAAAAGACCAAAGTTTATGTTATTTTCCTCTCAAAGTTGAATGACTATATGAAAGATGATTACACAGGTTATCACCAATTAAAACTTTTAGAGCAGGTTGCTTTTTAAAATATGGAAGGGCATTACTTTTGAACCAGTTTTCAAAGAGAGGTTGGTCGAACCAACCGCTGAAATTTGTGCTGTACCGCGCATGCTCACTTTTGTAGACAATACATGGTGGTACTCAAATACCCCCAACAATTTCTGCAAACATAAACAATGTGGATCTTTTTGCTGAATCAATTATCCGCTCAAGATGTCGAGTTTTTTGTCTTACTATCACTGTTTTTCGTCATGAGTCATTAACAAAACAAGTTTTCTCATAGTTGACTATGGAATTGGGCTCTACATTTTCTAAGAGGGTTTCCAAATTGTCATAATAAATTGACTGTTTCGTGCGAGATACCTGCACGGGCCCTCTTTATGCCTTGATTTTGGATACCAAAAACTTGCGAGGCTCCTCGTGGACCAATCTGACCTTCTCGAATTTGTCGCAAGGTCGTTTGTAACGTTTGCAGGAGCCAGTAACTCTATTTTGATTTCTACCTACTATCCGAGCAGAAAACATTGACCTCGAAACAAGGTTGCCGCTTATGTAAATGAACACCCAAGTGTTCCGATTCACCGCTTAGCCCCGATTCGCTTTTTTTGACGGAAATTTTAATTATTTCATTTTTTCCTTTCTGATGGCGGAATGAAAAGGCAACCATTTTTTAAAATGCAAATGCGTATTTTTCTTCTTTAGCAACGGAGACAGAAGTATAACATAACATACATTTTTCACTTACCTTCTCTAAACAAGTATTGTTTTACTCTTTGTGAATGGAAATGATGTCTTCGCCTTCTTTCTACTCACTACAGCAAGTGACAAGTACAAGTACGTGTGCGCTTAGTAACAACCATATGTAACACACGGCTGATTTTCGATTGTTTTGCCTTGTGGGCCCTTTAGAAGCTTTCTAGGCTTCAATTTGAGTGTAATTCAGGCAAATCGTCTAGTTTGAACTATTTTTATTGCTGTAAATAAATTTATCTGGCAGTCAACACCGATCTTTAAATTCAACACCAATCTAAGATGATTTACCTATATATCTTTTCTTTGAAAATCCCTGCGTCTTATATGTTAAATATTTATAAGCATGAGTCAATTTTAACACTGAAAAGACTTGGGCCATTCGGAAGCTTTTGGGATCTGGCCCGTTAGCGACCGTCGACCAGCTGACCGAACCAGACAAGCACTGTATGCCGATTTTCTTTAGTCATGTTGCGCACAACATCGATGTTTTTTGCAACAACTGATTTCAGTCGACGAAATGTGTCGCTGACGGAAGCACGACTATAACGAAATTCTGCAAACCAATAACAGTCTTTTCTAATAGTGATCGATTACGAAACGTTGAATGATGCTATTCGACGCAAAAAATTATTCACCAAAAACCTTGAAACTTTTGTTTTTTTTTGTGTTCTTTAATTTATGCAAACAAACTTTCAATTGGAATAATACGAAGTATAACTAAGATTGTCAAAAAGTGTGAAAAAGTGATTATATGTTAAAAGTCCTTTAGTATAATGTTTGCCCTCTGTATAAAATTTATTCCCGGTAGGCCCACTTCTCGTTGTTTGAGTAGGAACATGATTCCGGTTAAGATTGAAGAACGCAGACATCATCTAGCGTTGTGTACGCCCAACAAGGCTTGCACTGTATTTCACGGACCTCCATGTGAATATGAAATAGAATATTGATGCGATCTGAGTGAATGAGCTGGTTTCTATACCCCAATACGTTATCTTTGTCTGTGGAGATAATCAGCAGATGTTGTAATTGGGAAAATTTCCATAATGGGGTTACGTCGCTGTAGCTAACACTATCTACACCTTCGAGGGGTTGGATGCAATTGTTATCGTATTGGAAGCAACTTTTACATAAAATTACGAAATTAATTTAAGGAAACTGCGCAGTCGTTTATTTTTAGTGATCGTATGAATAAAAGGGATTTATTTGTGATAACGTCGTAGGTAAGTTTTTGTTAGATTTCAATTAAGAAATGCTGGTACTGTGCCTGTAGGTAGCCGCATACTGTGAGGAAAATTAATTGTAAATATTATTATACTTTCTCTCGTAATTCTTAGTATTTTGGTGGTCAGTCGATTGTAAGAACGACTGTACGTACATGTTAGGTTCTTAACACAATTAATTATAAAATCATTTTGTTGTGTTATATATTATTATACGGTGCGCTTTGATTCTCTAAACCTTCGATGTTTCGTAATTTTGTATTTTAATTTACGAATGTAGCGATTCTTTTTCTGAATGTAAAACTTAGACCAACTCGGTCCCTTTGCTGTACGACGTGTTGTCCAGTCGAAGACGTAGTTTATATTTTGTCTGTGATACGGACCTACGTGCTAGCGTTTGATAAAATTTATATAAATTTATTTATGTACCTTCTTCTAATGTACTGTCTGTGATAAAATAAATATACTCTGTGTACCACTTCTGTCTTGTCATTTGTTCTATTTCAGCTGCGAGTAAATTTAAACGGTGTCTGCCACCGTAGTCTTTCATCGTTTTGGCGTCTTTTTAAAATCATTTTATAATTTAACACCATGAAGCTTACGACGCAATCTCCGGAAAAACTGTTAGTCGTCGCTCTTTTAGTTACGAGAAAAACACCCGGAGAAAAAATAAAAGAACTTGGGTTTATACGAGTTATGTTTCTATAACAATTTTCCATTCTGGATATTTCCTGTATAATCAATTTCTCACATCCGAGCTTTCGTCGTACGTCGCAGTGAACATCTTCAGAGCCTGGAATAAAAAATAATTTTATTTCAGGCTATAAAAATGTCTACTACGACGTGCGACAAAAGTTCGGTTCCTGAGAAATCGAACACATAGGAAATATGCAAAATGAAAACCAGTAATAATAGAAGGATTTGTACAAAAAATGTTTCTTTGTTTCTGCAAAAATGTGACTTACGTGTGCAAGAGAGAGAAAAATATGGTTTTACCATTTGTTTCTGGATATAGTACAAAATGAAAACAAAAAAAAAATGTTTTTATGCCAGGAAAATTTCCTTTCCTGCGTATATTGTATTTGGCTAAACAGCATATAATCTTTACTGTTGTCTGTTGCGAAAACGCAAAGTAAGCCCTTGATCATCGGCACATCGCTTTCAACGACGGGGTTTTTGCGTTTTATGGATGATTCTTGTGTTGACCCTGTTTTTTACGTTTCAATAGCAACAAATAAAGTAAAGACCAAACCAAGACTATATAGTCTTCTGGCACAGTTAGCCTTCTTACTAGTCTTGCTTTAATACCTTTGTACAATGAGATTTTTTCATGTTGAGATTGCCGTACAAAGATAAACGTGGTTTGGTTTTTACTATTGGTTTTGCACATACTAATATTCTAATTTTAACCAGGACATTGATAACCAAGATCGATTTTCCTCATCATTACGTTGCAATCAGTTGGTAGCTTATAGCAGAAACGAAAAGAAATCTCAACGAAAAAAAACGGAATGTGTTTTCTAGTCGTTTATGCTTATAAAAACACCCTGGTAGTTAAATTATTTATTGATGAACTTTTAAAAGAAATAAGAAATGGACTACACAAAAATAACGTAAGATAAGGTCAACGTGAATATTCTGCAGCGTTTGATAAGCATAATATTAACATTGCTTTGGTTTAAATACAAATTTATGCAAGTAGACCATGAAAAAAAATTTTTAAACTTCTACAATTGTTATAAAAGTTGAAGAACTTAAAGGACACGCTGTCGAGTATTAGCTTCTTAACGTATTAAAAAAACTGTTATCGTTGATTACGAATGAAAAGCAGTTTAATGCCAAAAATTTGTAAATAAAATGATACCTATTATACCTAGACGCGCATTTCTTCATTAATAATCATTTTAATTAAACAATTAATTTTAATTACACCTTTTGAAATACTTTCCATTAATTGGCGTTGCCTTTAAATAATAAACAAGACGCGATCGTGTTATTATTTACATTGTGTAAAACTCTCAGTAATAAACTACATTTTTACCAATTGTCTTATAATATTCTCACATTTGGAAAAAGAAATTTTAATTCTCCAAAAGTGAAATTAATTAGTTACTCACCAATAAGTCATTGTTAATTAAAGATTTTTCCTTTTGTACTTCGAACGGTTTCTCTTCGTCGACAGTCTTAAACATTTTCCTATGAACCTTTTTAAATTCGTCCATTAATTTACTATGTTGTTCTTGTTTATTAGTGTCGACGCCTTTTAAAATCTTTTGTTTTTGTAATTGCTCGTCTATTGTTGGTTTCGTTTCGACTTTTTTACGCTAAAATTATTTTGATAACTACTATTGATTTATGATCCGTATAAACTTACTTCAGATCTTCTTACAAGCTCTTGACTAATAGCACTCGATAGACTGCTGGATGAATCGATACTTTTGATAGTGCCGGAAATTGATGAGCTTTCAGTCTTGGTGAGAATTTCCTTATTTTGGTGGATTTCGACAAATACGGTTTTCGTGTCATGTGCGGTGTCTAATTTGTTCGCTTTGTTTCTAGTTAAAGTATTGCAATTCGTTTCAATGCTTTGGCACTCGTCGGAACTACTGTTGGTGATAGTTGTACCGTTTTCCGATAAATTAATAATAGTTGGCTTAAACTGATAACGCTTGTCGTTGTCAATATCTTCCCATTCGACTTTTTCCCATTTACTCGATTTTAGACGATCTAACTGTGAAAGTCTATCTTCTAATTCTAAAGATTCTTCTTTGACAATTGATAATCTTTTTAGATCGGACCAAGACGGACTCTGATCGCCTGTGACTGAACTTGCCGAACTGTTATATCCGCTTGATTCACCTGGGAAAAGTTCAGAACCTGCTGATTTCCTTACTAGTAAATCTAAATGACGCGCCGATTTCATTATGTTAACGGCCTAAAATGTGATATTAATCGTTGTTGATTTTTCTACGAATATACTTACTTCGTTGAACTGAATGTCGTTAAAATCGATGTTGTTACACGAAAGTATTTGATCACCTGGACGTAGACCATTATCACGTGCGATGCCACCTTCTTTTGTAAATTGCACAAAAATTCCCGGCTTCCACTCAGGTCCTTTACAAATGCTAACACAAACATTAATTTACACGAGAAATATTGTCATGTTGAGTACCTACCCACACCCTAATTTAGTACGAGGCGCAATCATAATATTAATGCGTACGTCATGTATCTTATCACTTAATTGCGGAGAAGACCTTGTCGAAGACGTACCGTCAGAAATAATATGCCATGTTAGAACATCGGAATGTCTGCTGTAATAGAAAAGTGTTTACTTTACACTTCACTGTGTAAATAAAATAAAATAAATACTCTTAAGCACAATGCTTAAAACTAATAAATAGAAATGTGTTAACTTACTCTTTAACGGGAATCATTCCAACACCTGAAACAGAAAGTACCGGGTTAATCTTTTTAAAAGTTGTTAATGTAAATAGAAAAAAAAAACTCGTATTAATAATACGAGTAATTAACGGCGTCGCTATTTCCTCATAACTGCCCAAAACGTTCTTGATCTACATAAAAAGCTGCATTACCGTTAGATGCCGAAATTATGTAAATTCGTATTTTACAAAATTGTTACTTCCCGAGTCATGGGCCTCGAGAAGCATTTTATTTTCAAATGTCTCTAAGGCTTGTTGAAAATCGCTTGATCATACTAAAATAATATTTAAATTATACGCTTTTCATATGAAAATTTATTTTAAATGAGTTATAAATTATTTTTATGAAACATCATTTATCATCTTTGTAAAGGAAGCCATAAAGCTTAATTAAATGCTTAGAATCCACACCTTTTATACGTTTTGTAAATTTTTGTAGGCTTATTTGTTGAACTAATTAAACAAACAAATAGTACAGTTCAGTTTTGTAACTTCTTGTTTAAGTTTGCAGTTTACTGAAAATTCTAATTTTTATTGTTTTTGGTAAATATAAGTTTTATATAACACAAAAATTATAAAAGAAACTTGAATATGCAAAAAAAAAATATAAAATTTATTACAAGAAAATTTGAATCCACATGGGCGATGGTAATTATTTCTAATATGCAACAATTATTTAATGCCGATAAATGAAAGTAACTAAATCAAAGATTCTTCTAACAAATATAATTATATTTTATCTAAATGTTAATAGAATTAATTAAGATGTAGTTCCTGAAGAATCAATACATGTAAACGAAACAGTTAGATCGATGAACTTATTTTTAAGTAAAACCAGAAGAACTCGTATTGGTAATAAACGAGCAGTGCAGTTGTAAAATGTAAGATGTTCACATACTAAACTACCCTTACATTCAAGCACAAAATCATGCAATTATGAAGCATTCTAACAATTATTATGATTTAACGTATTCAATATCAACAAAACCGTAGTTTCTTAAAATATCAGTGTAAGTTATGGGATTTTTACATAAAATGGACAATTAAAAGAGTAAAAAAAACGTATATTCAAAACATGCTAACATTTAAAGATAAAGATAGTATTTTAGAATAAAATTAATTTTATATATTTTTTATTTAATCACATTCTATTTTGATTTTAGAATTAGAAGCTTTCTACTTAAAACTAATGTTAAATTAACATTAAATTATTTGTAGATAATAATTCATAATGTGCTCTGTACAGAGTGTCTCACCTAAGGTAGCATAACATGGGTAACTTTGTTATAGTTAGAGATGGAGAATTGGTTAAATTAAAAAAGGTTAGAGGTGAAATTTAAAATGTTACTAATCGTTTTTCTTATCGGATAAAAAAAACAATCACTTTGTAAGGGCACATTTGCACAAATTGCTTCGGAGAAACGTCATCAGGTTAATTTTTTCTTATAGCAGCCATATTGTATTTTTACATATTTAGAAAACACAATTTTTTTTTATTAATTTGATGTAACATCCGATTCATACCGTCAACAAAGAGAGGACTTGGTTTTAGGTAGTGTAAATGTAGATCCGGAAACTTCTACGAGGGAAATTAAAATGATGTGATAGATAAAATTTGTTTGTATTTTTTAAGTAATTTGAAAACGATTAGACACATTTTAAATTTCAGCACATATTGTTACTTGGCACCTCTAACTGCAAACCTTTTCTCATTTAACCAAATCTCCATCTCTAATAATGACAAAGATATCCCATGTTATTCTACCTTAAGTGGGACACCCTGTACATGTATGTTAAGTCGAAAAGCACTAACCTTAAGTTTTTTTACTTAAAACTTCTTTAGAAGTAAACCTTGGAAAATATACAAACTAATTTAAAGAAAAAGTTGTGTCGACTAATCATTTATCACGATTTATTAAAGTACATTACTTTTATTGACATTTACGTGGCAAATTACTTTTTGCTTTTAGATATGAATTTTTGTCTTGTTTGTGTAAAAATAATGTAAATCAATGATAATCATTAATTAAAGTAACTTTTTGTATTACAGTTTTGAGCCAAGGAAAACAGAACCGAAAAATTGTTCATTCTGAAGCATTATTCGTAATGTAATTATCGTCAATACAAGACATACATATATCCAATTAAGAGCGATTCTGAACTTCCTGCTGCTGCAACAAGGAAATCCTTGAGTTTTTTAAAATTTGGATTTCATTACAAAAAAAAATGCTATTATCCAAGGGAATGAAAGAAATGTTGACGTCATTTAATAAATAAAAGATAAATACAATGTGTTGTATCTGTACCAAAATGAGTATGTTTTCACTTTTCTACTGTAAATTTTTCAATAAAAGATTTTTTAAAATGCCGTACTAGTTGTGGTTATCATAATTGTGATTAAAGACGAGATGAGAAATCAAAAAACCGACTCCAATTTTTTTTTCGGTCGTACCACTGTAACATATGGTATAATCTTCAGATTCCATAATTTCCTTATCTCACCTCTCACATTGCCAGTATATCCGCTTTGTCATTTTTTATTTGTTTTATTAGACTCCGTAATGCACCCACTTTTGCCAACGTTCTCACACTTCATGTTCCGAATATTACTTTTCTTTTTTTTGTTTCATTGCTTAGGTCATCATCATTTTTCCTATTCTTCATATCTATCTTATTCAGTTTTTTAATCGTCCTAATAACTTTCCTCAATTACCCCTCTAGATCATGTTATTCTGGTGTTCGATCACTCTTTGTGCGTTTTACACTATTTGTGTCTTCCTGTTTCAATTTTGTTTTCACAGCACATTTCTTTTTCATTAATCATTAATTTATCATATTTTAAGAAAGATTTCTTTCGAGTTTCTTTTAAATATGGAATTATCCTTCCGTTCCGCTTGTACCTTTCTTGTAAAATCAAAATAATCATTATTAAAACGTTCGAGAAATTATTCTCAAATGCGAGAGCCTTCACGTAGTTGTTATCCATTTCCAGAACGTTCACCAAAAGATATAGAAAATTCTCGAACGTTTGGCCAAAATATATAAAAGCGATACAAATAAATCATAGGGTAGTTATTTCAGTAATTCGAAGTCGGCAGTGTTAAGAAGATTATTCAAGTTTAAATAAATAAGTGATTAACGCGTGTCGAGATAAATACGACAAATTAAAATCGTGCGTGATTTTAATCTAAACAAGCGTCATTGTTTAAATAAATAGAAATTATCCGTGGACAATATCTTTCGAGTGATGGTGCTACATAAATTAATGTAAGTGTTTTTATTAAATATTCTTAGATATAATTAGTTCTGTTAGTTATAAACGTGTATATATTTTTAGTTTAAATGAATTCGTTTTAATAATCGTTACATTGCTTTTGTAGCAATTTATGTGAACGATAAATTTAAATTAAGCACAAAAAATACTATTGTGAAATTTGGGAAGTTTGGGAAATGTTATTTAAGCAATTAAATCATATAATTCTGCAGGAATTTCCAAAACAAGCTTCTTCATGATGAATACATTTCAAATGACGAAGCAAACAGTAATTTTTCCGGATAACAATTCATTGCCGAAATGTCGGAACACCACCAAGCAAAGAAACGTGTTATGCCGAAAGTATCCATGGTTCATCAAAAATGGCAAGCTTGGATGTTATGACTGCAGAGAAGATTGAGGTCGAGGACTACGGCAAAGACGAGCTGATTCAAGCTTCTTTGAAAATGAAAATTCGTGATCATGTCAATTCAAAATCGCACCCGACTATTGCCGATCTCATTCAGAAGATAAAATTGAAAGACTTCGATCTTGACAAATATGCTGCTGCTCTTTCAGCTAACAACTGAGCGCGTGTTTCGCACGGTGTACAATTTAGTAAAAAACTATCGACCATATATAAGAACCTTCCCTCAAATATGCTTATAGAGATTGTCCAATCAAACGCTTAGTTTGGCATCATTCTCGATGAATCAATTCTACAATTGGTTAAACTTAATGACATGCCTATTAAAAGTGTCTGTGATAAAGTCCTTACTACACTAAGAAGTCACGGAATCAACACATTCTGATAGGCGTAACTTGTGATGGTGCCTCAGTGATCCTTAAAAGACTAACCGGTGTTCCTAATTGTTGAGGCAGAATATTCAAAGTTGGTCATGTGGCACTGTTCTGTCCACTGTCTTGAATTGTGTGTTTAAGATACCATAAAAGAACTGAATCAAATCAATCACTTTAAGGTGTTTATCGAAAAGTTTTATCGCCTTTATATTACAAAACCAAAGAACCAACGAGAATTAAAAAAATGTGCCAAAAACCTAGATGTGGAGTGGAGTGGAGAACAAAAATTCTAAGCACTCGTTGGGCAGCCTCAAGCTTAAGAACTGTCTGGGAAAAAAGGTAAGAAAGATTTGCTTGTCTAGTATAATTTATTACGATAATTAATGCTCGTTCATTTTATTAAAAATAGAAATTACTTATTTGATAAGTTTTTGACAAAATGGAAATATTTTCATTTAGAGAGAGTTTTCTTGACAAATTATTTGAATAGCGATAGAAATATATTTCTTATTGCGATTTTATATTGTTCTTTTAATTGGGAGGTTAAATGAATTACCATTTAAGTTTTAGCCTCGTTCTCAAATAAGACTAAAGAAAATAATTTTTAAATAAAGATAAATTCTGAATTTCATTTAGATGCTTCTGCAAGTTTTGAGAGGCAATTCTAGGACCCTTGCTTGAGGCTAAAATAGCTGTGTTGTCAACGAAGGTGTAGCGATCGAGGTTAATCTAATTTTTGGCAAATCTGCTGTATACAATAGGTACAGGGTTGGTCCGAGGACGCTGCCCTGAGGTACACCTGCTTTAATCGTTAGTCAGGTTGTTTGGACATCTTGGTACTTTATCACGAAATATCTATCTACTAAATAGGATTTTAATATTTGGTAGTAGTTATATGGCAACATACTTTTAATTTTATATAACAATCCTTCGTGCCACACCTTATCGAAGGCCATTGAAACATCTAGAAATACTGCTGAGCAGTATCTGTCAGTTTCCAGATCGTGTCTGATTTTTTTCGCAACACGATGCACTTGTTCGATCGTCGAATGTTTGTGTCTGAAGCCAAACTGATGTTTGGGAATAATTTCTTTGTCTTCGAGTATGGGAAGTAGTTTTTGCAAGAGAAGTTTTTCAAAGATCTTAGATAATGCTGGTAAGAGGCTGATTGGACGATAAGAGCTTACTTGTTCTGCTGGTTTACCAGGTTTCTGGATCATTATAATTTGTGCCACCTTCCACTGTGACGGAACGTACCCCAACCTGAGGACTGAGTTGCATATCATGGTGATAAAATAGAATCCACAAGTAGGTAATTCTTGGAGTACTTTTCCGGTGATTAAATCATATCCAGGCGCCTTTTTGGTATGAGTATGTTTAATGATCATTTTCTTGAGTTCATGCAATTTGAAATTTTTTATCGAAAGATCCATTTGAAATGGCGCTTTGAGCATTTTATGAATCTGTGCTTCCTCCTCAGTTGTGAGTTGTGAAGGGAACGGTTCAAACACATTGAGCAGATAGTCAGCGAAGGCATACGCTTTTTCGTTATTGTCCATTGCCCAGGTGTTGTCGCTTTTACGAATGGGCGGTGTTCGCTTTTGTGGCTGATTCAACTTTTTTGTCGCATTTTATAAGGATTAATCATTTGCTTCTGTTGCAGAAAGGCCAGCTAGATATTCTTGGATTTCACGATTTTTGTTATTTCCTAATAATACTTTAACTTGCTTTGTGGCTTGATTTATTTTTCTTTTATCCTCCGGAGCTCTGGTAGTTTGCCATCGTTTTCTAAGCCTACGTTTTTCCGTTATAATTTCTTTTATGTAAGACGAACACGGTTTAATGTTCGATTTTATACTGGTAGCTGAAGTTGCTTTCCATGCTGCTTGTTGGATAGAGCGGTTGAAGATTTTTATTGCTTCATCCATTTCGTCTGGTGTTTTTAGCAGTAGGTTTAATGGAAGGTTTTTGTTTACCTCATTCCTAAAGGTTTCCCAGTATGTTGTTTTATTGTGAAGCTTGGGGGGAGTGCTGTTGTAAATTACTTGTGTACTAACATTAGCTAGTAACGGTGAGTGGTCGGAAGACAGTTTGAAACAGGACCTAATTTCCAGATAATTGCTTGAAATGCCTTTGGTTACATAGAAATCTATGGCATCAAGAGCCTTGATTAAATCTGAGGGCCAATGCGTAAGTTCCCCAATGGCTAGGTGATCTAGGTTACTGTTTCTCATTGCTTGGAATAGTTGACGTCCCCTAGGTGTAGTTAATCTCGACCTCTATAAGGGGTGCTTTGCATTATAGTCACCTCCTGCAATAAAGCGGTGGCCAAGCGTTTGAAAAAACAGCTTAAACTGATCTTTGATTATTGGTTTAGGTTGACAGTAGATGGCAGAAATGACTAGAGGACCCTTCCAGTCTTCTATCGTGACGCTGGTGGAATGGAGATGCTTTTCACTATATTTGCTTAGCTCGTTAGTTTGATACTATTTTTAATAATGATCGTAGTACCTCCATGGTCTGTTCCATTTGGATGTCTTGTATTGTATATGATGTAATTAGGAATTTTTATGTAGGTTCTGTCTATGAAGTATGATTCAGAGATCAGCATTAAGTCAACATTATGTACACCTAAAAAGTTTGTGGTCTCTAAGATATGGTTTGTTAAGCCATTAGCGTTCCAGACTACAATTTTTAAGTTGTTTAGAGCCATTATGGGAGCTTAGCGACAACAGAGGTGAGGAGGTTTAGGAGTACGTCCATTTTCTCCATCATTTTTGTTAGCATAGTTTCTAGGCTATTGTTTGACAAATGTTGAAGGGGAACGAAGGCTTGACTGCTTTCACACTTTTCTTGACTCAGTAATTGACTGTTGCTACTAGCAATCTGAGAGTAAGTATATCAAGGCTGCCAAAGTGTTGTATTAGGATTATATGTTGATTGCACCGGTATAGGTGTTTTGTTTTCCTTTATGGCAGGAGATTTGATTTTTTGTAGTTCCTTATATATTCTACATCCTTAATAATTTGTGGGGTGGTTTTCTCCACAGTGCATTTTACGTCGTTGTTGCGTTCTTTTTTAGAACACTGGGATGTATGGCCATAGTGCTGGCAATTCATGCACTGTGGCATCTCGCGTTTTGGGCGGTGTGATTCAAATTTGAAAATTGTATGTAAAAGAGAATTGACGTTATATATATAAGTTTAACTTTATTTGTTGCCTAAGCTTACAAAATGGTTCGTGTTTTACAATTACTACTTTACATTCTATTTACATTTTTTTAAAATACATTTCATTATCCCTCCTCTCCTCTTAGGTTTTTCCTCCCTTTCCATACTTCTTCCATCCACTCCGCTCCATTTCCGTTTTCGTCTAAGATTTCCTCTATTTTTTTAACCTCTTCTCTTAATTCACTGCATTTCTCTCTCATGTGGTTAAGGTCCTCCGTCTCTTCTCCACATAGTCTGCACATCTTTTCTTCTTCTTTTTTCCAGTATTTGTTATCTAACTCCTCGTTCCCACATCTGAACTGTGCTATCATTTTTTTTTGCTTTTATTTTCTATATCCTTTAAATATTCTGGCACCCCTTCACACTAGATATCCTTATAATTCTTATTATATCTGCCCTCTCTTATCCTTGTCCATATTTCTTGTTTTTCGATGTCCCTATCTCTCCTTATTATTTTTCCCTTATCCTCCCCTTCTCTTAATCTCTCCACTTCTTCTCTCACGTACCCGTTTCTTTTGTAATATTTTTCTCTGCCCTCCTGCCCGTACTTCACTTTTCCGCCCTTTATCTCTTTCCAACCTTTTTGCAGTATTTTGCATTCTTTTCTTTCCCTCAGTTCTTCCTCGTATTTTATGGCACTTTTTCCTGTTTTTACTCTTATTTTTGCTACCTGTACCTCCTCTCTCACAATATACGCCGGTGTATCTCTGTCCAATCTCAAAACCCATCTCCAGTATTTTTCCTGTAGCCCCTCTACCTTCCTCCACTCCTTCCAGTCCCATATTTCTGCCCCATACATCACCACCCCCTTTATTAACTTTTCAAACAACAACTTTCTTTTTTCTATATCCATCTCGAATACTCTTTCCCCCACACTCCACACTTGTCCTATTAACCTGCTTCCTTTCCTCACTCTTTCCTTTATGTGTTCTCCCTCCTTATTATCCTGCTTCATCGTGTGTTCCTTCACTTGCTGCACTTCCTTGTCCCTCAATTTCCACTCCTCTCTTTTTCTTTTCCAGAATTGACGTTATATATTTCTTTGTTATTAGGCTGTGCTTTAAGTTCGACGTGAAAAAACGGTAAAGCTATTTTTGTTTCACGCTGGCGGATATTGGATACATTCTTTACCTCATACCCTAATGCATTTATTTCGGTTTTCAATTGTTCTATGCCAGTGGGTGGATGCAGGTTCCGCAGAACAACTCGAAACGATCTATCTTGCTTAAGTTGGTAGCTGTGAAATTGAGTATTTTTAAGCATAAAAAAGTATTACGAGATTTCAAGCAACATAGAAACAAAATATTAGAAAATATGGGACGGAAGTAGTGTAGTAGTGAGAAGTCGAAAAGTTAAATAATTAAAAACTACAGTTAATGAAAAATAAAAACTTTTGAATAGAATAGTAAGCCGTTACACAATGCACTTAAACATCAACAGAAATTAAAACATTAAATTGTTAAAAATTTTTTTTGATTTTTGGAATGTAACAATGATAAAATATTAGCGGACTTAAAATGCATGTAAAAAAGTTGTGATAAAACTATAGTTTAATCCGTTCGTTCGTGTATCGGTGCTTAATTGACACAATATAAAATATAAATAGATTAATGAGTATACGCCTCATCTCGCACATGTTGGTCAAATGCATTTTATTTTTTTTAGCGTAAGATCAAGTTATGCTTTTCACATTTTTAAAAAATTATGATTTTAAATTAAAAGATTATTTTTTAGATAGAGCTACAATGCTACATCAAATATTGCCGGAAAGGACTCAAATTTACAAGTAAAATATTGCTAAAAGTGTTTTTTTAATTGGTTAAAAAATTGTACATTTCACATTAAAACGTTAAAACATTCTTTTCTTATAGTTTTTTTGTTATTGTATATTGATAAGAAGACGAACAAACCAGATGGTTCTTTATTATCAAAATTTGAACGATTAATTTATTGTTGGAACTCGTTGCGTAAACAATAAATCGAATTCTGCGCGTGCTTGTGCTATGAATCCGTGTGGTAAAGGGCGCCGACACGAGATTTAAAAAGGTAGGATTTTTGAAATTCTCTTTGTCTACATCTGCAACGGTATTTTAAAAAAAATTAACAACTAAAAAAAGCATATATAGAAGAGCCCGAAAATAATGTTCTTTTGTTTTTTAACGAAACAGCTATTGAAAAAACGATATATAGAGTAAAAAAATTATAAATATAGTATTGTCGTACGTTTTTTATTTTATTATATAATAAACCTCTAATTAGTGTAGAAACCTACGATCTTTCTTAGTCATGCGTGTCGATTTAACTACTGTAGATTATTATATGTACACACATTGAAGTCTATGCATATATGTACATATAGTATGTACATTTCTGTATAAGTTTTGTTAGTTTCCAGTATTTGAAATTTTTTTCCCGAGATTGTCCAAAGCCAAATCGAGTATTTTCGTCGGAGAACAAATAAAGAAAGTAATTGTCTGATTATACAATATTTATATACATATGTATTTGAGTCCTAAGGATTTTTGAAAAAAAATTACTAATTATAGGAATTATTGTACTGTTTTTGTGTTCTTCATTTTATTTTTTCTAGCAAAATTTATTGTATAGGCTATAAACGTAGCATTTTTATTCAAAGTTTTAAGGGCTAGAGCACTAAACGTCGTCATTAAATTTTATTTACGACATCGTTCATCACCCATAGTCAGAAATAACTATTTAAATTAAGATAAAATTTGAATTCCTTTTAATAATACGAAGAATGAATACAGTACTTATTCTATTTTTAATTTTATTCAAAGTAATTACTATTGAAATCTTATACAGTATTTGAAAATGAATGTGCACCTTGTAATAGTTTTCTGCATGCGTTTTCTCATTTAATAACGGTTCCGCAATAGTGTTTTCTTCGTTTTCTAACATTTTGTCAAATCTAATGTAAAAAGAATTTTGGGTTTTGAACCGCGTTTCAAAAACACGTTTGAAAAACTCAATACAATGCCATTTCAACAGGCATGTCGCTGTCTTCTTCTTAAATACTAAAGCTGGAGATATAGGATCCTGACACACGGAAACATAATACAAGATCGGCTAAGACGGAACACTTTTTAGAACTTTCGATCTGACCCCAATATGGTAAAGCATGTTCCGGAAGACTCACGGATCATTGATCCGAACAGCGCAATATAAAGGCTTCTAGGATCCTATATCTTCAGTTTAATCTTTCTAAAGAAGACAGCGACATAACTGTCAAAACGTCAAGTATTGTCTATTTTAAACTTTAATTTTAATGTCATACTCATGTAAGGTATTAGTGGATTTACTATTTCTCTTCTTTTAATTGATAGTAAAAAGTAAGTTAGGTTGGTAGACTCAGTAAGAGGTTAATAACGTTCCTACGTAATTGGGTAGCCAGGAATGTTAGCGTCAGGACCCCAGTAAGAACAGTGCCTCATGCCCTGCGTAGTCAATTTCTTTGGGATCCTGGGAAAAATTCAGCCCTGGTTCTATAATCCAACACTTAAATGAAATCTCGTTAAAACTGACAGTTTATAAAAGTTGTTTATGATTAAAACTAATAAGTCCGTTGTACCCGAGCCAAGTCTTCTTCTCCTTAGAATTTTTCTAAGTAAGTTATTCTGCGCAACAATTGCATTACTTAACACTATGGGGTAACCTCCACTCCAAGGCATTATTCCGTAATTCAGGATCGACTCGGCTAAGGCATAGTACACGGTGCTTAAAGTATCGTGGACCAAAATATTTGTCTAACTACTAATTAACTAACGTTGGGGGGCCCAACGACGCGCTTTTACATCTTATCGCGAGGGCTTGAGGTGTGGTTAAGACTTCGACGCCACACAATCGTCCGGCACTTCAACGAGGAAACCTTAGGCTGTGATAGGATTCCTGGGGTAATTTCCTAGTCTCGTGGGTTTGGGTACCGTTCCTCTTCCATCTTCCTCTAGTACCTGGACCTCTTCCTGAGGGGTTTTTTGGGCTTTGTATTCAGGGTGGTTTTGTACTTAAGGGTAGGGGTACCTTTCCTATATTCTTTTCTTTTCTCTGGAATTCTTTTGATACTTACGTCCTTACTGTATTGGGTTACTGATTGTTTGTACCTTACTTTTTGGTATCGCTTTATGCGCTTTGGAAGTTAGTAAACCGTGTTGGTATTCTTCTTTGCTTTCAGATCAAATTACTCTTGGTTTCTTGGAGATACCATTCGCTTCGTGCGCTTCTGTTACAGTTTTGGTTGTCGGTATTCTTAAGATTCTGGAAAACCTCTGTCTTATGTATTTGTGGTAATCTGATGAGATTACACGGGGTTGGGTTTCTTGGAATTGGGTTGGTTTTGGATTTTAGGGTTCTATCCTTGGCGTATGCCTAAATTTCTGTCTTCATTTTAGCTTTTGTTTCGTTATCTCCGATCCACGCTTTTATCTTGCTGGGGGGAGATTCTGTTATGTGCATAAATTTAAATAATGCACTACCCTGTATATTGGTTTAATTAAAAATTACTTTTGTATTTCTCGACGCCATCTATCGGGCTCGTTGGCCTCTTCGTATTGAGTAGACGATATCCGGTGAGATACGGGCATTTTGACTTTAACATCGTTCATGTTATAACCTCTGTCTGCGTGAATTAAAAATCGTTTTCTCAAAACATCCACGTGTTGGGACACGATGGGTAACAGAAGTCTTCTTAATTAACTAATTTAATCCACGCAGGGTAAGTGGCTTTTGTTCTTTCTTTGATTAAAGGTAATTTTTACGTCTTTTCGTTAGCGCCATGTGCTACCTCCTAAATATGGGTATTCTTGTCGTAATTTAAAATCTACAAGGGAAAATTATAATTTCATTACGATCGTAAAGTATTCGAGTCGTCACCGGCCGTTCCACCACGATCTGGCACATGTTTCTATTCGATACCGAATTATGAGGGATTAACATCGACAAATACTTTCATGGGACGATTATAACTATCTATAAAGCCTACGGTTAAAACTAAATAAACCGAAGACAATCACATTTCTGCGAGATTCTACTCATGCGGCAAACACCTGCGAAACCAACTGTCATCGAAGGTGTACAACAGCATTCGACAACCGGGTTATATTATATGTACTTTCTTTAACAATAAATAACCATTTTTGTAGATCTTGATTTCGTGAGGCATTGGTTTGACACGATTTGCGTCTCAAATTGATTTCAGGCTCACTTGCCGGGGAAAGCGCTTTCTTCGACCAAGTAGAAGTTACTGTATTGTGGGTAAGTTGATCTATTTATTTGTTCGCTGTCAGTAAGGTCGCTCACGAAACTGTAGCTAATGTTAATTCCGTAATTGCTAACATTGTTTTATTACCATTAAGGTAGTATCATTAGTTATTTTGTATTTTTCGCATGCTGTGTACAACCAATAATTATTACAAAAGTTTAGGATTAATTCAGTAATTATTATCACTGTTTTATTATCAGTAAGGTCGTATCATTAGTTATTAATTATTTTATGTGTTTCGCATGCTGCGTACAATCAATATTTACTACGAAATTTTGATGTTAATTCCGTAAGTGCTATCCTTGTTTTATTACCATTAAGGTAATATTATTAATTATTTTATGTGTTTTGCATACTGTGTACAAACAATATTTACTACAAACTATCTTCGCTGTTCATTTCAACGTAACTTACTTATGTTTGTGTGTTGCCGATACTACTGGAATTCCTGTACTGAAAATTCGATATATCTGTGATAATCACGACGATTCTAAATTAAAGTTGTTATCTAGGTTACTCTTTCTTTTATGGTAACATACCTTTCTCTTTTGATCGTCGTTATCTAATAACAAACTTTGGCTACTCGACCATCAGAGTAATAAGGATTACGAACCTCCAATTGCGTTACAAGTTTGGACCGTCTGTCGTGAGCGAGGCAGAAGTGTTATCTTAGATCAGCTCTGGCGCCCTTAAGCATACTTCCTGTGAACCCCCCTACTTCCGACTATATGAGTTGGCCGTGCAAGGTTCGTAAAACCTAAAGCTTGTAACATAGTACACGGTGCTTAAAGTATCGTGGACCAAAATATTTGTCAGTCTAAGAAACACGTAATTTAACTGATTTATACGTTTCGTCAAAGATTCTATTATTGATTTCTAGTTTAAGGACTGGTCTATTGGAATGCCTAACTATTTATTTAATAGTTTGAATTGTTTCTATAATATTATTTTCTAATTTTATGTTTAATGAATTACTGGGTTGAGAACTCTTGTAGATTAAAAATGTGTACTATTAATATTTCATGAGATTGTATTAAGATCCTATCATCGTTTCACTCTTTCGAGTCTACTGTAGACAGATACACTGGTTCAGGACGGGTTGGAGAAGAGTAGCACGGTCTCGTCAGCGAATAAGTAGGTGTGACCATATATTTCTGTATCAAGGTATTGTAGGTCATTAATAAATGCCAAAAATAATACAGGTGCTAAAACTATACCTTGAGAGATTTCATAGCAAGTATCATACAAAAGTAAAGATAAAAATATCACCCAATTTAATCTGACGCCTACATGCAAGGTACCTAATGAACTTAATGTTGCTATATATAATTTTTAGTTTTTTAACCAACATGACACGAGACACTAAGCCAAAGAAGATTTCTATTGTCTTGGTGCCTTGGTCTAGAAAACCATTTATTTCTGAATTGACTGTGTCTAGGGCATTGCGTGTTTTCTGTCCTCGTCGGAAACCAGTGTAGGTGTTATTAGATTATTTATATCCAACAAGTTGTTTATTGATCAATTTTTCTATTATTTTTATTACGTTGAATAACAGGCAAATTGGGCGGTAGTAGTCGATTATTATTTTTTAATAAAAAGATAGTGATAGGCTTTTCAAAATTTCTGGAAGCTTTCCTGTACTGAGACTAAAGTTAGTTATGTAAGTCAAATGTGATTCAATATAAGTTTTACTTAATTTTAGACAGTATATGGAAATATTCTCCCAACTAGGACAAGATTCTTCGCTTAGTTTATCAATTGTTCTAATAATATCATTTTTATTAATCTGGGCAAATTCAAATTAGTGAGCTAGCATGATCAAACTCATGTTGTTCGTTACTTAATGTAATTTAAAAAAAAATGATCAGTAGATTTAAATTAAAATTCTCTCAAGGTTTACTGTTGAAACGCACTAAGCCTGAATCAAGTGTTTACGTCACGAACGCCTAGGACATCAAAACAACAAGCATGTCAAAGCAATTATTTCTTGTGAATTGAGCATTAAAGTAAGGTTAGATAGCGAGCTGTATGAAGAATACCTCTTAAAAAAATTACACAGGTTAAAATTTACCACTATGGCCAAGCCTACAGAAGGTGGTGAAATTTTGACTGCTGATGTGCGTGACCCATTTAATATTAAGATTTTAGTGATGTGTGTGGTTATAATTACATCTTGTCTTTTATAAAACTTGAAAGGTTTATTTAACATTAATGATGAAATGAAAACGTGCTGATACAAAGAAATGCTCATGATAACTACTGTTGTCGTCAACTGAAACGGTATAAAAACGTAACAACAGAACCAGAAAATATACAATTGCTTTTTTCAACATTTGAAGTCAAATCAAAGTCAGGTTATACATATATTATTGTTTTTAAAGACGAGTACATTTGATTTAAAATGGTACATTTTATTAAAGACAAGTCTGAAGATGCTGAAAAACTTGTACTTGTTGAAGATAAAACCATGCTGTTCAAGAGCTTCTGAGTGACAATAGAAACGAATTTAAATGTGACACAGTAAGGCATTTGTTCAATCAAAAAATACCGAAGGCTGACTATGCCCAATGCATTGCAATATTGCGGAATTGTTGAAACAGATTGTGCTATGATGCACTCAATAAGTAAACTACCCCAATTTTAATAGGCGGAAATGATAAATAGGACCTTATAAGTCTCCTTATGAACTATGGTTTGGAAACGATCATATATAAAATATCTGAGCATTTTGTTCATATTAACAAGCAGAAGGAAAAAAAGATGAACCGCAAAACGAGGATTTTAGTTCGGTATTGCACGCATAGATATAGAATCTGGTCTGGAAGATGAAAATGCTGTTCCTCAGGTTGTCGAGAATGGCACGGAAACAGATGAGGATTCTAATGTTGAAAAAAGTTTAACTTCTCAAAGTGAAAAGGAGTCATTGACTGAGTTGGAAGAAGAAGTGTTTAGTGCAAACAAAGTTAATGGTTTCAATTTAAAAAATAGATCAACACTGCAATTTCCTAGTAAACATAAAAATTTTGTTTTGTACTGTACAAATGTAGAAAGTAATACTGATAAAGATGCTACATACAACGAAGCCATGAAAAGCAGTTCAAGCTTGACCTGGAAACAAGCAATAGACCGGAAATGAAGTCCATGCTTAAGACTAAAACGTGGGTACTGGAGAAACTTACTAAGGGAGAGAAAGCAATAGAATGTAAGTGGGCTTATAAAATCAAAAACTATCCAGATGGGTCTATTCAACGTTTTAAAGCTCGTCTTATAGTAGAAAAAATTAGCGTTAGAAGTCTCTTCAGAACAACAAACTGCCGATCTGATCAAAAAATCTTTACCCAGACTACGACATGTGTTATTACTGTGCAGGACAGAGTCATAGTCATAGTCCTATTGTTCTAAAAAAAACTATTTTTGATAAAAAATATTCCTATGTTGATAAATGAACGTCTAGATCAGTGTTTCCCAACCATTTTTATCTCACGGCACGTTTACTGAAAATCATATTCACTCACGGCACACTTACCTAATTACCTCCTATCTATGACCTATATACCTACCTATAGAATTATAGATAGACCTATAGAATTATAGATAGACCTATATCCATAACAAGACACTTTCATTTTAATATAGTTTTATTACATTTATGAAAAATACAAAACTAGAAATTAGGAATACATGAATAAATACATAAAAAAACCCAGTGGGAAATTTGCGCCTGGTGCCCCTTCATTAAAAGTTTCTTCCTAGGTCGAATGGTCGACAAGCATACTCTCATGTCGTGTTCCACACTCTGTAGTCGAGAGCGATTTTTTGTCTTGATGGCGTTCACTGACGAGAATGCAGCTTCACATATATACGATGCAGAAAAGGACAGTATTGCTTTCATGGCTTTCTTTGCGATCAAGGGATACTCGCCCAACAGAGGAATCCAAAAAGATCCGATGTCAACATTCACTTTTGATTTCTTTACTTTTGACTCTGCCTCAGCATCTTCAGCTAATTTTGCGTACTGTAGTTTGAGACCACGGTCATTTCTCAGATCAATCAGTTCACTACCTTCATCAGTAGTGAACAATGCGGTCTCATAGGTAGAATCGATTAAAGGATTTCTCACCCAGTCCATTGATGAAACATCAAGAGATGAAAAATATTTTTGAATATTTTCCTCAAGCAGTCGTAGACTTCTTAAAATTAGGTTTCAAAGCGTTAACTCAATGTGGCAAGTTTTGGTCAGATCAAACATATCCCAGGTTGCATGTTTTTCAATTTTTGTTATCCACAGTGATAACTTCTGCTGGAAAGAGTTTATTTTGTCTGTCGATGTGAGAACGTTTTCTTGCTTTCCTTGCATGCCTTTGTTCAAAAAATACAGTTTTCCAAATATATCTGCCAAAGAGGCAACTTTGCTACACCAGGAGTCATCACTAAGAAAATCAGAGTTCGCTGATTCTTCACAAGTAAAAAATATCAATAACTCTTTTCTAAGTTAATAAAATCTTTCAAGGACACGTCCTCGAAACAGCCATCTTACTTCGATATGTAACAATAGCTGGATATGCTTAGCATCCATAACAGAACACAAACTTTCAAATAATCTCAACTTTAAAGGCCTACTTTTAATGAAGTTTACCATTTTTACAACAGTTTGTAAAACATCATTGAGCTCGGGTACCAAAGGCTTTGCTGCAAGAGTCGCAAATAAATCTAACAAAAGTTAAACCTGAGGTTTTCCAGTTATGTCTGTGGACTCATCCAATTGAAGAGCAAAAAAATCTACTGCTTTAAGTTTTTCATTCACTTGGATTTCAACATCTTTTGACATGTCTTCAATGCGCCTACTTATTGTATTATTAGATAACGGGATTTTTCTAACCTCTTTTTCACATTCTTCACCAAACATAATTTTTACTATTTCACAACATGCTGGTTGAATTATTGACTCGGCTGTTGTGTGGAATTTCATTTTCTGTGTAACGAGCTCAGCCACAGTGTAACTGGCTTCCTGTGCTTTTTCTGATATAGATGATAGTTTTGTAAATGTTGAAGCCTGGGTAGATTCATTTAACAATAGTCTTTTAAAATATTCAACAGGTTTTTCAGCGACAAATGCATGTTTTTTAAGTAGGTGTCTTTTTAATTTACTCGGCACCATTGCTTCGTTAGACAACTGTTCGTTGCAAATTAGGCATCGAGGTTTGGGCTGTTCTTCACCAGACGACGTGAAACCGAACAATAAGTAGCTGTCATGGTACTGACGAAACCTTCCTGAGTCACCACACTTTTTATTATCACGTTCTTTTCGTTTCATAGGCCTACTTGGCAACACAGTGTTCTTTTCACTTACACTATCATCAACGCTACCGGTACCCGTATATTCACTAGAACTCGTACTAGGTAAATCTTTCTTAATTAAAAATCGATCCATTTTAATACAAAAATAAAAGTGGCTGCAACTTTGTTGAACAACACAGTGTTACTAACTGCGCGTGGCTTAAAACTCAGTGGTGAGTTGTAGCGCTAAAGTGGGGCATGCGTGGTAGCAAAACAGAATTTTTTTCGCGGCACACCTACACAGGCCTCGTGGCACAGTGGTGTGCCGCGGTACACCGGTTGGGAAACGGTGGTCTAGATTTTCGGATTGTCGATTAAACATTAGTTTCATGAAGCATCATTTGGTCTTACACCAATATCATAATATTATTTTGCCGTCAATCGTCTGTTAATAGTAATATTAACCTATAATAATATTTTAGAAATAGATCGATAATGACCCCCTATTAATGAACGATTTTGAACCAATGAATGAATTTCTATTAAAGAACGATTTTGTATAGCAACCAATGAAATCGTTAACAACCACTGATTTAACGATATTACACGACTACTAGATATAACAACGAGATACTTATACTTTAGTTTCCTTATAACTTCACGATTAACGGAAAAACTTTAAAACTAACTCGTTTGTTAATCGGCGACAAATAATCTCGACAACATTAACGTGTTCGTTCGCTGCACTCGCTCACGGCGTTAAAATGTCTCGATTATCAATCGCCATCATTAACAAACTTGTTTGTTAAATAACTATGAAATCGATTGGTTCAAAGAAATTTATTTTATCATTAGTCATTGCCAACATTTCAAATATTTTATTAATTTAATTTATACTTAAACTTCTTAAAAATTCAATTTGTTTTACCAAAAACTTTTAACAAAAAAATATTTACAAAAACGCGCCGAAAATAAATAATAATAAACAAATGAAATTTAGAAGACACTTTTTTTACTATGTTTATATTGTGTTAGTAACGTCGTATAAAGTTATTCAAACTCAAAAACTATGTTTAAATAAAACTTTCAATGACAACTTTCTACTTGTTCTTGTGTAATGTCAATAAATAACTTTAAAATTTGATCGTAATATGAGAATTTGTTTAAATGACTTTTACCATGTTGGCAATTGACATTTAAATTTTTGATTATTACTTTGATATTTTTTTTAATTAGCATTTTTTATGGTACTACTTTTCACGAAAACTAGTGGCAACACCGTCAAATAAATAATCGATAAATTAGATTACTAGTTTTATCTTTATGTCATTTTAATACATGGAAATTAGGAGATTTAGAAATTTATTTACCAAACAGAACGTCCATTTAATGAAGTCATTAACTTATAATTCTAAGTTTCTAGAAATTAATCAAATTCAGTAAATGGCTCTTGTTAAAATATTTGTTCTTGACATTGACCATTATACACTTGTAGAAAATAAGAAAAAGTTTATGGACAAATAATAACTCTTACTTTTGCTTATTTAGTGTCAACGCCAACTACGACTACTTACAACAAAATTATATTTAATGGTAACGATCTTATAATTGAGATGAATTTTTTAAAGATTAAATTTCCATTTTATAAGTTTTCACTAAATATAATTTGTTAAGAGAATAATCATTCTTTTTTAAAAAATTGTTTAAAGTCACAAGTATTTTTCTGTAAAATGCAAATGTTAACTTTTTCAAGAAAACGTTTTGGACGTCTCGCGTGTAGTTAAATATGTAATTCTCACAATAAATGCTTCCGGTTTGAGGATAAAATCTTTACACATTCATTAATTACAACAAAGTACAGCAGCACAAACGTTATAATAAAAAAACGATGTTCGAATAAACATTGTTACAGTTTGACTTATGCCCTGAAGTTCTAGTTACGACAATAGTGACAATGAAATCACTCGATTAATTACAGTTAGCAATTGTAAAATAGAAAAAAATAAAGTTGCAATTAGGGAATTTCGTATAGGGTACCTATTTGTCAGAAATGTTTAATACAGGGTGCGTATAAATCGACGAAAAAGCTGGATGCTGTGACATTATCGTTCAATTCTCGAAAATCCTATAGTTAAATCACAGAATATCCTAGCAGAAGCGACACTAACGTCGGAACGTTTGATGTTTCATTGGTAAATTTGAGTAACCTTTGGCCATTTTTTTGGTACCTTAGGCGGCAAATTTAAATTTAAAAAAGTCTGGTGTTTTTTTTTAATTATTGTTTTTTTTTCTAATCTAAGACAATTCTTCAGACATCATTGAAATTAATGTGATGCAATGTTACGATATTTAATCTACTGCTTGATATAAAAAATATATAAAGAACTATTTGTAGTAAATGTATGTTTATAGCTTTTTTTTTTGTTAAATTTTTTTCCCAACAATCTTAACAGAGACAGTGGATACGAACTATCTGACTTCTTGTTACCTAGTATTTCTTTATCTTAATTTTTCCATCAATTACACTTAAGTTGTCTCTAAGTTTTTATGGTGGTTTTCCTTTAGACCTTCGAGCAAATGCTGCAGCTAAATAAACTTGCGCTTATTATCTAGTTCTTTTATGATTTCTTTCTAGTTACTTTAGTCTCATGATCAAACCTTTATTACTAAAATACTTTTACAAATTAAGGTTGCTATGCAACGGTAGTATTGGCGATAAAAAATTAATTGTTTTGTTAAAGCCTGCACTTTACTTTCAGTAACGCTAGCTTGTTCTTGCTTCTTAATATAACAACAAATTCTAATACCAACCATATTTATTTTATACAGCGCTTTGTCAATAGAAAAAAAAACCAAAGCGTAATTTCAAGATAAAAACAGATTTTTGCAACATTGACTACGACAAACGAATTGAGGTTGACAACCTTCTGACAATACCACCGAAACGATGACTGCGACGGACACACGCATAAATATTTCATTTGGACGGGAAGCGTAATTGTCTCTTCTGCTAGGATGTCCTGTGGTTAAATTTTTGTATGTCTTCAAGAACCACTTAAAAGAAACAATGTAAACTAGCATTATGACTGTAATACCTGCCGTTGCTATTTTCTCCTCAAAAACATTTTACACGTCATTGGTAGCACGTTTATTTTAAGAGTAATAACATCATTTACAGTCTGAATCAAATTAGTTATACAATTTTTAAATTTATGCTTACAGCATTATTACTGTATCGAATAATACAAGCGTAAAATTTAAATAGTCTCCGTTGTATAAAATTGTATCATGTAAAACTGTCAGGTGCTCTCATTGGTCTACTCAAGGATAATTTTTTTTGGAAGAGCTTAGCTATTTCTGTTCGGTGAGCAGAGAATATGTACATACAATTAATAATGTTAATTTAGAATGTATTTTCCAACAAACTCTCTAAACTCTCTTTAATGAAACCCCAGACAAAAAAGTTTAAAGCAGTAGATCCTAAATTGGTCCCTAACCCTAGGGCTCGCCGGGATCATTCAGGGGGTCTGTAGAATATTAAAACTGATTTCGGAATCCCTGAACAACGTCAGGGGATCCGCGCAAAGTTTAATATAAAATAATTGTGACACATTTTCATTAATATGAAAGTGAAAATAAATAACGATGAATACATTATTAGAGATTTAAAGTCCTACGTAAAATATAAATGTAGACAAATGCATAAAATACAAGTAATAAGAGACATCGCGGTGAGTCAAGCTTATCTACAGGTTTAAGCAGGAACGCAATATAGCCGATACCTGCAGCAACTATAAAAAGAGTCGTGCATCTAATCAACAATTTACTTCTGTATTATGCCTCATGTGAAGTGCATACAACAAATTTTCCTGATCTTGAACAAAAAGTAGTATAATTTTTTTTGTATTGTTACGCAGATAGCGTACTTTCGTTACGTAAGTATATTTGAGTAAAATTCATGTCTCTTTTTAATTTAAATTTATTTAATCAAAGTTATACTTTTGTGTAAGTTGATTAAAAAAATTATATCACAGTTATCAGTACAGTAATCACTTAACCTTTATTAACAATTTCTCTATTTCTTTATTATTAAAAACTTAAGAAGGGATTCTAAGTTTTTCTAACACAGAAGTGTTTCTAAAAAATGTATTATTAATGATTCTGTAAAAGAAGTTAGACAAGTTATAGCTTACTATTTTATATTTTTGTTTATTTTGTTTACTTCTGCGAATAATCAAATCCGCGAATGTTTAGAATTACTGTATATTACTGTACTGTTATATTCTGTTGTTAATTAAGTTTTGAATTATTTATTAATTGGTACACAATGAGTATCTACACAATATGACATTGACATGAAATTTTATCCTTACATCTCAAATAATTAATACAACAGAGCCTTACTTTGCAGCATTCTTTTCAAAAAATATATAATTTCTATATCTTTTTGGGTCCCTTTTTTTAGATAACAGTATGAGTAAACCAAAGAAAAAATGCAGACAATACAGTGTTGAATATATGAATGGTACTTTACCTAAGTGTGTAGAAAACTCTTTATATGACTACTAAAAAACATCTCAATTCTGTATACAGCTTGACGAGTCAACATTACTAGAAAACGAAGCTGTACTTATAGCTTATGTGAAAGTGATACAAAAAGTAGAAACGTTATTTACTAAATTAAAAAGATTTTTTGATATAAAAGCTGTACCCTTGACTAATATCATCTCCGTTGCTACTGACGGTGCTCCGGCAATGTGTGATGTGTATTAGAATTATTCAACGCCCACTTACCGCCGTAGTGGTAGGGATAAATGTCAAATCGTAAAACGATCATATTTTCGGTAATGTTAAAATAACGCATCATCTAACGTTATGTGCGCGCAGCGAGGCTTTCGTTGCTAATTATTTACACACATCCTTGCGACTATTGGACGAAATATTGTTACGACTTGAGTTTTAGTCTTTATTGGGGTAAGCATTTGTCCCCTATTTTTATGGTTTAATTTAATTCTTCCGTAATTGTCTGTAGCGTGTTTCCATACATCCACACGTGTTTCTTTACTATGAAGATAATAAGCTGATACTTTGATTAGGAAAATTTCTATGATGATGCCGTAGTTAACGCTATCTACATCTTCGAGTATTTGGATGTAATTGTCATTATATTGGATGGTTACTTACCGAAATACTATACTTAGTTTGGGGGAAACTCGGCGCATTTGATTGTTTTTTTAGTAATCGTATGATCTTGTAAGAGATTTACTTGTGATATGGGTACGCTTAGTTATATTTCAGCAAATTTTTCTGAAATCATGAGAAGATGCTTCTAGGTAGCAGCGGGCTTCGAAAGAAAACTAAACTGTGAGTATTTTATTTCCTACTTTAATTCTTTTTACGTTATCAGTCGGTTGTACACACGACTGTACACACATATTCGGTTGTTGTCATAATTAACGATAATAATTTGTTTTGTGTGTAATATAGAATTAGACGATGCGCTCTGGTTTTCCACATTATCGAGAGTTGTACTTTCGGATTATAATTTATAAGTATAAATTTATTTGCCGTAGAAATGTAAAAGTTATGCCGACAAGTTCACTTTGTTGTACGACGTGTTGCTTAACCGAAAGAGGCTTGTTTCATATTTTGTCTGTGATAACGACCTACGTTCTAGCGTTTGATCGCGTTTATGTAAACGACTGTAATAAAATAAATATACTCATCTTTACCATCTGTGTTTTGTCATTTGTTCTATTTCAGCTTAGGATAGATTTAAACAGTATCTATCAACCTATTACTATTTTCTAATTTAACACATCAAAACTCACAATCCATTCGCCGAATCAACTGAGTTAGTCGTCGCTATTACAGTTACGAAAAGGCTTTCTGGCATACTTACCGAATATATTATTTGGTTTGGAAAACGTATTCCATACTCCTTTGCGACCACGTTAGCATTTCTATTACATGTACATCAGGTACATATCGGCATATTCATTGAATATTTAAGCCATTATGAGGGAACAAAACAATAACAAAAAACGCAAAAAACACAAAACCACAAGAGCTCATCAAAACAAGAAAGTCGAATTGGATACATAAATGTCAAAAAAATCAAAATTCTTAATCGCAGCTATTTACCAACAGATATCGAAACTAACACTTACCATTTTACCATTAAAATCTCAACTCAGAATTGAACGAAGAATGTCGCAACGTGTAGCTTTTTCGTCAATTTATACATACCGTGTATTATATGTATTGTGTAACAGAGAATTTGTAACTAAATATGTTTTTTTGCAACCTTGGGCACACTATAGATACAAGGTGGGTCAATAGTGTGTCAAAGTAAAATACCAAGAAATAATCTAATGTTAGTATCCGTCAAAAAGTACACTTTTGTCAATAAAATAAGATATCTTTAAAATCATTGCCTTTGAGGTAGTTACATGTCATATCATTTCAATAGAGAATTTAATTGACTGCAAGATGTCAGATTTCAAATCAGGTGGTTCTATTAAAAAAATCAAGTTTGGCCCTTTAAAGTTTTGCATCTTGGACCTTTAATACAGAACATACTATATTACACAATTACGTTTTCTGTTGTTCTGATATTATGGAATACCCTGTATAGTAGAAAATAATCTTTTAAACTTGGAGTCCCAATTACATTTCTGGTTTTGTATTAATATATACCGGGTAATTCAACGTTCTGGAAAAGTAAACTGACATCTTTATTAATTAAATGTGGGAAAAAAGCTTATATAAAAGTAGTCACATTTAGGGCGAAATTAATAAACAAATTTTGACTTACACTTCACTTACACTTGACCAGGTGAGCATGCTGACTTGAAAATACAATATTATCAAATTGGTATTAATAGTCAAGTGTTAGTGGACCCTAAGTGAATTATTCTTTAAGCACGAACGTCATGGAACCTTCATCATTTTCAAGTGTAGAATCTTCTGCGCCGTCCAAATAATACATAAGAATCCTATTTAAAATACCTTTAATATAGAAATAATAGTAATAAATGTTGATTAAAGTGTAGAATCAATTGCACGACACAAATTAACTGATTTTAATTGTTTTCAGTACAAAAACAGTATAAAAAATTGAGATATTTTACAGAATTTAAATACTCAAACAAAATCTTGTAATTCTATAAGTTTTAATGCAGTTGGTACTAAAAATTTAAAAACCATAAAGTTAATATGACATAATTTATTGTATAGTACTTATAAAGCATTTCGTATTCTAACTTACATTGATTCAAAAATTCGCCGATATTATGTAAAAATGTAAAAGTATTTCGTGTCAGTCACGTTTAATAGGCAATAATTGTTGTTGATAATAACTATAACTAAATTACATTTATGTCATTGTGTTAATAAATAAGCGTAATAAATTATGATACATTTCTTTTATTTTTTGTTAAAAAGCACAAATAGACATTTTAACAAAAAATTTTAAATTCATGAAAATCTCATTGCAGTATTAGAGCCATTACTAACTACTACATTTAATTACAAACTGTAGATTTATTTACTAATAATTAGTTTTTTATTATAAACAAGTAACTAATAACAATAACATTACTTTATCATACACAACAATTTAATAAAATCACAATACGAGTATAACAATTTTCAAGTGCGCGTTAAAGTAGATCCGCAGGTTACTTAAATTCTACACGTACAAACGTCAAATAAATGTAACCTTCAAGCCTAATGTTCAAGCCACATGCAAGTGTGGTTTATTAATACTAAAAATCGGTGACGTCACAGTACTTAAGTGCTCCTTAAGCTTTTATGTACAATTTATGTACAAATTTTTTTAATTCATTCCGAAGATATTAGTCTTTTTTTTTAAATATGACAATGACTGTAGCAAAAAATTAATATCTCAATCTTATACGCTTGGATCTTGGATTTTTTGATATTAGCTAAACTAAACTACGTTCTAACGTTTGATGCTGTAAAGTTTTGCCATAAGTTTTTCCATTTTTGACATACAAAAACTTTGATTTTTTAAATAAGATCATATATTTACTTATGCATTTTAAATTTTTTGTCTAATTTTAAGCAAATTTAGTTGTACACATATCTGCATTATTAACCGTTCTTAAAATGATTCAACTTTTAGTGTTTTTTTAAAGGTTAAGATAAACATTTAGAAGATTAAGATTAAAAATTTTAAGAGGGGTTCAATTCTTTTTGAAAAATTAACTAATGCCCTAGCTTTAAAAAAATGGAATCCGGGACTAGTACAGAAAAACGAAGCATCCTGTATATCAAAAAATAATTTAATAAATGGAAAAGATTAAATATGACAGCTTTTACATAAACTTTTTTTACCGCATTTAATTAATGAAATTTACTTTTCCAAAACTTTGAATTACTCGGTCTAGTGATTGAAGAAACTTTATGATAAATGAAAATACTTGGACACCGGAATCGCTGAAAATCAAAGCTTCTCTCTGTAGTCACAACTAATGTTTTATTTGATGTAAGACAAATTTTAGTGTTGAAAACACTTATAGGATGATGGTTGATTCGAAGGCTTGTGTAACGAAACGATGAAACGCTCAGATGAAACAAATCTGGAACTTGCGGTGGTGCCCAATTTCACTTCATTTTTTGTATTTTTTGGATGCATGTTTATTATTATTAAAGAAGATATGTATTTCTTATGATTCGTTTTATGTTTTAAAAATATAATAAGTCTTAATTTCACTCAGGAGGGATGAAAAATAGTTATAGTAATTGCAGAATTAGATCCGCGCCAGCTTCCGCTTTGTACGCTGCAAAACGGTACAATATAGATGAAAATTGCACATAAACAATTTATGGAGCACAAAATTTACTACAAAAAAGTCCGCGGGAGTGTATAATTATATCTAATAGTTAAACAGTTACAGAATTTTAACCCTCTATGGTACCGTGTTCCTTGCAAGTAACGTTCTCATTTATATTGTACAGAAACTATTTTCGCGCCATTTTTACCGTAATAGTACATACATGTGATAGTACTACGTCAAAGTAACAATCTACGTCAGCGAATAAAAACGTTTGGTTTTGCACGTGACTGTTACAGTTACTAATGGTATACTATTTTATTGTTTATTTTATGAGTTTCAGCACAAATTTCAACGTTTTGAAAAATACTGTTTGTTTCATGGGTAAGTACAGACAATACATTTTGCATAAATAATATTCTTACGTAAAGTATAAGAAAATTACAGGAAATAAAATGTTTGTGACATCAAAGTAACAGTGTACAATGGTAACTATAAAATCAGAATCGTAAATCTAATTAAACGTATTTTGTCTACATTACAGAAAATCTTGCTAGGCTGGTAGATAAGATTGATAGTAATATAATGGATCCGGCTCTATTTTATGGAAGTAAAAAAATAACCATTGTCGAGTCTGCCGATGAAAGTGAAGATGAATTGGAAATACAAAGTGATGACGATGAAAAACAGTTTGTTCCTGCCGATGTAGATTCAATTTCATCAGAGAGTGCCGCGGACGAGAGTGCTTCAGACAGTGAAGATCCTGAACGAGTTACTGACACGGACATAGATCAGCCTAGTACTTCCACTGCTAAACGAATGCGGCCCACAGCTTCCCCTAGTACAATAAAAAAACGATAAGCAAACAGGCAGTTCATTACATGGAGAAATGTGAGAACCATACCTGCTGTACCTCAAAGGAAAGGGCAACTAACAATCGCTGAGGGAATGAAAAAACCAATTGACTACTTCAGAAGTCTTCTTGACATGGAAACTCTAAAGATTGTCGTAGAACAATCTAATCTTTACGCAGTGGGGATCAACCCAAATAAAGCTCTAAATATTACTTTAGAAGAACTGGAACAATTTATAGGCATTTGTTTTTACATGTCTATATTTTCATTACCCAGAACAAGGTTATACTGGAGTGCAGCATGCCGTGTTGACTACGTAAACAATACGATGTCGCTACACCGTTGGGAATCAATAAAGAAGTTCCTGCACTTCAATAATAATGAGAATCAGATTTCAGCAGGGCAACCTGGTTATGACAAGCTCTTCAAAATTCGTCCCCTTATTACTGGATTGCTCGCAAATCTAAATAAAATTTCCTTGGATGAAAAGTTATGTGTCGATGAACAAATCGTTCCATTCAAAGGAAGAAGTAGCATCAAACAATACAATCCAAAGCAACCTAAGCGCTGGGGATACAAATTATTTGTTCTTTGTGCTTACTAAAGGATAGTATATAATTTTCAAGTATATACTGGGACCATATCTCCAGTCCAAGACTTTCCTGAAATTGGTGCAAGCGGGAACATAGTACTAAATCTTGTTGCTATTGTTCCAAAGAATATGGACTTCAAACTTTATTGCGACAATTGGTTCTGTAGTATAAACCTTCAAGTAAAACTTGAACAATTGGGAATACACAGCGTTGCCACTGCAAGAGGAAATAGGATCTACAACTGCAATTTTTCTAGTGACAGCATCTTAAAAAAGAAAGCAAGAGGCAGCTTTGAGGAGAAAAAGGCAAAGGTAGCAGTTACGAGCCGTAAAGTGGTACGATAATAAAGGTGTAACTCTTTTGAGTACATTTGCATCAGCTCATTCTTTGACAAATGCTGAAAGATGGGATAAGAAAAAGAAAGAATAAACTGCTGCAACCTGCCCATCAGTGGTAACTATCTATAATAAGCATATGGGAGGTGTTGATCTTGTAGACTCATTGTTAGCTTTATACCGGATTAAAATTCGTTCTCGGAAATGGTACCACATGTTTGACTTAGCAGCCGTTGTTTCCTGGCTATTTTATCGCCGGGATGCTGATCAATGTTCACTTCCAAAGAAAGAACAGTTGAGCTTGCTTCAATATAAAGCAAATTTGGCAGAATGTCTTTGTAAAGAAAACAAGATAGCCAAGAAACGTGCAGGTAGACCCAGCAATAGTAGCGTTGACAGAGAACATCAAGCCAAAACATCACGAGGACCAACTGCTCCTATTCCTTCTGCAACAATCAGATGTGACAACACAGGACATTGGCCAAAGTTTAGCGACAAAAGAGGACGTTGCAAAATGCCTGGCTACAAGGGTGTACTAAAGTTATATGTTCTAAATGTTCAGTTTTTTTGTGCTTTACTCCGGACAACATTTGTTTTTTTACATTTCATACATCCTAATTATACTACGTAACCAGTTCATGAAAAATAAAATAATTTTACTATAATATTGATGAATTATTATTCTATTTATAACTGTACATTTTTACTTTAGAGCTACAGTCATATTACCCGGCACAATAATGTGCAACTTTTCCAAATAAATCTAAATAACACAAATTTTTGTCATAGAGGCACAATGTTACTTTAAAGTTCCAATCCCCTTTCTATACAAAGGGGTGCACTATTTAAATTTGAATTGGGGTATGTTATTTTTAATAGTCTTACTCTTGCATAACTAACTGCCACAGAATTTTTTATTGTATTTTAAAAATTCGTACCATAGAGGGTTAATGTAATGAAAGGCATTTTCGTGCAACTTTGCCAACTTGTATCTTCTAAACTACTGAACGTAATTGTACCCTTCCGCCGACTTTTTTATAATAAATTTTGTCCTCTATAAAAATGTTTATGTGCAACTTTCTTCTATCTTGCGCCGTTTTAGAGAAATAGTTTATTGGTTGTTTTAAATTATTAAGTAAATCATTTCAATACAAAAATTGTGGCGGTTTCGATGCTGGTGTAATATTACGACACCGACAAAGCTACCCTTAGCTGCAAAAAAAGCCGCGGTGGTCACCAAAAGCAACTCGACCGAAACACACATGTTCTACTAAACTGATAATTTATGTTCAAATTTTAAAATGCGTAAACAAAATAATTTAATAAACCTGATTTATAAAGTTTTATAATATAAAGTATCTGTAATTACTAGTTTAAATCAATTAAAACAATTTTACTGTAAAGTTATCAACATAGGACGAAAGTATGTAAAATAAAATTTGAATAAATTTTGAATGTTGAAATTGTATCAACAGTCAAGCATTTGTAAAGATTTTTAGCGTTATAAATCTGTTAAGACTAGAGAAAGGATTCATGTTAAAGTGAAGTTCATCTCTTTAATGCTTTTTATAGCCAGTAGCGCATTTGTTTAATATTAATAGGAGAAAAAATTGTAGAATTGTAGAATGATTGTACTGCGAGTCGGATCTGCTGTAAGTCTTTTTTAAATATTACAAGTAATCGCGTACGCGACAAATTGTTTAAAAACATTCAATTTTTAAACTGTGGATGCACATTTTCAAAGATGCCATCTCCACTTTGCAACTTTTACGTGTGAAAGGATGTGGCAACATAGCTCGAATCCTGTCATAATCTTAGAAGCTATAGAACTGTGAACCGCCATAAAACTCGGGTAAAATCTAGTAATCATTTAGTTTTGTTGTTGTTAAGTGTGGTGAAGCAATTGTCAGGAATCACGCGATATAAATTGTTTATTTAATCATTGAATAATTTATTTAATCCAAGCGTATTCAGTCAAAGTCTGGCTAAATTTCTGAAAGTTTCACTTTGGCTCTAAAATCGATTGTGTCTAAAGAAAATTTTACATTTATCCGAATGTCAGTGGACATGAATCTCAATTTTTCGACCTTTCTTTGCATAAGATGCTTGTCAGCGCAATATTATTATTTGAGCTTTACGAAGGTGACTTTTTCCCTTGAAAATATTTTGTGTCAAATAAAATTTGATGTTTTGAGATTTTGTTGTTTGCTTTATGTTTCTTACCGTACATCACTTGGGAAAGAAAAGCTAAACGTTACCAACACAGCCCAAATACCCATTTTTGTGCTTTTCTAGAAAAATTTTCTATAAAAGATGTATCCTCCAGTTTGCAATCATTTCGCACTGAACTAAATACTACTAAAGCCATAAATGGGAAACAACAGCCGAGAGTGTTTGGATTTAGAGTTTTTAACACTAATTCAATGCCGAGCACAATTTGCGTTCCTCTTGGAGAGATAAAGGGCAAACAAATTGAACTACAGAAATAGAAAAAAATAGTGACGCCGGGATGTTTGTTCCAATGCAGGGATTTAAGATAACGCGATCTGGTTTCTCTTTAGATATGCCACTGGAAGCTATGTTTCATCATCTTCCAGCAATGAAGAGGTTATGGGAAAAAATTCTTAGGCATTTCATGGACAAATGTTAAATACAAACAATTTGTGAATGATCATGCGACTATACTCTCGTTTAATATGTACCTAGAATACTAGTTATTTGTGTTTTTTTATTTTTTATTATTTATGTATGCATTCTTATTTTTGAAAATTGTAATAAATCTTGTTCATTATATTACGTAGGTAATATTGTGTTTGTTTTCAACACCTTTCGATAATTGCAAGATTTGCGATATCTGTGAATTTTTTTGTGTATAAGAACATAAATCAATTGTTGATTTTTATTTGAAATGTCCCATTTTCGAAAATTGCCCTACAAAAGGAGTTTGTATTTTTGAAGTCATTGCCAAAACTGTTTTGAATTATAGTGGTTTTCAAAAAAATAAATAAATTAGACAATGCATTTTTCCATATTTTCATAATCTGATAAAAATTATGAAAATTGTCCAACAAATATTTTTTATTCATTACTAGAATTTTTGTAAAAAAATTATTACTTAAATTTTATTATCTTCTATTCAAGTGCGTTTACTTTAAGTTCGACAGCCCCGTGTAACCGAATTGATTCAGTATAATTTCACCGGAAGTTCTGAACAGTCAAACCACAAATCTACTTGTCTTTTTTAACATTTTACAACCGCATATTCATTTAGTTTAATTTGTGATAACAAATTTTAATTGACGTTTAGAAAATGTTATAATACAACAAAACGTTACTTTCTTTTTTTTACAAAAAATACGAGTTCAAATATTTTTAATAACAATATACAAAGAGGTCACGTACTGGCTTTACTTAATTTGTTTAATACAGTAAAATCATAATAGAAAATAAGAACCATTTTATCTTAAAAGATCTAGCGTAATTGGGGCTTAAACCAACAATACTTGAGATCTTGCGACAAAAAGGCGTGAGTAATATTATAGTTTTAGATTAGAACCTTAAGGCATAATGGCATACACACAAAAAGCCCTCTTGTCTTAAACGTACCGACACCGTTAACTGGCGATTAAGATTTTTACTTGATAAACACAAAAACTGAAAATTAAGTACGTGATTGCATAGTAAATACCACTTCCGGCGCGCAACCTAAGTTGTCTAAAACAAAAAATCTTCGTCACAGAATGCTAATAAAACATTGACCTCAACTTGATCTTACTCTTTATGCTGTAATTACAAACTACCATTAAAAATTTTAGAGTAATCTAGAATAGAAGTGGAAAGTGTTTATTTCTAAATAACGTCTAAAAAAATGTAGGTTACCTGTACAAGCAATTTGTTTCTTGATGCACGCGGAATAACAAAGTTGAAAACAAATCAACAATACTAAATGACCATAACCTAAAAACACAGAAAACGCCTAAAATTTGCATTTGACAATAAAAATTTATTGATATACGACTGGAAATGGTCAAAGAGCAATTTGTAGATTTGCTTTCAGGTAATAATAAATCAAAAAACTTTCTTCTTTACGATACTATGTAGGTTTTAGTTATAAGTAATTGTATGTAATTATCGGGACTAACGGATTTTTTTAAAGAAGTTATCATTAAAAAATTACTGTAGCAGGTACACGTTTAAGTTTTAAGAGTAGCTTCGTTTAAGAATGTTAAAGCTTTCTCGAGTCTTCAACAAAAAAAAAGAAAGGAGGGTATCGATTTCATTACTAATACTATACGATTACTTTATTAGTGCATTCGTGATAACATTGCCCGGAAATAGGAACAGCGAAATTTCGTAATTGTTCAAAGAATATGTTCATTTTTAAGATACTAAAAAATACTTACTTCTAACTTTTAAGGTCAAATGCGTATAATTGGAAATTAACTGAAGCACTTCTTTGTGAACAGCATCGTCTATCGTGTATCCATTGATGCGAATGATTTGATCACCAATCTGAAAACAAGTATTTTTTTTAAGTATGTGTAGGACTATATCCTTGAATTATAAGGTGAAAAGTCTGGTACTTTCTCTGGTAATGACCCATTTTACCCGACTTGATTATATAAAAACATGCATTCTGAATTGTCAGTATACGCTTAAGTTAAACAAAATTGTCTCAGCGTACTTCGGGGTTAAAGACCTTGAGGTCAGAATGTGCTCCAAGAACAGGACAAATTAGAAACTACAACTTTACGAAATGGTAATCGTTTTGATCGTTTATGATTCGATCAGTTAAAATAATTATATTTTTAAATATGGGGAAAGTTAGATTGATCTACTTTAAATTAGATTTTTTAATCATGAATTTGCTGCCAAATAACACTTATGGTAAGATTATTTAAATTTTTTCTAGTTTCTGTCCATATATTATGTAAATAAGAATATATACATATCATATTCAAATGATACGCACGTGTCAAATACAAAATTACTTCGTGGACATTGTTTACACTTCCTGTAATGCATATCAAGCAGAACTGCTTAATTGAATTTTAGAATGTTAAATCTTCAATCATGAATACACTTGTTTTATGTGTAACACTAAAATTATGATAGAGCGCAACCTTATTGAAAGGTATGTTTTCGTAAAATTGCAACAGGAAAAGAAACCGTGTGTACGTGATTTATGATGGTTTTAAAACACTCAATTTAAATTTTTTCCTTTCTTCTCATGCCATCGATTGAAGATATCTCATCTTGGCTACTGTAAAATTAGTTTCCTCTAGAATATCACAGTTGATTATAGCTTTTATAATTGCACTGCATTAATACGTTTCACTACAATGTAATCTTATACAGTTTTTGGCTTCGGTGTAAACTCTATTGAAAATTAATGCCGATGTTTGCAAACAATTACAGACACTGTTATATTAGTATACGTTTTACATCTCTTAACAATGTTTATCAAAATCTCGCTTGCGTTTTTAGACAGATTTTTTTTTTAATAAAATAGTTTTTAGGTAAATTGTGTATATATTTATTAAAAAAATCACAAGCTTTCGAACGTGGTCTACGTTGTTCTTTTGGTGACACTTAATAAAATGGCAATTATAAAACTAAGGTAACTAGAAAAAACAAATATTCGGAAAACTTGATAAATGTTGTAAGTTCTTTTAGCTACAGCATTTGCTCGAAGGTCTAAAGAAAAACCACCATTAAAAACTCTAGACGTAGCTTATAGTGTGCGTTTGGTGGATGAAGTAAAGATTCGGAAATAACAGGTAACCATGTGTCAGATAACTCATAACCATTGTTCCTGTTAAAGTTGTTGGGTACTTTAATAATTTCAATCGCTTCTCTGATCTTTCTTGAACGCCAGTTTTTGGTTTTAGCAATCGTTATAGTTCTTTCGAGGTTTATGTCATGTAAAGTGTTTAGCGCATGTTCGGCAATGGCAGATTTAGAAGGTTGGAGTAAAAGAAGATGTCTTTTGTGTTCTTTTAGTCTAGTTTCAATAGTTCTGCCAGTTTCTCCAATATATACCTTGTCACAAGCACACGAAACTTGATACACTCCACAGGTGTTATGTGGAATTTTATCTTTTACAGGATTCAACAAATTTTTAATTTTCGTGGTAGTATTATAAGCAATTGCAATGGCATCTTTCTTATGTATTCTTCCATTTTTGTCACTTATATTGGCAACAAAAAGTAGAACAACAAAATTGTTGCTTATACTTTGGTACAATAGGTCTAGTTTTTGGTCGAAGATACTTTTTAATTTGTTCTTTGTTAAAACCATTTCTTATAAATACTTTCTCAAGGTAATCTAATAAAAATTTAAAATATACTCCGATTATCATTTTTATTAAATGATTTCATTTAAATTGAAATCTGTTTTTGTTGAAGTTTCAAACAAAGTAGAGTAATACAATATTATACTAAACTTGTATTCATCTTTCCGTTTTGTGTATACAAATAGCAAACGTTATGCGTATAGAAAAGCATGGAATATTTATAAGTAAGCTGTTGAAGATGTTAACTTCTACTTAGACTTATCAAATTTGCCGGGCAAAAGGATTTTTAAAAAATATGTTGTACCGGGTGTCCCAAAATTGCGGTGAAATAAAGCTACCACGTATTGTAGAAGTCAAAATAAGTCGATTAAACCCTATTTACATATATCTATACCAAAATGTCCCGTTTGTTCGTGAGAAAAATTCGAAATCTACTTAATTTTTCTACGCTATTCAAAATGCGTAAAACCAAATTTAATAAAAATTTGCCAAAATTGCATTTTAGAGGTTTAACCTACTTTCAGTAATAAAAAAACAAAAATTATCGCAGAAGGGTTAAAACCACACTCACTCCCTTGTATATTTTCAATAATTTTTTAAGGGGTGGTAATTCAAGGATTTTTTTAACGGAAAAGCTTGCTCATCATCTTCATTTCTTGAATCTAGTAAAAACTACGTGTTTCGCATAGTTTCAAAGGAAAACAATGTTTTCTCAAACACCGACAACCGATATTCTTAGTACAAGTTTAATTATAAAACTTAGTTGGCCGTGGACACACAAACAAAACAAAAATCAGAATTTTGACAAGAATCAAATTCATAGTCGTCCCAGTTTATTGTTGTTTTAATAATTTGTGCAATTTGAGTTGCTTTTGTATTGTTTTTTTATCGCAATCACCCTTATTGCTTTAATTTCTATTGCTGTTGTTGTTGCTGTTACTTTGACAGCTTTCAAATTATGGATTTTTCTTTTATTGAACACGTCGACATGTTATTAGTTCTTGGATTTTGTCAAAAGTGTTCGCGTGTATCAAGAAAAGTATCCAAACCGGAGAATTCCAAATCCCAAAACTTTTGCCCGAATCGAAAAAACTTCTTCGAGAAAAGTTTGAAGTCAGTTAGAAATAACGCTGGAAGACCTCGACAAGCCTGAACACTCATTGCAGAAGATGCTGTTCTTCAACGAATTGATAACAATCTTGAGACCAGTACCACTGTAAATTGGATTTTTTGAGATGAATTACTTCGTCTATTCCAAATCTAGCCAGTGCAAGAATTCTTGCCACTTGACTACGGATCACGTTTAAATTATTCACAAATTGTTCGGTAGCGCAGAGTAGTCGACAAGGGATTCTACACCAATATTTTGTTTACTGATGAGTCTTGCTTTACACGTCGTGGCATGACGAACCTACACAATGAACATATTTATAGAGATAAAAATCCACATGCTATTGAAGATAACACAGGTCTACAAACAAAACTTTTTCGTTTGGTGCCGCTAATTCTATGTTATAATTTGGTTAATTAGCTCTCAAAATGTCCGGAGAAGCTGTCAAAACGTTAAAGCTACGTTCAGGTTTGTATCGATCGATCATAACCTAAAAAATGTATTTTATCATACTTAATGCCATTGTAATCAATTAATTTTTTTTAAAATTAATAGTATCAATATGTCGTCATCGAGAAGGTGTTACAAATACAATTTGTTATATTTGTGGTGAATATGTAGTCAAAAAGTTTAGAAAACCTATAACAGATTTAGTGAAGAAGACATACGCTGATTACTTTAATATAGAGATGAAGGCTCTAAACAAACCGTGGGTTCCAAACATTATGTGCAAGTTATGTGCAAGTGTGCCGATGATTTGGATAGAACCGAAAAATCACATTGATGACTGTTATTTTTGTGTTGTAGAATTACATGGTATAAACAAAAGAAAAATGACATACTGATTTACCGTCTGCTTAAAGACCTCGACTGTGGTTAGATGACGTACCATCTCCTATGAGTCAAGATCTTTCAGATCTATCAGATTTGTCGGACACAGAGATGGTGGAATTTTTTTCTGATGAACGTGACAGTGATTTTGAAGTGTCAACAACGCCTTCACTTTTCGTTCAAGATGCTTTAAGTGATTTGATTAGACCTTGACCTTTCGAAAGAGCGATCTGAGCTACTAGCATCTAGACTCAAAGAAAAAAATTTGTTATCTCAAGGTATAAAAATATTTTATCGTGATCGCGAAAAAGAATTTTTTCCATTTTTTAGTTCTGAAAATGATTTAGTTTATTGTAATAACATTGGTGGCCTTCTAATGAAACTGGGGCTTTCAAGGTACAAAGTTGAGAAATGGAGATTGTTTATGGACAGCTGTAAGCGAAATTTGAAATGTGTTTTACTAGATATTGCTAATAAACATGCAGCTGTGCCTATTGCTCGTTCAACAAAATTAAAAGAAGAATTATCAAAACGTGGATCTTGTTTTAAAAAAACTTAAGTACTCGGAGCACCAATGGGTTGTGTGTGTCGATTTAAAAATCATCAACTTTTTGTTAGGTCAACAAAGTGGGTACACTAAATTTTCATGCTTTATATGTTTAAGGGACAGCAGAGCAAAAACAGACCACTGAATCAAGAAAGATTGGCCTTTGAGAAATAAAACATGACGGTTGGCAAGATATTATAAACCCGGCTTTAGTTTCTAGAGATAAGATTATTTTGCCTCCATTGCACATCAAGTTGGGACTTATGAAGCAATATGTTATGGTATTAGATAAAACTGGTCCGTGTTTTGAATATCTTTTAAGAAAGCCGGAAAACTAAAAGCTGGTATTTTTGACGGTCCACAAATAAGACTTTTAATGAAAGACAACAATTCCATTCATTCAATGAATGATTTAGAAGCAGCGGCTTGGAAATCTTTTGTTGCTGTGGTAAAAACTTTTTTAGGAAATCAGAAGGCCGAAAATTTAAAAGAGTTAGTTCAAAACCTCTTAATTAGCTTTAAAAATTTAGGATGTAATATGAGCATAAAAGTACACTATCTGGACAATCATTTAGACAAGTTTCCTGAAAATCTTGGAGCGTATCGCAAAGAACAAGAAGAACGTTTTCATCAAGATTTAAAGTTGATGGAAGATAGATACCAAGGTCGCTGGGATGAGCATATGATGGCAGATTACTGTTGGAGTATTACATGGAAATGTTCTGAAGACATCCATCGGAAAAAATCTAGAAAGAGAAGCTTCTAACCTGTAAAATAATGTGCAGTTACATAACGGTTACATATAATTAAAGGTTTTGAATTAAATGTTCTTTTATTTTTGAATTAAATAATTAAATGTTTGTTAATTTATTTACCCTTGCGAAATATCAAAAACTACACGTAGCATTAACGAAGTAAGTATCAAGTTTTTATCAGGGTACCGAATGTACTTGAAATCAGTTTTCCTTTTAGCGGCAGCAAAATCATTGTAGAGGTGTGTAATCATTATCAACGAGAATCTAAAATTAAAGTTTGGGTCAGAATAATTGCCAAATTTATGATTGGGTCGTTCCGATAACTGGATCGTCTAGTTACCTTCGTGTTGTTCAAAAAAGTTTGGCAGAATTAGTAAAAGATTTGTCCCTTAATTTGCTTCAAAACATGTTCTTCATGTAACAGAATATCTTAATGAACAATTTGCTGGTATATATATTGGTAGGGGACAAGAAACACCCATTCAATGGCCCCCGCGGTCTCCAGATTTAAATCCTTGCGACTTCTTCCTCTGGGAAGTGTACAAGGTTCAAATTAATAATTCCTAATAATTGTGAAACAGAATTCAAAATGCTGTAAACGCACTACGAGAAAACGAAGATGTTTGAAGAAGGGTGCATTTCAAAAGCATACAAGTGGGCGAGAACGGTTTTAACTCTTTAACATTTATTTTTTGAATACCAAAAGTAGGATAATCCTTTTGCACTTTTGCTAAATTTCATTAAATTTCTATACGTATTTCTGAACAACGTAGCAAAATGTGATTTTTTAAGTAAACTTTGAACTCACGGACAAACGGTACATTTTAGTATATAAATAAATAAGGTCCAATCGACTTATTTTGACCTCTACAATAGATGGTAGCTTTATTTCCCAGCAATTTTGGGACACCCTGTATATGTACGATCAATAATACTGCAATCTCAATGCGTACATGGCATAGACTGGAATTTAAAAATACATCGGTTACGATTTGTAAATATACAACTTACCCTTTACGCGTATAGTTATCGAGATTTATAAAATTAAATTTTTAAAAACAATAGCAAGTTATACCAGAAATTTGTAATAACAACGCACAGATTATTTCAAAATGTTATTAATATTGTAACGAATTTTAAAACTAATTTATTTACACACAAAATATTTACACGTTTATAACTACACGAACTAATTAAATTTAATGGTATTTCAGAAAAAAACACACTAATTTATGTGTTATAATCACTCGAAAGATAATGTCTGCGCATAACTTTTGTTTATCTTTAAATTGACACTTGTTTACATTAAAGTCACGTAACTTGATACTCTGTTACATTTATCTCGAACACGCGTTAATCACCTTTATTTAAACATTTTCTTAACACTGCCGACTTCGAATAATTGCCTATGATTTGTTTGTACCGCTTTTATACATTTTCGCCATCTTTCGAGAATTTTCTATATCCTTTCGTAAACGTTCTAGACGTGGATAAAAAGTACATAAACATTGCTGAAATCTACAAGAACTTCGCAAATGTTTTAATATTATGATCGCGATGATTCCACCAGTAAGATGTAAAATATATCTTCAGGGGTGACTTTGTTTTATTATTTTCTGGGGAAGTAGTTTTTCTAACTTGCAACATAATACTACATTACATTTAGTCTTTGTTTTTGTTTTGATTTTGTTGCTTCGCGCACGTGATATTTAATATTCAGGCGTTTCCAAAGTATTTGGAACCTTCTAGACGATTGTCGAAAGAGATGGAATGTTCCAGATCCAAATAAAGTAAAAATATAAGGTATCCGGAGAAAGTTGGAGTTTAGTCTAGTCAGGAGTTTGAAGTGTTAAGAATACTGTGTGAGTCTAAAGTAAATAAATCAAGTGTTCAAAGTGTGTGTCAAGTATAAATAAACAAGTGAATGAGGTGAGTAGTATAGTGAGGTTGGTTCTAGGCCACAAATTCCCGCGTTTTTTAAAAAATTTGAAACCGGAAGTTGAAATTCGATACCGGTCTGAAAATTACGAGCGGACACGAACACAGTCGAACAAAATACGATCTCAACCGAAATTCAAATTTTTTAAAAAACGCGGGAATTTGTGGCCTAGAACCAACCTCACTATACTACTGAGGTGATTAATTATTTAATCCGCGGACGGTATACGGTTACAGTGCAAATAAATTAATGTAAGGGTTGTTTCTATAAAACCGTTAGTTTGTTATTTTACCTTAGCTTGTATTGTGTTTTTATTAGTTACATTTATAATAATCATATTTAAATTACGTGTAAATAGTTCGTTTAAACAAATTAATATATTAAACTTTTTTAAATAATTTTTTTGTCTATATATCAGTCAACTTTAACTAAATTATTTCTAAATTTCTTTAACCTTTTTTTACTAAATTTATTTTTAATAAAATAAATAATTTATCACAGTGAAGACTTAGTATTACTTTTTTAATATGTCGCAGCAAAAGATCAAGTTTGCAGTTGGAAAAATTTGTATAAGCAATGCTCAATATATTAGCTCTTGTTTTGGGTTTTGCTGAATATTTTCTAAAGTATACGTCCTTTAAAAAGAAATTATTTATTTTTTTAGATTAACTTAAAGTTCAATTTGCTTTTAGTTTAGTCCAGATTCAAATTTAATGTCAAAAAGTTTCATAAATCGCTTTCCAAGTAATAAAAAAAATTCATTTCAGTCATATTGCCAAGTATCAAGAAAAGTACTCATCCAATGATGTTATTGTAAATGAATTTGAGCTTAAAAGAACGTCCATAAGCTTAATAACTCTTTCAAATTAGCACAAAACTAGAATTTAGAAACAATGGATTAGTCATCTTTTAGATCACAAATGGTGTGTCTTCAAATCTGTTTGTTATAAAGTACGTTTTTACCTTTATTTATTTCAATCAATGTTATTTGCAGTTTTGCAAATGTAGTACATTCTAGTAGTCAGAAAAGTCGAATTATAGATTTGGTAATAGTAATTTATGTCACTAGCGTCAAAAATGTAGCATAGCAGAACGGACGTCAATGCGGCGTGGCCGAGCGTTGCCTGATAGTGATTTTCGGCGAGATTCACATATAGTTTTTTGTGCTGTTTTTATTTTGCAAAACGTAATAGCAAAATCTGTCTAACAAAAATCTTTGGTTAGCTTTAAGCCGTTTCAATATGCTGTCAAACTGTCATACAAACATCGTAAAGTCTAGTTCTATTATAAAGTTCTCCGTCAAATCGATTTGTATGACAGAAAGCAGATAATACATTGGATCATCTTATTATTAAAACTTAGTTGTAGGAAAAAAAATTAATTTTGACAGCGACAGCATTTTGAAGTTGCCTATAAGACACTACCAACTCTGAAATGTTTAATACTATAGTATTTCAATTTATAATCTCTTTAAAACTATTGTTTTCAATTTGAATAACATTTTAGAGACACAGATTTCTATTTAATTAATTGACTTTGAAAACATACTAGGTTTAAATTTATCAATTTGCGGCTTTAGATTTTTTTTGTTATTACGTAATTACCCGAACGAATATTGATGTCTTCATAAGGACTGCACAAAAATCTTTCTGTTACATACCGTCTATATTACAACAAACATAGTAGCGAAGAAAATAAAGTTTCAGTAAATACAGCGCTACTGGTTCAAATGTCACTCAAATAGGTCAAAGTACTTATACCGTACATGTTACATATAATAACTGTGTTTTTAATTTTAAAGAGATGAAATGTAATAATGATTATTGCGGGGGGTCATGACCCTCTTCTATCCGCGTCTAAACAGAAGATGGGACAAGGCCGTCAAAGCAAATAAAATTATAATATAAACATGTTTTTTTATAATAAAAAATAAAAACTAGTTGCAATGTGTTTTTATCGCTTTTTCCCAAAATCAGTTTTCCCAATTTTTGATTTTATACAATTTACGAATTCATTATTTACTATTTTTATTATGTAGGTACATGCTTTTCCCGCCATTTAGCAAGGTACATATCCAATACAATTTTTTTTAATTCCAAAAAAATTGCAAATCTATATAAACAAAAAATCAATTTTTTTTCTGTAGAAGGGATACTTGAGGAAATATTGAGCAAAAACCGAAACAAGTGCAAACAGCTCTTTCTTTTTTTAGAATTGTACAGCTGACACAAAACCTTTAAAGTTACAAATTTGGTTTCTTACTATTGGCATAGATTCTAAAAACAATAAAAAATTAGAACTACGTGACTTTATAAACTCCAATATTTTTTTATGTTGACTGGGCCAATAAAATAAATATGCAAGTATTTAAATTATTTTACGTGTATAAGTCTGTAAAGATACTCCAAAAACAAAAAAAGTTATCAACAACCTTTCAGTTAGATCTGGTTGTGACAAAATCTTACGATTTACTATAACCAAGACTAAAATCGATTTTGGTTTTCTACAAAAATTTAAAGTTACAGTAATTATTAAGGTATGTTGTATATTATTTTCCTCCTTAATTGAACTTGACTGTATGTTCTAAGTCTACGTTTCTTACTGTTGTGTTGTATTTGTTCTTGTGTTCAATTAATTTATGTTCAATGTTAGTTTATGTGATTAATTGTCTTCACAGTGCAGGTCAAGACACAGCATTTTTCTAGTCTGTAAATAGGCACTTCTGCTGCACGAAACGTCGCCTTATATAGACACATAAAGTGTTTTGAAGCCCCTCCTCATAGAAGAAAAAATCGTGCTCATAAATGTAAATTCTTGAATTTGTCACTCTATAGTCTTAGTAAATGAGTTTGAAAATTATTTTGATCTAAATCTATTCATTTAAATCAGGAATATTCAAACAGCAAATCGTTATAATCTGATTATTTTTTAAAAATGTGTTTTCACCCTCTATTTTAATGTGTTACGTTAAAAATATTTTGGTATAGTTTTCGTACTGTACGAATTTTGCCCAGCGATAATGTCATTTTACGAACCGGAGGTCACTGAGAATATCTCTGGTTTGAATGTGAAGGAAATTACACGTATGTTAACGACATGCTTCTACATCTTAGGTATCTTAGATCATCCACGCTGCTGTTGAGTAAATAAATTGCTGTTTCGGATGTGTTTGTTTGAGAAATTCGCTGGGGTAATTTGCGTGTTACCGTGCAATTTCATTTTTCTGTGTTCTTAGCAACTTTGGTTACCTGCACATGTTCTTTTACTTTGGAAAATTCCGATAACGAACTAATAAAGCATGCACTAAATTAAACAAACTATACCGGATGCATATTCTGATAACCCATGTTATATGGGGACATTGAAACCGTCGTTTAGATTAATGTTACTGTGAACATCATTACGACGAACTGGAGGACAACCTTGTTGAGATTGTTAACTTCTTCTTTTGCTTTTAATCAATCGTATGAAATTGAGAAATGTTTTTTGTGGTAACTGTGCATATATTTATTAGTTTAGTTTGCAGAAACTTTAAGGGATTTGTGTTCAATGTGCCATTAGCTAATCGAATATTCGGAAACGTTGATGTAAGTACCCTGTTTCTTATATATATTTATTTGTTTTGAGGTCAGTCGTATGCACTTGACGTACATATTACGCTTGCTATCACAACTAATGTTTACAGTTTTTTTTCTATGTAACAAGTTAAACGGTGCGTTTTGTTTCACTATTTGTGCAATAACCAATAGATCATGATAATTGACAGTTTTGTTGCATTTATTTGAATGTAATTTTAAGCTAATTGATTGCTTATATGTACGAGATGTTGCTTAATTTAGTCCTGTATCATTATATGTATTATTAGCTGTCCTGCTATATTTGTTTTTAATTCCTATATTTTTTTATTCTACTCGTTTTTAGCCTCTTCCGCTATCGTTAAAATAAATATATTCGTTGTTATATTTGTGTTTTGCAATTTGTTTACCTTCAGTGTTAGACAAATGTAAACTGGATCTGTAGTGTATATTTATCCCGTTTTGTCACTCTTTTAATTAGCACATCGAGGACCACTCACTCTCCGAAGCGTTGAGCTGCCGTTCACTGTACGTTACTGTTTTACTAACGTAACAAATGGAATAATTTTTAAACATAGAACATTAACCAAAATAGTTTTAGATTAATTTTAAACGCACTTCTCAAAAATTTATATTACTAATCACACTCTTATTAATTTTATAATCATCATAAAAATTGAATTGGAAATAATAGAATATATAAATTACTGCAATAAAAGAGATAATTATAACTTGATTCTAATTTATTTAACATTCGGGTTTACAAGTTGCAACAAAGTAAAATTGAAAAAAATTAACAGAAAAAATATCAATAAAGTACAACATTAAAAAATATAAAAGAAAATTTAGAAAGACCAGTAACAACGTACAATTAACACGATGTTTCGTATTTAATTATTAGTACCACTTTCTCAGCGGGGCTAACTGATTTATTTGAATGTAAACGAGTTTCCTATAAAAATTTATGGAAATTTAATAGTAAATATGCAATCAACAAAAACACTATCACAACTGGTAATAAATAAATAAGAACCGTAAAAGAGAACTCAGCAACTTTGTTTTCAGTACCATTCTAAAGATTTCTATTCGGACGTTCAATATTTTTGCATTTAGTTCACAATAATGAATAAATGCAGAAAATTCCGTTGAAGATTGAAAATGGGAAGATGTGACCGCTTTCAAATCGTTGGCACACTCGTATTTAGTCTTAGTGTGTATCTCTGCCTAGTTTTTAATTTTTTCCAATTTCTTAAGTTTTTTCATGCTTCTAAAAATATCTGTTTGTTAGTAAATTTTTAAAATTTATAATAATCTTATCTATTCTGTTTTGTATCATCAATACCTTTGAATAATTACTTTCTAAATTACATATATTATTTAGATCTGCAAATTTGGTTGGAGATTTTTGTTTATTTTAACTTTGCTGTTATTTGCATTTCCTTGCAATTTATAGAAAATTTCAAATAAACTTAAATTTGAATGATCACTTTTTATTGATATATACACATATCCTATTGCGAACATGTTTTCTAGAATGTATTCTAAAACGTTTACATGTTTCAGAAATTTATTCATTTTGTGTTAATCAAAGAAAAAAAATGCTGTTACTTTGACGCGAATAAACTTATTTTATAAAATTGACGCTAAGGGGCGATTAAAATGTGCTAGTTGATTTCATATCGATTCGTCTGATATCAAATGAAATTAAAGTAACACCAAAATTCGTTATTTGCTAAGTAGGCAGAATCGTAGTCAAGAAAAGAAACTACAGTACATTCGCAAAGGGTAAATTTTTAATTCAAACTGGTTTAAAAATATTAGTAAAAAAAGCTTTCAAGCAAGTAGCGAGGGTAACATCTGCAGGACGCGGAATTTCTACAAAAGCAGTTTGTGGATCAGCTGCTGAAAGTTTCGTCCCCCTACGCTAATCTTTAGTAGAAAGCGAATGAAAACTGAGCTGGCAGACGGAGCTCCACTAGACACCGTTTTTGCTTGTAATGAGATGGAGGGTGGATACGTATAAAAAAATTTTAAGCAGAAGTTTCACCATTTTGTATCGTTTGTTAGGCCAAGTACAGACCGTATGTTTTTTATACTGGATGGTCATCAGAAATCTTGATGTCATCTTAAGGGTTAGAGAAAACTTTGTAACCATTTTATGCCAACCTCCAGGTTGTACCCATCGTCCAGAAAGAACGGTTACTGTATTTTAAATAAGTCAACTATTTTGTGATAGTTACTTAAAAGCATGTATACCAACAAATGGTATAAACGGTTTTCGAAGAACTGGAATTTTTTCTAATGATTCAGAAGTCTTTTCAAATGTGAATTTCTTAGCAGTGGAAGTGACCCACCAAGCTCCAAATAAAACAGATGATGCTGATAAAACTCCAGGACTAGTTTTATGTTATCCAGCCTATTTATCAAAAGCCGTAACCAAAAAACCGAAAATGATGGTATAGACCCGTTAAAACCTTAATCCTGAACCTAGCTCATATAACAAAATTAAATAAATTTATACTTTCATGTTACACCAAAGGAATGTCCAACGTTTCCAAAGATTTAAGGCAAAAGAAACACAATACAAAAAAAGTCTCCTGGTACAAAAGGAGATAGAGAAGACAACACAAACACACTTGAGATCAGTAGGAAATGAAGGATGGATCTGATACGAGAAGTGCTCGAAATGGGCTCACGATGAGTGTGCGGTAGGCAAATACTCTATTTCTCCTACATCTGGGCAAGAAGTGACAAAGAAAAAGCTGATCTATTTGCACCTATTGATAATAATCAAAAAATAGAGCAACAACGAAATACAACCAAAAAAAAATAAGAAAACCAAAGAAGAAATCAAGAAACCAAATTCACAAAAATCTCTAAAACACGAACACAGCTCAAACGTTGAAAAAAACTACCAGATAAAGCTATAAGATTACTAATGTGCATGTTTAACGCGATAATAAAACCAAAATACATGCCCTAATTAATAAAGAATCGTTATCTCTAAACCAAGCAAAGATGCAACCAATGTCACGTCTTATCGGCCAATAAACGTGTTGCCGTTAAAATCAAAACTTCTCAAAAATCAAATCTATAAAAATTTTTGGATAAAGTCTGGCACCAAAACCTACTAACCAAGATTAACAGAAAGACCATCTTTATTTTTAGTAAAGATTCCAAATTCATCAAAAAAAAACAACATGGTTCCAATTAAAATAACAGAGCTAAAGTCTACTTCGAATGTAATATATTTGTAGTTTTTGGTAAACAAGTGACTCCCCAAGGCGGACCCTGTATATTTTCCCTTTTTTGAAATATGAAGATTAGCAAAAAAATAGTTTTTAATTTTATTTTGAAGATTTTCAAGTTTTGCAATTTTTTAGTATCATAAAACGTGGTGGATAGAAACTGCAGGGTAAATAGAAACAAAACAAATCGCAGTATTTTTATTTCTTACAAAATTCAACCGTATCTACTGAAACGTTGGCAACATTGCCAATTTAGTTGTTTAGGTATCAGTGATTTTACTCATCAATTTTTATCCGGTAAACTTTATTTGTAATCTAAGGGAAGGACTCTGGTAAGAACATCAAATCTTTGCCATAATATGCTCTATTTATTGTAATGTGTTCTTTGAGTGATTTTCTTGTTTTAAAAATAACGAGCATTATTTAAAAAAAGTGCAATTGACGGCTACATTGGTTTACGCATGTTTCTATTCACCCTTACACACAGTTTTTTGATGCAAAGAGAGTATAAGCTAGACCCCAGAAGCAAAAGATACAAAAAACCTCACTAAGAGCAACTCCTCAAGTCGCTTAAATCCATTGAACAAGGACAACTTTCTTATAAGAGCAGAGCAGAGAAGTACGGAGTCCACTATTCCGTTCTGTATTGGCATGCCAAAAATCTTTCCTTAAAGAAGCAGGGGAGACAAACGGTACTGTCATTTGCAGAAGAAGAACTGATTCTGACTCAACTAAAATGTAACATGTAACATGTAACGATTGGGGCTACTTCTTGGACCACTATGATCTAAGGAAAGTGATCAAAAATTACTTTGACAGTAGGGGAAAAATTATTACAAAATCCAAAAATAACTTAGCAGGTCGTGATTTTGTATACAGTTTTATGAAATACCATCAAAATAGACAAAGTAGCAGGCTGTGTCAAAACATTAAATGATCGCAAGGGTAATTTCTAAGCGTAGTTGTCGCTATCCAGAGAGAGTCTGCAACTACAGCAAAAGTGCAATTTCAATTATGATTACAGCCACAGCTGCTGGAAAATTATTGTCCCTTATGTTGTTTATAAAGTCCACAATATATATACATCTTAGACCGTTCGAGGTCCGAAAGGAGTACGGTACAGCAGAAGTGCAAGTGGGTGGTTTGAATCTAGCTTTTTTGAAGACTAGGTCGAAAGGATTGCAATTTCCGCCTGCGAAAACCGTTCTGGGAAAAAAATTTTAATTGGAGATAACCTTTCTTCCCATTTTTCTCCTAACATCATTAAGCTTTGTCGTGACTACAATATTTTCTTTATTTTTCTGCCGCCCAACTCTACGCATATGACACATTCACTTGATGTAGCCTTCTTCAGACCACTGAAGACGGCTTAGAGAAGGTCTTAAAAACGTGGTAAATGGGCGACGAGCAGAAGAGTGCGACCATACTGAAGGATAGGTTTTCCCACCTACTGAAGCAACTGATGAACGAAATTGAGTCAAATCAAATTAAAAATGTACAATCGGGTTTTAGAAAATCATAAAAAAGTACTTCGAGGCTACGAAAAGAGCAGATGATGATCCAGAAGATGCTGTCAATAATTCTGTGGTAAATATATTGAAAAACATGAGATACGGGAATGGCGAAAGTGGTACTAATTTATCCTAGTCTAGTGACCGTGAAGTAGAGATGTCGCTTCATCACAGTATAAGCAGTCTTGGCTCGGAAGGTCTTTGGGGAAGAGGAAGGATTACAAGATAAATGTTATCCTTCCTCTTACTTATTCTTCTCAGAAAAAATTCAAAGGTGAAAACCAGATTGAAGAAGATGGAATCGAAGGAGATAAAGAGCAAGATGGGGTACAGTAGACATTCAGAAACCATAAAATCTAAAACTGTAATCAAAAGAATAGTCTGTTATTTGATACAAACTTGATCTATTTTTGTATCTTTATTATAACCGTCAAAAATTCTAAACAGCACAATAGGTATGAAACACAAGATATTAATTGCAAAGACTTCTTTAGTCAAACCACATGTTAATTATTTGATATTTTTTGTTTTTTTTTAAATTTTCTTCTTCTTCTTCTTCCTACGTTAGGTCGATGACCTGTGTTTACCGATACAAATAAATGACTTATTTTTGGGGCGTTAATGTTCAACATTTCCGCCATCTTTTTGGCGGCCTACCCGGTGGTCTGGTTCCAAGTGGTTTTTGATTGCTGGCAATTTTTGCTATTCTATCGTCTCCCATCTTCTGTACATGGTCGTTCCACATTCGTCTTCTTTGCCTGTTCCATCTCAATATATCCTCTGTCCTGCATCTGCGTCGTATCTCGTCGTTTCTTATCCTATCCAGTCTATTGGTTTTCCCCGTAATGTTTCGGAGTATTTTCATTTCGTTGGCGCGCAATAGGTTTTTCGTTCTACTTGTATCAGCTCTTGTTTTCGCTGCATGTCTTGTATATGCGAACTTTACTTTTAACGTTCATCTCTTTGTTATTACATATGACATTTCACATGGCACCTGAGATCGAGGCGTGTTTTACTAGTTTGTTTAAAAACTGTGTAGCTGGATAGTTGTACTCCTAGATATGTAAATTTCATTACTTATTCAATAAAATTATTCACTGAGACTGTCCCCTTGTCTTATGGCTGCACTTATAGGAATTTTTTTTGTGAGCTCTCTTTTTGTCATTATTTTGGTTTTGTTGTTGATGTTTAAATCTTGTATAACTCTAATTATTTTATTTGGTATTTGTTTTTGCTTTAGTATATTGTAATAACGTCTTTTAACTGTACTTTGTCGAATGCTTTAGTCATGTCGATAAAAGAGAGATAAGCCGGACTACAAAATTCAATTGATTTTTCTTTAATTTGTCTGAGAATAAATATTGCATCTGTTGTGGATCTATTTTTACGAAATCCTTGCTGTTCTTCACTAATTGGGACTATGGTACTAATTTCGGTCTTTATTATACTTGTGAAAAGTTTCGAGACAGCTCCTAATAGTGTTATGCCTCTGTAGTTGTCTGGGCACTTTTTATTGCCTTTCATGTATATTGGAATAGTATTACTTGTTTTTCATTCTTCTGGTACGTTGTCCTCGTCTAAAATTTTTAGAAAGAGTGTTATGAGCTGTTTTGCCAGGCCCCCATTTGCACATTTAATTAATTCGTTAGTTATCGTATCGATCCATGGTGCTTTTCATTTTTTTTAATTTTCGTATAGCCGTCTCCACTTGTGTTTTTGTTATGATAAATTCACTGCCGTCATATGTGTTTTCGTCATTGTCATTTGTAGGAGTTGCTGCACTGTACAGTTGTTTAAAATGATCTTCCCATTCTGTCTTATTTATTACCCTTATTTCTTTATATTCGTTTACTGGTTTCTTTCTTCCTCAAAGTAGTTTCCATATTTTCTTTTGTGAACCATATAGGTCATTTTCCATGTCTTTAGTAAACTCAAGCCAATGCTCTTTTCTAATATTTCTTATTTTAGATTTAACTTCGTTTCTAATTTGTATGTAGTTTTGGTATTCATGTGGCGTTTTGATGTTTCTATATTTGATGTACGCTTTCCGTTTTTGTGCTGCTAGAAGTTTTACTTCGTTTCCAAACCATGGTTTCATGTTTGGTCGTTTATTTATGGCCACTTTTTGTGTTCCTAGCGCTTCCTTCCCTACTTTTATGATGTTGTCTTTAACTTTTTTCCAGGAATCTTCGACATCGTCTTCTGGTGTTATTGAGTTAATATGTATTTTGTTTTCTAATCTGTTTTGATATAATCTCATAGTGCTCTCATCCATTATTGATTCTATGTTAAGTTTCTGAATTATGGATGCTGTTTTCTTTCTTAACAGCGGTAGCTTTATGCGTATCCTACATAATACAAAGTTGTGGCCAGAACCAACATCTGTTGATGTCAGTGTTTGGACGCCTAAAATTTGTGTTGGTTGTATTGATCTGTATTAATCGACTTCTGTCCTCGAGTATTTGACCAAGTGTATGTATGTTGTGGTTTATGATCGAAAAATCTGTTGTTCACACGTAGTTCATTGTGGCAGCAGAACTCAGTTAGCATTTCTGCATTTTCGTTAATTGTTCCTTCGTGGAATCATTGCTGAATGTCCTGAATAACTTGATTTCCTACTCGGGCTTTTATGTCACACATCATTATTATTTTACAATTCTTTGGAAGTTCGTCAAGCACTGATTGTAATTTACAGTAAAACTCTACAGTTTGACATTTCTGTTTTCTAATATCTGGTACATAAAGTGACATTACGTATATTAATTCATTTCCAAATTCTAGCTCGACAGTTAAAATTCTGTCATTTACATATGTTCATTACTTATATTTTTCTCAAGTTTTTCGTGAATCATCACTCCTACGCCTGACGAGGCTCTTTCTTCTTTTTATTTTCCACTGTTGTCAGGAAAGAAGATCCTTACGTCATACTCGTATGCATTACAATTAAGTAAAAACTCGCTTATCAAATTAGTTACTAAAACTTACGGAATATCTAGTGTTGGCAATCAAAATACTAACGTACAAAATTACTATTTGTCAAAAAACTATTGTTTTTAATATATTTGTTATAATTAAACAAAAAGTACGAATTAATCGGATGAATCATTTCACAAACGGTGTTTTAGGTCCGGTTGCATAAAACAAAGTTAACTATGTAGTTAGCTGACGCCGCGCCGTTGTTATTATATCGTAGTTATTGATTTGTGAATATCGTCGACAAAACAATTGATTTTGTACCAATGACGACTCTTAACGACATGACAACGTAGTTAACTACATTGTCAAAGTTAACAATACTTTATGCAACCGGGCCTTAAAGTTTTATATAGTTGATACTCAACTTTGTGACAATTAAATGGTACTTTTTTTAAATTTAAAATGCAAAGTTCTAGAAAAAACCAATAGCTCGAAATAAAAGAAAATTATAAAATCTCTTAAAAAACCCAAAAATTTTATTGCTGCCTTATTTAATTGCAGAAACTCAAGTTTTGAAAATGTATTTCTTTCTAATAAAAAATACGCTAAATAAGAGATTTAAGATCACAGCTTCTAGTCTAGTAGTTTCCAAATTCCTTTGGCTCACGGACCCCTTTTATAGGCAAAACTTGCAAACGAACCCCTGAATGAAAAAACTATATAAATGCATAATATAAAAATTACAAATTTAACTTTGATATTTTGAAGTGGTAAATGGTGACGTAAAAATAAAATATAAATAAAACATTTTGTTGAAGAAGTATTTATTAAAATTATAACTTGTTTTAAAACAAAAAAAATTTTTTTTAGTGACTTGGATGAACCTAATATGGTGTTATTTCTGTTGCACTCACAATTTTTTCTTCTCAATCGAATGTGTTTTCTAAATTCGCACGGCAATGACGCAAGAATCATCTTACGTGGAAACGACTGTACCATTTTATAAAGCAAATTCCATTGAGAAAAGTGAATAAAGCCGCCTTTCGAAGTTTTTACAAAGTTGAACCGAAAAAAACACCACAGAAAAAAATTGCACTAATCAAAATTCTTGTTTGTCATTTATATTAAAACTAATGTTATAAAGTTGCTAAATTTTAAACGTGAAACAATCTATTATAAATTAATATTGAAAACGAAATAACGTTATTATGTTAAATCATTACAATCGCAAAATTATTTATTTTTGGTACCGTACTATTCTGAGTAAATATAGAATAGATAATTACAGCAGTAATGACGCTTTTGAAACTTCTCGACAAGAGGATTAACTTCTTACAACCAGAGAAAACATCAAATTATAACATAAACATTTTTTGTTTAACAATGAACCGTAAGTAATGAACATTTTTGGACATCGACAAACAGTTAATTTTTAAAACGGTACAAACCAACTCGTACTTCTCTTAACTAACAACAAAATGGAAGCTGTGCAAATTAACAATTTGACGATGAATTGTAATTTGTACTATCGGTTAAGAATGATAATGCAATTTCGTGACGAAATATTACGGTTCTTTTCGAACGCAATGATGCAGAGAACGGAACACCTGTTTTTGTTCTTAAATCTATACAAGTAAGATCTTTTGGATTTATGGAATAAATGAAAATAATGAAAGTTCATAAACCATTTCAAGCGTTTAGAAGAATGAACTTCTAATATTTTACTGTAACGGTTCTTTACTTTTCCTCTCTGCAAGACAACATTAAACGGAATCTTAAAAAAATTAATAACAAAATACACTTTCAAAAATTAGTTTCATTTTTGCGTTCTATTTATTATTATTATTATTGTTATGTTACTTTATTAGTTTTTCACTTTCTTTTACTTAATACGTTGTCACAATTTTAAAATAAATATTGCGTTACGTAAACTCTTTATTTCATAATTATGTTTGTTATTCTGTTATAGTTTTTTGATGATTATTATTATTATGATATAACGTGCGTGAGATGATTATTCTTAGAAATCTTCAGTTGATCAATTTTTATAAATGAAAGTTGTGTAAGTAAAAATAGATTACAAATAAAAAATTGTTTAGTAAGCGTAGAGATACAATAGTAAAATAGAAAAGTAAATCGAAAAAAATTAGGAAAAGAATGCTCAGTTGCTTAACGTAATCAAAAATTGAACAAGAAATATAATCACGAACAACGAATGACGTTACAAAAATTAGAAATAGCAAATGTTGTTTAATTTTTGTAAAAATTGTTTGAAATTAACATAAATCGGTAAAATAAAGATAATGTGAACTTCTTTGAAGTAGTTGATATGCGGAAACAGAAGATACAAAATTGGAAATTATGGCAAAACGATGTAAGTATACGCTATAATAAAAATCCAACAAAATTTTACCAAAACGAAGAATATCCTCCTCTGTGTATTACAGTAACTAATTCCGATTTTTTCGCTTAGGAGGAGTATGCAAAAATACTTTAATCTATTTTTCTGGCAACGTTTCGTGCTACCAGCGTGCACTTCATCAGGCTACTGTAATTTATTAAACGAGTTACATGTCGTTATTTTGTATTCGTCGAAAATATTTATTCTAAATTAAAATTAACGGCTGCATTGTCTAAGGACGCTACTCATTTTGCTTTAGTTATCGATTTACTTTTACCATGTTTGTTTGTTTGTTTATTGTGTGTCCAATACATAACTAAATATTATTTCTACAATTATAAAGATAATAATAAGAATAATAAAGATCTTAAAAATAAATAAAAAGATAGCCAATGGTTTCATAGAATATTGATACACAAAATAATGCTCGCATTATTATGCGGTCTTTCGCACCCACTCACATCTTATTTGAATTCGTGAATAAAATTTTATTACAATTGATTGTTTTGACTACAGTTAAGAATATCCTTCAGCTTTAATTTAAAGGCGTTTTCACTAATATTTAAGAAATAGTTCAGTAGTTTGGGCGCTATACAAGAGAAGCTGATCTCAAATTTTGTCGTCTTGTTGTGTTGTGGAACAGTGTAGGGGAACATGGGGTAAAGAGGACCACAGGGGTAAAGAGGAACACCTAAGTATTTTTTAAATTATTTGAAAATCCCGCATTTTTTTAGTTACAAACGGTTGGCCATACCGCGAGTAGTAATCGTTGGTGATATTGGTACTCAAATGTCAGAATTGTTCATTTTACAGCAATTTTAGTGTTTTAAGGTAAGTTCTTATTAATTCTTTCTAAGTTTTAACAACATTTTCAAATACCAGGTAGTCTATTACATTACTGCTGCCTGTATACTTGTAAATGCCTTAGTTATGCTTTATTTCTATGAAAAGTAAACTTGCTTTAGAAGCTCCATTGTGAGGTTATATTATTTTCATTAGCGTAGTAACATTTGGGGCAAAGGGGTCCACCTGTCTTGGGGTAAAGCGGACCGCGGTCCTCCTTACCCCGTATTATTAGAAACTATGAGATCTAGATTTGTTGCAGATGAGGACGTATACAAGAAAAAATCCAAAGCCATCCTGGACTGAGAAGACCGCTACCCTAGCCATTCAGGCAGTTAAAGATGGCATGAGTTTGAGATTGGCATCTGCTACATTTAAAGTTCCCAAAACGTGTTTAATAAGAAAACTTAAGCTATTGCGTTCAAATGAGACAGCAGCTATTACGGGTCCTATTTTTGGATCAATCACAGCTGTATTTTCTATCGAAGATGAAAATGTACTAGTAAGACATCTTCTCGACATGCAAAACCAATTTTACGGCCTCACTCCATTAGATGTGAGAAGAATTGCCTTCGAAGTGACAGAAAAATTAAAACTTCCGCATATTTTCAATAAAAATATAAAGTTAGCTGGGGTGGACTGGCTAGCTGGATTTCTAAAACGGCATCCAGAAATGTCTGTTCGAAAACCTGAGGCAACCAGTATCCACAGAGCTGCTGGTTTTAACAAAGTTCAAGTTAACCATTTTTTCGATCAGTTACAACATGTCATCCATAAATTTGATTTCACCCCAAACAACATCTATAACTTTGATGAATCTGGAATTAGTACTGTATAGAAACCATGCAAGATACTTGCTAAGAAAGGCCAAAAACAAGTGGGTCGTATTGTAAGTGGGGAAAGAGGTTCTAATATTACAGTGCGTTGCGCAGTTTCGGCGGCAGGATCATATATCCCCCCGTTTTTTCTGTTTCCCAGAAAAAGAATGTCGTCTATGTTGCTCAAAGGAGTAAGTGCTGGAACTGTTGGCTATGCTAATGGATCTGGGTGGATGGACTGCGAACATTTTTTGAAATACTTAGACCACTTCATCAAGTATGCAAAGCCAACAGAACAATCTCCTGTATTACTCATTCTTGATGGGCAAATAAGTCATAGACAACTACAGGGAATTACCAAGGCAAAGGAAAATCATATAACGCTTTTGACATTACCACCCCACTGTAGCTATCGACTGCAACCCTTAGACCTCTGTTTTTTGGGCCTCTAAAAAAACAATATTCACGGGAGTGTGATTTTTATATGACTTCTCATCCTGGACGACAAATCACAATTTATGAGACAGCAGAATTATGTTGCAAGGCATTCCAGAAGGTGGCTACAGTGGAAAAAGGAATAAAAGGTTTTGAAACAAGTGGCATATTTCCTTACAACCGTGACATATTTGATAAAACAGATTTCATGCCATCTGAATTGTTAGAAGTTTCTTCAGAAATCCCCATTGAACCACCAGAAGTATCCAACATTAATTTCACAGAGGAAACAAATATGAAGAAAAGTGAATCCACTCAGAATTATAACCAACCCAGTTGCTCATTTGGTGATACTCTTCAGATTATTTCTCCAAAACCCACCCGTCATAAGCAAACTAAACGGGTAGTAAGAAGAAAAGAGACTTCGAAAATTCTGACAAGCACTCCTATTAAAGATGCTTTGGAAAGACAGGAAGAAGACAGAAAGAAAATTGTAAAACCAAAACCAAGAACCGAATTACAAACAAACAAGAAAATCAAAATTGTGAAATCAAAACCAAATCGAAAAGAAATGGAAGCCAGCACAAGCAAGATACAAGATGAAAGCAGTGAAGAAAGTGATTCCGCTTCTGATGTTGATTGTCTGTACTGTGTTAGCAAATACAGTGCAAGTAGAGGCGGAGAAGGGTGGATACAGTGGCAAGGATGCAGAAACTGGGCACATGAAGAGTGTGCAGGGATAGATGACTTTGAGGACGAATTTCTGTGCTTAATTTGTAATAACTAAAAACCGGTCTTCTTTGCCCCAAACTGTGGGGCGTAGAGGACCGATGCAGAATTAATTTTAAGCTGTTTCTTATAATTATTATGTTAACAGATCTGAATAAAATTTGTTTTATTATTCAATACACATTCTATACTTAACTATGACTATACAGTTTTCTTTATTTTTATTAAGGGAAACAAAATAGTACCCAAAATGTCTTAAGGGGTCCTCTTTGCCCCGTCTTCCCCTAATTATCTGCGCGAATATTTACATTATATATTGTGGATCTTATTTGCTAAGTAGGTTGGTGTGTTGTTTTTAATTATTTTATAAAGTAGGATGCAATTTAAGTGTTTAACTCTATTTTTAATATTTAATATTTTATATCTATTTAGGTATGGGGGGGTATCTTAATTGGATTTCTAGTCAGATCCGTGTTGGTGGACTTCTGTTTTGGGTTACTACTTTGATTAATTTGGTGTTTTACGTTCAATTGTTTTATGTATGTTTTGTTCAAACGAAGAACCTCCATTTCTTACTTCCTCTGAATCTGATTCGGAAACAAATTTAGAAAACTGGTATGTTAAGTTTTTTGGTGAAGATCCTTTTTTACTTATGGAATTTCTTATTCGGATTGGCGAGTTGTGTTTGTTTCGTAGTGTTTTACAGCAACTTTTTCTCTCGGCTTTTGAGGTTTTATCTGGCAAAGCTCTTTTTACTTTTAGGACGAACCAATGTTGTTTGCATTCTTGGAAGAATGTTGATACTCTGTTGAAATTTCCTGTAGATTATGACGATCACCTAATGGAGACAATTCGTAAGCGTACGAATATTAGAGCCGGTTTTGGATCAAATACAACTTAATCGTGCATCATAATCTCATTCCTTTTTATCAGTCAGTGCTTGCGTTTATAGCGGTTTTTACGTTTTAATGACGTATGGAAGACAGCTCGCTGAATCTAAAGGTTCCATAGACGAGTATTGACCACTTACGCCTTCTCAAACTACTTCTTTTGGAACACCTTTGGTTAACGTAAGTGAACACCATAATTGTCAGTCGTTGTGTAATCCGGTTGCATATTCTCTTGATGTTTTTTTACTTTCTTCTGCTACTTCGAATACGCTTGGTTGCTGTAGTTCTAAAGGTGCTAAACCTTTACCTTCTCTTTCTGTTTTTCGACTGGTTTGTCGTCGGTTTTGAGGATAACGACCAATGGTATAATCAGTTAGTGTGTAAAGTGTCTGCGTCTCATCGTCGATTTTCTTGTTGGTTAGTGATCCAACGTGTTCTGTGCAAACGAATATGAGTTTTCCTGACGATAAACAGCTGTGAAAGCTAGTAGTTCTGAAACACCGCCGTAAACCTATTATTCACGACCATCACGTTCATTCTACTTCTGGTAATCGTAGCGTTGCGAAGACGTCACTACTTTTTTGACGTAATTTTGACTGGTCTCATATGAGGTCAAAAGTGGCGGAATATATTCGTTATTGTTCTGTATGTGTGTGTCGCAGAAATCGTTTGAACAACGGCCTACTGTGACATTACTTTACTAGCATCTCGAAGAACTCCGGCGAGTTTATCTAAACGTTCTGTTTGCTCCACAGGTGCGGAAGCTACTTCTCTTTCCTCAATATCTACTCGTTTGCAAGTTTCTAACTGTGCTTCGTCTTCTGTTTCTAATCGGTCTCTTCTCTGTCACGACGGTACAAACGTCGTAAATGTTAGTTCGTTTTTGAGCAGTAGGATTTCGATTATTGACTTTTATTTTAGAAATCCAACAGGTGAGTATAAACGCGGTACAGCAACTTTTACTCGCTCTTTACCTATTCGAAAACCGCTGTGAACGTTCGTTTACCTGGGTGTTATTTTAAGACATGTAAGTAGTTTTTTTTTGTTGAATTTTCCTCGACAGTGATTTCTATTACGCTTTTAACGGATGTGCTAGGGAAAACGTATTCCAGGTATTGGTCGAATTTGGCGTTTTGGGTTAATTATGCAAATTACTTTATATACATTATTTAGTATAACATATATCTTTTTGCATTTATATTTATTACTTTACTTACGTCTACGTCTGCCTTATACGTACTCCTTCTTATTAGTAACGTAGAATTTTGTTTTATGTGATTTGTTTTAATTTTATTCATTAACCGTCAGCTTTCAGCAAATTAACTTATTTTATGTAAACTTTGTATCATCTATAACCTTATGTATTGTCATTGAGAAGATTGACGTGACATCCGTCAACTTTTTTTGATCATTTGAACGCAGTCATACTCAAAGACAAAATAACATTAACCGTCGTACATAAGCTTAAAAACCACGCATAGTTTCCGTTTTAAATCAGATAAATAGAAGTATTGGATGTCACTACAATTGACAAAGAAGTGTTGGTTTGATAAGTTTTTGTACTCGTATTTTATTTTTTTTTGCTATACAATTTTATCATTGTCGATTGCCGATTTATTTTGCGGCTGCATAGCAGACGAGGTAGTTTGATCGAATAATATTTATATTAAGATCATTCACTTATAACATTTGTTAACAATTAAATAAAGTTGTATGGTGGGTTGCCTGAACAAAAGGGCCTACATTGATATTATAGCTGAGATATTACTATATTAGTCGACAAATCTTTAATTGTTATTGGTCTGTTTCTCTCTCTTAATTTTAACTATTCTTTTTTCTTGAAATAAATATATTATTGTTAGAAGTTGTGTTTTGTCAAATTATTCCGTTAAGTGATTGAAAGATTATACAAGGTCTGTATTAAGCGATATTTACTTCCTTTGGCGCTTTTTTAATTTAGTGTAGGATTAGCACACCGACTTGCGGTCCGCTTGCCGATACAACTGAGTTAGTCGCCAGCAATAAAGTTGCTCGTAACTAGTAAGTCAACAACATAGCAACAACAACAAAAATAATTAACAGATAATTTTAAAACAAATAACTTATAGAATAGTCAATCTACCGACTGCTACTTCCACTTGATATTTTCTGTAAGTTTTACGTTTTAAAAATTATCTGTTCCATTTGTTGTTGTTACTATGTTGTTGACTTAGGAAATAAATTACAGTAGCCTAATGAAATGCTCATTGGTAGCACGAAACGTTGCCACAAAAATAGATTAAAGTGGTTTTGCATGCTCCTTCTAAGCGAAGAATTCGAAATTCGTTATTGTTAACATAGTGTTAAATACAATTTTGTTTTTAGTTTTTAAACGCTTACCAAACTTAACAACCAAAATTGCATTGTGCAATGGAAAGTAGTGACTTTTGTGTGTGTAATATATAAAGTTGGTAGTAAGTACTAGCTGTCAGATTGACTTTAGTCAATCTAAAAATTGTCAGAATAATAATACAAATGCCAAATATTTTCAAATTTGAAAGTATGCAGATGCTAATCACGGTTACCAACTTTGATATATCAAATATTGCTATTATATGTACATATAGAATCTGTATCAACAAATAATGTAAATTAAAGTAAAATAGAGAAAGTAGTGTAAAGAACTTGTACAACAATTCCTTTTTATAGCGTTCGTATATTGTTTGGCAAACTTACTCACATTACAATTGTCGTCATTGTAACATTCGTTTTCCTATATACTATTGTGCTTCATTTTTTTAAATTTAGTGAAAGTGGGAAAACCAAAATTTTAGCATTGGATATTGTGTGATTAAATTAGAATACTAGTCAATACAAAAAAAAATTTTAAAACCAAATTACAAAAATATGCTCTTAGAATTTTTTTTTCCTGGTTTGATTACAAAGAGACTAAATTTTACTAAATTATTGATAATTACAAAGAGTTTAATGGAGATGAAAGCATTCAAATTTCTCCAAGAACCGGTGAACTGTTTACTTCAGTAGTACTATTTTTGGATTGCCATTAACCGCACTCGGCGTGCGAGTTACTTCAGAAAAATATTGCAGTTGCAGTATTATATTAGTATTCTGCACGAATTTTCAGCCCTATGATGTAACAGTAATTTATTCTAATAAAAATGGACTGGAAAAAGATACAAGAAAATTTTACTAGACACAAATAACATGCAATGCAATTATAAACTAAGGCGAGTTTAATACTAATTTTTTATAACATTGTACAATATGTAGAAATATTTTTGAAAACGTCACGCAGTACAATATATAAAATTTAAAAGGATTCTACCGATAAACTTGAGGATTCAAATTTAATTCAACTGTTATTAAATATGTAAATCCTCTACTTACTAATAGGAATAAATCGACTGTTGAAATATAGATACAAAGCCAAATAGAATTAACATTGAAAATATTGTCTTGAAAAAGGCACAACGAAAACCATTCTTGATCCTATGTAAAAAAACATAAATAGAGGAGCATGATAACTTCTAAAGCATTTTCGAGAGCATTTTAAAAAATCTAAGACGAGATGAAAAAGAAATAGAAAGCCAGACAAAATTATTTCAAAAAACAAAATGTTTATCAGGCAAATACAAATTCTAAAAAAGAAAGTTGGTGATAAGTGTATTATAATAAATTAAACGAGTGAGTTTCGCCCACATAAGCTCACGGAAGAAGTGAAACTTCTTTGCTAATTAATATCTTTTATTTTTATTTACAGATTTAGTAGGTAAAATGTTTCACTTATCAATTAAATTGATTACAATTTTTAAAAAATGCTTCATAAACACGTGAATACTCACAACAAAATTAAAACTTAGAATAGCTCATGTCAGTATTAACGTCAGAATGTAAATAAAAAAATATAGTTTGCTGCGATCGTGCTGCCCCCTTTTTAGTTACGCGCAAAACTTCAGAATTACATAGTTGCTATGAATAGCGGTGGTCCATATTCTGGAGATCACATATCTGACAATGTAAAGTGTGCATCTTTCAAAATATGACTGTAATTTGAACCCGGACATTCCAACGTGGAATGTGACCGTTCATTCGCTTGCATCGAAAAGGTAAAAAAGAAGCTTCCAAAAATTAGATGAAATTGATAAAAAATACTTTAAAAAAGTTTAAATTTGACAGTATAACTCAAATTAATTTCCTATACTTCGAATATTTGAATATAATCAAGGTACAGCCAGAAAAACCATTAAAAAAAATCCAATAAAGTGGAGCGAAATAGTATAGTTTGAGTACAGAAAAGAAAATTTGTTATCCTTTTTGATCCATATTACTAGAAATCGACAGGTTCGTGTGGTCCTGAAAATTGTTTATGCTTTAAAGCAGGTAGACCAAATTTGTCAATAAAAAATCTTTTTTGCCTTTTGTTTCGCCCATTCATCATGATTTTTATCAGAGCTTCAGAAAGAAAGTACTGCAAATCAAGCAGTCTTTGAAAAAAACAGAAGAAGGCAATATAGCGATAGAGAACTTTGCTCAGCCTATGACACATAAGTTTGTTTACATAACCGTTTTTATGTTTATTAGGTTTGATTATAAAGAAAATTTTGATTTTTTAAAATATCGCCAATTATAGAGCCAAATCGGTTTAAGTGACATTTAACCAAAAATATTGTTGTGACAAATTTATTCAAAACCTCAAAAATCTTAGTTATACTTTACGTTTATTTATATAACTACACTTAAAATAAATGTTAACATATTTTACAATTTTGAAGTGACTGTAATTTTATTACGTATAATTAGAAAATGATCGCTTAGACTGTTTTGGTGCTTACCTTTTTATCTGTAAACTCTGTGACATTAAAATTGCAACACCAAGAAGGGGTGCGAAATTTGTGACTAAACTTGGCAGGAAGGTTTAGCTACTTAGAGGTAGTAAATGATTAAAAGTTTATTCAAACGGATCAAGTGGTAGATAATCGCATATATATTTCGTGCGAGTCTTTGTTAATTTTAATACTGTACCGCCAAAGGTCGAATTGTTGGCTTACGTGAAGATGGTTTTTCGTACAAGGTAACTGCAAATCGTCTTAACCGGAACCAATCCACTATCATACGCTGTTATCAAGCCAGCATCGTCGTAGACAAGGAACTGGGAGACTGAGGCAAACAAATGAGATGCTGAACCGCCATCTACCACTTATGGCAGTAAAAGATCGATTTTTCAGTACCAGATCAATCGCCGATCAATGGTAAGGTAATGATGGTCTTCCTGTAACTATTCGAACAGTTTACCGTCGAACCAGAAGTTTTGGAGTACAATCATATCGGCCACATCTTATGCGACCACGGACGACTCAGCACCGACATCAAAGTTTGGAATGGTGTAGGTTGCAATTTTACTGGAATCTGGAATGGTATAGAGTAGTCTCCAGTGATGAATCCCGATTCTATTTGGAGATGCAAGATGGTCGTATAAGAGTCAGACGAAGACGTGAGAAATGGCGCAATGTTGAATTTTCTGTTGAGCATGTGCACCATACTGTGGACATTATAATATGGGATGCTATAGCATATGGGAGTAAGTGTTGTTTGGTATTTATCTGAGGCAATATGAACGCCCGGCGATATATTAACGAGGTGGTAGAACCAAATATGTTTCCATTCTTCAGTAGTTGGAAGACCCATTTTTCCAGCAGGATAATGCCCGTCCTCACATAGCAAGATACTATATGAACCAATGCGAAGAGGCCAATGTTAATCTCTTAACATGGCCACTCAAATGTTCCAACCTTTTGAACACCTGTGGGACATTATGCGTAGAATAGCGAAGAACTCCACAGACACGGAAAGCTCTCCGGCATGAATTGTAAGTTGTTTGAGATACAATAACTTAAAAGGAAATCGACCACCTGCTGGAATTGATGCCATAAAAAGTTAGGAAGTGTGAAACCAATAGGAGGGAACTAGAACATTATTAAATAAAAATTGTGTTAATATTTGTTCTTTTTCTTTAATCATTTACTACTTATGAGTAACTAAACCTTTTTGCCAAATTTGGTTACAAAATTTCTACCTCCTTCGCTGTAATGTCAATGTCATAGAGTATATATTTTATACAATTGTTCTTAAAAAAAAACTTTCTGAACTGATGTACTGTGTCTTTGGAATAACTGATTTTTTAGAAGTTTTGTTTTATACAAATTACATAAGCTCTAATTAGATGATCGAGTTCATAGGTTGAGTTCTTGGTTGACACTGTGACTATAACCGGTTGTTTTTGAACAGCATTTTAATGAGATACAACTTATTCGTCTGAGTGGATTTGGAATAAATTGGCTTAAATGCATGTTTAAATTATTATAAGAAACTGTTTAAGTAAAATCGTCAAAACCACCAAGAAGGTATTAAAAATTTTCAAACTTTGTTAAAATGGTGCAAATTAAGTGTGTATAACCAATGGTATAACTAAGTTTCATCTGTGATTTTGTTGAGAATATCTGACAAGAATTTGACTGGTTTATAAGTAAGTTATTGTATTGTACTTCTTTTTCTAAAGATTGGCGATTATCGTGATAAATTTGACTTTTTTACAATTATAAGCGACTTTCGCCTTAGGCCGCGTCGTAGCTGAACACCCAGACTTTCCTAGTCCTAGTCTCTCCTTGAGAACAAAAACAAGAAGTAGAACTATGTATTTGCGGTATTTTCGTTCGTGAACCCAAACAAACTGACGTTAATTAATGGACCAATCGTCGCATGTTATCTAGTTTCAAAACTTTTGCCGTTGACAGGAAATACAGAAACTCACTTTCTATTCTACAGCCTTTGAATGGAGAACTTGCGTATAACAAAAGAAGATATCCTAGTCAGTTTTGACGTGGTATCTCTTTTTACTAAAGTGCCGATGGACAAAGTGTTGTTTCTGTTCAAGGTGAGAATCACTAAAGAAGAAGTTCTACTTTTTATTTTGCCTCTCAAGGAGAGACTAAAGCCAAGTCTAAAAAATTTTGGCCAAAAGTTACTTATAATTGTAACCAAGATAGCCGCGAAATCTTAAGATTCTATAAGTTGACTTGGTTTACTACCAATTTAAAAAATTTGTTTGCTGAGAAATTCTCTTAGATTACTCATTCATGAAATTTGTCTTCGTCCAACACTGTGTTTTCCTATAATTTTGCATTGTATAATAATTTGTAATAATTGACATCTCTTTGGAATTGCAATAAACGTCGACCTGAGCACGAGTTTTGCATATATTTTTTTATCTTTGAGTTTTTTTCTGTATAGTTTTGTGCATTTTCTTCTAGTACTGATACCCTGCGTCCGTCATCTTAAAATAACACTTCAGCATACTTTTTCCATCGTTTTAGTTTTTTTTGTGTTCAGCAAAATGTTTCCGCTTTCGTCGTTAGCAAATTTGATTTTATGTGTTAAATTAATCATGCAATTTTTAGTTTTTCAAATTCCTAGCATTTTTCATTAAGCCAATTTTCTTTTGCAGTCCTGATTTTTTTTTACATTTATTATTGTTTTTTGTTGTATCTTCTCTTACATGAGTTTTTAATTGCTCTTTTTTTTTGGATTAAGTTTAATATTTTTGAATCCTCCACAATTTTTTTTATTATTCTCAAATGTGTTTTATTTTTTTTTTGTTTTTTATGTTATTCTGTTTATTATTTACGGTTTCTTCAACTACATTGGAGTTTTGTTTTGTTTTGAGTTTGCTATTCATTTTTTCGTCATCTTGTATTTAATTTCATTGTTTTTAAACTTTGAAAAGTCGGTTTTTTATCCCATTCTATTTTTTATTTTTTTTTAGCTTAAGTCTAAATACTTATGTTCAATCAACTTTTTTTTTTGGATGAAAATATTAGTCGTTCCCCTCTCTCATTACGTTCACCGAGTGATGTTTTGGATCGCATCCTTATGCTTAAAACCAAAGGTGACTATCGCCACAATTAAAGTTGTATATATAAAGTATAAAGTCGTTTAAATACAGGAAAAAAACAAACAAAACACATAAATTAAATTTATGTTCAACAAACCTATATAAACAATTCTTTCAAAATAGGTTCTGATAAAAAAAATGTAAATCATTTTTATAATCCATTGCAAAACGTAATTTAAAGCTTAATTTTTATGGTCACCAAATCAAAAATAAATTTCACAGCGATTGATTAAAGGTTAAATTTTTTAATAACATTTATATTACCTTCAGTCCTTGCCTGTGCGCTTCCGTTCCTGGTTCAACCGAAGAAACATAAAATCCCGTACCATGTTCTCTACCACCACGAACACTAAACCCTAAGTTAGGGCCATGTCGCGCTGTAATATTAGGCGGTGGTAAACTTCCAACATTCGGTCGCACTAATCGCACTGTTCTTATACAGGGTTGTACACTACCGACACTACCGGACATTGTATCCGAACTCATGGTGGATCCGGTAAACTGCGAACCATAGTCCAACATCATCATCATCTTTCTGAAACGATAAATCAGTATCAGAAATGTTGTAAATTAATTAAAAGTACAAATTGGATTGTTAACATATGGAACAAAGCTTTATGTTTACATAGCACTTATTACAAACGATTTTGAATTTTGATAAGAATGTATATATGTATGTACAAATCCAACAAGCACAAATTGCAATAACACCCAAATGTTTACAATTAACAATAGTCTAGTCAAGGATACTTGCGTTTGTTTATCTATTTCTTTGCATATTTATGATTTACTACATACGAAACGTAAAATGAAATTCTTGTTCACACTTTAAACAAAAGAATTGTTTTGAAATAGTTAATGTACCGAATTTGCGAATTACTTGGTTGCAGATCATTTATTTACATAATAAACGCTTAAGACATCGTCCGCAATTATGTGCTAACCAAATACCAAATTATAAACACGTAACTTACCATTGACAAAACAATGTAATCGAATAATCGAATTAAAACCAAAACAATGACCGCCATGTTGTAATGTACTGAAATCGCGGTTTTTCACAAATCGATTTGCATCACTTTTTTCTTAATTTAGAATAGTTTCAATTGTACATTTTTAACGTAAAATTTCTCAATGGTAAATTCAATACGTTATTGGCTTATTGATTGAATTTTAACTAGGTTTTAATTTCAGAGTACACGTTAAATGTTTCCCAAGATAAACTCCGATTTCCGTTAAGTGTCAAATAGTGTTTTTGCAGCTCCGTCTGTACTATAAATGTATAGAATAATAGTATATTATAAGTAATTTTTATACACGAGTGAGAAGTTTGACACTTCTTACCAGTTTCATAATAGCATTTCGTCCAGGTGTGATGAAAATTTGACCTTGCAGGCGCAACTCTTGTAAAAAATCAAAAAAAGATTTAATATTATATTAAAAATTGATTTCTGGATACTAAAAAATGTTTGAGAATATTTTAAAATTTGAGTATAAAAATCAACTTTAGAAAAAGTTACTTCTAGTCGCTCTTTCTTGGACGTATCCTTATTAAATGTTGAACTATTATTAGTAGAATATTTCTTGTTCTATCAGATTTTGTTGTTAAACAAAAAAATGCATTAAAATGGATTTTAGCAGATAGAAAATTGCAAAAGTTATAAACAAAATAAGATACAAAAAAAGGCTTTTAGTTTTTTGCAAATAACTGAAACTATAACAGATAATCGAAATCTGAAAAAAAAAATCTTAAAGAGGAGGAAATTTCCAATAAAAAAATCCCGGAACTCTATCTCCATTGCTAATAATTTTAAATGAACGCTGAAAGTAGGCCTCCGCATGACTATTTCGGGATAAGCGAGCGGCCTCTGAATCAAGTACATAGCATAGAACAATTTTTTTAAAGTAATAACTGTTAATTAAAAAATTTAAAAAAATTTTGGTGTATTTGAACAAGTTAGGCGATTGTTATTTAAGAAAATTTTTTGACTTTCATCATAGCAAGCAATGAAAATTGTTTAAATAATTAACACAAAAATTTTTCGTTTCCCAGAGCCTTTTTTATATGTATACTCAAGAAGATAACAAAAAAAAGTGATCATTTTGTTTATAATCATTTTTCAAGTTGCAAAAAAATGAAAAATTCAAAAAATGTAAAAAAAAAATGTTCTTAAAAACAAGTTTAATTGTTTATAACCGTTTTTCCTTAATATTTATAATGTTATATAATTAATTAAACAATTTTTTTTAATCATCGTTGACAAGCCTCTACAAAGTTACAAAAAAGTTTTTTAACAAATTTTAACAATCACAATATTTTTTTTACGAAAACATATTGATAAAAGTCATTCCTTTTTTATTGGAGTTATTTTCCTCTTTAAGAATCGTTTTTCAGATTTCGATTTCCTTTTATAGTTTTTGAGTTATTCCCGAAAAAGTTTTATTTTTCATCTTAATTTATTTACAACTTTTGCAATTTTTTATCTGCCAAAAAAACATTTTAATGCGTTTTTCTAGGCGTCATTCCGAATCCAATGAGCTCTCGCTCACATTTTTAGGAGCTATTTTAAAAACTAAAACGTTTTTGAACTTGTCGACTAGACTAAGGATCACGTATGTAAGTAAGTACACTGGGTTTCAAATAAAATGCAACACATAGAAGGAGTAGACGTGGAGGGCTGAAATTTTGTATGTAATACTGTTATATATAGACAAATAAATGATTACAATTTGGAAGAAGCAACAAAACGTTTTATTGAAGAAATGTCAATATTGTGTAACATCACTACGTGTTTGTTTGCAAGAAGTTACCTTTCTAGGCATGCTGGAAATAAGGTGATTTATTGCGTCCGGGGGTATCTCATCCCGGACTATTTGAAGCTGTTGTCGCAATTCTTCTATGGTATTTGATTTGGAGGGTGAGCTAGATGACGCAGTCTTCTGTCCATCATGTCCCAGACATGTTCTATTAGCGATAAATCTGGCGATCTAGCAGGCCACGTTAACAAATTTACGTCATTCTCTTCAAAAACTCTCTGTGTCATTAATGCCACATGCGGTCGCGCATTATCTTGTTGGAAGATAGCTTCTGGACGTTCTTGGAGAAGAGGTAGAAAAACTGGTTGTAAGACGTTGTCGATGTAACGTCGAGCATTTAACGAGCCTTGGATAAATGTTAAAGGAAAGCAGCTCTCCAATAAATGCCACCTCAAACTATTACACCAGGTGTTAAGCCAGTATGTCTTCGTTGTACAAACTGTAAATCGTAGCGTTGTCCTCTAGGTCTCCGCACACTTGTACGCCCATCCGAGTGCCATAAACAGAACCTAGACTCATCAGAAAAAATAATGTTTTTCCATTTATGTAGCCGATGTTGTCTGGCTTGGCACCATTAAACTCTGACTTCTTGGTGGTGAGGTGTTAGATAAATACGAGAGTTTGGTCGATATGATCGCAATCCAAAAGAGTGGATTCGACAATAAACAGTACTCATAGAGACTCTGCGACCAACAGCTCGAATCCAGTTTATTCCAACTAAACGCGATGATTCCTAAGGGCCATCCTTGACATGTTCTTAATATTGTTGAATGAGTACGTCCTAATCTTCTGGCAATTTCACGATAACCCAACCCAGCTTCCTGCATAACAACAATTCTTCTTTCAAAAAGCGTTAATTGTCTGCGAACTTCTTACACTTACAAACAGTGACAACTGATAACTAGAACTAAAAAATCTGAAAAACTACAACAATAAGGGTTCAGAAATAAAAGTAAAAGAAGCGTGGAGATGTTGATAACATCATGTATATTTTTTGAATACATCAACATTTTCATTCCAAATTTTAATCATTTATTTCTCCATGTATAACGTTTTATATACAAAATTTTAGCCTTCCACGTCTACTCCTTCTATGTTGTGCATTTTATTTGAAACCTAGTGTATATACGTAAGTGATTAGTATTGACAATGTACGTTTAGTTTTGAAACAGTTTCAGCCCAGTAATTGGGCTCAAACTTCTATTCGTATTTATTAAAATTAGTAATAGAAAACCAAGTTTTCCAATTCAAAAGACCTCGGCCGATGTGTGATTCAAAAAACTATTTTATGCGGGTAGATGACCGTTCTGCATTACTTTAGTTTTTCATTTTTTCCTCTCATGAAAGGATGTTGAATATTAAAACATTAATTATTGGTTTAACTCTTCAAAGCACAGGGTATTAAAACATTTTTTTTTATTCAACTAAAGAGGTACGTTACAGGTATTACACAATCAGCAAGTTCTTACTTGCTCCTTTGCGGTGCTGCAATACGCACATCTTTGTCGTGCCCCTCTCATAGGATGGTGCGTAGATTCCTTTAGCTTAATCTTAACCGGCACCTGGGGTTTATGATTTTTTTATTTTTACCAAAAACTTTTTCTTTTTTTTAGGTATGTTCACAAACAGCAGATCACTGACAATATCTCTTCAAAAATTAATTTCATTAATAATTTTCGCTGTTCCAATTTGGAATAGAGTATGAATGCATTTTCCTTGCGGTCTCTCTCGAAGACTTTCTTTCGTTGGTCGAAACAATCCACTGCATTCATGCGTCTATTATAATCTAATACCATATCAGGTATGGTGACTTCGATTACTCCTCCATCATTTTTTCGTTGTACAGTTCCAGTAGATCATAGAAATTTGTTACTATTGCAATGATCCGAAATCCAACATCAGAATCGCTACGTCGTTGTTTCTCACTCATATAAAAAACATTGCATCAGTGCATATACTTACTAATAAAAAGAGAAATGTGTTTGAATATGTTGGTAAGCGTTGCAGTGTTCTGACATATGCAAATGTGAATAAATTTTCTCATAATTTAGAGGATTAAGATCAAACAAATCGACATAGAACTTAACGATTTCACACCTTCTCTAATTCAAGGCATCTCTACTACACTCGAACATGGAGGTGATGTACGTCCTCGATGATCAAAATCGCGAGAAAACAATGATATGTAGAGTTTTAACATAATTTACAGCATTATTATACAATATGAAACATTACAAATTTAATTCTCCGTAGGTAAATAGATAGTAATAGTGTCAGAAAACTGAGAAAAAATATTATATATTCCTCGCGTGAAGAAACTTGTAAGAGAGAAATTTGCTTAAAATCCCGTTCTTTTTGGGCTAAGTGGTTTCGAATTAAAAAACTTGGCTTAATTATTGGCTTCAACAAATGCAAAAATGAAAAAAAAACAATATTTGATTTTTGCAGTGGGTGATACGTTCGTTTGTAGTTGAATGCAATAAAAATTTTAATAAACCACGTAGTCCATAAGTTTTTGCTGACTCACTTTCATGATGTCATCAAAATTGCAGATTGGTTATTTTAAACGCTCGTAGTTTCTATACTTTTTTCTTAATTACGGCGTTACATATGTCGTTTTAAAAACAATAACCATTTTTATTATATTTTCAGGTCCATTGCAAAAATTTTGTTCAATCGTGGAATGTAAGTTTTTGTAATAAACAATTACCTAATAACGAAAAAAATTGTCACAAGAAAATACTTTTAAACTAACTAATACTTTTAACTAAACTTTTATATTGACAGAAAAAAGTTTTTTTGCTTTATTCAGTTCCTGGACTCATGAGCAACTTACTTGGTACTGAACTTTGTGATGTTAAAACCAGTATCCGATTTTTTTGATAGTTTTCGAAATGTTTCAATCTCAGATGTAGGCGTATTTTTTTGCATACAGAATTTGCTAGTACCTATATATTCGTCTTATTTGACTTGCTATGTACACTCAACGAAAAAACATTCCTTTTCTTTCAAGCTCTGTAATTCTTTGTTTGTCCTTTGGTTTGATAAAATTGTTTGTAAGTCAGTATTATGGACATATTTAAAAAAATGACAATGATACTACTGTTGGCTGTTAAGTCGTTGCCATCGAAACTTGATTTTTAAATACTGATATTAAGAAAAATACTTGAGTCCAAAATTTGGTAAAAACACTTGCAGAACCTTTACGGCACATTTTAGTATCAAATTCATACTTTTATATTAATTAAATTTAGAAATTATTTGTGCTACTTTGGAGTTGCTTATCACCTAATCTAAGTCTCTTCTGATGACCCAATATGTTATTTTTTCAAAAATATTTGTCGAAATTGTACCAATAGTCTTAGAATGTAGAAAAAAAGTTGCAATTTTGGGCAAAGTTTACGTGATTTAAAACAAAGATTTAAATAGAAGATATGTATTCTTAGGGATTCATAGGCTTGGCTTGGTTTTCAAAAGCTTGGCGTGAAATTAAGATAAGCTTTCGAAATACCAAGCCAAGATTTTAAATAATCAAGCCAAGTTCAATATTAGCCAAACCAAGCTTTTACAGGTCAAGCTTTCAAACTCTTGAAAATAATATTATCTTGATGTATAAAATGCATATCCCAAAATAAAGTTTATCGAAGGCAATTTACACAAATCACTTTAGTAAACAGCGTCAACTGAAGAAATCAAAACAAAAATTAAACAAGTTGTCGAATGAATTCTAAGAAAGCTAAATTTTTAATTTATACTTCTTGCATTACAACGTTTTTTGTTTATTTAGCTAAAGTTTTGTTTTGGTTACAACCGCAGATTAGCATAATCGAGTACATAAAGTACATTTTGTTAAGTTAGGTCAGTGTAAATATGAAGAAATAAAGATTGGTGTAATTATTTTACTAACAATTTATTTTGTGGATAACGGATAATTAAATAGAACCATAATTAACGCAATACATGAATACGTTTTAAAATACGGATCTAACAGCATTTACCACATGGTTAAAATTAAAAGTCAATCTTCACTTATTTAAATAGACAAAATCGGCTTAAAAACTTTAATTGCAAATATCACTTTAGACCAAACCAAGAAAAATGTTTATTAAACGCCACAAGAAAACTTTTCCTTAAGTTTGTAGTCGTTTATCAGAAACACGCTGTATACTAGGTTACCTCATAACTAGGATCAATCAGAAGTCAAGCTGGAACCCGTCATCAAGTATACACATTCAAGCCTCGCATCGTGAATACTCTGTGAGGGCAGTAGTCTGTGCCTGCCTTTATGGGTACATAAAACAAACACACGTATATGCTCATCTGGACTTACAAATTTTCTGTAACCACACGTTGTACCCATTTGGGAACATCCAATTTGTATGTTATGCTACTCGATTTGCGATGGCGCCACCACAGCCATGCTCGAATAAATTTATCAGTCGACAAGTAGATAACTTACAAATGTTGTTTAACTTTGCCGGCGTGTTTTTTTGTGTAACTTGATGAGAATATGTAAGTACCTAGTTACAATTTTTTAAACATGCACAATGTAGTGTGTTACGTGCATAAATTTAAATATTGCATTACCCTGTACATCAATTTAATTAAAAACTACTTTGATATTTCTTGACGCCATCTATTGGGTTCGTTGGTCACTTTGTATTGCGCATCCGGTGTCTTTTCCGACATTTTAACTTGAACCTTGTAACTGGCAATATCGCGGGCTGCGTTGAGTGAATGTTCGTTCTCTAAAATCATCCACGTGTTAGGGACACGATGGAAATTATGTAGTTTCTTTAATTAACTGATTTACTTCCGCAGCGTAAGTAATTTTATTTATTTCTGTAATTAAAAGTAATTTTGATGTCTTTTTGGTTAGCCCCATGTGCCACCTTCATGACTACGGATATTTGTATCGTTACATAAAATCCTCAAGGGGGAAATTATAAGCGAAAGCAGAAGATCTTAATTACTGGATACGATTGAATTCTATTCGGAGGCAATATCCTAACCTTAATAACTATCACATTGTTCGGAAGATCATAATTATTGGATACGATTGAATTCTACTCGAAGGCAATTACTTAATACCACCAGAGGCGTAACATTAATGTGACAGCAGACGATAAGTGTCGGTTCGATTACTGTCCTTTAAGTGTGTCTTTATTTGTAGTTTGTGAGTCGCCAGGTAGACACGTCTATAATTTTCAGGAAGTTTGGTTGTAGGGGGCCGTGGGAAAAACGTTTTTCTGACAGCGCTCTGGAGCTTGGTAAGTCAATTTTTTGCTTGTTTATACGTGATCGCTGCGGTAACTCACGACTTATTGTATTTGCTAGTTGTACGTGCTAATTGATTTGTTACTTGTGTTTGTTACTAAATTAAGTTAGATAAATTACTTATCGCTTGCTGCCTATATCTACAATCAATCATCATTGTTAATGTTACTTGTTGATAAAATTATATACATGTTATATTACTTACACGCTTGTTTGACGTGTAGTGTAAGTTGCCGATCCTACTGTTATGCTCTTTTCTATATTCTATACAGTCCCGGCGTATATTTGATTATTTAAATGTTAGTAGATTTAGCGTTATAGAGGAATTAAAGTACCATTGTTGTTAATGATCGAGTTTCTTTCCATTTTAGTCGTTTCTTTCAGCAGTTACGAACTTAACATCATAGTTACAAGTTTAGTACCATTTCTGCTGTGAGCAGGCAGAAACTTACTTTGGACAGGCTCTGGCGCCCTTAATTATCTTATATATATATTTCTAGAAGACCTACCCCCTCTCCGACTGTTGAGAGTTGGCCGTGCAGGTTCGTAACCAGCTAAAGCTTGTAACAAGTGTGCAAACATGTATAAACATGCTAAAATCACTACTCGAACGTTTTATAGCACCAAAAAAACCAGCGTAATTTGTGCCAATATTTTCTCAGATAATGAAGACTCGATTTTAGAATCAGATAATGAACATGATAAACCTACAAATTTTGATGTGCTCGAAACAGATGTTTAGCATTGGGATACTGATGATAAAAAGCCACTATTTCCACAAACAACAAACGCCAAGAAAAAAAGTTCTGGAAACCAATTAAAAGCAGCTCGTACTGTTGCAAAAAAAACTTTAGACAATTAGAAAAAATAAAGCTATACCCCAAATGATCAAATGGACAGAAGCAAATAGTACCACTAACTTAAAGCTCAAAACGTTTACGGATAATTCAAAATTGCCATTGAACAAAACTGATTTATCCACCCCCCTAGCAATATTGAAATCTTTTTAATGATGATTTTATACAGCACATATTAGATATGACTACATTATATAGTGCACAAATGAACCCTGAAAACTCATTCTCAACCATTAAAGCTAAAATTTATGATTTTTTGGGTGTATTGTTATGGATGTCTCTAGCCAACCACCAAACGATACTGGGCTTCCCAAACTTATAACTGAAACGTTTTCTTTATTTCACAACAATCTAAATATGAACAGCAAACTAGAAAAAATCTTGCCAGTCATTGCTCATTTGAATTCATTATTTGAATCAATACCAATGGAAGAAAATATTTCGGCAGATAAACAAATAATTCCATTCAAAGGAAGAATTTCAATAAAAAAAAGCTACAATCCTAAAAAACTTCATAAGTGAGAATACAAAATGTAGGTTATGTCTGGTGTTAGTGGGTTTACGTACAATATGCAGTTATTTTCTGGCAGAGTTGAACATAATACTCCGGACTTAAGAGCTGCCAGTAACGTAGTTGTAGTAAAAAAAATCCTGATCACGTACATCATAGATTGTTTTATGACAACTACTTTAACAACGTGGTATTTATTCTGTGGCAACTATTCGATCAAATCGTCTGACAAATTGCACAATGCCAACAGAAAACGAATTGCAACGTCGCGGAAGAGGAGCTTCCGTAGGAAAAAGCACAACTATTGATAATATCAATGTACATGTGGTTACTTGGGTTGATAACAACGTTGTATGTCTAGCTACTGCCTTTGCTGGTACTAACCCGTTACATTCAGTGAAAAGATTTGTCAAATCGGCAAATGAGAAGAAGGATATATGTACCTAGTCCATATATAACAAAGGTATATAATAAACAGATGGGTGGTGTGGACTTGCAAGATTCTCTTATAAGGTTGTACCAAATTCACATAAGAAGCAATAAGTGGTATCACCGAATCTTTTTTCATCTTATTGATGAAACTATATGCAATTCGTGGTTACTGTACAGAAGAATTGCAAAGCAAGTAAGTGAGACTGACGTTACAAACTCCAAAATGAGTTTGCTTGATTTCAAAACTCAAGTGACAATTGGGTTATGCAACGAGAAAAGTGAAACCAGAAAAAGACGACGCCGACCAAGTCTTGAGCCTGAATCTCAGAAAAAACAAAATTGTAAAAAACCCGCGCTTTTGACCGAAACTCAGAAAGACAATAGTAAACACTGGTATACACACAACCGATTGCCAAAGGTGCAAACGTATTAGTGCAATGAACAAAGTCGATTTATGTGCAAGAAATGTAAGGTTTATTTATGCCTTTATGAAAATATAAATTGTTTTTACGAGTTTCATGTTTAAGAAAAAAAAAGTGAATATTGTATTGAATTATTGTAAAACCCCACAGGTGCACAACGTGCCCAATTGGGAACGTCACACATTTTTTGAAATATTATTTCCAAAAAGTCAAAAATTTAACAAGTTATTGTGATAAAATAGATTTTGGGTAAATGGTGTATGTATTTATGAAAAAACCTACAAGCTTTCGAACGTGGTCTACGTTCTTCTTCAGGTGACAATTAATAAAATGACAATTACAAAACTAAGGTAACTAGAAAAAACAAATGTTCCGAGAATTTGATAAATGTAAATTCTTTTAGCTACAGCATTTGCTCGAAGGCCTAAAGAAAAACCACCATTAAAAACTCTAGACGTAGCTTATACTGTATTTGGTGAATAAAATTCCACATAACACCTGTGGAGTGTATCCAGTTCCATGCGCTTGTGGCAAGGTACATATGAGCAGCAGACTTTCAAAATGCAGTTAGTCCATTTTTTCAAGATTTGAGATATAGGTGGCGCTGTGTTCCTTACACAAATTTCTTTTTAAGGAACCGTTCCTGGACGTTTAAATCGCATGTTGTTAAAAAACACTGAAAGTTAGCTGAACATTTAAATTGTATTTAGTCCCACATGCATTTTCAAACACATCGCGCGTTGTGGACTAAATGCAGTTTGTTCGACATTGGCGAGCAGCACGTGTTGTTGTTAACGTTTATTGAAACGTTTATTGAAAATCCAGATAAAATTGCCCAAGACCATTTAATTGCTAAGATAATGAACGTGCACAAACCCGATCACAAAAGATGTCGCAAAACTCCAGGGGAGTCATCAAAAATTTGCCGTAAAATATACTGTGAGTTCTTTCAATAAAACACTAAGTGCTAAGTCTTATTAGAATACTAAAGTCTCCAAAATGTTTCATGCAGGATAGGTACGTGTTCGCAACAAACAACTCGAGATATGTCAAAAACTTTTCATGTCCCATGTTCAATATAACTCAACGGAGAATCAACAGCATTGCTAAAAAACTATATACAGGGAATCCTATAAGAGAGAACATGGGTGGAGATAGAAAGACGGAACAAAACGTGAACAAGGCGTTAGCCGTTAAAAATTTCATTTTAATGTTGAAGAGAAAGGAAAGCCATTATGGCCGGGAAAAATCGCGCCGAATTTATATGTCGTCGGAATACAGTATAACGAAGTTGTGAAAGTTGTATAACGAAAAAGCGAATGAATATTTAACAAAGATTTTAATATTGGATTCGGCACCACAGCTACTGATGTGTGTGGGTATTGCATTCGAACGCAAAACCAAATTAATATTGCCGAAGCACAAAGTGACAAAATGCGATTAAAGATGAAACTTAATGTGCATAAAGTCAGAGCCAAACAATTTCTGAAACTCATGAATGAAACTCCTGCAGATGGTTTGACGTTTTGTTTTGACCTAAAACAAGTGCAGATTTTACCCAAAATGCCCATATAAGAGGCGATTTACGCTCAACAGCTTGCTCTATATATTTTTTGTATTGTTGTAAACTCTTCAGCAAATCCCATCTTTTATAGTCAGGCAGAGGTGCTACGGAAACATGTTCCGCCCTTTTCCATTTCTTAAAAACTGTAGACATCCCGGAAGGAGTAAACGGTCTTAGATTTTTCGCGGACGGATGTGGTGCACAAAATAAGAACAGCCACTTAGTGCATACAATTTTCATTTGGCTGTACAAGTTTGCACTCAAAACCATAACCGAAATTAGTATTATCTTTCTTTAGAAAAGCTCATAAGAGCAAAAACTATTATAAAACAACCAGAAACTTACTGGGAAATGTACTCTGCTGTTGGAGATGTATGAAGGATTGGTGTCGAGTGGAATCTAATAGACATTAAACACGTTCTGCAATATTTCAAAAAGGCAAAAGGAATAAGCGCTGCAGAAAGAATTCTTTTTAAGAGAGGTACCAACTAAGTGCTTGTCAATACTGAGACATTGTATGGTAATGATGATGAAACCAAAAAATACCAAAACCTGTTTAAACCTAGAAAACGTTTGGAGCAGATTCTTCCGTCAGAACTACCCAAATACTATAAAAAAAGGCTGATAGCATCAGAAGTCTTGTGGTGGCCATGGCCGGGGAAAAATGGACAGAAGATCCAGAGCTAATATGGATGAAAGCAGTTTTCGACAATAATACTAATGGCAAAGAGAATGCAAATGCAGAAGAGAGTGACGATTGCACATGTGCAGACGACCACGATGTACAATTTGTGTAAATGTGTTTATTAAAACTATGTATAAAATCATAATAAAGTTTCTAACGTTCAAATAGCATTAAGCCCCCATTGATATGCAAACCGCGTTAGGTCCAAGACATTTTTGTATTTTTCTGTAGTAGTAGTAGTACTCCAGTCGTGCAAATTGTGTCCCAATTGTACATGTTTTTTCACATTTATTAGCACAGATATGAACACTTAAAGTTATTTCTTAAAAGCAGGACAGTTTTTGTCCTCTCCTGAAAAAATGCTAATTTGGACAAATTGTTTTCTGAGATACTCATAGAACAAAACCATTAGCTCTAAAAGTTATATGAATTTTGTTTGAATGACATTTGTAAAGTCAAAATTTAGCTTCAGGTATAAGAAATTAAAGCATTTCATGCTATCTGACTGTAATTTTGATGACGTCAGTACAAGGAATTGGTGACCGCCGGGAGAACGTCACGGATTTGAAGAATTTAAAGGTTATAATAAACACCGCACGAAGTTTAGCCAGAAATGTAATACTTTTATACTTACTAATGTAATGTGGAAAGGGAAATTGTATTACAAATTAATTCTCTGAAATATACTGCAACTTTTCTATTTTGCTGACAGCAGCACTGTGATCTACTTTGTCAAGATTCTCTTTTTCATTTTTGTTCACGTTTAGCAAAATAAATTGAAAAAGATATTTTATTATAGCTACTATAAAACTCATTTCCGTTTGCTTCTCTATTAATTTTTTGTACTTTTGTCAAGATTTTTGTGATCGCTACTACAAATGTTCACTTCCTCAATTTTGTTTTTTCTGTCAATTGTTTTTTAGGTAAGAATTTTTGAAACTAAAATATAATTTTGTTTCTAGGATAGCCTTGTTCAACTTTCGTATATCTTTCTGTGTAAAAGATTCTAATTTTTGTATTTGTTTCTGTGAAATTTTTTTTGTTAGAAAATAGAATTAGAAAACGACGTTTGAAAAAATAGTACTCTAAACCGAACAGAATTTTTTTTTGCTTAAATAACGGTGCTATATATAATATTTTATGCAACTTTAGTAAAAGTTAACAAACTCATCTCGGCATTATCACGTAATTTTGTTACATATTTTGATAGGATCATCAACATTACCTATAGTCAATAAAACATTTTTTGTTTAAAAAAATCTTGCTTTAATGATAATACAGTTATAATAGAAAAATATTTGTGTACCTATATTGTTAGACATAACAGAAAGAGAGAAAGAGTATTAAAATTTGATGTTAAACAGTATTATTAGTAATTAAAACTTTGTGTACAGGAGTTTTGATCTTACTAAATTATTATTATCTAGTATATCTAATAAACTGTAATTCTTAAGAATTACACGTTCATCAACAACATTCTTCGTGAAATAAATTGTTATATAATTACAAACAACAAAGGCACATTTTTATTTACACAAGTTGTAAATTGTCTAAGAAATAGCAAAACGTAAGATGTAGCAACAAACATCTGACACCTTAACTTTAAGAACAATAGACGTGGTGAACGAAAAAAGCTTGAAAGGAAACTAATGACTAATAAAAAAATGCTTAAAGCTCGAGAAGAAAGGGTTACGTATTCCATACTCAAATTACCACATATACTATTTAACTGTTTTACCCATGTTTGTATTTTAAAACAATTATTAAATCAATTATTGTTTATTATCCGACTATAAAATAATTAATCCCGCTATTAAGATTCGACGAACAATAAAGTTTTTTTACGTCGAGCGGAACCTTCACTCATTTACAATCTCGCGGTATAAAGAACGGAATTTAAGTGCAAAAAATTCAATAAAAAGACTGATAAAAAATATTTTATTATAATTAATTATTCTCAAATGTTCTTAATGACTACTATTAAAAATACAAAAATTTTTTTATTAATGAAAACAGAAAGGATTTATTACCGTTACTGTTCTATGTTAAATGCTTCCACATCTGAAGGCTGAGTTCATGGGACGATTAAGAAAGAAGTCGCTGCACATGCTGGCAGTACTAGGTATAACAAAATAATTTCACTAGTGTTTTTATAACTACTAAGTACAAGCAGTTGATGTTGCAACTGCTTGTATCTAAAAACAAGTGTACGACAGCTTTATGCATTCAAAAATAAAAAAGTTAAACATATTAATAACAGTGCTGTAGGTGCACTTATTCTTTTCTTCAACGAAGATATTAGAATTATACGCTCAGCAGCTCTTTATATTTCACTTTTTGCATTAAATTGCTAAGAAAAACTTGTCATAACTGGTTTTATCCTTCGGTATACTGTGAAACATTTTTGTTTTTTTGTTGTCGATTTCAGTGTATTTGTTGTTATTTCTTGAATCGCAATAGCATTAACAGTTTTATCGTTGCATTCATGACGGTTCAATGTTGTTAAATCATTTTCGATAATTATAATATTAAATAAAAAATCAAAAATTGAGATTTGCTGGAGTTGAGTGCATTTTGTAAAAAAAAATAAGTAGAAGCTTGAAGTTAATTTAATGTGGTACCACAAAATGTACTTTGATTTACTATTTCTGTAATATAATATACAATTACTCTTGTTTTCTAAAACCTTCGTGAGTTAATGATTTTAACAATACAAGCTGATTGGTAAAATCCAAGTTTTCTCTTGTTTTCAAGATCTAATTCTTAATAATTTTGTTGTATAAAAACACTGAAATTAGTAGCTTATGCAGATATTACATTCATCAAAAACAAAATAAAACTAATTTCATTTGTAGAAAAATTTTGTCAAATTAACTAACTGCCGAGAAAAAATGATTACACTTATCATTGTTACATAAACAAAACAAGTTTGTTTACATCAATTTAGATTGTAGGAATTATTTTTATTTTAAGAAAAGATACCTTAGTCACCTAAAAAAAAATATTACGATTCTTACTGTTGGAAAGTAGCATCGAAGGACCACGTATCACACAAAACAGCACCAAATTCAGTCACACGTTAATGTATTAAATCCAAAATAAGCTGTAGAAGTTACGAGTTATTAAAAACAAAGCTAATTAAATGAATAGGAGTTTTGCAAGAACCGAACACACAACGACACTTAGAAAACGTACCTCTTGGTGACAAAAAACCATTACAACAACACACAAAAACAAACAACAACAAAACTTCGTAACCTTGCTGGGGTAGTGTTTCGGATAAAATTTTACAAAATCTTTGACTTAGTCACTTATCTAAACATATGCAAGCGTGTCCACCAGTACAGCGTCGTCTTGTGACGCAAGACTAGATAACTTGGAGCGATCAGTTGCAACGTTGCTTCAGCAGTTTGAATCAAACTTAACAACTACATCTTTAATCACGGTCATCGTCACCATCTCTTTTGCGTTCTCGATATAAAAACAACCAATCCAGAAACAATGTGTTGGTACCACTGGAAATTTAGCGATCAAGCAAGAAAATGCAAAACACTTTCCAAATTTGCAACCGACACTAATGGAAAGGACAGGAGCAGTCGTACTTGCGGTTGTCAAGCATTCAAGCAAACACCACGTTGTCACCAATTTTGGTCCACTAGTTGCACAAAGACCACAAAGACTTGCTTCACACAAACTGAAGCCAACAAAAAAAAGAATTTGACGCTATGTTGCATTTAGGTATTACACATGCGTCTGAGAGTTTAGGGCCATTGCCTTTCCACATGGTACTCAAAAAGAGCCATGAATGGAGATCATGCGGTTATTAGCGTGCTCTTAACGTAAAACCTATCCGGTAAGGCACATTCAAAATTTTAGTCAATCAGTGTGCGGCAAATTAATTTTCTCTACCATCAATCTATTTTGTACCTTTAACCAAATCCCAGTGAGTAAACAAGATATTCCGAAGACAGTCATTATGATACTTTTTGAGCTGTTCGAGTTTACCTTCATGAGATGAAAATGGAGTCCAAACATTTCAACGGTTCTAACATTAGAATGTCTTCCGGGTTTGGACCGTGTCATAGTTGCAACCGAAGCTGCCAACGTTTCGCCCACTTTCGTAAGGGGCTTCATCAGGATGATCAGGATGATGATGAAGCCCCTTACGAAAGTGGGCAAAACGTTAGCAGCTTCGGTTGCAACTATGACACGGTCCAAACCCGGAAGACATTCTAATGTTAGTATAGATTCCGGCCGTGGAAGCCTTCGCTATTACATTTCAACGGTTTATCGGCGCAGTGCTTCAAGGTTTCGATTTCTGTTATGCCTACATTGACAACAACCTCGTCGCGTCACTGACTCTAGAAGAGCACACGCAACACTTAGAAACTGTTCCAACGTGTGGTTATCAATCCTGGTAAATACATATTTGGGCAGTCCACGGTTAATTTTCTTGGCTATTTGGTTTTAACCTCCGGAACTTGTACTTTGCCAGAAAAAGTCGCGTCATCTGTGATTTCCCCCGTCCAGACACGGTAAATGGGTATGGTAAATTTCTTCAGACGATTCTTACTCAAAGCAATAAAAGTTCAAGCGCCATAAAACGACTTTCTTCAGGGCAATACAAAAGGTAAAACATTTATCAAATGACTGAAAAATGTGTAAAAGTAAAATCCGAACTTTAGTACAAACAACGTGCTCTCACCTACAAAATTTTATTCAAAATATTCAGAAATATTTTTTTAGATTAACACTTTCCTTAAAACTTATTGATTGTTCTATATTTTGTCACCGTCCTTTTGAAAGATAAAATATTCCTGTAAATATATGTTAAGGTTTTTGTTTTATTGGCGAGTCTTTTTAAAACCATAATGGCAAACTACACTACTAAATTATATTATTTTTAATAAACATGAGAAAAGCTTTTGATTCATAACGAGCACTTAAAAAAGCAGAAAATCTAAATTTTATTGATAATATTTTCTTCAACAAAAATGATGTAATAGACGAAAACTGAGAAAAACTAATCTTGCCATAAATATTTTACCGGGGGTACAAGTTCCGAGCAAAGAAGTAATAACAGGGTGGCTTAAACTAGGAATCAGTTGAGTTATTTAAGGTAATAATTTAAAAAAAATTAAATTTGTTGAATTTTTGTATTTGTGTTAAAATATTAAAAAAACTAACAGCACTTTGTCATTGCTACTTTTTAAGTTCTACAGAATGGTGTTTTTAAAATTTTTTTTTTCATCTTCGAGAAACCATCAACTTATTTTTTTTATATGGTCACAAAAAAGAAATTTCGGAAATTTTTTTAATTAAAAATTCCACGATGGTTCTAAAGTCAAAAAAATAAAATAAAAAAAATGAGCTTTACTAGTAGGCGTTGGAAAAATTGAAATATTTTTATTTTATCTGTGACATTATTGTTGAAAGCGTAGTAACGTATTTCGGAGTTTGTTATCGTTATAAAAATTTGAAGTGTTTTTGTTTAATTCATTTTTAAGTGTCACGATCAAAACAGGAAATTTGACAAATAAAGAAAAATTTGATTTGTTGACTTGTTACATCTTGTGCCCCAAGTATGTGTAACTGCTGAAAAGATGTATTTTGATAATTTTCTTAAACGAAGACAACATGAGAAATCTATTTTTAGACGTTTAATATCTAATTTAAAGCATTTTTGTTCTTTTAAAAAAAGCAAAATAATATTGCTCTACTATCAGTTATTGAGAATCCTAAAATATCAACAATACTAATTGCTCAGTTTATTTTACAAAATTTCATCCTTATAAATTTAGCATTTGTCAGGGTTTTAGACCTGGTGACGATAGAAGGAGATCAGTTTTTGTGAATAGTAAACCAGAAAACGCAAAGAAATCGTAATTTGATCTGATGAAACCATGACAACAGACAATCTTCATTTAAAAAAAGCAGCACGGCATCAACATTGATTTGGTTTTATTATGTGGATAGACATTTTGGGTGATAGAATAAGTGGGTCTTCTATTTACCACAACAATTTAAATTCCAAAAGGTAGCTCGACCAGCTGTAAACTGACTGACGATGCCCTACACGAATTACCTTTAGCAATCGTTAACAACTGCTGATTTCAACAAGATGGTGCCCCAGCGCTTAATTCAAAGAATGTACGGAAGTATTTTTCGCAGAAGTTTCCTGAAAAATGGATTGAAACTCACAGTGAAATACAGGATTTAAGTCCGTTAGATTTTTTCTTCAGGAGTTATGTAGAAAACCATGACGCAACTTTAGAAAATAAAGAACGGTTATTATCATCGGTTATCCCTTTCGGTACTAACGAGACCTATATGTCCTATAGCATGCTCATAAATTTCTGCTGGTAAATAGACGACGTTAAAATTAAAATAGAAGCCGTCCCAGTAGGTTCTGACATTAAGCTAGTTGTATGCGCATGTATCACACCACTATGACAACTGATCATCAGTTTTACCTAAAAATATGCGTGGTTACATCTAAAATTTGTGTCACCACGTGTTTTCAAAAACTAGGACAGTTGAAAATGAAAATAACGTAATGAAACCCTAAATATATTCAGTTATTACATACAATTTTTAAATTGTTTTATACGGGATATATATGTCCCAATAGTGTTTTTTGTTGGGACATATTTGTACCAATAGTATCGTAAGTTTTATACATACCTCAAATCTTTTCGTCTTTTAGGAACAGTAAATTGCCATTATCTGAGTTACAGCTGAATTATTTAGCTGATTGAAAATCAATCGGACCTCGATGAGCCGTTTGATGCTGACGGTGAATCTGATTCGGATTCTTGTCTTAACAGATTCTGATTCTAATTACGATGAACTAACTGGCGCATCAGATAAGAAGAGAAAATGTAAAGTAAATATACTCAGACCTGAAAATGCAAATTTTTATTCGTCGAGTGAGGGTAATTTAAAAAAAGATAAGCAGGACAAAAGCTTTCAGCCATCTGCGTCTGTAATGTGGACCGATATCAGCAACTTATTTTTGCCCAGAAAACAAGTTCCGGCACAGAAAAACCCTATCATTTTGGTGGATCTCACCCGTTTTTCCGAGAAGTTTGTTTATGCATATTTCTGATTGTGTTAATCAAAGATTAGAAATACTCGAGAATTTGAAAAAGAGAAAATAACATAAAACTGATCCCTATGAAATAATGGTTCTTACAGGTATCATAATAGTGATGTCCTATAACCGCCTTCCTAAAGTTCACATGTGTTGATCACAAAATGCATCATTGGGAAATGTTACAGAAAATTAGCAATGAGTAGAGACATATTTATCTTGCTAGTATATAAATTATACTAAGCCTAAAAATCCTACTAAACCTTACTATGTTAAAGAATTAATTTCTTGTTTGAAATGGAGCTTCCAGCGTATACGTTCAGATTCGTCGTTTCAACATATTGACAAAGGTATGGTTAAATTCAAGGGCAGATCAAGTCTGAAGCAAAACCTGCCAATAAAGCCAATAAAACGAGGCATTCAAATCAGGCAAAGTTGTGACTCGACTGTTGCAGGAATATTAGGAGAAAGGGTAGTAAAAAAGCTTTGCCAAACAATACGGGAGGAGTAAGTTGCAATATGCGCGGACAGTTTTTTTTTTTACATCAGTTGATTTAGTGAACACACTGTAGTTTGCTTATGTGGGAACCTGTATGAAAAACAGAAAAAATATACCTAAGTTTGAAGATAAACTAAAGCGAAGTGGTGATTTTGTTCAATAGCTTTGGATCGGTTTCTATTCCATTGTTAGATACCAAAAAAATAATAGTTCTAAGTAACTGCCACACCAATGCGATTACAGAAGAGACTCATGATAGCTCAAAACAAGTTATACAATGCCTCGAGGCAATTTCATTTTATAACACATACAAGAGTTGTGTTGGTCTTGCTAATCAATTTTCTGGATTGTATGATCTCAATTGCAAATCAAATAAATGGTGGAAGAAAGTTTTTTAGAAGTTGTTAATGACTGCTCCAGCAAATGCTTGGATTGTATTTCAAGAACTTCAGCATAAACAAATGTCATTTAAAGAATTTTTAGTGACAGTAGCAGAAGAAATGATTTGATATGATAAGGAGCGATCAAAATTTTAGAGGAGAATTACTTTTAGTAAGTATATTTGTGTACTATTGATGAACATATCACGTTTGACGTAGATGTTGCTATTGCGCCAAAAAACAATTGAAAAGAGAACCAAAACTATATTATCATAAGTAAACTGGAAACTATCTTTGAGTTGAATAAAAATACAATAGTTTTACAGTTAGGGGAGAGAGGGGTAAAATGATCCCATCAGGTGAAATGATCCCTGCCATTGACGACAGTATGTTTACCGCAATCTGGCGGAAATTGCTTGCAACATCACTTACAGAAGCAGTTGCAGTCAAGGCACCCAGTATTGTTCCAAAACTAGCACGCATAACGTCAGCAGATTCAAGTATTTAATTTTTGTAACATTGATATAAGGTGAACGGCTTTTGCTACCATTGTAAGTACACTTCCTGTGACGTAGTTGTTAAATCGCATGCATTCGTGATTATAGTATCTTGTAAACTGTTGATCTGTTGCAATATTATTACATTTTTTCGCAAACTTAACCTATAAAAACTAAAATAAATGTGAGACATGCGGTGTGGGGTAAATTGATCCCGCATGCGAGGCGGTAAAATGATCATTTACCCTCCTAAACGATTTGTAATTATATAAGTTTGGTTTCAGTTTCCGCAATGCCTCGTACGTATATACAAAAGACCACAAGGCAAAATTGGTCAGAACAGATCATGGAAAGTGCAATTAACGCAGAAGAACCAAGGAATGCCAATAAAAACTGCTAGCAGAACTTTTGACGTTCCTGTAATGTCCTTAAAACGGCGAGTGATGTGCAGTAATGTTATTACTAACACTCATAAAAAAATATTGGGTAGCAGAAAGACAGTCTTCTCTGATAAACACGAAGAAGAATTGGTAAATTATATTTTGGATATGGAAGTGAGAATGTACGGTTTAACTACCCATGATGTTCGAAGTTTAGCATATCAACTTGCTGAACGAAATGGACTTGGTTAATGACCCATTTTCACTTGAAAAGAAAATTTCTGGTTGAGACTGGTTATTTGGTTTCCAAAAGAGACATCCAGGGTTATCCTTGCGTGTCCCAGAAGTAACATCGGTTGCCCGAGCAAAAATTTTTAATAAACCAGTTGTATCAAAATTCTTTCATTTATTAAGAGCTGAATACGAGAAGCACAACTATCAAGCCCATAGAATATTCAATGTGGACGAGACATCATTGTCCACCGTTCCCGGACGCAATTCAAAAACATTTGCAAAAAAAAGGACGGAAACAAGTTGGCTGTGTTACTTCCGCAGAATGTGGACAATCATCAACTGTAGTTCTATGTATGTCAGCTGGTGGCATTTTTGTTCCGTCAATGATTATTTTCAGTAGAAAGAGAATCAAACCCGAGTTAAAAGATGGAGCTCCTCCAGGTACAATCTTTGCAAGCAATGAAACTCACTGGATGAAAGAAAAATTGTTTTCCTTATGGTTTGATCATTTTTTGTCTTTTGCAAAACCTTCGGCAGAAGATCCAGTTCTTTTAATTTTAGATGGGCATCTGCCCCATACAAAAAATTTAAATGTCATCGTTAAAGCAAAGGAAAATTGTGTTTCTATCTTATCTTTACCTCCACACTGTACTCATAAGCTCCTGCCACTAGATGTGGGTATTATGTTTCCACTTAGTACAGCCGTAGATCATGCTCTTGAAAGATGGCTAAACAACAACCCTGGCAGGGCTATAACAACTTTTCAAATAAGCAAATTTTTTGTGAGGGATATATAAAGGCTTGCACTCCAGCCAATGCGATTAATGCATTTAAGAAAACAGGAACAACAATGGCATTTTTAATGATTTAGATTTTATAGCGGCTGAAACCACGGACGAAAAAGAACCAACTGAGATGGTGTTATCTGACAAGATTGAAGCAAATGCCACTGATTTAGGTGAGGCCAGTACCAGTTGGCCAAATAGGAAGACTGGAGATGATAAAACTGATGAGATTCACGATACCTCGTTTACAAAAGCCGGCCCTGCCACACTTCGGCCTTTAACAAAAAATAAGTGGACACCGAACACAGAAGAAAAAGAAATCTATAGGTACCGTAGTGTTAACCAGTACACCTTATAAAGATAATTTAGCAGAAAAAAAAGCTGCTAAGGAAGAACCAAAAAAACAAGAAAGGAAAATCCAACCCAAAAAAATCAAAAAAAGTGCATCCTAAAATGCTTGCAGAAAGTAGCAGCGAAGAATCAGAACAAGACAATGACGCGCTCTGTATTTACTGTTCTGAACCCTATGGAAATTCTGTCAAAGGGGAAGGGTGGATAAAGTGCTCACGATGTCATCACTGGGCCCATGATGCTTGTGCAGGACTAGATGAAAACGCCTGGGATGACTTCATTTGCGACTATTGTCTATCACATTCATTTCATAACGCTAATTCATCTAAACGTCAATTAGAATATTGATGATTAAGTATTTTTGTAATTTTTGTTCATCCAATATAAATTTTTTGTGAATTTATAAGTGTGGGATCATTTTACCCAAGCCCTTGTACAAAATGATCCTTTTGCAACTACCCAATTATTTATATAAATCTTTAAATTCAGAAGCTTGAGGGCATCAATAAAAATATTTTTGAGTAGCTAAATGATTGCCAAAGCAATGTATATAGTTACGTACAATTTCACCCAAAAAAAATATATAAAAAATGTTGTGTCTAGAAAATAATGGCAACCTATTTGAACACTCGTAATAAGTTTTTAATAATATAAAAAAAAACGCCTACTAGATTAAAAAGTAAGAAAATATTAAAGCTTATGTTTTCCATATTTTTGGCTATAAACCATGTGCGATATATCGTTGAACTTTTAATAAAAACTTTTACCGAATACAGTGTGTTTCTTTATTTATGGCGATATAAAAAAAAAAGTTGATGATGGTTTCTCAGGGATTTGAAGTTAACTAAAATTGCATGTACTTAAAGCAAGTAAATTATACTTACAATTTTTTCTAAATAAAAGTAAATAGCTAGAAGTCAAATAATAGTTATACTTATAACTAGTAGAAAAACACTGACAAATTTACGTAAAATAAATACAAAGTTTTGACATATAATTTTTAAATTTAGATTATTTATTTTCCGCGTTGTTTGTTCTCGTAAAAGGTTTAATGTGATTGATTCAATAATTATACATATTATAGTCGTAGAAAAAGTGTAGTTTATAATTTGTAAGTAATGTGTATTGCCAACTCATTTGTATTGCCAGCCTCGCCTTCGGCTCGACTGCAACTTTTCATACTATTCGGCAACCATTCCTTACTTATTAAGCAATATACTATTTAAATAAACAATGATTTAGCTAATTCAGTTTTTAATTTTTCAAAAAGACGCAAAACATTCAAAATGCGTTTTTTGAATTGTTTTCATTTTTTTTTGTGAACTTGATTTAATATAAATATACTACTATAATAATTTAGATAAACACCTTTCAAAACTTTTACTAATATTTGACATAACTTTCTTGTCAAAATACTGTAGATGATTTTTGAAAGGTCAGTGGCAATATCTAGGTTAATCTCAATTAAGAGTTGAAAGTGCTTTTTTTATCTACCCAGTAACTTTTTCTTCCCATCCTTTAGTAATTTTTTGAATATTTTGGTCTTGAATAAATGTGTTCGTTATTAATTAGGCGATTTGAGATTTGTATTAAATTTAAGCCTTTGGTGATTATTTTTAAATTAAATTTTTAGTTGTGACTCTGCTTCAAGAGTATTAAACAATTAAAACATTAAAATTTATAAACAATAAAGACGAAAAAGACCAATAAGTGAAAGGCGCTAACAAATGCTGCAGCCGTAGATGGAAAAAGAATGGGTACTTATCCTTTGACTGGTTTTAATTCATGAATGTACAATTTTTCTTAATTCATCCAAAAAAGAAAACAAAAGCAGAATTGACGTGTCATCACGAAACGCCCAATAAAAGTAATGCACAAAGAAAGTTAAAATATGTCAGCAAAAAATCTACAGTAACAACAATCTTCACACCGTTTATGGTAAATTATCACGACTTGTCCTTCCAATAGTTAACCAAGTATTATCACGCCCGTTCGTGATTGTAAAGTCTTCTGCAATTTCACCTTTATCGATACCGATTAATTACTTTTTTTATTGAAACCAGTGTTCTTACCACTTTTTATACTTGACCTTCCTCCTCTTGGAGGTTACGTGAAAATTTCTATGTAACATCAGTTGACACGCAATTTGTGTTATAACGTCCATGATTACGAAAATATTTATATGATAAAAGTTATGCACTTTCTCAGACGGCGTGGGACCTACTTTTAAGTAGCCGTGAGCGCAGCAGGCTTACATTTTCTTTTCCTCAATGTAAAAATGCGACTTTTGACCATCACGATTACGAACACACGCCTCTTCATTACATTTTATGTCGTTTTTTTTTGTTCTCGTAAATGCAATTGATTAGTCAGCACAAAGACCGGAACCAGCTGATTAATTAAAACACGTCATTGTCGAAAAGACTTTGTTCTGAGGATTTTTAAAAACTACCGTTAAGAAAACAAAAATTAAAGTCATATTAGAACGTTGAAGGGTTAACGCGCTGAGTTGTCAATTTCAAGGTCGCTGGTTCAAATCAGATCGTCAAAGAGGTGGTCGACTTTTCCTTTATGAAAAAAGTCACTTCGGGCATTTACACTCATTAGCTAAAGATTCTTAGTCTTGAAAAAAAAATAAAGGAAAAGTACTATTCCGATTTGAAGGAAATTACACGTGTACGTATCCGTGTTGTCATTATGCAGCTAAGTCTATTATAAAATCAAATGCCGCTTTTGTTAAAGAAAATTAATTACACAGTTTGGTGTATTGTAAGACATGCCATTAGCACTTGAATAAAAATGTACAATGAGTTTAATGCAACGTTGCAATTTTACAAGTATAAGTGATGCAGCTCAATGAATGCAACTAATCATTTTATCGCATGTATCTTTGTACCTGTAATAATTAATAGTTGGGACGTATATATACGGTTTTTTTTATTAATTTGCAACTTCATTTTGTATTTCTTTGAAGATTAACCTTAGCTAGCAATTTACAAAATTGCTTGCATTAAAATTTTTTTTCTTTTATTTTAGACAAAGACTGTAAAGTATCTTTGTGATAAAGATTTAAAACATTTTTTTACAAATGTTTTCAATTGTTTTTTAAAAACGTTATTTCAAGTTTTTCGAAAAACATACATATTTGAGAACACTTATTTTGGAAAAAAACTTTAACTTGGTGTTGTAGGCAATGAAAACAACAAACTGATTTGTTATACAGTGGAATCTCGGTAAGTCGAACCTCGTTAAGTGGTAATCCTCAATAAGACGAAAAAAATTGTCATTTCCTTCCGATGAACTCCTAAACACGCGACATCTCGAATTATTTAGACTTTGTAACTCGAACAAGTACATATTGATACTCTATACCTCGAATTTCAAAAAACATACTCCATAAGTCGAAGTTAGTAAAATACATTAAGGCTGTTTGCTCACTTGGTGAGAATTAAAAATTCTTGTGGGCGTGTACTGTATTCTTGCATTATTTATAATCAAAGACAAGCGTTCTATATTAAACATATATAAAGAACAAGAACGTACACTGAAAGTGTACGTGTTATATCACATTTTATAGCTTGATAAACATGTGTCATATCGTGTTTTAGTACTATGTATAAGATAAACAGGTGATAGTAGTAACATTTCGGTGTAATCAAAAACAATTTTATTTGTTATGTAAGTTGATCCTCAAAACATTTGTAAGCGTGTATTGTATTCTTGCATAATTTATAAACGATTTGAAAATGACAGTAAGATTTAGGCTAGAAACAAATTTTGATTTGATTTTAAACGTAGCGGTAATAAAGTAATGAAAGTTTATGATTCCAAGGAATGTATATTTCCAAATTTAAACATTTTAGCAGGGTAACAAAATTATTGAAAAAATTACATTCAAAGAAATTTTGTGGAGTATTTTACGAGAAAATTTAAAATTTGTAAGACTCAAAAGCCAATTATGGTGTCGAGCGATCAAAACAAAATAAATTTGAAAATGAACGTATTTTTATTGAAATTTTAATTTTAATTCTTTAGTATAAGTAAAATATTATATCAAACGCAAAAATTATTTTCACATAAAGATTCACATTCCAGAATAATTCGAAACATCTAATTTTTTTATATTAGAGGGTTTTAAGCGAAGTGTGGAAATGCACGGTTTAAAGTACACTCGGCTTGTTGGGGACGGGGATAGTAGTGTCCACAAAAGCTTGTATGCAAATAAACCATACGGGAAAGACATTTTAACCAAAAAAATGAATACAAGAATCACCTTCTTCGCAATTTTTGTACTAAATAGCGAGAAATATCGACACAAAAAAAGTTCAAAAGTAAGCGGTGTAAGGCCCAATTACGCAAGATATTAAAATCAAACATTCAACGACTTACGATAGGTGTCAATACCGCTGTAGACTACAGACGGAAGGAGAAGAAAACCGTTCAAGAGCAACTAAATGCCTCAAAGAAAGACATTATTAATTGCTCAAAAAATGGAAACAAAACAAACAAAACTTTTTTCAAGCCGCAATAAAAACAATTTATTTTTCTAAGCGTTGTGATTTTTTTTGTAGCAGAGTCCTTTTTTTAAATTTCAAATTTTTTTGATTTTATCTAAGGCCCCGAAAAAAAAATTTAGAAAATGCCTCTGTACCTAGGTGAAGATAATTTTTTTAAGAATTTTGGCACTATTTTGAAAATCCTCCGATGTTATTTTGCCTTGTAAAATTGTAAAAACGATTTCTGCTCCGGGCACACAGCCTTAACGCTTTACTTGGAATTTTCCGAACTCGTAGCAGCAAAATTCAAAAGAAATGTTTGGTGTTGTACGTTGAAAGATTTGGTTCATTGTTTGAAATAATTGATAAAAAATCTGCAAATTCCTTAAACCAAAAGAAGATAACAGATTTTTTGTAGTTGTTTGTACAGTTTAATTCACTAATACTTTTCCATTTACTTTACTAATACTAGTATGTACATATTTTGTTTCAATAAATACATATCGCTCATTTAAAACAAAAACCGTCACAACTCAAAATTCTTCATTTTGTGTTTTATGTGACAAGACGTCGCCAAAATCGGTACAGAATCTACAGAAATAATGACAGAAGTGAACTTCGACTACCAACCAAAAGAGTGCGCAAGTGTCGTTATTGCCTGACGCGTAAAAACTGTGAGACCTGTAGTAAAACAATGACACAACCAGTGTAGTAAACCAGTGTTGTACCGGTGTCTGTAAAGTAAACTTACTCAAAATTGTGCAACAGTGATACATCTCAAAAAAACCTATTAGGTAAGTGCATTTTTCCAGTCCATAACGACACATTTTGAAATGTGACACTGTTTCCCATATAGTTCATGTTATGTACTATGTGAAGCATTCAAGAGACACTGTCACATGTCTTGTAGTGTCACTATTTATCTAAACGCTTGCCTGTTTTATGTATTCATTTTTCTAGAATAGTGTATCATTCAAAGTTGTGTCATTAATCTTCGATACGAGTACACACATTGAACATGATATTTCTGATTATGTCATTGTTGACTTTAAAAAATTGAAGTTACTCGCTTTTGAATAGTGTGTTGCAGTGTAACTTAATATCGCCGTTTTGTATTGGTTTCACTTTCTTTTCAGAGATGTATTCGAGCCGTACCTTACGTATCCTAGACAACGCAAAATCAGGAATCTGTGAAGGCGAAAATTTAGATCGTTAGTTCTTCGACACACTTCATTTTAGATCGGTCTTCATAAATTTTTTCTCATAGGTGGCACTACCGACATCATTTTAGATGAGGTGGAATTATCTATTAATTCACTCGATTCGATTGACCAACCTACCCAAATGAATGAACCAGATCTCTCTGGACTGCTGGATACTGGTACTAGGGACGTCTGCACCATTGATAATTGTTTTTCAGAGATGTATTCGAGTCGTACCTTACGTATCCTAGAGAACCCAAAATCAGGAATCTGTGAAGGCGAAAATTTAGATCGTAAGTTCTTCGACACACTTCATTTTAGATCGGTCTTCAGAAACTTTTTCTCGCAGGTGGCACTAGCGACATCATTTTAGATGAGGTGGAATTATTTATCAATTCACTCGATTTGATTGACCAACCTACCCAAATGAATGAACCAGATCTCTCTGGACTGCTGGATGCTGGTATCAGTGACGTCTGCACCATTGATAATTGTTTCTCAGAAGTTGAAGAAACTGACAGCGAATATTCAAGAAGGCAGCAGTACACACACAAGTTCAGATATTGCGGAATACCAAAATGAACAACTCGGCTGTGACGAATTACATTCTAGCTTCAGTGAAGACTCCGACGACTCTGTGAAAGATGCCGAACACGTTGCATCATCCACATCATCTACCTCCAGTAGCTGCTCAGGGTGTAGCGAATGTTCAAATTCTCAAGCAGAAAATATCAATCCAAACCTTACGCAGGGTACAAACATACATTCTGAAACTAGGTAGACCAAAGTAAAGAAAAGGAAGCTAGGACATCAAATGTGGAAGAAAAATGTTTCGAAGCGTTTAAGGAACACCAGTAGAGAGTATGTGAATAACAAAACTAAGAAGATCTTTGCTGAGAAAAAAATTTTGCCAGCATACACAGATAAATGCAAGTTACAATGCTATTGAAAAATTTCTGAATAAAACCGATCAGAGATCTTTATGAAGTACTAGGACTTAGGTGATATTCAGAGGCAACGAGATTTCATTGAAGCCAGCATGTCTGTTATTAAACTTAGATATAGATATGTCAGAGAAGGTAGTAGCAGAAAACTGAATAATGCATTCTATTTTAATATAGGAGGTAAGAATATACGTGTGTGTAAACTGTTCTTTAAAAACACATTATCCATCAATGACCGACCAATAAGCACCGTATTGTATAAACGAGATCCCCAACATCCCCAATTTATTGACAGTGATCAGAGGGGTAAACATTGCAACCATAGTACGATAGATGAAGATATGAAACGCAGCGTCAGAGATCACATAGACTCCATTCCACGGATTCCATTACTGCCGTGCCAATACTAGTAAAGAGTTAATTGAAGGCGGATTGACAGTTGCCGACCTCCATAGGAGTTACAGGACGATGCAGGAGGAAGCCCGCAAAACTGCCGTTCCATATCCCATTTATTATAGAATATTCAAGGAAGAGTACAATACATTATTCTATACGCCAAAGAAAGACCAATGTGAGCTATGTGCAGCATATGAAATTGCAAATGCCTCTGATAAGAACGAAATTAATGAGAAATATGAGAAACATTTGCTCCAAAAAGACCTTTCTCGATTAGAAAAACAAAAAGACAAGGAGTGCGCAGACTTCGTGGCTGTTTACGATTTGCAAGCCGTGTTGCCTTGTCCCAGAGGACCCACGTCGACCTTTTTTTACGTATCAAAGCTGAACGTTTTTAATTTCACCATTTACAACTTGAAAAGCAATGAATGTGTTTGTTATGTCTGGAATGAAAGTCAAGCTCATCGTGGAGCGAATGAAATTGGTTCATGTGTGCTGACATATTTAGAAAAGCTGAATGAAACATTCGACAGTGAGCAGAATGTGATCTTTTACTCGGATAATTGCGCTAGACAGCAAAAAAACAAATACCTCCTGGCACCCTACTTGCATGCAATCAAGACATTGCCAAACATCAAAACGATTACACACAAATATTTAGTAACAGGTCATACCTAAAACGAGGAAGATAGTGCTCATTCTTTGATTGAGAGGAATGTAAAGAAATACTTGAAGGCTAGTCCGATTTATCTCCCTGAACAATACATCACATTGATAAGAACTTCGAAGAAAAATGGAAAACCCTAAGCAGTGTAGGAGATGATGTACGAATATTTCTATGATCTCAAAGTTTTAGCTCTGAAAGTGGGGTTCGGTAACTGTCCGCAATTGAAGATTTCTGAAATGCAGATATTTAAAGTTGACAAAAATTTTCCAAATCAAATTTTCTACATAACATCATTCGACCAAGAAGCATTCGATGAACTTGTGGTAGATAGAAAACTAGTGTTGACGTTGATTTAAAAAGAGCACGCAGCAACAAGATTGGCATCAGTAAAAGCAAGAAAGATATCCTTCTGTCCCTATTTCACGAGACGAAGGACAAGAAAGCCTCAGTTCTAAGAACTTATAAGTCATACTATGAGAATCTTTGATAGTATGAGTGAATTATTTTTTCTCATTCGTATGATTCCTTTATTCTAGAAGTTTAGTTATTTGTTCTTTTAAAATAAAAATATTTACTGAAATTAAGAAATAAAGATGAGTTATTTTGCAGACTTATGTCGTATAATTATAGTTGAAATTACGCAAATTTTTCAGAAACAGTGACACATGTGATCAAAGTTCACTTCTGATCAAAAATTATTTCCAAATGTCCGCTTCTCATAATCATAATATGTGCCTTGAACTGTGCCACAAATTTTCAAATGCGCTTAGTGAAAATATGCATTTTTTTAATTGTGTCACTGTTGTTTTAAATGAGCGATATGTGCCATAAAACGTAAGTTGAATTTTTTTAATTATGACAACTCGAAAAATATATTTTAAAAATTGAGCTTTTCTAAGTCGAAGTTTTAGCAATGAAATCCTTTGTATCTCGAAATTCTTGTTAAGCTGAAACCTCATTAACCCGAAATTTTTAGCATTTCCCTTGAAGTTCGAGTTATCGAGATACTATTGTATATAATTTTTCTAATTATAAAAAACTAAATCAAAAAGATTTTTTTAAGATAATTTTTTTTCTGTTGGATGAAGAATCCATCCTAGTCCCGCCACTTTTTTCAAATTATCTCATTTGCCGTTATACATTTAACATTTGCTCTGTGGGTTCTTGTTATTTTGCCTGCAATTTTTCTAGTGAAGGTCTATGTAACTGGGATTGTACACTGGTCGAATACGTTTTTTCTTAAATGTGCTGGTTGTTAAACCTATGCTTTCTGACTGTTTTAGTTCCAATATCATGGGATTAACACTACGTCATCAGCGTCTATGAGATGGTTCAGTCTGATTTAGGCTCTTAAGTTACTCTTATAATGTAGTGATAACTTTAACTGGTACAAGTTGTGTGATCGTGTAATTGAGCTATCATATGGGCTTTCTGATGTATCGCATGAATCAGTTGTGTGAATCTGCTATCGACTCGACAATTTTGCAATGCTTTTTCAATCGCTCATATTTTGACACTATTAAAAGCTTGTAGATTATACTCTATTGACTTTTCGATTAGTATTCTTATAGCGAGTAAGCGATCGGACGTGGTCTATTCAGCGTAGAACAAACTGGCTACCGAAATGGTTTCCTGATCCTAATTTTAAAAGGCATTTAACGTGACAGTTTAGTTTAGTAATGGACCCCAATTAAATCGTACTTTTTTAAAATTTAAAATGCATGGTTCTAGAAAAAACCAACAGCTCGAAATAAAATAAAAGTATAAAATTTCTTAAAAAACCCAAAAATTTTATTGCTGCCGAATTTAATTGCAGAAACTCAAGTTTTGAAAATGTAGTTATTTCTAATAAAAAAATATGCTAAATGGGAGATTTAAGATCACAGCTTTTAGTCCAGTGGTTTCCAAATTCCTTTGGCTCACGGACCCCTTTTCATAGTCAAAACTTGCACACGGACTCCTGAGTGAAAAAACTACATAAATGCATAATAGAAAAATAAAGTGCGTGGGCGTTTCACACAGTGCAACATAATCACAGCATTCGCTCAAATGACTGTTCTTCTCATCTAATTCAAGCGTGTTTTGAATAAAAAATTAGATGTGTTCGTACAAACTCTCAAGCTATTGTTGTAAATGTGCTGTCACCTATGGCAACTGATGAATTGAAATAGCATCTTTTCGAAGCCCATTGCATTACCTTATTAACGGATGCTTCTAATCATGGCTCAATCAAATTATTCCTACTTTTGGTTCGCTATTTTTTACCATACGAAGGCATGAAAGTCAAGGTTTTAGAGTTTCGGGAGCAGCCCGGCGAAACATCGGATATAATTGTCGATTATTTGAAGAAAGTATTATTTTGCAATGATTTAAATAAAAAAAATTGTGGCATTTTGTGGAGACAACACGAACTGCAGTTTTGGAGGAAAGAGTAGGAAAGGGAGTGATAATGTTTACGCACTCAGAAGACAGCTCATAGGAATTGGATGTGGATCCCACATAGTTCACAATGTGATCAAAACTGCCGCTTATTGTCTTCCTGTTGACTTCGAATGCACCATTGTGAAAATTTATTCATTTTTCTATATCTATAGCGTTCGAGTAGAAGCTTTAAAAGAATTTTGTGATTCAACTGACACAGAGTATCACAAACTGCTGGGCTACAGTAGAATAAGGTGGCTTGCATTAATGCCCGCGCTTGAGAGAGTTCTAAAAGTGTTAGAACCTTTGAAAAACTATTTCCTACGCATCGACAAATGCCCAAATATTTTAAAAAGGTTTTTCAAAAACTCCAGCTCAGAAATGTGGTTATATTTTTTGCACGCACAAGCAGCGACCTTTTATGTAGCTGTATTGAAAATCGAGGGGCAAAACATGTCTGCAATGGAGTCTGCGAGGGAAATTAATCGTCTTTGAGATAACCTTGCACTCAAACAGAATACGATTTTTCTTCCTCACACCGTCCGTAATCTTCTTGTAAAATTACAAGAAACTGAAGCTGTTGTTGTCCAGCAGAATGTAAAAACTGCGGCGGGTGAATTTTATAAGACAAGCAAAGAATACTTGGAGCAGTGGTGTCAATTCAACGCAGAACTAAAAGTGTTTGAATAGGCAAATTTAACTCTTGGGAAGAGATACAGAAAGGATTTGCTCATCACAAATAGGTTCATTAGCAACAGCAAAGATACGAAAGTCTTCGACGAGTTCTCCTTATTTCTAGCTTTGCGACAGATGAAAAAATCACTGGCTGGAATGCTGAGAATATTGCTGCTGAAAACCGTTGGGTCGAATAATTCCAGCACTTCCGTGCCAACAATCTCCACTAAACGAACTTTTCCACAATTATTGAGTACGTTATGTGTTTGTTTGGAAGTAACGCACTTCTCGAAAGAAATGAACAAAATATGTACAAGTTATAAAACACAGTTAAACGTCGCAGTAATGAAAGCCATTTTGATCACAAAGATAAATATAAATAAATCATGTACTGAGCTCCATAGGTACCTAAAAACAAGACCCGATATTTTGAAACTAATTTGTTCAGCCGATAAATACAAAAATACTATCTAGAAGTCACCCCACTGGGGTTTAGTTACTTATGCAACCTCCTTAATTATCTTGTATTAAGTGCTTTGATTATTTTGTAATAGTGTTAGTCTACCTTTTCTAATAAAAAACTTGTAAAACACCGAAACATTTTTTTTGCATAATTCCACAGGAGACTTCTAGCTCTGACAAAAAAAAATAAATGGTCACGTTACTCATAACGGCACTGAATCCACGTTCTACCAAATAAGAAGACGGAAAAGCAATCAACAGCTTCTGTACAATAATAAATCCATAATGCTGAATATAAAATTGGGATCTGTCTGTGTAACCAGAAGTTATCGTATCCTTGTTTAAACATTGGTTTCAGCTCCTCATTTGTGGATAATTCAATAAGTTGCTGCTGTATTAGTATCTATTCATCTGTATTTGTGTTTGCAAAAGAGTTCAACGCCCAGTTGGGAATATTTAAGTGAAGAACGTCTTCAAATTTTTGGTTAAAGTCCGAATGAAGAATCGTTAAGTGTTACAAAAACCAAACAACCCTTCATCTCTATTTTGCAATTTTGAAAGATTTGGAAAATGGGAACATTCTCATCTTCCCAAGCTTTGCAACAAACGCAGATATTACACTTTTAGCCTTGATTAAATTTATTGTGTCACCTTGTGGTTTCAAATTAGTCTTGTTGAATCTGATGGGAAATAAATCAGTCATATAAGCGCTACCATTTTTTGGGATAGTTAAATTGTGTCGCAAATCGTTCCAACACTGAATCAATGAGCGAATATAAGCGATACAAACATGCACTTTTAGATAACCAACCTACTTCTGTTATTACTTGTATTTTATGCACTTGTCTATATTTATATTTTGTGTCAGAATTTTTTATTTTATATTAACCCTTGCGCGGACCCCCTGACATTGTTCAGAGACCCCCAAATCAATTTTAATCTTCCACGGACCCTCAGAATGATCTCGGGGGCCCTGTGGGTCCATAGGAACCACTTTGGGAACCAATAAATCGAGTCGAAAGTTAATTAACTCGCTAATCTACATGTTGTGTTTTTAATATTATTTTAATTATTGTTAAATATCTAAAACAGTGATCTAAAACTTTAATAACCATTTTTTTTTTGTTTTTTCATTTTGTTTTTTTAGTTGTCTTGTCAAATTTTATAAGATTTTTAATTTTATGATGCAAAGCTAAACATCCTGTATTTTAAAGTGTTCAAATTAGTTATTTTCATCATACCATAGTGAAATTTAGGGTTTATCACTACTCTATGTCTCATTGATATGATACCTATATCGGCCTTAGCGTATAATTTTTTATTTATCGGCCTTGGAGGATATTTTGTTAGTTTTGACAGATTTTTCAATAAAATTGTGAGTGTTTTCTTAATCAATTTTTATTCATGTCAGTTATAACATAATTTAATTTAGTATGAGAACAATAACTGAAATGAAAATAGCAACTGGTATTTGAATATGAATTTCTTAATTTCCTCATTTGGGCTTGGTACTATAGCAGTAGAAATATCTTGTTTTGTAACTGAAGAATCAGTGCAATTTTCTAATGTTGAAATTGAAGTACCTTCGGTTGAATTAAAAAATTGTTTGGTAATCTTGATCTTCTTACTAATGGGTTGTTCAACATATTACTCCGTCACTGCGGACGATTTCTAATCATCCAATTTTATGAATTCCGATAAATTATCGTGTGCACTTGCTGTTCCTATCAAAATCACAAAACCACAGAAATCACAAAATCACTGAATGGAGAGCAAGACAAACAAAAGGAAGCGAGGAACGTCTCCCGAATAAATGGGTAGACGACATTAGAAGTGTAGTGGGTAAAAAATGGGTCAACACTGCACAAGGTAGAGAAGAGTGGAAGAGACTGAGAGAAACCTACGTTCAGGAGGTGGACGGATACAAGTTGAAGAAGAAGTAGACTTGGCTTTCTTATAGTCCGCAAAAACATGCTGATTTTCTAAACCTGACTGTCGAAGTGCTACGTATTTCCTATATAAAGTACAATCTTTGAAGAGTGTCGTCTTCTGTGATAGTGAATGTTTTTGTAGACTTTTTTTTATCCTCTATTGTAAGAATTAAAAATCGACCAGCATCTTCAATTTTGTCTACACACCAAAAAAAAAGGAACTCTTCACGACGGCAAGCGCCAAATATTCCAAATACACTAATCACTTTTTCTAGCAGATGTTGCTCATCCGACGCTTTGATTAGATATCTTGTCACTTCTTCTGTTGTCAATATTTTCACTTCATTTGGTTTGTAGCATTCAGATTTTCTACGTAACAAAGTAAAAAGTTTTTCATATCTGCAAGAACATAACGGGAACTTGTAATCATAACAAACAACCTAGCATAATCCCACCCTCGAAATGTCAATATTATCATAGAGCTTCAAATGTTTTCAGCATAGAGATTTTAGTCCATAAGTTATTCGGTGCAAACTTCTTCGATAATTCCGTTACATAGCACATCAAAATTTTCTTATTCATGCCACACACATTTTTGGTTTTACTCCACGTTGTAAAAGCTTCATATTCCTTTATGTATCGTTCGGATCGGCTACGCCTGAATTTATTGCTATTTGCTACTTATCAGCCTTATGATGTTAATAACGCAATAATTAACAAATAGCAAAATCTCATTAGAACTTTTTGCTTTAACAACAGACATGATGAACAAGAATTTTGATTCTTTTCAAACTATCTATATAAAAAAAAAATTACACATTATAAATCGCAAATAGTTTTATTTGATTCTGAAGTTAATTTTTTTCTTTAATTATTTTCATTAATTGTGGTTCTCAAAGTATTTGGTGTGTATCTTGAGCTAATGAATCTGCTATTTTTTGTGCACCAAGAAAATATTCTTCTTGTTTTATTTACCATACGCTTCGTAAACATTTTTAAACATTAGCATTGTAGAATTTGTGTCAAAAATCATATGCACATATTTTAAAATGAAGAAACGTGGTCTCATTTTTCTGTCTTTAGTTTGAACCTACCGTAACTATTGCTCGATTTTTTGTTGCATTTTAACCAATGTTATGTACGCGTTGAGATTACAATAAAAGTCGTTTATTAATTGTAAATATACAACGCATTCTTAACACATTTATTAAATAAATAATTGAATTTTTATCTTATAGACATAAAACTTTCGCGATAAAATTTTTATTTCAAAAAAGATTTGATGATTTTAATTTAACCAGGTACCTACACGTTTTTTCAGAAATAACCAACACATTTTATTGATTCTAATTTTATACCGTTTTATTAATATTATTAATAAGGTAACAATACCTCGAATAAGTTTAAAAAAACACGATGTTTTTTTGAAAAAGTTCAAATTTATTCATTCCGCGTTGGTGTAATGTATTCTTTGAATCCAAAAGTCTTTTCAAAACGTGTTAATTGTGAAAATGCATGTTTAATTAAATTAGTCAACTAAATTTCCGCTGAGTTTAAATTAAATATTTTACTAATATTACAAATTCCCAATGACTTTGTATTCTTAGAAAATCGCTAATGCATATTTTACTTCCAGTTACACACTGTATATATCAACATTGCAAACATGTAAATAGAAATCTTAGAAATAGTGAATTTAGTCATAGATATATGGGTAACTAAAATTTTTAAATCGAGTGATTTACATAACCTTAAGCAATTCCATGGCATTTCAGGACCAGAAGGTCAGCAATAATCGTTGATGTTATACATATGTACGTGCCTTCTGTATGTTTCTGGGTTATTTAACTTCAAAAACTTGATTTCTCAAACTTACCGGTGAAATTTGTTAATGCCGATAATTGTTTTTGGTAACTGACAAAAAATGTTTGATCTTTGTTAGTCATTCTTAAGGGTCACAGAATAATATATCTTTTGACCAATGACAAATTTTCTGGGTTTTTTAGTTTTAGTATAAAACACATCGACAATTAATGCTGAGTTTGCATCTTTAACATCCTCAAGCTTATTATTATATAGTTTACCTTTCTTCATTCACCCAGAAACTATAAAAATCAAGGCTGTCTAAAAACATTTTAAATTCAGTTAGCAGAATTAAAGTCAAATGTTAGGTCAATACAATTCTTCGTTGTTTTAACGTTATCAGTGGTTAAAACCTTTGATTTTTTGCCACATAATTAACCGATTCTTTTTTTCAACATATGCAATTTGTAGCAATGTTGACATCATGTTTCGCTACTGTTTCCCGGAGGATGGAATATAATCACTGGATGTGTGTTTGGGATTTAGCTCAATAAAATTCTGATTTTGATTCTCTATTCTATGAACCGTTAATACGCATGTTTACAACATTCTTTTGACATAGATAGCAACAAATGTTCACATGACTATGCTTTTCGTTCGTTTTTGGGATGATGTTTCCACTATCGTTTGCAATATTAAACTTTCACTAGCGGAAACCCGTACGAATCTTGGTTTATGTCATAGTGGTCAACTGAAAAATATATTAACAAAAAGTAACAATTTTCCGTAGCTATAAGGGAGAAAGTGATACATTGATACACGAGGCACATTGAAACACATTCAAAATTTCCTGGCATATAAGGTCAATTTGTTTCAAACTGTTATTACAAAATGGCATTAGTATGTGCTATTCGTGAAAAAATAAATAGTAACGGAAAATAAAGTATGAGTGAAGTTGCATGTGTTGTTATTTTGGCGCAAGAAAGTAATTTTTTTACTACCTGGGTTTGTATTCCCAAGGGTGAAATATAAAAGTTATTTTATAAATGGTGCCCCACCAGAACTATTTCGATTGTCTTCCAAATCAGGTTGGATGACAGGAGATATCCGTGCCAAGAAGTCAAAAGGGCATAACTCGTTTTTTTGTTGATTATGAGTTATCCGTAATATTGACATCATTTTTGAATATAAATAATCTGACAAAAGGATATAACTGAACTCTTTTATGTAACGAAGTTATTTTGTTGCATAAAGGCATAAGAGACTAGGAATGTACGTATTTCTTCTTATATAAAGCTATAACTCGAATTATTAAAATATTATATTCAAATTTGTTTTTGACATAAAGACTTATCTTTAGATATCTAATAATTTGTTGTTCTTTCTTTTTGACATAAAGCCGTAACTCGAGTTATGCAGTTTCTAGGTATTAGACTTAGTCAGACAAAACGACACAACTCTAGTTACTACCTTTTGTCAGTTTGCCCTATGAATATAAGGAAGAATATAACCGATACTATCTGTCTAGATATTCCCTTATGTTGGTACATTCGTTACTAATTTTCTTAATCGTTTACCATGGTTCACCCTTCGTGTGATCTTTATGTCGCCAAAAATTGCCGATTGACATCCATCCATTGCACGTGTTTTTTCACTTTGTTTTAATCACTGCAAGATGAATGTAAGACAGAGGACCAAACTGTTTTTATCTAAATGCGGTAAGTATATAAAGAATATGTTTGCGATAACTGCAGTAAAATAGCTAAAATGTAAAGATGTATTTTTTACGTAATAATAACTATAGAATTGTTTAATGAAGAAAAATGCAATCATTATTTCAGTTCTCTCAGCACATAGGTTTAATAATAAATATTTTAAATAATTGTTTAATCAAAGACACAAGTGTCTATAATGCTTGAATTAGAAATGTTTATTTTATTTGTTTCAAATAAACAATATATCAAACAGCGAACGAAACACAGAAGAATATCCTTCTGAAGCGGAGAAAGTTTCTTCTTAAGTTATTTTAAAGTAGAAATAATGAAAATCCCTTTTTTAGTCTTCCACCCACCCGTCCCCAACGAGACAGGCACTTCTGTAAATTGCGTTCTTGATTACAAGTAGGAAGAAGATCTTTTGTTTTCGTTGGAGACCATAGAAATGGAGGATTCATACTGGTAAGCTTGATTCGAAGCATTACGCAAGATCATTTAAAAAGTACAAAAATTATGTAGATATATTTTATACAGAGTGGTTCAAATTGGGTACTTTTGATAGCAAATAATTTCTAAAGAAGTTAGAAAAAAATCTAATCTACAATTGTAACGAGCTCGATTTTTGTGAAAAATAAAAAGTCGAAAACAGTCGTTGTCTGTAAAAATATGAGTAAGGAACTTTTATTACAGAAATCCATAGGTGTCACTACTTTTTCTTTTGTAAAAGCTGGTGTTAAAGTTGTGCCATCAAGTAAACCATATACAACACTTGCCAGTTTTTTTGTTGAAACTCTTGTTTTATTAATGTTTTCAAATTATTTTAGATGAATTCAAAAATGGCTCCTTTAGAAATTGGTGTTTACTACTAAAAGTGTCCATTTTGGACCACTCTGTAGAATTCTGTTGGAAAAGTGTATAAAATGTACAACTTTAGTTTATTTTTTTAATCGATACAATAAAAATGTTCAGTTTGATGATTACATTATTTTATTCTACTGACAAAATTAAAAAGAAAACGGATTACATGTGTAAAGAAATTTTCTATTTGTGCTATCATATCGTGTTTTTGACAACGTAAAACTTATACTTTAATCTTTCGCAGATTCCTCCACAAAAATTGATTTTGTAGACGATTCTAATGACAGTGTTAAAGACCCAAATTATCAAATTTGAAGAATCGATGACTTCAGATTCAGCTGAGGAAAATGACGTTAATTTAAATTACAAATCTAATAAAAAGTCAGAAACAAAACATATTACAAAGATTAAAAAAAGAAAGTTTCCCAGTTAACAACAGCTTAAACAAGAAAGAAAAATATGTAGAAACTCTGGCAAAGCGGATGTTACGAAAAGTCAAAACGAGATCAGACAAAGAAAAAATAGGCCCTTAAAGACCAATTGTTGAAAATGCAAGGGTAGAATTGATGAGGAGACTAGAAGTTTACTGTTCAGAGACTACTAGAAAATGGGAAGTTACGACAGAAGATTGTCCTACATAGCAACTCTAATCAAAAGTGAGGGCAAAAATTACTACACATAAAACTGTTTCTCCTGAAAAAGGTAAAATAGAGAAAAATCATTCTCGTATTATTTATAAATAAAAATCAACGAATACAGGTCTGTAAAGAATGTTTTTGTGCCACGTTTGATGAAAGTAATTTATTATATATGTTACTAAAAAGAAACTTGCGTCTGAAAGCGGAATTCCCGACGGCGATCAAAGGGGTAAACATGTTCCTAAACATAAAATTTCAAACGAGTCGCTAAAAACTGTAATAGATCATATCCAAAAGTTTCCTGCATATGAATCACATTATTCCAGAAGACACACTGAGAAAAAATATTTATCAGCGGATTTAACCAAAAGTAAAATGTACGAACTATATTGCAAAGAGATGACGTAATTAAACGTTAAACCAGTTTGTTTAAGAATATATTCCCACTCTATAGACAATTTAAATTTTAAATTTAAAAAACCTAGAAATGACACATGCAATGTTTGTGATGTGTTGCACATGAAAATTAAAAACTGTATTGGTGAAAGAAGTGAAGAATTTAAAACTCAATTAACACAACATCACCAAGAAGCTGATAAAGGTTATACTTCTAAAAAGGACGACAAATTATTAAGCCAGAATTCCTCAAAACTGAAGGTTCTAGTTTTTGATTTACAACAGGTATTACCAACACCATATCTTTCTACAGGAATTGCATTTTATAAGAGACAACTCCACACCTATAACTTAACAATCCACGATTGTGTAACGCAAAACTCGTTCCACTTCATGCGGCATGAAGCGATTGCTGCGCGAGGTGCCAATAAAATATTTTCTTGTCTTTTCAAATATTTTCAGGATATAAATCAGAGTGAACATTTAATTTTTTATAGTGACACTTGCGGAGGTCAAAATAAGAATTCTTATGTTTGTGCTATATTTGCATTTTTGGCATCAACTTGTAATAAGTGATTGATCAGAAATTTCTTGTTCCCGGTCACACCCACATGGAATGCGATTCGGACCATGTCCTCATAGAAAAGGCAAAGAAGAAAAGTACATTTAGTATACATCTACCACGAGACTGGTACAATCTTGTAAGATTAGCTGGAAATAAATCCAGTCAAAAAAATTCGAAAAATATGAAAAAAATTACCGTAATTGAAATGAAGAGGGAAGACTTTTTAGATTTTGGAGCATTATTGAAAGGACCTTTAGTCAACAGAAAAGTCACTGAAAATAAACATTTTCATGGAGACCTATTAAGTGGTTAAGGTATGACAAAGAATTTGGGATGATAAAATTCAAAACAACTTTAGAAGAAAACGTTCCTTTTACAAGCCTGAACTTGAAGAGAAAAACAGCATCATCACAAAATATTACATTAAACTAATAAATCTGAGGCAAAACGCAATCTCGTAGGAACGGAGCTACGTACGAGTTTCCTACATGTGGAATTAAGTTCCATTGTACAATTGAGAGTATGGTACTTTGCAGAAATAACGGAAGTACACTTCTTTCATTTCCTCCACACACGTCTCATAGGTTACAACCTTTGAACATCACAATGTACGTTCCATTTAAACCATACCTTAAACGTGCATTCAATGACTGGATGTCATCCTATCCTGGAAAGCAGATCTCTATTTTTGACATACCAGGATTAGCTATTAAGGCATATTTAAACTCATTTACACCAAAAAATATTATAAAAGCTTTTGAAACTCCAGGACTTAATTAACCGTTTAGCATGTTCAGATGAAGACTTTATTTCGTCTTATGTTACTGATCGTGAAAAAGTAATAGAGAACGAAAATATGTCAGTATTTCAACAGAAAAGTAACTGTGTAAATAGCCCAGAACTAATGCCAAATACATCCTCATCTGTAGTAACTGACCGGCAAGAAGAGTTACCGACCACACCTTCAACATCTTTACAACAGCCAACAGTGAAATTGTTGATAGCTCTTTATTACTTAACGAAGTTGTTATCTCCTGAACAGGTTAAACTATTCCCTAAAGCGTAGCCGAGAAAACAAACCGGTAGTCAGAGGCAAGGAAAATCTCGTATTTACACCACCACACCAGTAAAAGCAATATTAGAGAAATAACAAAAAATAACAAAATTCTCGTAAAAAGATATTTTTTTAACGCCATTTCTCGGGTATCAATTAGACATCATTTTGACTACTTTTTTCATACAAAATTTGTGTCAAAAATTCCGCATGAAATCGGTATCTATAAACTGTCACTATCACTTTTGAGGCCTCAAAATGATACCATGTATAAGAAAGCTGACTGTCACTTCAATGCCAAAATCATATCACATAACATGATTATTTCATCATTCTGTTATCAAATTTATATTAATTAAATTATACGCTACCATGTTGATTAATAAAAATATGCACAGTATAAATATTGATTATATTTTTTAACTTTACTATGTTTAGTTCTAAACTTATAAAAAAACACTGTAATTACAAATTACATATTAGAATACAATATTTCAAACTTTTACATGATAGTAGACATCGTTTTAACAAATATTTACAGTATGAAAAAATTAAGGTTATACCACGACATTGTTCGTAAGGTTTCGGTGCGGCAAATTGTGCTGATTAGTTTATAATACCGCCAAAATAAAATGAAATTATATCTATTTACCTTGAATAATTATTATTATTCCACGATGTTGCATTATTATTTTGTCTAAAATGGTTTCTCTTACTTTACAAATTTTCTTTTTGTAACGGAAGTTACTATCGTTGATTTAAAACTTTTAGGTTTGTTGTAATATTTGGTGGGTCGTTTTAAAAATTCTTTTGTCGGTAGTACTAGTGTACTTTAGTACTTTTTACTTCCTAGGCTAGCTCAGTATAGAAAGGGTTAATTAGGAAATAGTTAAACAACTTTATCGATTAAAATATTACCAATAATTACGAGTCATACCTTAATTTAGAAATAATTTAGCAAATGAAAAATGATTTTTGGCGTTTGAATACTCTAGTACGTTTGAACAAGTTACTTGACTTTCATTTGGCGTTGCTTTGAAACGAATTACGTTTTTACTCTCTTTATAAATCCGTGATAATCAGAAAAATATATGAAAGCATTCCAACTAAATTCGTTTATTACAGTTACTATCTATAAGTTCAAATAATTTAATTCCTATACGTGACGTTAAGCAAATTCTATATTAAAATATCGAATTAAATTCAAATTCAAATTTTGCGCAACAAAATCCGCAATACCTTTATTTATTTTATTTTTCACTGTTAATTTGATAGTTGTATATAAGGTATAACAGTTCACCAAGTTTCCGAGCTCGTGCCGACGATATCGCAGCTCTTGGTTTGTTCTAACTCGTATTCACATTGGTTTCCTCCTTAGTTATGTATCAAGAAAAACCATACACAAAAGTCATATTACAACTTGGCGGTTTTTTATAATACACTTGGTGATTTTGATAAAAAAATTGTCGATTTCCGGCTGCACAATAAATGGCAGTCGTTTGTTTTATTTATAAGCCGGCACTTCAATCGTTTTTGTGGTGCTTCTTGTTCAATGACATTATTGAGCATCACTTATTTAAGTTCATTCGCACTTTCACAAATTAAAATACGCATTTAATTAAATTTTATTGCACAATCCGCAAGTTGCAAAAAGACCTATCTTTTCTCAAGCTCGAGCTCGACTCATCTCCGCATTTTCTTTTTTGTTCACGGTAAAAGATATCAAAACGCTTATTTTACATTTCTGCAGGTGTTCTTTTATACTGTATCGTATTCATCAGTTCATGTCCCGTTTGCGTCTTTTAACATTAAAGTCATTATTCTTAATTTAAACGAAAAAACGCCTGTTACATTATGCGGAAAAGTACACAATAGATTGAATAGATAACTACACATATTCGATTCCGATCATAGTAGTAAATAAATTGCCATCTTCAGATTAATAATTTCCGAGAAAAATATTATGCAACGTTTGCAAAATGACCAATATGAAAAAGTATGTATAACGCTTTCGTGTATGAACTAAATTGATGCTTTGAGCGTTTAGATTTTTGCGTTGAATTTATAACAGAATGATGCATTGACAACGAGAGCAGCGTATACAAATCACCAGGCTATCTATGAGCTATGAAAATCGTACCAATAATTTTGTATCGAAATATTTTCATTAAAGTGACACTCGGATGTCAACAAATTGATAGCAATGCTGATTGGAAAAATCTGAACAAAATTAAACAAAGAAAGCAGTTGTACACTTTGTTGGTGAAATTTTTACGGAAAAAGAAAACTGACAATAGGATATTTGTTTTTCTTGGCGTTTAACACTTAAGTTCAGTGCTTTGAAGAAATGTGGTATTTGAACTACTCAAACCCATTGCTGCTGCTGGTGCATTTCGCCAAAATAGATCTTTTTATTTTCCGATAGTTCCTAATCTTGTAATTCAGTAAATATTGCAGTACAAAATGATTTTTCTTCTACTGTATTGTATGCGTATCAGTGAATGTATGGATTTACGCCAGCAGAGAGGTAGTTTGATGCAAATGTTGCCATTAAAAAATTGTGAAAACTCCAAATTAGTTTTAATTTTTTATATAAATTTAGTACCATATGAAAGAAAAATGTACAGCTTGTAAACCTAAAATTTAAAAATCGCGATACATATTTTATCTTCGACGATATGGTAAGCAAGATAAAAAATGTATCGTTATGCTTCCCTCTTCCTTATAATGAACTTTTAATGAAACAATCGATATTACTTAAAATATAAACAAAATGAGAATGCTTCTCTCTAAAAGTACGCATGTCGGAATAAAAAATGCAAGATTAATGCTCCTAATGAGTACACTAAAAAGACTGAATTCAGTCTTCATCTGGTGATTCCCTGAATTGGCTATTATACCCGAAACTACAAAATTGACTTTTGGGGTCTTTTTTGAAAGATGTCGAAGATTGGGGTTCTGACACTGATGTTTTTTTTTTCAATGGATTCTTCATTGTTGCTAACGTTGTCAAATTATTTGTTTTATATTAAAATATTTTTCGTTACTGTCTTAAATGTGTTGATTAGTAATTTTTTTTCCTACACGTCTTTTTTTTAAAGGAACTACTTGTCAGAATTTTGGTTGGATTTTTGCTTTGGTATGCCAGTAAACAACATTTTTGGTAAAGATTTAATTTGGTACGTAGACACATCAGGAGAAGAATGTCTGCTGAGTATAACACTGTCTGAAACACTGTCAAAATTAGTGTGCTCGTCCACAAAATAAAATTGTTTCAACGTGATTTTTAGTTATCGGTTGTGACGGGTTTTTCAAGAATCTGTTGCTGGTGCCTTAATTATTTGATCCATAACTTTGATTATAATATTGTTGTTGCTTGATATTGCATCACTAACTGCATCGTTCCGACTTTGGTGATATTATTTTTAGGACAACCGACAGGTAGTTCATTTTGTGCTTGATTATTAAACAAATCATATGCTTCGTTTCATTTTTTTTTCTTCTTGGGTTCCATGAACGGTATGTTTGTAAAGGGCTTCTTGAATGTTTTTCTTACAAATATTAATGGCACAATGTATATCTCATACAACCCGAGATTTTTAAAAAGACCAAAGGAATTTACAACAAAAATAATTGACAAAATAACTAAACAGTTTGTAAAAACGTTCTTTTTTGTAAGAGCATTTCAATTCAAAAATAATTTCATTATATATGAGATACAAATCCTTCTGCTACCTAAAGTTAGACGTTGTGACGTTACAGACTATACCATATAATTCCATTAACTGTTGGAATACGTACCTAACGTTTTAAGAAATATTTGCAAAGGTGAATTTATTAAATTCCACAGTTATAACCTTAGATTTTTTAAATTAATTTTATGTGACACTCAAATATAACTTAACTTTAATAGTAACAAATCTCATGATTAGACACAAGTAAGAACTTTGCATTCTACTTCAACGCATACTTGACCGACTTTCTTACTATCATTGTAAATCATTTGAACTTAAATAGATTTAACATCTGATATGCTTTACATTCATTGTAAAGAAGCAGCATAACTATTAGGTATTATTTGAAAGAAAAAAAAGTTAAATCAAACACGTTATTGTTAAAAATTCATAAGGTTACGATTTTTTTATATTACGCTTTCTTCTTTAGTGGCATATGGAATTAGAAGATGACACGACCTTTGGCGTTTAACATAACACTGTTGTTTCCTTTCTAATCGTTTCCTAGATTTAATTGGATGTTTTAGTAAATTTTGATTTCGAAACGCATAACCTTTGATGTTTATTTAATATTATACGGAAAGCAATTTTCAAATTCCACTTTTTTATTTCCAAATTAATATGCTAAACTAGTTTTTGTGTTCTTGGTTACTATGATTTATCGTATGGACAACTTAATCGTCCAGGAAAGATGTTTTTGAAAAAAAATGTGCATTAACGTTTGATAAGAGTTTTGTGACAACAATTAGTAAAGTGAAACCAAATTATGTAGTTTAACATTTTTACATAAAAACTATTATTTATAAGATACCATCAAATTGATCCAAAAAAACAAGAAAGAGTTTAAGCAAGTTGTAAAAAAATTACTACAATAATTTTGAAAATTTGCATCCTTTCACTTCTTAAAAAGTGAGCGATGTTAATTAAGCATTTTAAAATAAGTTTTAGCGTTAATTAACAAAATTAGATTTAACGGTCGTGGTTTTTTTTGCTAGCTGAGATTTGTTTCTCTACTTTTTTAAATGCAAACTAACGATTTTTATTGCTAATAAAATAATAGAATGTATGCATGTTTTTTAACAAAAAAAGTTTTCTTTTGTATAATTTTACATTTATATTTATTTAATTAGTTTTTCTATTTAAGTGTGTTTAGGAACTAGTTTAACTGTTTTAGTTTTTAATTGGAGATTTAACTTGTTTGTTTTGCAGTATGTACACAATGCATGTCAGTATTATCTTTATATACAGGGTTATTCATACTATACGACTCAGAATATTGTGGCCAAAAAATACACGACTTTTAAAAAGTTTCAGTTTTGGGATATATGGGGGTCTATTATGGTTACTTTTTAAACTATTTTTATATTTTATAGGGCGTTACAAATACCGTAAAATTATCAAAGTTGTGATTTTTGAAATGAAACCTCCTTAATATTATTACATTTTTGGCTTTTCCGATTAAAATAAAAAAAATATTAAAATATTAACATTTATGAAGCTTAAACATTAAGGTTTTCTTAAATAATTTATATTTTGTCAAAATTTCATGTTTGAGATACTTAAGAAGTATTTAAGTTTATACAAGGTGTCTAAAAATTAAAACCCATTAATTAAGAAATTTAAGTGGTTATAACTTTATTAATTTAAATAGAACACAATATTTTTTAATTTACCAGAAAATGCTCTTTTTAATTATTTATTGACTAGTATTAAAGTGTTCTATAGCTAAGTTTTTGCGTTTTTACACAATACGTCAAATAATTGTTTTTTACACTATTTGATGATATTTCAATAAAAGTTCTGATGAATCAGTTGCTTATTGTGTTTCGAAATATCAGATAATTAACAATTCTAAGAATAAGAATTCAACAGACTATAATAATATATAATAAATACTAAATAAAACAGGTGTATTGAAAAAAAATGGATTTCACAATTTGCCCCATCCCCCAAAATTGCCGAAATTATTTATACCAATTTTTTTCATGTGGATACATAAAAAATTGTCTACAATACGCCACCGGCAACACCACACGATATGAAAAGACGCATAAGAAACACTTTTGAAACTGTAACTTCGCAAACTGGAAATAGGCCGTCGACATTTCGAACATCTGTTACAAATATTTTGATTTGTTTTATGTTATCGTTAATATATTATTATAATATTGATGTTATAACCTGTTAGATTATAAATTACGTTCTACGTTTCTAAACATTTGTAAAAATATTCTTTATTATTATTCTTATACTTGCTAACTATCTGATATTTCTAAATACAATAACCAACTAGATTCAGCAGAATTTATTTAAAAAACATTAGATGATACATATACGATTATTTCGTGTATTGTGTAAAAACGGGGACACTTATCTATAAAACAAATTACGTTATATTTTGACAAAATACAAATTATTCACAAAAAAAAAACTTAAAGTTCAGGCTTCATAAACGTTATTAAAATACACCCTTATTTTGATCAGAGAAACCAAAAATGTACTAATATACAAGATGTTTCATTTAAAAAATCGGAGAATCCAAAAATGCAATAATATTTATTTAAAAAAACACAACTTTGATATTTATTTGGCTTTTTCGACACCCTGTATAATATAAAAATAGTTTTAAAAATAACCATAATAGACTTATGCACGGATGTATCATAAATTGACAATTATACACAAATTTATACGTCATAAACGTCTTTTTATAGCCCACTGACCTTTTTATTTCTACGAGCTATAATGAAACGTCAAACAACGATATCACAGTTACCTAATAAACTAAATCCTTGCAAAATGGAAATTAGAAATCGAAAATTGTACTTTTTAAAAATTTCTTTCGCGTGATATATACCAAAAATAATCCAGAAGACTCTTTTCACAAGAATGGTTCTCGATAAAATCCTTTCGAATGTCGCACCATTTAAGATATTCATTATGTCTTTCTATACTATTTTTCGGGAGCTAAGCTGCTGATTCTTTATCATTAACTTTATTCACCTTTAACCTTTTAAAGATGGCTCAATAACCGGATACAAAATGAACCTAAGATTTTAGACAATATGGCTCCCACTGCTTACTTGCAACATGCAACACTAGATTCGTGTCAAAAATTCAATTCAATTGAGAAATATTTTTAAATTAAAAAAATTATACTTGTAGATAAAGTTCTGTATCTACCACGAGCGCAACTTGCTTTTATAGCGACTACTTAAAATTACGTCTTACGCCATATAAACGTCTAAATACATAAATAAAGAAGAAATTATATCTGAATTAAAATTATTTTGTATAGCGTGAATAACCCTGTATATATTTTTAGACTCGGTGTAATCGGTATCTATGACAATAAACCGTTTTTTCAGTACCTTATCAAACGTCGATCAATAGTTAGGTAATGAAAGTCGTTCTGCAACCTTTTGAGCAGTTTACCGTCAATTGAGAAGTTTTGGATTACAATTCTATTGACCACATCTTGTGTTACCACTGACGGCTCAACACCGACATCAACGTTTGGAGTGGTGTAGGTTGCAACTCCACTAGAATCTCGAATGGCATAGAGTAGTCTTCAATTATGAATCCTGATTCTATTTGGGGATGCTTGATGGTCGTATAAGAGTCAGACGAATAGGTAAGGTATGGCGCAATGCTCAATTTTCTGTTGAGCGGCATGTGCACTACACTATGGGGATTATGATATGGGGTGCTACAGCATATAACAGTAAGTTTTATTTGGTATTCATCCGAGACGACGCCCGGCAATATGTTAACGAAGTAGCACCTCATATTTTTCTATTTCTTCAGCAGTTGGAAGACACACTTTTCCAGCAGAATAATTCCTGTTCCCACATAACAACACACTCTATGGACCAATTCGAAGAGGTCAATCTGTTTCTCCGGCATAAATTGCAAGTTGCTTGTGATACAATAACTCAAGAGGAAATCGACCACCTGCTGAAATCGATGCCACCAAGAGTGATGGAGTGTGAAGCCAATCATTGAATACAAATTGTGTTCGTGTTTGTTCCTTTTCTTTAAAATTGTAATCATTTACTACCTCTGAGTAGTTAAATTGGGTCACAAAATTCCCACCCCTTCTTGGTGTTGCAATTTTAATGTCACATACATACGTGATAGTTTCTTTATTACCTATTATTATTCTATCAAATGTTATTGATTTTAACAATTATAAGGTATAAGCAAATGTATTATATTTGTTTAAAAAAACAATAACACAGATATCTGACACAAATGACAGATGACGTAAAAAGCTGATGATTAGTAATAGTGCCAATTTCTAGTTATAAAATTCTATTATAATTTGCCGGTCTAGTCCGGAAAAGTAACGCCTGTAACGTGTAGGTAACAGTAACAGTGACACATTTTATATATGCAATCAACCCCTCCTTTTGTCAAACTACAAAGCTTAAAGACAATTGCTTGAATGCGCGTCCTACCTACATTTTACAGTTTGTATTGGAAATTTTTACATTTTATGAAAGCGCGCGACTTAATTAGTTTTCTTCTTTTTTTTTGATGCCTGTTTCTTTTGAATAAAATTTTAATTGTGAATAAAGAAATTGAATATTATTTTTAGATATCGCAACATCTAAAAAATCAAAGACTAAAATTTCGAGATCGGTGAGGTTTAAACTGTAGTTCTTAGTAACTTAAAAAAAAACAATGTTTTTGTCTTTTTACACAACTTTTTGGTCAATCTTTTTCTGATTTTTTGAATATTGTAAAGTACAATTTTCTGAATCAAATTTTTACTCATAGATAATTCAAAGGAGATTGCAGATCTTTTGTGGCGCTCTGGAGATCAAACGCGTGGGTCGATTTTGATAATTCTTACGTCGATGAAATTGTCTTAATCTTGCGAAAAACATGACAGTAATCAAAACACAACATGGCAACAACCAGACACCTCAACAGTGTCTTTCTCTGCTTCTGGACACAGACTTATGCATAGGTGAACAAATGACAAGTTTGGCATAAAACAATAAAACAAACCAAATAAATAGGGGTATAAAAAATTTTTCACTGTGTGGACGTAGCGGAATATATTATGAATATGCCAAGGTTCTACTACAAAATTAATCTCTAGTCATTCAGAGGTGGATTGCCATCATTTTAAAGTTGGCCAAACGCATTGCTGACTTCAATTTTCGTCTATATTTTGACAATTACTTTAGTAATTATAACGTTCTACAATACCTAAAAAACAGGCCCGAATAGACTCAAAAAACCTTCGTTTTACTTAGATAAAATTATGAAACAAAAACGACATGGATTTGTTGAGAAAGTTCAATAATCAAATTACTAAATTTTAAGTTTAATGCGGCATCTTTTGCAAATGCTTTGATGGTTTTTAAAAAACTATTAGGCTTTTAAGAAAACAAAATTTTAAACTTATTCTTAAAAATTGTATATTTCTTATAGTATAGAAATTAAAAAGTTAATAAAACCATATCTTAAAAAAACTAGTTCTTAATAACAACATTATAACATAAAACCAACTAAGGTTAACTTCAGCTTCCAAGCAGAGGTAAGAAACGTAGCAAAAGAAGCAAAAGCAAACGGAAAAACAACAAAAATTGGATACAAAGAATTGAAAATAAATGGAATTAGATTCGAATGGGACCACAAAAGAAGAAACTATTCATCATCATAGACCAGAAAACTAATCAAACTAAACACAAAAAGATTACCTTGGCTACGAAAAGAACAATGACAACAACTAAAAATAAAAATTATAAAAACAAATTACAAACTAAATTAAACAAGAAATGTAACAATTAAAAAAAGTGCTTTGCAAACCTCGCTACTAAAGGCATCAACAAGTACACATGCTGAAGCCCCTGGGCCGTCCACAACAATGCATTTAATAGCACCATCATTTTCAATGGGTGAATTCTGATTATCAGAAGGAATGACTGTCGAAGATTATTTCAAACGTTTTAACTGGGCTTTACAACTTAGCAATATTCCTACAGAGTTTACATGGGATCAGATCTCAATAATGCTCTAAAATTCTTAACAAGTCCGAAACAACCTGAAGAAGTGGAGTACGATGAACTACCCACTACCTTTTTAAACCACTTCGATCATACGAGAAACAAGTTTATAGAAAGCATAAAATTCAGGCAAATCATGCAAAATACTAGTGAGTCAATTGCAAATTACTCATTACGCTTGAAACAAGGTGCTGCTTATTGTGAATATGGAGAATTCATCGGCAGGATGCTAATCGAACAGCTCCTACATGGTCCCAAATCTTGTGAAATGTGTGACGAAATAATACCAAGAAAACCTTTTACATTCAAACAAGCATATGAGGTTGCACTCACTCTCGAAGCAACTCATACGACTGCAAATGAAGTGCGGTCTTCAGTAATACCAGCAACTGTTCTCAAACTAGGGTATGCACCACCTCAGATAAAATACAAAAAACAACCACCACATAGATCTTTGTCACGCGGCCGGAATCAGCACCGACGCCCTCGTGGTCCATCACGCCATGGTAAACGAAACACGCGAGGCGAGCATCGTCTACGCCACTGCAATGGTTGCGGAGGTTAACATGCACGGGATAAATATCCTTTCAAAAATGCAACATATCACAGATGCGGTAAAAAATCACATATAGCTAAAGTGTGTCGATCAAAATCACAAACCGCAACAGGAGAGTATGCAACTCAACCAACTGACCAAATAGATTCAGTACAATGCCTCAATAAATTTGATGAGATCAACGCTATCAAATCGTCGAGCAAGCGCATCCTAACTGTTCGAACAAATGGTCACAATGTACCAATGGAACTAGACTCAGGAGCAGCGTGTAGCATAATTAGGAAATGTAACTTATTCTTTATAAAACCCAATTGTAAACTACAAAAAACGGAGAGGTCGTTTTTTGACTACACAGAAAATCTTGTCAACTGCATCGGCCGACTTTTGGTCAACGCTACACTAGGGTCAACAACACACTCTTATTGGAAGAGAATGGATAACAGAATTCATAAATGAAATAAACTTTCATAAACTTTTGGCGGTTGATGAACAAATTTGCTCATTAACAATTGCTTCTCCCAATCTGTTACCAAACCACAAAAACCAGCTCGATATAATTCTGACTCGTCATAACGACATCTTTAGTAACATAACCTGTAAGCTCACAAGACCACCAGCTGAAATACACTTCAAATCTGTTGCGACTACAGTGTTCTCACGTGTCCGCGTACGCAAAAGAAATGGATGCCAAAATTCATTCAGGATTCTACGAACGTGTCGAACATTCATAATGAGCATCAACTACACACGTTGTCACGAAGAAGAATGCCCGACTACGTATCACCGGAAATTACAAACGAATACTGAATCCACAAATAATTATCGATGAACATCCCATACCAAGAGACGAACACCTGTTCAATCAAATGAAAGGGGCCAAGTTCTTTTGTCACCTGGACATTACTGACGCCTACACACATTTGACAGTAAGTGAAGAGTTTAGCCATCCCCGCAATTTGGCAGCGTCAAATGGAGACTGTTCTTCAAGATTTACCAAACGTTATTAACTTTTGATTATGTTCTTCTTTTTCTGACAGTTTTGAGAATCTAATGTCTACGTTAGAAGCTACACCAAGGCGTATGGAACAAACTGAATCGCAACACATGTATTTTCGCCGCACTTTCTGTGGAATTTTTGGGTGATAAAATAGACAGTCAAGGTGTTCACAAATCGGACAAACATGTCGAAGCGATTTGTGATGCTCCTAAGCCTTCTTCACCAGAACAACTCCAATCTGATATAGCATACGCCAACATTAAAAACATTCTCATTTCACCACAAATACTGATGACATATGATCCATCATTACCGCTATTGCTCGCTACGGATGCCAGCAAAAGACGTTTGGGCGCCGTCTTATCTCACCGACTAGAAACTGGAGAAGAACGACCAATCGCTTATACTAGCGGTACTATGAGCACAACAGAGCTGCGCCAACAAATAGACAAAGAAGCTCTTGCTATCGTTTGGGCAGTACAAAATTTTTTCCATTATTTGTACGAACGTCACTTCACGTCACGTCACCGATCACAAACTACTAACGCAAATCCTGCATCCAGAGAAGTCACTGCCAACTCTCTGCATCAGTCGCATGGCGAACTACGCCAATTATCTGGCACACTTCAACTTCGATGTCATTTTCAAGTCTATTAAAGAAAATGCAAATGCCGACGACTGTTTTCAATTACCATCATCAACAAATAGTGACGTTGTAAACAAATTTTTTCTACACGAAGGTAGAAAAATAAGGGAATACGATGATTTCGATAATTTTACAATGTACCAGATCAAGCAACTTCCTGTTCGTACCGAAAATATAGCCAAAGAGTCCCGAAAGAATTTTCATTTAGGCAAGATTGTCCAGCTGTTAGAGACAGGACAAAACCTAACACGTTTTGAGTATAAATCACCGGAAGTTAATTACACTTTAGCAGCGAATTGCTTATTATTTGAACACTGCGTGGTCGTACCACCATCACTTCAACAAAGTATTTTAAACGACTTGCATGCAGTCCATGCAGGGATTGTAAAAATTAAAGGTAAGGCATGCTCATTTGTGTTTTGGCAAAGAATCGATGCTGATATCGAACGTATTGCCAAATCGTGTCCTGAATGTGCAAAACATGAACAGATTCCACTTAAATTCCGTGATCACCATTAGGAATGTCCGAAGGGGTCCTGGCAACGTATTCACATTGACTACGCAGGCCCGGTCGCAGGATCAATGTTACTGATTGTCGTAGATACCTACAGCAAAAAGCTGGAAGTCAAATGTACTAACTCAACAACAACCGCAGCAACAATTGCAATTTTGGATGAATTGTTTGCCACGTATGGTACTCTAATTACTATTATTTTGGAAAACACTCTACAATTTCAAGACGTTTTTGCAAACAAGTGGTGTGAAATACCACAAACTAACTGCTCCATACCATCCTTCAAGTAATGGCCAGGCAGAACGTTATGTACAATCAGATTCTTTAAAAGCGATGTCTACGACACCAGAGGCGTTACAGAAGAACTTAAACGAGTTTCTACGCCAATACGAAAAAGCTTCACATTGTAAAACTGGCCAGCAATGCTATTCTTGTAAAGAAATATTCGAACACCTTTAGATTTGGTTAAACCTGATGATCTTCATACTAGAATAACCGAGAAACAGCAGACTCAAGTTGAAACAACATTTAGAGTCTTTTAACCTGCTCAACCGTTTTATTTTCATCCTGGTAATTCACGAATAGACAAATGGATTCATGGGCTCGTCGTTACTCGCTTAGGCGGTCTTCATTACGAACTCGACTATAAAAATCAGTGATTCAAAAGACATGTTGACCAAGTGAAATCTCGAGAGGCACACCACCCGCAGGGCAATCTACCACACAAAAACTTGTTATACGCAACAACAGACGACCAATCTTCCGACCAAGACATCAGTGATACCTCCTAAAACGGGATGTCTACGACGCCCCACACAACCGTACTCTCCATGAGTATTTATGTGTATCAATACACCCTTGAGGAGGGAGGAAATTTTATGTATGTTACTGTAAAAAATAAAACTCAGCAACAGTGTAAAAATACGAACAATGGTGTTTAACCTGTGTATAAATATATATTAACATTATAGTTCTTAATCTTACCGAATTACTTCTCGAAAATAATATATTTTCCAAATGAGAGTACGCAATTTTTATTTTTTATTTTAGATTTATTAAAACATTAAAAGCCAAAAACTTGCATCTTAAAAATTCTTTTATATTTGATTATATAAACATCATTGTTAATTGAAGTAAATTCAAACAGAATAATTGATAAACACTAATATTATTAGACTGCACTCCTGATTCTAGTCACCAAGAACAAATTTCAGTTTGTATAAGATTTGTTAATTTAGAGAGGACGGGAATCAGTATAGAAGAGCATTTTTTATTATTTTGTCCTATAGATTATGTGTCGGGTGAAGGCTTGGGAAAATTTCTTTTGTCGGCGTTAGAGAAAGAAGGCTTAAATATCAACGATTTGCGGGGTCAGGGTTACGACAATGGGGCAAATATGCGTGGTAGGCATAATGATCTACAAAAAAAATGTTGGATTTCATTCCGGGAGCTTTCTTTGTTCCTTGTTGCAATCATACCTTAAATTTAGTCGTGAATGATGCCGAAAAATCGAATACTTTGAGCATCATTTTTTTTTCTTTAGTTCAAGAACTGTTTGTATTTTTTTCAGCTTCTACTAAACGCTGGTCAATTCAGAAATTTAATTTATCTAATGTAACAAATTTAACTTTAAAACCTTTATCGGATACTCGATGGTCTAGTAGAATAGATGCAATAACTCCTTTAAGGTATCAACTTGGGGAGGTTTATGATGCTCTGTTTGAAATAAGCGAAGGAAACTTTGAAAATAACGTAAAAAATTTTGCTGCATTGTTGGCCAAAAAATTGCAAAATTTTTAATTCATCTGCTTTCTTATATTGTGGTATAATATTTTAAGTAAAGTTAATATAAAAATGTAAATAAATTTATGAAAATACTTTTTAAAATCATTTTTCAATAGTAATAATATCTAACTTAACCCGTATCTGTACTCACATATGAACGTAATACAAATTTGGGACGTTATTTTAAACTTGCACAAGGGCGCCAAAAGTGCTAGGGGAGGGCCGGGAAAAACCATTTAAAGTTAGAGATAGTCTCAGACAAGAGGGTGGACTAAGTCGAGTCTTATTTATTTTATACATAAAGGAAATAATAAAAAAAGTCGAAGTGAAAAAAGTACATGTAAGATATAAATTTTTTTCATTATGTTATTGCTTAAATTGGTTCAGAAAAAGTGACTAACGGAAGAAAACGTCTGATGATTGATTACTTTAAAAAAATGCAACTGTTTTTGTATATCGATTTAAAACCCTTTTAAAACCAAAAATAAAATTTGAGTTTACTACTTTATTCCATAACACAAAACAGAGCTATAATCAAGGCAAAGATTAAAACGACTTAAAAAAAATTCAAATCAACCATGAAATTCTAAATGTAAAATGAATTATTTTTTAAAAAATTCTGGAAATATTACACCTTAAAAATACCAATAAAAATTGCACAATTAAGAAATTAATACTATTTTTGACATTTGAAAATCTAAATATCAAAAATTTTATACTGACTTTTTTATACATAATTGATCGCTTGACTAAATTACGTTGTCTAATAGTGTGTTAATTACTCAAGACATAACAAATTTCAAATTCATAACTTATATTATTAAATTGTCATTTTTATTAATAGCTGCAATCAAACGTGTGTTAATATATCGTTGTTATTTAATAATTTCATTAACATTAATAAAACCACTTAGATATTCATGCATTTAAAACTCTCATAACACTGATGACTATGATAAAATACATAGCAGACTTCGTTTGCATTTTGAATATGCTATAGCTGGTTCTAGTCCGAGTAAAGCTTGCAATATAAAATAATTGAAATTGCTTTGAAATGTTTAAAATGAGAGCGTATTAATGTGTGGTAACTTTAACTCCTGACAGGCATGGTTGGCGCACCTTCTCCGCAAGCAATCCGGACATTTTTGAGCGGTCGTTTTACTTTTTATTTGTTTTAATTTTTTTAAATTAAATAATTCTACATACACTATTTTCACTGGTACACTTTTTCATGTTCCGATTTCTTAAAGATGTCTAATACATGTTAGTTATTTACTTTTACTTAGTATTTTGTTCATATTGACTCAAATGGTGTTAAAAGTTAAGGTGTTAACAAAAATAAAATACTTACGACTCCGGTATATTATATTAGAAATCGTATGTATTTCTGATTACGACGTCCTATTTACAAAATACGGATACCAAACATCCGATTTCCCTTACAATAAAAATTATTTTACCGTAAACATTTCCAATCTTTTGCAATAAAAAAATTGTGAGTATTTATGATATTTTATTTCACCACGATAAACTTTTATTGTTATTAATACAGTACACAACAAAAATCTTAATTATTATTATTTATTACTAACATTAACATTAGAGAAATAGAGTGCAAAATTACTTTTTTATGATTGATTGACTTCTGAAATATAGTTTGAAAAGCCTTGTGATATAAATTTTTGTACACTGTAAAAATTTACTATGCTCATGTGTTAACACGCTCAATTGAAAGATGCGTGTCAATACATCAAGATAACAACAATTATTTCTGTAGGTCGCCGCCATAAATAAACACACGCACGTGAAGAAAAATACTGTAAAATGTCTATTGTATCGCAAAACCCACTATGTATGGGTATTGCAAATACTTGTTAACGACTATGAAATGGAATGCACTTGCAAATATTTCAAATAACAACGCAGAATTTATTTTAAGCGGATTGTTTGATCTCCAATATTTACACGCGTAAAAAAATAATTCTACGCGTGTATATAAATACACAAAAAAAAACGTTTGTGCATCTACTTTGAATAATTTACATAAATATGTCAAGAATACAAATAGAAATTGTTGGCTTTTACGTTAATTGCTGTTGAACTGGGTCGTAGGTCAACAAGAATTTATAAAACATCTAACAAATGTTAAATAATATAGTAGACTTAAATTTAATTGATCGTTGCAATTGCGTTTTGATGCAATTGCGATTATGAAACTAATACAATTCTTTTAATTCCATGTTAATAGAGCATCAAAAGAGAAATTTTAATTAATGTACTTAATTATATAGGAATACTAAAATATGACGAAACTAAATGAATAAATTTAGGAAGAGTAATAAGAAAATTTGAAGTAGGTTTAACATTTTTTTCGAGTTTGAGGTATAAATAACATTTTATTGAAATATTATTATTTTATTATTAAATGTGACTTAACAAATAGATGGTTTTGATAATGGAATTCGTGAAATTCCAACATGTTTTCAAAATTCTGAAATGTAATTAATAGTTATTTTAATAGAATTTGATACAAATTTTAACAAAAACGAAAAAAAAAATTTTAAGTGATAGACTATATACAGGGTGTGTATAAATTGACGAAAAAGCTACACGCTGCGACATTCTTCGTTCAATTCTGAATTGAAAGTCCTAATGTTAAATTGTTGTATTATAATTCGTACGTCTTCAAGAACCACTTAGAAGAAACGTACATTTGGCAACATTGTAAACCAGTATACGACTGTAATACCTGCCGTTGCTATTCTCTCAATTTCAATCTCAAAAAACATGTTACTCGTCATTGGGAGTACGTTTTAAATTATACACATTATGCAAGATATGATTTGTTCTTCAATTTATTTATTGTCAGAATAATACCTAGGTACATACAACTAAAAATGTTAATTTAGAATGTATTTTCTAACAGATTTTTTTAAAATTTTATCTGATGTAAGTCAATGAGACCCCTACAAAATTGTTCAAATTTAAATAAATTTGTTTCTACGTATAGATGCAACCTTTGATATCGTCTGGATTACTCGTTCGAGTCTTTCTGATGTAATTTCTAATACCGGTGCCTTAATTCTTTCTGTAACTTACACTCTCTCTTTAATGAAATCTAAAACAAAAAAGTCTAGAGGATTGATATCGACAGATCTCGTAAGCCATAGGATGGGACAACCTTGACCAATCTATCTATTCGGAAAGTGTTCATCCAACCGCTCTCTTAAATTACAAGCAAAGTGACCAGGAGCTCTATCGTGCATGTAAATCATGTTATGGCGTATGTTCAACGGCATCTCGTCAATAACTTGTTCCAAAACCTAAAGGTACCCATTAGCATTAATGTTGAAGCTAACTGTCGGGTACTAAGCAATGTATCTTTGTGTACAGCGTCTAAAATTTGTTTTTTGAAGTTGTTGACCCAGTCTTCAAAATGTATTTCCTTTAGGTTGTCTTCAGTTTGGAAAACGTGTACCATACTCGTTCATGGCTGCGTTAGCATTTCTATTACAGAAACCGTAGAGGAAATTTACCTAATATAAGGATAGTCCTAATATGAGTTATTTTAATATTTCCAGTAGACGTCTTTCAGGATCTCGTGAACTGTGGCGCTGTAGTCTGTATATGTCAAAATATTGTTATTAGGGTAGAGGGGGGGAATTCCGGCCTCTGGGGTAATTCCGGCCGTTCCGTATCTCATAGTTTATAAATATTTTTGTGTTTATGACTATTGCTGCCACCTCTTAGAATGTCGTGGAAATACTGTACGAAACGGCACGTTTTTATAACGAAATATATGATTTGTGCTTAACCGCTATAATTATTTTGTGTTGTTAAAAGGTATGTATTATCTCATAGAACTGTCTAAAATATATTCTATGTACGCAAGTAAGTGGCATATAAATAGTTTGTTTTGGTATAAGTAAGAACATTTGAAGATATAACCTCAATTTATTGTAATTGCGTAAATCTGTATTAAATGCATTACGGGGTAATTCCGGACAAAATGCTGGGGGTAATTCCAGCCGGCCGGTATTTGCTCCAATCTCCATTCTGATTACTAGGAATTAAGTATGAATGTTTTGTTTATTTTTCAGATGCCTCGTAATTACATTAGAAAGGGGAATAAGGCGTCTTGGACGTCCGATGCCTTGAATTCTGCGTTAGATGCAATAAATGAAGGTGTTGCACTGAGAGAAGTGTCACGGCGCTTCAATATTCCACGAAGTACATTACAAGATTATCGCAAGAATGGGCGAAGATTTGCAGTTCCTCTAGGTCGAAAGGCAGTGTTTTCTGCCCAAGAAGAAGAAGAGTTGGTTTCACACATTATTAAACTTTCTAAAGTTTTCTTTGGAATTACTCCCAATCAAATTAAACAGTGTGCATTTGCTTATGCCAACAAAAATAATTTGAAACATCCTTTTACAATAAAGAATGAAGCAGCAGGAAGGGATTGGCTTGCAGGTTTTCTGCGCAGAAATCCTGGCATTTCATTAATAAAAACCGGAAGCGACTAGTATTAATCGCATTACTGCCTTTAATAGAACGGAAGTGTCGTTATTTTACAAAAACCTCGGAAGTTTAATGGAAAGATTTCAGTTTCCACAAGCCAGAATATTTAACGCGGATGAAACTGGAATCACGGCGGTCCAGAGACCAAATAAAATTTATGCGGAAACAGGTCAAAAGAGAGTCGGATTTGTAACGAATTGGGAAAGAGGAAAGACAACAACTGCTATGTGCGCTTTTAGTGCTTCAGGCATCTATGTGCCTCCGATGTTTATTTACGCACGTAAAAGAATGGCCCAAAATTTAATAAAAAATGGTCCACTAGGAGCTATCTACGCGTGCTCTGACAACGGATGGATAAACGAAAATTTATTTCTGGACTGGTTAAACCATTTCCAGAATTTTGTCAAATCTTCTCAAGAAGATCCGATATTATTAATTTTAGACAACCATGTAAGCCACTGCACGTTGAAAGCTTACAATTATTGCAAAGAAAACTTCATAAGCCTCTTAACAATACTACCCCATACTTCACACCGTACTCAGCCTTTGTATGTCTCTTTTTATGCTGCACTAAAAAGTGCTTACAATTCTGAGTGTGACAAATATATGATTATCCATCTTGGTGAAAAAATTACGCCAAATGAAATTGCGGAACAAAGCATATGGGCGGATTGCTACGCCCGAAAAAGCCATAAACGGGTTCAAAGCAACAGAAATTTTCCCATTAAATCCTGATATATTCACAGACGATGACTTCATAGCGGCTGAAAATTTAAATATTGTTAGGAAAAAAACTCCTGAACCCGGAACTGCCGTTGAGTCCAATGAGGAAGCCGTATCTTTCAGTGAGATCATTCCCAGTTCACGACATACTGAAACGCTTCTAATACTACATTCACCATCTGTTGTGCATAGAGTAAAGTACATTCTTAATGGCCATCATACCGTGTAAAAGTTTGACCTGCAGCACGCTACATTTCACTTCAGCGTAACCTAAAATTGTATAAACTTGGAATAAGATAAACATGATAGATACTATTGGAGCTTGCAGAGAGAAGCGCATGGGATACATGAAAAGTGCAAAAATATTTAATGCCTCGCAATCTATCTTAGAACCAGTGGCGGCTGGTCCATAAAGGCTCTAGGGCACGAGCCCCCCATACGTCTATTAAAACAAAAAAAACTGTACAAATTATTATGAATTAAAATATTTGAACATATTTATAGGATATAAATATCATATACTTTTTATTACTCTAAAACATTAATTTAATATAGTCGTCATTCAAAGCAACCTATATTAAATAGGTAATTTCTTTATGTTGAGGCTACAATTATTTGAGTCTATAACTGTATATGTAGCAGAGCATTCTAACGTGACGTCGCGACTTTCACTGCAAGGTTTCATATGCAGTTTTAACATGCAAAAGGACTCTCGTGTTTGTAGCCCGCGATGATTTCAATTCAGTAAACATGAAGCGATCGGAGTTGCACGACGTATTGTAAGTGAAACGGTATTTTAAATGTTTTGTTTGCCATATTTATTGTTTTTTTCCGAATTCCAATGGAACTGATAAAACTAACGAGGTTGGATACAAACTTGAAACATTTAAATGAAAAAATAGTTTTTGCACGCTATATTGCTCGACGGAATTTGTTAAGTCTAAAACAGTTTGGTAGTTACCTACATAATGATTTAATGATACTTGAAAACGTTCACATTATCTACAAGCTTTTTCAAAAATATAGTCCTCCCTAAGCCCGACCCCACGAACCGCCACTGCTTAAAACAAAATGTTAAAAACGACAAACAACCTGAAGAGATTTTCAGTTGCAAGCTCGGAAGAAAGCCAGTTTTTACGGTAGAAATGAAAAAACAATTGGTACAACATCGTTTGCAGTTAGAGAAACATTTTTATTTGTAGGTTGAGTTTTAAGTTATCCAAAAAAATAATATTAAAAATCCATTTACTACCCGTAAGGAACGTGCAGGACCAAAATAGCTATCAAGCTTTCTAAAACGAAATAAACAATTATCGTTTCGAACACCGCAAGGAATATCATATGCTACAGTAAAATCATTTATCAAAGAAAATGTTGCCTCGTTTTTTGATTTTCAATAAACTTTGCTAGAAAAAGTATACCACAATCCAGCACGTATATTTAATTGTGACGAGACTGCCACAACTGTTATGCAACATAAACACCAGAAAGTTATTGCTATGAAGGGAAAAAAGCAAGTGGCAGCGCTTTCTTCTGCTGAAAGAGAATCACTTATGATGCAACTGACCTTTATGTTCCACCTTTAATCATTTTTCCTAAGAAAAATATGGAATTGATGAATGGAATTCTTCCTGGTTCCACCTACGCCTGTCATCCATCAGGATAGTTACAACAAGAAATTTTTGTTCAATGGATATGGCATTTTATTAAACACGTAAAGTCGACTCAGGATAATCTGGTTGTATTGCTTCTTGATGGCCATTACTCCTATACCAGGAACTTGGAAGTGATCAATGCAGCAAGAGATAACTATGTTGACATTGTATGTTTACCACCACATTCCACCAACAAAATGCAGCTTTTGGATGTGGCATTTATGTCACCGTTTAAAACATTCTATGCACAAGAAAAAACATCCTGGTTGAAGCAGAATCCAGGGCGTATTGTGACAGTTTATTAAATACAAGATTTGTTTGGAAAGGCCTACATAAGAGCAACAGTTGTGAAAACGGCAGTGAATGGCTTCAGAAAAACAGGTCCCGTAGGTCGCAATGCTTTCAAAGAAGTCGAATCAGCCTGAGAGTTGTCAGAGACATCAGTTTTGGATGAACAAAAAGAAATCAAACCGCAACCAACCATCTTCAAAGCTAGTGTTACCTTCGGACTTAATGACGATCCCAAAGGTGTGCAAGATTTTTACAACTTTCGTTGAATTAAAAAAAAACAAAGTATATTATAGTGTCAAAGAACAATGATCAACACAGGCAACTTAGTTTAAGTACCAAACAGAAACATTGTCATTTCTAGTTTCTTAGAACAAAAATGTGTGACATATAGGACTATCCTACAGAAAAATCAAATACAAAATTAAAAAATTAGAGCTTTTTTCCTAAATATGTTGAGTTTAATTTTTTATTCTAACAATAGTAAACTTTTTTATGCTTTTATATACAAATTTATTTAGTGAATGTAAGAGAATGTTTATAAGCGACTTTCGGCTTAGACAGCGTCGTAATTGAACACCCACACTTTTTAGGCTTGGTCCTAGTCCCTCCTTGAGAGCCAAAATAAGAAGTAGAACTTGGCCTTTGTTGTATTTTTGTCTGTGAACCCGAACAAACTGACGTTTCGCAAGACATTGAGTGGTGAATGCCACTGAAGCAAAAAGTGTAAGTAGCGGTATTTGTATCATTAACGATTAGTGTTTTCTTTTCTTTTTGATCTTCATTATTTGACACATACATAGCTCTTTTAGCTAAAGTATGCAAAACAGTGGACTTCTGTACTGGATGGTGGTGAGATTTGGCGTTTAAATATCTGTTGGTTTGTGTTTTCTTTCTATAAACGGAGTGCCCTAACTTTCCGTTAACACAAACTCTTACTCCGAGTAATAACGAAGTCAGTGAAACTATAACGGAAAGTGAAAGTCCGTTAATTTCTTGATCGCTAATAATATAAATACCATCTCTTACATTTTTTCTTTCAGTGACTCCGAAGATACAAGCTGCAATGTCTTGCGAAACGTCAGTTTGTTTGGGTTCACCAATGACCATTCGGCAAAGGCCATGTTCTACTTATATATTCTCCGAAAATACCACCTAATACATTGAAAGTGTGGTTCTTGATTAGAATAATGGTGAAAGTTATGGCGGTTAACATAACCCTTTTTATGAAATGTGGCTTCATCCACAAACAGTACAAAGCCACAAAAGCCAGCATCTACATTTATCAATTGTTGAACCCAATTACAAAATGCCAATTTTCTTTGTTTACCATTTTCACTCAACTCTTCCAATAGCTGAATATGATATAGGTGCATTTTATTTTTCTTAAGAATACCCATGTAGTAGATTGACTAATATCTAATTGTTACCACCACTTACATACAGATTCTCAGTTAAAGCCAAAAGTACATTAGATCCGTTTTCTTCATTTAAAGACCGTTTTGTTCTAACGTTTTTCAGGAACGCCACATTTCCTGTTTAAATAGTTCCATTAGATTTTTAGAAACCCTTCTAGATGGTTATTTGTTTCGGGAAACCGCTCTTGGTACGTTCTTTTGGCTAACAGACAGTTTTTATCACTTGCTTCCAATTCTAAATTAGATCGTTCTATTTAAAAAAATTGAGTTCAAAATTCTGCATCTTTGATCTTTAATACAGAGCACGTGTTCGAAACTTTTATGGATACCTCAAATAGTGCTAAATCTTATATAATTTTGTAAAGACCAACCTATATAATTGACGAACTTATATAATTGTAAAGTAAACCTTAAGAAAATTCCAAAATAGTATTAATATACAAGCTGTTCCATTTAAAAAAAATCAGGTTTGTGTTGTCTCTACAATTTTTTTAAACGTTTTGTTACGAGTTTTTTCGGAACTTAATAAATAACAAGCGACTAACTCAGTTTGATTCGGCAAGCGGATCGCAAGTCTCGGTGTGCTAATCCTACATTAAATTAAAAAGGTGATAAAACAAGTAAAAATCACCCAATTTAGACCTTGTTTAAATTTCTCGATCACTAAAAGGAACAAATTGGTAAAACACGACTTTCACCAACAATATATTTATTTCACACAAGAAAGAATAGTCGTTAAAATCAACAAAGAAAGAAGTAGGCAAATAGCAGTTAGAGATTCGTCGACTAATATAGTGATATCAATGCTATAATATTAATGCAGGCCCTTCAATTCAGGCAACCCACCATACAAAATTATATTCAATTGCTAACGTTGTGAGCTATTGATTTGAATTTAAATATAAATATTACTTGATCAAACTACCTCGTCTACTATGCAATTCCGAAAAAAGTGGACAATTGAGAATGATAATAATGAATTTCAAAAAAGCAAAATATGAGTACAAAAACTTATCCAACCGACAATTCTTAGTCAACAGTAATGACTTCCGCTACTCCTTTTTATCTGGTTTAAAAACAAAAATATGTGTAAAAAGATGACGTGACGATGTCTTCTCTGGGAATTGCGATGTTCCAGGTAGGGACCTGGAACATCGCGTAAAGAACCCAATCGCCGAATCAGACCAATACCTGAAATAGGTTTTCCCTAGCACATTCGCTAAAATTGTAATAAAAATCACTGCCAAGAAAAATTCAACATAAAGAAAACTACTTACATGTCGTAAACAAACACTCAGATACACGAACGTTCACAGCGGTAAAGAGCAAGTAAAATGGCCGTTAGTTGCTGAATCGCGTTTATCCCCTCCCTCAAGGAGAATTAGTAGCGGCGTATAAACAGTGCAGCCGTTAATTTTAGTTTAGAATAAATATTTTTGAAAAATACTAAATGACAACATTTTTTTAATATTTTGTATAATAAAAGAGATATTTTACTTTGACGCATTATCCGCCCACACTGTATATAAAAATTAATTAGACATGATTCAACTTGCATTTAAAAATATAAAATAGTATTTGATGTAATCGACGTTATATTATTTAAAAATACTAAATTTGACGGTTGTAATGGTGCCATTACCTAAGTTATCGAGTAACCAACGCAATTATTAAAATAAAAATTTAATAAATATGCCCTATCAGTTGACAATTTAATTATAAAATAAGTAATTGTTACTTGGTTATCTAGAAATTCAAATAAAAATTCTTTAAATAACCTACTCATTCTCTTAAAGCGCCCATAGGCAAATTACGCAAAAGATTCTATGATAAATAAATACTTTTTAAAAAATGCTGAGATTTGCATTTTTCTATCAATTTTTAAATTAATGTTTTACATACACAACCTGTGAGGCATAAAAATTACGGAGATGTTTGAAAGCAATAAAAAAAAATTTTGTGTGTACTATTGTTTAATACGTCAAATTCAAAATTGCAGCAACCATTTTTTCAGCCTTGAAAATTAGAGATTTTCGATTTTTTCAAATAAGTTGTCCAAATAACTAAATTTAATAATAAATATAATTATATCGAATATACATATAATAATGTGAGATTTTGTAAGTCATTACTTTAAACTCCAAAAAATAGATTTTTTAAATATTTTAGTTTAGTAAGATGTTCTCTTTTTATCCTTATTCACTATAAAGTGTTTTTGAATTCTATTGATATTATAAGGATGCGATTAAAAAAAATAACCAACGTTCTTAAAAAATTAAAATAAAACGTAACATAAAATTTAATAAAAGATAGTTGACTATATAATTTTTTCCATAACTGTAAATGTCAAAATTTAACAATAATTTATAATTTCCTATTTTTTCTACTCTAATAAGCATTCATCAGAAATAAGAACTATACTATATTTTTACAGTTTTTTTTTGTTTTTAAAAGTCAATCCCGCTATTAAAAAATTCAAATTCAACCGCTTTACTTGTGCTTCATTCTTTTGTATTTTAATTTAACAATGTTTTTATAATATAAAGATGTTTTAAAAATTTTAGCTTCTTATGATGTTACTTAAAAATATGCTTCATGAACCTAATTTTTTTTATGATTTATTGTCTAGCCTACTTAGATCTAAATTTGTAAAGTAAAAGTTTTTTTAAGTGAATTGGGTTGGTACATGTAATCAAGTAAAATTAGTTGCATTGTTTTTATTTCTTAAGAAACACTTTTGTACGCAAGTTTTTATTTACGACGTTGCAGTGTTATTATGAATTATTGTTGTTTAACTTAACATAACAAAAACATATCAAATTTGCATAGTTTTAGTTTAACTTTGTTACACTTAATTGAACAAAATAACACATGAGAAAACGAATTGATTTGTTTAGTAGTTTTAGGTATTGAATTTAATAAATTAAACGTGTATTGTTTTTTATATTATTTTGCATATAAAACTTTCTCTATTATTATGCTATTTTTGTTATGTTTAGGTTCTCTGCATTTATAACAAATGGTGTCGTGAGTCATGAATGAATGCAAAGGTAAAAAAACCATTAAGTGAAGACTGTGATGCATTTTTGTCAGAAGGTAATACAGATAATTACAATTCCTTTCATCAGATAGAAACTTTATATTTGACAAGATAATTTTGCAAAACCATGATGAGGAAAACTAAAAAAGAACAAGAAGAAAATAATGGTCAGGTGTGGGCTTTTCAGCAGTGCGAGAACTCTCTACTATGCATGAATGATAGATAGTAAGTAAATGACTATAGAGATGGAAACGTTGAAAGATGATTTTATACCCGCATAATTCAAATAAGAACGTCAATGTAAATGTAAAACTGTAACCAGAATAAATCTCTAGACGGCCGTTTCGCCCTTTAGCTCTTTATCAGTAGGTGAGCACTTTAGTGTACTTTCACAAATGCATCGAAAGTCTATAGCTTTATATTAATAAATGATGTGATTAACATGAATGAAATACGATGACAGAGCCATCTCATGGTATAGATTTACTATGCATGAAAATACAGTAGAGTGGTCTACAACTGCTGAAGAGCCCCAATTGCATTGACGTTGTTACCTTACGTTGTGTTTTTAACCAGCGGATTATTTAAAATGTATTTGAATTACGCGGGTATAAAATCAGCTTTCAACGTTTTCATCTCTATAGACATTTTCTTATTATTAAAATAATTACTTTGCTAAAAAAATCTAGCTGCAGGACCACAACACTATAATATATTGTTAGCGAAATGGTTGAATTTAAGTTGGTATAAAATGAGAATTTATTTGAAAGATCAACTAATAATTAATACGTTTGATATTACTTATTTTATTTTCTTTATACTATTTGAATTTAGAATAATTAATTATTGATTGTTTTTGGAGTTCATAAAATTTGATATCGTTTTGCAAGCAGTGCTTTATCAAACTATTTCATAATATATGGTCAGTTATTTTTTTTAATTTTAAAAGAATAACGACTCAATAGTTATGATGCATACTAAGTGACATAGAAGCCAGAACTAGTTTATTTCAATAATATTTTGTATTTATGTTTATTACGTTAACGATCACAATATGAACGGAATCGGGTAGGTAAAACCTAAGAACAATTAGTAAAGAGTTAGGCTTCCATGCTGTGCTATGCACTCATTGACATGAGGTGGCCAATTTCTTTTTGGTGCGTCTCATCCCCTGCTACCTGGATTGCGTTAGAAAGTGCCGCTGAAGCCTGTGGAAAGTGGGGTAAATTTTGCAATCCCTTGCGCTTAATGTCCTACATAAGCTTCATTAGTGAAATATCTGGAGATTAAGCTCAAATTAGTTTAACGTTACTTTGGCTACCCGTGGCCGTGGGTTGTCTTCTTAAAACAATTGATTTTGAAGAGTCCTGAGGTAGCGTAGAATACCACCTTAGGCGGTCATGCTGCCTTTAATAAAGACCAAAAGTGGTCTACTACCAAGGTCAATAATTCCCATGGTGCGGTGCACATGTCTTTCCACAGAAAATTGGGGATCACGCGTTTTACCACTCTCACTCTTACCCGGTTATCATGCATACCTAAACAGAATCAGGATTTGTTGCTGAAGATTATCGTATTCCTTTCCTGGACCTACTGAACTCGTTCACTACACGATTGCAGTCTATTGAAGTGGTCCCTTAACGCCAATAGCGTAAAGGGCGATTTTTGCGGTCTGTCGTTTTTGGATGGCGTCGTATACCTCTCGTTCTTTGTGTTCCGCCTTCTTTCCTGGCTCTTTAAATAATAAACCAGCTAGTTATGTTAAAAATATTTTGGTATATGTTGCATACTGTATGAATTTTGTGCATTGATTTCGTTTCGTATGTGTTGTTTGTGAGAGTTTTGCTGGAGTAAAAATTAACTATTTTTGCGACGTGATTTGATTTTGTCGTAATTATCATAGCGACTTGGGCCACCGCCACGTGTCTGTTTTTTTTGGAATTGTACATGTTTATTAAGTACATTTCTTTCGAGCGGATAACTTGGAGCACGTACGAATGAGCATTGATTGCTAACACTAATTTTAAGAATTAATTTGGAATCAAGTCGATGAAGTATTTATGAGATGGGCGATTAAGCTTGAAGACACAGCTGCGTTATTAATAGTGAAAGTCATTTGGAAGCTTTACGCATTCGGTCACTGTCACTGATTGAGTTACGAGCAATTTACTGATATCATATATCTATTTTCTTTTCTTTACATTTTTACCAATTTCAGAGGACGATGGGTATGCCATTAGCTAATAGCATATCTGGACAAAGATAAGTAAAAGCTCCTTTTTATTATCTATTGTTGGTGTCGAACGTAAATAATAAGAACATAGAATGTCACGATTAATGCATGCAGGTTTGTTTAGGCAATTACTTGTTAAATTTATCACAAGTGAGTTGTACTTCTGATTACATAATCACTAGATTCGCATCGATTCAAGCTTTATTATTCGCTTTATTAATTTATACTTTTATATTGTAATACACTTAAGTTCTGTAATTATATGTACGAGGTATTGCCTAATTTAAGGGCTCTGTAGCATCATTATTAACATGTGATATTTATTGACGAACTCTTAATTGATAGTATTTGCGTAGTCCGCCTTTTTTAACCTTGTTATCTCTTCTTTGAAATAAATATGCTTGTTGTTATGATTGCGTTTTGCGATTTGTTTCCTTTCAGTGTTTAACAGATGTAATGGGATCTGTAGTTAATATTTTTACCGAGTACCATTTACGACATTCTCTCTGAAGTATCTTGAGCTGCGGCCTGCACTAAGTTACGGTTATATTTACGTAACAAGTTTCTCTTAGATTCGCTATTCGCCCCTTATCAAACTCACCCGGTTGATAGAAATTTACGTGCTTCCTGCTCTAGGTATAACAAATGCACATCGAAGAACCGCTTAAAAATGCACTGCACGATAATGAAACGCTTACTGTCGCTAAAAGTCAATTGTCCGGCCCAATTCCATCCAACATTTTTAAAACTGATAAAACGCAGTAATTAGATTGTTGTTTTTTAGCAGTAAATGTTTTATTTGTATGTGAGTTCTAGGTATGCAAACTTTCGTGCAAATACAGTGTTGCTATTGAGCGCGTATGTTAACATTATTTCTGCATTAACAGACGCGTTCTTTATCTATGTACTTGCAAAACCATTACTGCATTATTAAGAGGAGGAGGAGGAAGTCGACCCATCATACCATCCGAACTGGCTTGGTACAAGTTCGCCACAAGAGGGATAGGTTATGAAGGAAATGTAGCAAGTAGATAGGATAGTCTTACAAGACCAGTAGGATGGGTTAAGTATTTGTGCGTGCTATGAGATCACGTGGTTCCGCGAGGCACCCGCCTTGCAGCTTATCCTCGCTTCTAGGTTAATACCAAATCGGTAAAGAAAAGGATTTGCATATTAAGAACGAGAATTATTAAAACCGTCTCGCCGCAAAGCTTGATTTTAATTGTGCAGCTGCGAAAAAAAAACAACAATTATTTATGCGTCACAAGTAAATCCTTCTATATGATTTTACAACGCACAATCGTTTCGTGTGCTAGCGTGGGAGTTTTTTGTTAAAATTATACACTATAACGCCCACAAGTATTTTTGCTTGGTAAAGTCATGACTCGTCTCTTAAACATTTTTGGATTTTATAGATGTCATCAGCTATTATTGTATGTCAACATCTTGAACACGTGTAGTGAGAAGGGCCGTTTTTCCTTTGAATGCCAAATCGACACGATCATTTAGGTTAAAGTTGTGCTGAATTGGTGTGTTTCGCATATCTATTTTTTGAAATATTAAAAAAAGGTGAAATCGCACCCAAAAATTTTTTCAGAAGATTTGATAAACCTCATTTCTATCAGTGGTTTTGCACTTATTAAAAACTTAAAACTTTGAGTTGCTAGAACAACTTCTTTTACAGCAATTGTCGCCATCACTGACAATTTACCCATCCGGATTTTATTTAATGCCGTTAGAACATGTTCTGAATTTGGTTTTTTTATTAAAAAATTGATCAGTAATTACGGCTTGCAAAAAATATGAGAAATGCAAATGCAAATTATTTATTAATTGAGGTTTGCTTGTGGAATTTCATTGAAAGTGTACAATTTCCATAACTCATTAAACAGAAGCTGTTTTATTTATATCATTGACCCGAATTGTAGCAAAAAGACTAATTGTTAACATATCGATGTTAACAGTAGCTGTACGGGGTCATTACAATTATCAATTCATTTATTCATAGATTAAAACGTATCTTGAAAGTTTTGTATCTTTGACGTTTTCGTTGTTACATATAATCTAACTATGGCGTCTTCTAAAAGCATTTGAAATGATAAGTGCTGCTAATTTTTGAAAGTTTTAGCAAATGTGTCTCTATAGATGTATTGTCTAAATACTACAACTATAAATGTAGGGATGGTCTTCGCCAAAGCCCGACGCGTCCCGAAGTCCGAACCGATAGAAAAAAATTCGGGCCGGGTTTTGGGTATATATCTTTTAGACTTCGGGCCGGACCGGAATCACGGTCACGATTCGGCCCGAAAAATCGGGTTTTTCGGACCAACCCAAAAAAAACCAGTACTGACTAATAAAATATGTATTTAGTGTCTCTTGATAGACTAGTCCATTTAATTATTGAATAATATTGCAATATAAAGCATACGTTATAAAATCTAATATCTTTTGTTCTAATGTGTAATTTTTTTTTAAAAACGCGTAACTTTATTTTGAATTGTATTAAAAGTTGGTTAAAAATTTGTGTAGAGATGTTTTATCAGAATTTCATATCAAGTAAGTACATAAATACAAACATGTAAGCAATTTTAAAACACGGACTACTATAATTAAAGAGCGGACAGTCAGGCAAATCCCTGAAGCCGGCCTATTTTGCCTTTTTGTGTAACTTTTTGTCTTTTTTGCCTTATTAAAGAGTATTGTTTTATATTGCCTTCATACGTATAAATCTTGAATAGTTTGTGTAAACAGTGTTTTAATAGGTAGATGACAATAACGCATTACAGAATTTTACTTAAATTACGTACAATAATATAACAATACATTAAATACAAAAGCCGCTTATAGAGAAGAACTATTGTAAGAATTTATACTAGGATTATGTACAATGACAGGCTTAACAGAACACTATTTACAAAACCTGAAGGATTTCGGAATGAATCATATTTTATAGGTCTATTCAGTACCTAACTAAAGCAAACAAATATAGATAATTTTAATTATGTCCGGTGGGATTTCTTTAATGACTGAAACACATGACTAAAATATTCTTTGTTTGTTATAAATACCTGTGATATTGTCACACTGTGATAGTCTATTGCTGTTGTGCTGTGAGTAGTTTTAAAAAATGCCACCTAATAAACAATCAAAATTTGAAAATTATTACAAATGGAGTAAATTGGAAAATAATTTAACAACCTACGGGGAAAACCTTTTTTGTTAAGTTTGTTCAAAATCAGTAACATTGTATTATCTTAATTTAAATGATTTTAATTACTAGTACATGTATTATTTTAGATCGGTGCTACTAAAAAGTACCATGTAAAACAACACTTGGGTAGTAGTTTACGTTTAAAAAATATTTAAAAAACTATGAAACAACCATTGTTAAAAAACGTTATAGAAGATCAACAGAATAAACCTGGTCCATCAAAAACGACTTTTGCTCTAGATTTGTGCGAAGCATTGGTGTCGGCTCAAATTCATCTTAAAAAAACTTGATAAGATCAATTTTTGGAATTTCCTCGAAAAATACACCGAACAAGTTGTTCCAGATGAATCAACTTTGAGAAAAAATTATTTAGACATATGTATGTTACCAATCGGTAAGCAGTTTAATTAAAGTATTAATAGTTTTCAAAATGCTGGTTTACCTTTTATAGAAAATACAAACAATAAGGAATGACATTGGGGACCATTACATTTGGACTTCGGTTGATGAAACAACCGATTGCAGAGGTCGATATGTAGCAAATTTTGTAGTTGATAAGTTGTCTAAACTAGAACCAGGAAAAGCTCATTTGCTAGCATCCAAAGAAAGTCCACAGACTAATCACAAAACAGTTGCAGTTCGATGATTATTTACGTAAGTTTTTTTTTAATGATTGATTAATATAATCCAATCTATTAATTACAATTATATAATTTTATGTTTGTAGGACTTCGGTATCCCAATGGTGTAAAAAAAGAAAAGGTTCTCTTATTCGTAACCGATGCAGCACCTTATATGATCAAATCCGTTCAGGCATTAGAAATATTTTATCTGAATTTAAAACATTTAACTTGTCTAGCACATGGAATACATAGGGAGTGTGAATTCATTAGAGACGAGTTTGCAATAGTAAACAATTTCTGCACCAAAAAGGTAAAAATCTCTAACATATTAGATTCTCTTTTTGATTATTGGATCTTGTTTCAGTTTTTTGTGAAAGCACTATTACGGGTAAGAGCCTATAAAGAAAAACTTCCAGATGTTAAACTTCCACCGGAACCTATCATAACAAGATGGGGAACTTGGTTATCCGCTTGCATTTTGAAAAAATTAAAGAGGTACAGCTCATACTATAATCTGACATTGTCTTATACATTAATTGAATTGTCTTACTTCAGGTGGTTGAATTGTTTGACGAGACGGCCTCTGCAGCAATTGCTAAATCTCAAAAAGCTTTTAATGACGAGGCTGTTAAGAGAGGACTCGTTTTTATAAAAACACACTTTTCCGGCATTCCTGACGAATTAAAAAAGCTAGAAAAAAGCGAAACCGCAATGACCGATCTTTCGCTACATTCGAAAGAATAAGAGCAATTATAAGAGCATGTCCAGGGACTATAGGAAGAAAAATTAATCAAAAATTGGATTCCGTCACATCAAAAAACTCTTCCTTTGACCTCTTTAAACAATTGACTGAAATTCAAAAAGGGGAGGTCATGAAGCATCAACAGAAAATATCTTGAACAATAACAGAAACATCGGCATTAAAATTTGCTCCACTAACATCTTGTGATGTCCTTCTATAAAAATATTTTAAATGATAAAAGGCAACAGCTTGTTGATCAAAATATTGAAAAATATTTGATTTGTGCTTGAGAAAATAATAGCACTTAGTAAACATTGTAAAACAAAAAATAAACTGTAAGTTTTAATAGATATTTGTGCTTTTTTTATTGCCTTTTTGGCTGGTTTAATATGCCTTTTATGCCACCTTTTTTGGTATTTTTTCTTGCCTTACTATTCGCTCTTTAGTTATAATATTATATATGTATAAAAACTGTAGCTGTAATCAATTAAACTGCTCAAGTTCCATAAATACGTTTTTTAATCTAAAAGTTAGTTTTGTAAATATACCTCTATATTTCTGTATTTTTTTTATACAGATTTATTAGATGTTTACCGCACACTTGGTTCACCTGCATCGATCATCCGTTTTTCTACAAAACTTTTCGACGCGGATTATATTTCAAAATCGAATAAAACTCAATCTAAAATAATATAAACAAAGCCGTTCCTGGTATTTGGAAGAGCTAAAGCTCAGATTGCAAGTTATCGACAAGTAAAAACGTAACTTTATCATAGAACAGTTTACAGATTAAAAAGTCGAGTTTTGACCCGGCCCGACTCGAAACCCGGCCCGATTTCGGGCCGGTAACACAAATTTTAGATTCGGTCCGATTCCATCTCTATATAAATTACATCTTTAGAACTGTTAAAACGCAGTAAGTAGATTGTTGTTTTTTATCAGTAAATATTAATTAATTTAAATACATATATTAAATTTGTAAAAAACACACTCGGAAAAAGAAATATCACACGTTTTTTCTTCCTAACTATATCAAAAAACGCAATACAAATGTAGAGAATACGCACTTTTCTATTTTTTTAATTCATAAAGGCATGTATATTTTCTGCTGTTATCAGTAATGAATAAATATGGTAAACATAATACCAGGTTTTGACTGAAAAAATATTTTTTTTTACTAATGAAAAGACAGTTTTTGACAAATGATAAAAAATTCTTATATTGCAAACTCAATTTATTTTTACACAAACCAAAGTATTGTATAAAATTATAAATTGCAATTTAAAAACTTTGACTCTGAAGCAATTATAGATAGAAATACGTTCTACGTATAAACAATAAATTAACAGAAAAAAGTAACAACAATAGTATCTAATTTAATTTAAAAAAAATCCAACTATAAGTTAAAAAACTTGTATAAAATATCCATTTTAAGCTTAGGTGTAGAGTTGATTATTATTGCTTAGTAACAAGGTGTCCAACTTGACAATGATACAATGGCATTAGTTCCAGCAATGACAAATCATATAAAATATAATAAAAATTAGATAGACATCTTTATGTATTTGGGCATATACATGTTTTAGTATAAGTCAATGTGTATTTATTTTGTATGTTATTAATCTAGGTTTAGTCCTTTGAACATTAGAAATATTCCAAGCGTAAATCCTCGACTGCCATAAGTATCATGTTTTGAAACGCAAAGACATATTTTGATTATATACAATCAAATGCAAGTTTCTTCAAAAGTTCAAACACTAAGACACTAAATTTATTTCCGGATTTTTCGGAGTTCGCTGTAAAATCTGTAGGTCATTTTTGATCAAGTAACATTACAAGAGTTCAATATTTCTCGTTTCCTCAACTTTCTATTTTATTATTTCCATAAAACTTGTTTTTATCAGTTGTTACTATAGAAAAAAAATTAAGCTTAGTGATACGCTTGTAAACATAAACCTTTTTTTTTACTACTGAAATAAAACTAAAATGAAGTTATTAATTGTGATGTCAAATATTGAATTATTGCTATACAATTAACAACATAAAACATGCGATAATCAGTACTTGTAAGTAAGCTATAAAAATAATGTTCGGTGGGCAACTTAATTAGTTTTATTGCACTTTTAAAATTATGTAACAGTTATTTAAACAAAAGACGTTAGAACTATAAAAAACGGCAAATGTTCAGTTAACTTTATTTTATAATTGTAGTTACAAAGTTGGTGTGTGGTGTCAAAAACGTGCCCAACGATAAGACTTTGGTACAAACTTCTCACGATTAAGATATCGTCTTGTGAGAACACAATAAAAGTAACATTAACTTAAAAAATGAAGTTTATAATTATTTAATAAAAACACCATTTTTGGTAACGTCGATTACGTTTTAGAAACGTTTCAAAAAAGGAACAAGTTTATAATTGAAAAAAAAACTGGTATCAACATGCTAGGTTGTCAGTTCTACTTTGTTTTATTGTTCATTAAACCATTTCATCTAGTTTAGATTAATTTTTAAAAGTTTATCTACGCAAGCGGTGTATATAATAAAAATTAATTAGTGCATAAAATGCACATATTACGTACGCCAGTAATAAATAAAAAATAATAAGATAGTGGTTTAGTTAGTTGGGTACCAAGAAGAGTAAAATTAAGATCAAAGATCTTACAAGTCTAGGTAGGTGGGCAAAATTAAACCAGTTATCGTTGCTTATCTTTGAAATTATTCACATTGCAACGCTGCATTTGAAAACATTAAAAAAAATTCTAGCGCAACATCCACCAATGTCGAAATTGCAAGTGTATTAAAACATCTACATACTTCAATTAAAAATTTAATTAAGTAATTTTTGAGTAATTCGTGCTTGACGGATTTTTGCAACAAGAACATTTATTACTTCATAGTTTCTTAATTGTATGTAAATTTTGTTCAAGTTTTGCGACGAGGGTGTGTTACACAGGGTGCTTACACGGAAACGTTATATAAGTCTTCTTCAGAAGATGGGTGAAAGTTTATACATACATTAAGTAATAAGCGTTTCCCACAATCTACTTCAATTACTACTAATTATTGTAAATAAATAATAGAAAACTCACCTGTTTGTTTTTGTTGCAACTAAAAACGACACTTTCAAACCATGGCAATATCACTTAAAACCGCACAGAAAATCACTAATTGTGTAATCAATAATAATGTTTCACTACAAGTTCAATGTCGAAGTCAAGTTCAAATTAAAAAAATCGCTCGAGCCGGCTTAGCTGTATTGAAAGTGCTGTCGTGAAGAACTCCACGCGTAATAGCTAAGACTTTACAGAAGAAAAGGCATTGGCCATCAACTGTAAGAAAGGTATGTGGAAGAGGAGAGTTTTACGTTCACCAATTCATGCATGGATGCCCCTCTTTCATTCTACCCAAGGTATATAGAAATACAGATGTACGTGAATTCGTGTACCTGTACGATAAATGGTTCACCTGTTCGGTTAAAATGAGTTTGCGCAAAACTAAAATGACCCCGCTTTGTTTTGTCGGGAAATAAAACGGTTCTTTGAATAATCCTTCAAATATTTAAATATTATTGCACGTTTGCTGGTACAGTTTATTACTTTCGATACAAATTCGCAAACAGTTAGAAAATGCCACGAATTAAAACAAAAAATAATTTTTATTGACATTTCCATTTCCTTGCGTAATTTTGAAACACGATTTGATTTTGTAAGCACAAAATTTTGCATCATTCTTTATTACTCGTGCGTGTAAAACGAAAAAAAATTATTTACGTTGTAATAAAAATTGTTGGATTTATTTTTATACACAGAAAATAATATATTTTTGTTAAAACATTTTTTTATTCGTAATTTGTTAAGTAGACTGACGACGGCACGATGTCTCACTGCATAGTTTTTGCATCTGTACCTCTTGGTAGAAATTTAGCTAATAATTGGTGGAGATTAGCAAAAAGAGAGATTAAAAATGCGCAAGTTTTCGAAAAATACTTTAATCTTGCTTCTGTAAATCTTAAGAATCGTATGTAGTATATACGAATATCATTTTTAAATACACGCGTAAATTTCGATATTATTGCAGTGCATTATATAAATTGAGTAAATTGAATTATTACTAACAATTATTTGTGCAAAAAAAGGCAGCTTTCATTTCATATAAATTAGTGGTTCCCAAACTCTTTTGGCCCACCGACCCCTTTTCATAGTCAAAACTTTCCCACGGACCCCTGAGTGAAAAAACTACATAAACGCATAATAAAAATTACAAATTTAACTTTGATTTCTTGAATGGTAAATGGTGACGTAAAAATAAAATATAAATTAAACATTTTGTTGAAGAAGTATTTATTTAAATTATGACTTGTGTTTTAAAATACAAAAAAAATTTTCATCCATGTGTATTTGTGCTATGAATTTGACTACTTGCAAAAGGGTTCAACGCCCAGTCGGGAATATCCAAGTGAAGAATGTCTTCAAATCTTTTGTTGATGTCTGAATGAAGCGCCGTTAAGTGTTGACAAAATCTTCATCACTATTTTGCAATTTTGAAAGATTTGGAAACTGAGAACATTATTGTAATCGTATGTTCTACATCAGTAATAACACTAATAACACCTATTAACCTTTTATTATTTGCTATAGTTTTACAATAATCTAACGTATAATGGCCATTTGCAAGCTAAGTTATATATGTATCTGTGGCAAGAAGTCAAAAGGGCATAACTTGATTTTTTGTTGATTTTGAGTTATCCGTAACATTGACATCATTTTTGAAGATAAATAATCTGACAAAAGGATATAACTGAACTGTTTTATATAACGAAGTTATTTTGTCGCATAAAGGCATAAGAGACTAGGAATGTACGTATTTCTTCTTTTATAAAGCTATAACTCGAATTATTAAAATATTATATTCAAATTTGTTTTTGACATAAAGACTTATCTTTAGATATCTAACAATTTGTTGATCTTTCTTTTTGACATAAAGCCGTAACTCTAGTTATACAGTTTCTAGGTATTAGACTTAGTCAGACAGAACGACACAATTCTGGTTGTCAGTTTGCCCTATGAATATAAGGAAGAATATAACCGATACTATATGTCTGGATATTCGCTTTTGTCGGTACATTCGTTAATAACTTTCTTAACCGTTTCGCATCGTTCACACTTCGTGTGATCTTTATGCCGCCAAAAATTTCCGATTAACATCCATCCATTGCACGTGTTGTTTCCAGCGGCGTATTTACCATAGGGCCATGGGGGCCATGGCCCAGGGCGATACGCTGCGAGGGGCGGCGCCAGCCGCCACGTGCTCGCTGGTTTGTTTAAGCGCCTTTGATAATCGTTATTTATATTTTATTTAATTGCTTTTTCATTTGACTTCCCTAAAGAAATTTAAAAAAAGCTTATCTAATTAGAACAAAAGCTCGGGGCGATTGTGTTGCAGCGGCGCCCGGGCTGGCGCCGGCGTGTTTATCGCGTCTCGGAAGGGCGGGGGCGGGGGTGGTTGGTACTTGGTGGAATGAAAACAATAGCACGTAATTTGCTCGTCACTTGTTTCAAATTGTTTTCTAATCAGCGCATCAAATTATTAGGATTTGGTGAATATTCTCAATACTTACCGATCAGTGTTAGCAGTGTTTACAAATGAGTTTATCATATTAAGTAGTTTGCAGTTTGTTTTGTTTTGGTAGGTATATACTGTTACTGTGTAAAGTGTTACTGTTACTGATATGGATCAATCTAAAAAAAAACTAAGCGGACACGCATACAGAAGAAAAGCTTTAGAAAAAAAACATAAGGAGGAAAAACTTCTCAAAAAAACACATTAAATTGATAGCTTTTCCGCCTTTTTCAATAAGAATAATGACGAAGCGTCAAGTTCGACTGGATTGGTCACGGCAGAATTTTACAAGGTGTCGACACAGACGTAGAAGTAGTTTCCAGGCTCTACGAGTACTCATCACTTTTGTAGAAAGCAAACGGGAATCTTTTGATGCTTTTGAAGCAGCTGGTAAAAAAAATCTTTAGAGGAATACAAAACCAGTGACAAGAGAATCATTAAGAGGAAGAAACGAGACAATGAGTGTCGCGATCGCGAGGGAGAAATATTACAAGGACATGATTATTTCAGGGTTAATACCTTCCTCCCAATATGTGACAAGTTAGTGGGCGAGTTAAGGAGACGCAAAACTTCGTATGACGCAGTAACCGCCAATTTTGCATTTTTATGCAAATTGGATACAATGTCTGAAGCTGAAGTTAGAGTTAACGCTATAAAACTCCAAAAGTTATACCCTATTGATCTCGCAGATGATTTACAAAAAGAATGTGTTTTTCTAAAACAATTCTTGACGGCCAATGATAACAAAATGAGTTTAAGGCAACTTTATCTATTTATGAAGGAAAATGATTTGAAGGAAGCATTTCCATACACAGAAATAGCATTACGTATGTTTCTGTGCACTGCAGTGACAAATTGCACTGGAGAACGTTCGTTTTCCGTGAGCAAAAGAATAAAAAATTAACTACGTTCCTATATAAGCGAAGAACGTTTGAACAGTTCAGCCATCCTCAATATAGAAGCTGACTGGCAAAATCTATTAATTATGACAGTGTCATTGACAAATTTGTCAACCAATTTGTGCATCGCAAAAAATGTAAATATTTAATAAATCGTGTTTATTCGTTTGTATGACCTTTTTTCATTATTATCCGGTTTTTTACGTTTTTTTCGTTAATTTATGGGGCGGCAAACCTTACAGGCCTAGGGCGCCAAATTTTAAAATACGCCGCTGGTTGTTTCACTTTGTTTTAATCACTGCAAGATGAATGTAAGCCAGAGGACCAAACTGCTTTTATCTAAATGCGGTAAGTATGTAAATAATATGTTTGCGATAACTGCAGTAAAATAGCTAAAATTTAAAGATGTATTTTTACGTAATAATATTGGTAATAATAACTATAATCTCTCTTTAGATTTGAAATTAGAAATGTTTATTTTATTTGTTTCAAATAGACAATATATCAAACAGCGAACGAAACACAGAAGAATGTCCTCCTAAAGCGTTTCATCATACGGACGGAGAAGGTTTCTTCTTAAGTTATTTTAAAGTAAAAATAATGTCGCCAACGAGACAGGCACTTCTGTAAATTACGTTCTTGATTACAAGTGGGAAGAAACCTTTTGTTTTCGTTGGAGACCAGAGAAATGGAAGATTCACATACTGGTAAGTTTGATTCTGAAACGTTCGAGAAATTACAGCAGTGTTAAGAAGATTATTAAAGTGGAAATAAATAAGTCGTTAGCACGCGTGTGTCTAGATAAATATACCGAGAATAATCGTGTACCTGATTTTTAGTGTAAACAAGTGTGGAGCTATCCGCGGACGTTATCTTATCTTCGCGTAAGTGATAGCATAACAAATTAGTTTTTAATAAATAGATTCGCTACAATTCGAAGCATTACGCAAGATAATTTAAAAAGTACAAAATATATGTAGATATATTTTATACAATAAAAATCCATAAACTAAATATAGCAGAAATATGTATCAAATACAAGGAAATTATAAAAACTAAAATAAGTAGACTAGAAGAAACCGTAGAGGAAACCAGTACAGAACAAATGTGGAAATTATTTAAAAGTATTGTGTTGGATGCAGCTATAGAAGCGTGTGGGACAACTAAAACATCAAATACTACAAAACATACAGCTTGGTGGAACGAGAATATCAAAAAAGAAGTAAAAAATAAGAAAATAAGATGGAAAGAATACCTAAGTAAAAAAATGAAAATAACTACAATAGATATAAAGAACAAAGAACAAAAGTTAAAAATCTAGTAATAAAAGAAAACAAAAACCTGGGAAGACTTCGGAAACAAATTAGAAAGAAATAGTAAAAATAATCAGAAATTATTCTATAAAGTGTTAAAAAATAAAAAAAAAAACAGAATAAGAAACAAAAAGGAAAACTATTAATAAAAAATCCGGAAATTATGGAAAGATGGAGAGATTACTTTGTAGAACTACTGAATCCAATAGAAGCAGAAACAGAAAAAATTAGCGAAAAGGAATAAAAAAAGAAACAGAAGAAAAACAACTCAAGGATGAAGACAATGAAGAGAACGTAGAAGAGAATAAGACACAGAAAATAGAGATAAGAGAAATGAGAGAAGCTATTAAAAGTATAAAAAACGGCAAAGCACCTGGACATGACCAAATAAAGCCAGAAATGATTAAACATATGGGAATAGCTGGAGAAAAACTATTACTAAAAATCTACAATAAAGTGTGGAAAGAAAAAATTATACCAAAAGAGTGGGGAATTGGAATAATCGTACCTATCCACAAAAAAGGAGATCGGACAGAATGTAATAATTATAGAGGAATCACATTGTTAAGTGTAGTCTTAAAAATATACGAACGAATATTAGAAAAAAGACTAAAAGAAAAATCGAAAAAACACTTTCAGAAACACAAAGTGGTTTTAGAAGAGGACGTTGTGTACAAGACCATATATTTACCATTAAAGAAATTATTAATAAAACTGTACATTATAACAAAAAAGTGTTTTGTGCATTTATTGACTTAAATAAAGCTTTTGATCGAGTGAAAAGAAAAATAGTGTGGGATAGTTTGGCCAGAAGAGGAGTAAAACGGGAATTGATAATTGCTATTGAAAGTTTATAAAAAGACAACATTAACTTTGTAATTGCTAATAACATGACGTCAGAAAGTTTTAAAACAATAGAAGGGTTAAGGCAAGGAGGAGTCATGAGTCCAGTACTGTTCACTATATTTATGGATGACATTATTAAAGAGTGTAATAAGAAAGTGAAGAAACTGAAGCTAGGATATAGAAATTTGAAAGTAGTGGAAGTAGCTGAGTGCGCATTTGCAGATGACGTTATGATAATGGCAGAAAAGGAAGGTGATTTACAGACAAACTTATACGTATGGAATAAAGTTTTAAAAAATTTGGAATGAAATTAAATACCGACAAGACAAAGGTGATGATAATGTCAAAGGAGCCGTATAAAATAAACATCCAATTACAAGGAAAACACATAGAGCAAGTCAACCATTTTGAATATCTAGGAGTGACGATAGAACAGTCAGGAACACAAGAACTAGACCTAGACAAACGAATAGAAAAAGCTAACAACCTATTTTATGCCATGAAAGATAAATTTATTAATAAAAAAGAAGTAAGCAAACAAACCAAACTGAGTGTCTACAAAACAGTATATCGTCCAATACTAACTTATGGATGTGAATCTTGGGTAGTATCAAAGAAAATGAAGAGTAAAATACAGGCAATAGAAATGAAGTACCTAAGAAAGGTGAAAGGAATCACATTAAAAGATCGAATAAGAAATGATGCAGTGCGAGAAGAACTAGAAATTGAAACAATACACCAGTTTGTGGAGAAAAGGCAGCTAAGCTGGTGGGGACATCTACAGCGTATGGAAAATTACATACCAGTAAAACAAGTGTGGGAAGCAAAAGTGGCATCTAAAAGAAATCGAGGAAGACCTCAAGAAATATGGGACAACGTTATAAACAAACTATTGATAAACGCAGGAATATCATGGCAAGAAGCAAACAGCCTAGCAAAAAAGAAAAATGAGTGGAAAAACTTTGTGGACCAATATAAAACGAAACAATTAATTAGTGAATAGTTTATTATTAAAAAACAGATAAGAATTTATGTTATTTTTTTATTATTGTATGTTTATTTAAGTTAACGCGTACAGATAGACGAGAAAATAATTTACGTTAGATTGTAATTATATAAATAGTGTTAAAGAAGTGTAATCCTACACCGAATGGTAATTGGGATTTTGATTATATATATATATTTTATACAGAGTGGTTCAAATTGGGTACTTTTGATAGAAAATAATTTCTAAACAAGTTAGAAAAAAATCTAATCTACAATTGTAACGAGCTCGATTTTTGTGAAAAATAAAAAGTCGAAAACAGTACATCAATGAACTGTTTAAAAGGTACAAGGTAGTTTTGAAATTTGGGCATTTTTAACTCACCCCCGTAACTGTCTTTGTCTGTAAAAATGTGAGTAAGGAACTTTTCTTAAAGAAATCCAAGAGTGTCACTACTTTTTCTTTTGTAAAAGCTGGTGTTGTGCCATCAACTAACCCATATACAACACTTGCCAGTTTTCTGTTAAAACTCTTGTTCTATTATTGTTTTCAAATTATTTTAGATGAATTCAAAAAATGGCTCCTTTAGAAATTGGTGTTTACTACTAAAAGTGTCCATTTTGGACCACTTTGTAGAATTCTGTTAGAAAAGTGTATAAAATTTACAACTTTGGTATATTTTTTTATTCGATACAATAAAAATGTTCAGTTTGATGATTTCATTATTTTATTCTACTGACAAAAGTAAAAACAAAGTATTTTTAAAAATAGTAATAAGAGAAAACGGATTACATGTGTAAAGAAATTTTGTATTTGTGCTATCATATCGTGTTTTTGACAACGTAAAACTTATAATTTAATCTTTCGCAGATTCCTCTACAAAAATTGATTTTGTGGACGATTCTGATGACACTGTTAAAGACCCAAATTATCAAATTGAAGAATCGATGACTTCAGACTTAGCTGAGGAAAATGACGTTAATTTAAACAACAAATCTGATAAAAAGTCAGAAACAAATCATATTACAAAGATTAAAGAAAAAAGTTTCCCAGTCAACAACAGCTTAAACAAGAAAAAAAAATATGTAGAAACTGTCAAAGCGTATGTTACGAAAAGTCAAAAGGAGGCCAGACAAAGAAAAATTAGGCCCTTAAAGACCAACTGTCGCAGAAATTGCAAGGATAGAATTGACGAGGAGACTAAAAGTTTACTGTTCAGAGACTACTGGAAAATGGGAAGTTACGACAGAAGATTGTCTTACATAGCAACTCTAATCAAAAGTGAGGACAAAAAAACTACTATAGTTTTTCCAAGTTAAGTTCAGCTATATCGGATTAAAATAGTGACCACCTTTAAAATCCTCTTGTACGTGCGGTTAACAACACGTCAACTCAATAATTACCTGTTTTGTGGTTTCAAGAGAGAGAAGGAAATAGTGCACTAATAGACCGTCAAACGAGTACGACATATAACTAAGGCGTTAACATTGAACAAGCGTAATTGGTCCTTAACAATACGTACGTTTAGGTTCATTTTCCTTTCAAAACTTCTGTACGGCAAAACTAAAAAGTAAGTTTTGAAAGGAAAATGAACCCAAACGTACGTATTGTTAAGGACCAATTACACTTGTTCAATGTTAACGCCTTAGTTATATGTCATACTCGTTTGATGGTCTATTAGTGCACTATTTTCTTCGCTGTCTTGAAACCACAAAACAGGTAATTATTGAGTTGACGTGTTGTTAACCGCACGTACAAGAGGATTTTAAAGGTGGTCACTATTTTAATCCGATATAGCTGAACTTAACTTGGAAAAACTATACACATAAAACTGTTTCTCCTGAAAAAGGTAAAAATAGAGAAAAATCATTCTCGTATTATTTAGAAATAAAAAATCAACGAATAGAGGTCTGTAAAGAATGTTTTTGTGCCACGGTTGATGAAAGTAACAAATTTATCCTATATCCCATAGAGGAAAGTACCATAGGCCCAGGCTTGACCCAAGTCTGTACAAGCCTGGGCCAAGCCTATAGGCCAGGCTTGGGCCAGCTTTGGAAAAAGTCTGGAATGATAATCATGGCCCAGTCCTGGTCGCTAGGCCTGGGCCATGCTCAGTTGCCAGACCTGGACCATGCTCAGTTGCCAGACCTGGGCCATGCTCAGTTGCCAGACCTGGGGCACGCTTAATTGCTAAAACTAGCTTAAAATTAAATGCCAAGAATTAAGCATTAATAAAACAATGGAATAAATAATTGTATGAACGTATTTACACTTTATTGTTATTACTTGTATTATGTACTATTTAAATTACATAAAGTTTTTTAATTACTATTTAGATTTCGTCTTAAATTATATTAACATTTAGCTAGTACAGTTATTATTCTCCATCACTAGTCCACATTCAAGTTCAACTCATTTTGGCACCTTTTGTTTGATATTTTTTGGTTTTCTGTATCACTAGGGTCATTAACGTCACTCACACAGCTGATGTTTACACTTTGATTATTTAAACTTTTCCGGTTAACATCTAAATTAGTTTTTTTATTCAAAACGTTTTTGGTTTATTTAACGCACGCCATATTTAAACTCTAAGGTAAGAATCAGACATAATTACTTTTAGTAGCCTCGCCTCGTGATAATTGCGGAGTAAACAAAAGAAATTATATTTGAAGGTTTTTTTCTTCTAGTTAAAACGTACTAACATTCAATGACTGTATAACTGAATCTCGGAGATTTGATTCATCACCTTTACTACTCTAGCAATGAGAAAAATCTTACATTTAACTAACAGATGATGTAAACAAGGATGACGGCTGCGCTAAACGAAAATACCCGAATCTCGCCATACGTAACCGAACGGCTCAAGTTTCAATTCTACACTTTCGATATTATCATAACTCAACTTATTAACCAATTTTTAAAAATTTTTAATATTGAAAAAAAAATTAATATTGCTATTTTCTTGGATAATCCAGCCTTGGCCAAGGCTGGGTCAATCAGTCTTAAACTAAGCTTGGGCCCCTATGGAATAGGAAGGCTGGGTTATCCAGGCTTGGGCCAAACTTGGATTCTCATGGAATGGCCAAGGATGGGTTATACAAGCTTGGGCCAAGCTTGGCTAATAATTTGCATGGCCAAAGCTGGGTCAACCAGTCTTGGCCCAAGCTTGGGTTTCCATGGAATAGCCAAGGAGGGGTTATGCAAGCTTGGGCCAAGCTTGGGTAAGAATTGGCATGGCCGAGGATGGGTCAACCAGTGTAGGACCAAGCTTGGGTCCCTATGGAATGGCGAAGGCTGGGTTATACAAGCTTGGGCTAATAATTTGCATGGCCGAAGCTGGGTCAACCAGTCTAGGCCCAAGCTTGGGTCCTCATGGAATGGCCGAGGCTGAGCTACCCAGTCCAGGGCCAACTCTGGGCCAATACAGGTACGCCAAACTTAGGTTTCCCAGTACTGGCCCAGGTCTGGCCCCGTTGTCTAACTCTGGGGTTTCCTGTATGGGATGTTACTAAAAAGAAACTTGCATCTGAAAGCGGAATTCCCTACGGCGATCAAAGGGGTAAACATGTTCCTAAACACAAAATTTCAAATGAGTCGCTAAAAACTGTAATAGATCATATCCAAAAGTTTCCTGCATATGAATCACATTAATCCAGAAGACACACTGAGAAAAAATATTTATCAACGGATTTAACCAAAAGTAAAATGTACGAACTATATTGCGAAGAGATGAAGCAATTAAACGTTAAACCAGTTTTTTTAAAAATATATTCCCACTCTATAGACAATTTAAATTTAAAATTTAAAAAACCTAGAAATCACACATGCAATGTTTGTGATGTGTTGCACATGAAAATTAAAAGCTGTAGTGGTGAAAGAAGTGAAGAATTTAAAACTCAATTAACACAACATCACCAAGAAGCTGATAAAGGTTATACTTCTAAAAAGGACGACAAATTATTAAGCCAGAATTCCTTAAAACTGAAGGTTCTAGTTTTTGATTTACAACAGGTTTTCAACACTTTTGAATACAAACTACGTTTGGACGAACTTGTTCGTTAACATTAGCATTTTGATACTAATTGAAGTTTTCAACTTCTATCACACTTTCTGTAATGTTATTAGGTTCATAATCAATCATTTGGTTTGTGTGTCTTTTCCATACCATGCCATTTTTTGTTTTTATCAAATAAAGGTCATTTGTTGTTATTTTAAGTATACAAGCTTTAACCCATTTACTGTTTATAACATCCCTAACCATGATTTCTTGACCCACGAACCATTCAACCTTTCTTTTACCCCCAAAATTTTGCTCTTGTATTTTCTGCTTACCTTCCACCCTGTCTTTCAATTTATTTCCCAATTTGATTTTGTCTAATCTTATTACTAACTTTTTACCTAACTGTAACTCTGCTGGAGATAAACCTGTTGTACAATGAGGACTACTTCTATATGCAAACAAATAATTCTTTAAAGCCTGCTATAATGGCAATTGTTTAATTAGCACCTTTATTTTTTTTAAACGTAGCAACTGCATTTTCTGTTGCTCCATTCGCTTGTGGCCAATATGGTCCTATTGTCTAATGAACAATTCCGTTATGGTTTAAAAAACTTTAAAATTCACTAGACATAAAACTACACTCGTTGTCTGTGACTAATTTGTTAGAAATACCCCATGTGGCAAAATATTTGCGGAACATATCGATGGTAAAACCACCTTCCCAGAGATTCTAAATCATGATTAAGGATGGGCACTAAACAAAACTACGGCTTAACATTTTCATTTTCAATACTCCCATGTGACCATTGTGCAGTTCATCCAATAATTTTGGTTGTATCGACCTTGGTACCACTACTCTGTGACCCCATAATATGCTTCTCGGATCTATATTTAATTCTGTTCTTCTAATAAAATATGGTTTAATTTATCTGAATCTACTACACTTGGCCACCATTTTCAATATACCGGTACGTCTTTGCCAATATCGGGACCCTTTCAGTGCCTTTCTTAATATCCAAGTCAGTTAAACACGGAATATTATCGGTTACATAATTTAAATTAGAAGTATCAATTTCTTCAACTTTTTTACTGGGTAATCTAAATAATCCGTCTGCAACTGTGTTACCTATCCATTTAACATAACAAATATCATAATTATAACCACACAGAAATAACGCCCAACTCTGAATTCGACTTGCTGTCATTTCCGGAATATCCTTTTTTGGGTTCAAAATAGTTACTAGAGACCTATGATCTGTACATAGAGTAAATTTACACCCAAACAAATATTGATGAATTTTTTTACAGAAAATACAATAGCAAGCGCTTCCTTTTCTAATTGTTAGTATCTCTTTTCTGCATCAGATAGCGACTTTGATGCATACGCAATAGGTCTCTCTTCACCATTTTCCTTGACATGTGAGATAACACTCCCAATCCCATAAGAACTAGCGTCGCAGCTCTAAATTTGGATTATAATGTGCTAATATCGTTTTTGACATCATTAGTCGCTTTACCTCTTTAAATGCTAATTCTTGTAAATTTGAACATTCCCATTTCTGATTTTTTCGTAACAATTTGTGAAGCGGGTGTAATAGTGTAGATAAATTGTGTATAAATCTTTTAAACACGTCATTGGTTACTTTTAACTCATTACTAATAAAATTCAATAGTCAGAAGTTTCACTCTACCCTCTGATTCGTTGAAATTTATGGATAGCATAAGACTGTACTACAACAATCTCTTCTGAATTACCAAACAAGCAATCTAAATCTAAACATGCATTATCTATAACATTCGTTTCTCGTACTTCCCCATCATCTTCATCAACCATAGTAAATAATGAATCAAAGTCACCTGTGTTTTCAGCTTTAGCTTTGCTACCATTTTCTTCACTCTCGACGTAATTAGTAGAGCTGGGTTTCTTGCTCCTCTTGCACATCCTGCCTGTGTAATCCTTTTTACCACATCGGTAGCAGTAACCATTCCTGAATCTGCAATTCCTCGCATATTGATTGTAATCACCACAGCAAAAACAAGACCTGTTAGTATTGCTAGTTACATTGTTTTTACTTTTCGATGTCGATGCTGTCGCTTCCAACAATTCTCTGCTACTGCCTTTCTTCGATGTACCATTATCTCTAGCTTTCGATGTTTTTTGATGAACTTTTTTCTTTTTTATGAAGTTATTGTTCCACTTTATTTGCTAGATCAGATATATTCCGGATTGAATCTTCTACACTCAGAACTATTTCAACCGCTTTCTTGTAATTTAGATTCTCTTCGCTTAATAACTTGCGCTTGGCACTGTCACTTTTAATACCCTACACTAGTTGATCGGTAAAGTTTGTTTCCAGATTTTCGCCAAAATCACAAGACATAGAAAACTTCTTTAAATTAGCCAAGTATTGTGCAACTGATTCTTCATCTAACTGCTTCTTATTTTTAAATTTGTAACGCTGTGCAATTTTATTTGGTGCTGGCTGTAAATGTTGTAGCATTAACTTTTTAATCTCTTCGAACGATTTACTTGCTGGTGCATTCGGTGTACACAAATCCTTGATAAGTGAATAACCTTCCAACCCCACAATTGTTAGCAATATTGGCACTTCCTTTTTTTTTAATATCATTTGCTACAAAATATTGTTCTAGCCTCTCCGTCCACAAACTCCAGTTACCTTTTTCAACCGAAAATTTCTCAATGTGGCCATGCCACATGTATGACGTCATTTTGAAATTAATTGAATATTCCTTGAATATTTCCTGTTAATCCTCGTCGCCAGTTTGTTTTTTCTTTAAATAGTTTTACAATAAACTAACGTTTAATGGCCATTTGCAAGCTAAGTTATATATATCACACTGTTGTCAGTTTTCCTACATACCTCAATATATCTAAGATCTATATTCGATACACTACAATTATCCTCTTACCAAGTTTACAAACAAAAGTTTTGCAACAAACGCAGATATTACACGTTTAACTTTGATTAAATTTAATGTATCTGTGTAGTTTCAAATTAGTCTCGTTAAACCTGGCAAATACATCAGTTATAAAGCAATGTCATTTTTGAGATAATTAAAATTCAAAAGCCATCATACTTTTTGTTTGACAACCGAACTACGTACTGTCGTAACTATCTATATAAAGGAGGCTTTATAACTCTTCCCCCTTTTACATTGAGTTTTAGAACATTAATTTTGACAACTTAAATACTAAACTTCTTACTCACTACTAACCTACTTAATTAGTAAAACGAACTAAAGTTTTTGTTAGGCGATCTGGCCTTGTAGTTTTTAAAATTGTACCCGCACATTATTCACATTTGCATTATTTAAAACTCTTTCATTCTGATCTATTTCTAGAGATTGGTTCTTTATATTAGGTTCAGCGTGCAACAACATAGGTTCGTTAGTTGAATGATACATTTTTAATTGGTTCCTATGAGCTTTTCTAATGTAACCATTTTGGTCAAATAGACAGTCTTGAGATGACGCTTGACGGCCGAAAAGGAAAGAAAATCTGCGGTTGAAATTTGCTGGTCTAAGAATGTGCACGTGCCAGGTCTTACAAGAACTTTGGAGCAATATATGTCCTGCAATATGAGGTGCAGAGGGGGATATTTTGCCACAACGCACAATAAATCGATAGAAATAGTACGATATGCCCCGAGGATCATACGAAAGAACAGGGAATGTAGGAGTGCCAGTTTCTTGACAATGTGGGTATGTCGCAGTCTGTGGTCCCAGATGTCTAAGTCATATGTGAGCATAGTTTTTTATATATGTTCGAGGCGAGGCGAGAATATTTATAGAACAAGTGCAAGACAGTCTTGCCCTTGTCAACTACATAGGAGCAGTCTTTAACGAAGTTCAATTTATGATCAAGCAAAAGACCGAGGTGTTTAAACTCGAAAACTCTTCGAACTGAAATGCCGTTAAGTCGAAGTGAAGCATTTCTTTTTAAGGAGGAATCAAAAACTACGTATTTAGTCTTGTAGCTGAAACAGTTAATTTGTTGTTAACAGCACAGCGAGTCATCATGTTCAGGCACTGTTGTGATTTTGCCTCTAAGTCGCGTCTGTTGTCTGCGGACACTGTGATAGTGATATCGTCTGCTTAAGCAAAAATGTCACAGTTATCGGGTAAGTCTTGTTCTAGTAGAAAATCCACAACTACGTTTTACAAGAGCGGCCCCGTTTTGTGTAGAAAGAACCAGAAACGTTCGTGGAATAAGTGATCGAACGACTAGATAAATAACTGCGAATGATATGCACGTCGTCTGCAGGCACTCTCTTAACGACGAGAGTTTCAATTATTGATGGCCACCATACGTTATTAAACGTTCTGCAAATGCCTTTAAAAATGTATAGCCTCTACTTGAAGACGTTCGTTTGTACTTTCGTCATTAATTTGCGAATGGCGTCTGTCGTCGATTTGCCGGAAACGTAGCCGTACTGGCTGGGATGGAAGAATCTTTGTGGAGGAATGTATTTTCTATAATAGTACTCGTTCAGCTAATTTGCCAAGTTTTGAAAGTAGCGTAATCGGACGATACGAATTAGGGTTAGAGAGATCCCTCTTACCAGGCTTGAGAATCGTTATTAGCTTACCAGTTTTCCAACTATTTAGAAAATACCCGCATTGAACACAAAAGTTGAATAGGTCAATGAACGTGTTACAAGCTTTAGGTCTTAAGAACCTTGCACGGCCAACTCACACAGTCGGAGATAGGGGAGGTTCAAGGGAATTATGCTTAAGGGCGCCAGATCAAATCCAAATTAACACTTCTGCCTCGATCACGACAGACGGTCCAAACTTGTAACTAAATTTGAGGTTCGTTTTATTATTTGTTAATAGGTAACGACAATTAAAAGAGAAAGGTATGTTGCCATAAAAGAACGATTAACAAGTATAACAACTTTAATTTAGTAACGTCGATGGTTAACACAAGTATATCGAATATATATATCGAATTCTCAGTGCATAAATGCCAGCAGTATCGGCAACACACAATACGTATGTAAGTTAAGTCGAAGCAAACAGCGAAGAAAATTGCGTAGTAAATATTGTTTGTACACAGCATGCGATACACACAAAATAATTAATGATACTACCTTAATGGTAATAAAACAATGATAGTAATTACTTAATTAACACTAGCCAAAGTTTCGTGAGCAACCTTTCTGACAGCGATAAAATAAGTAAATAAACTTACCCACAATCCAGTACCTACTTGGTCGAAGAAAACGTTTTCCCCGGCAAGTGAGCCTGAAATAAATTTGAGTAGCAAATCGTGTCAACACAATGACTCACGAAATCAAGATCTACAAAAATTGTTAATTATTGCTAAAAGAAAGTACACATAACATAACCCGATTGTCGAATGCTGTTGTACACATTCAATGAAAGTTGGTTTCGCAGGTGTTTGCCGCATGAGTAGGATCTCGAAGAAAAGTGATTGTCTTCGGTTTTTTTAGTTTTAACCGTAGGCCTTATATATAGAGTTATACTCGTCCCATGAAAGTATTTGTCGATATTAATCCCTCATTATTCTTTATTGAATAGAAACATGTGGGCCAGAACGTGGTGGAACGGCTATCAAATTAACGAGAAATTACAACAGAATTCTAATAAAACGGAAGTAACTATCTTACCCTGTGACGACTCAATTATTTTACGAACGTAATGAAATTATAATTTGATTTCCATTATTAAGGATGTCCTTCGAAATTATTTTTAAGCCGCACAGGCCATTTTATGCAGTTGACAGCTTAACGATTTCGTCGTAAAATGACAGTCACAAGAAAAGATCGGCAGAGGGCGTCAAAACCGGAATCTAATTTTAATTCAATATACAGCGTATTACGTTAGAAAAATTTTGCACGTAACAAACGTAGAAGAGAGGGACTCTTGTACAACTGTGCTTAGTACGTTACAGTGTACTCCGTCGGGTCCGCGATTTTTATTCTTAGAAATTCTGCTAACCACCGACGCTATATCCTACCCAGTGTTGTTGGGAATCAATATCAATTAGTAGCATAGTGATGCGGATCCTGGACCACAATTTTCCGCGCGTTTTTAAGAATTTGAAGGTTGTGTAAGTTTGGGAAAGATCGGGCGAGATGGTGTTTTCTTCGGCTGCGTTTGGGTGCGCGCGCAATTTTCATAATTAAATTTTGTGCAAGCTCGGTTTTTCCCGCGCTTTTGAAAATTTTTAAACAAACCGGTTGACGGTTCAAAAACCAAAAATCGCAAACCGACAAAACTAAACATACAACACGTTAAGAGCCTTTACCGCAAGGATTTTTTTAATTACTCAGCTAACTTCTACTTAAAATAGCAGGACACGGCAGATCTTTAACGACTATTAAATTTAGCTCTTCTGAAGAAGATAAAAAGCTAAAAGAAAAGTTGACTAATAGGGAGCCATTCATCTCAAGCTCATGTCTATTGGTTGCTACGAATTAAGCTATAAAAGATGTAATGGTATTTGTGAGAATAACTTACAATAGAATTCGATGCTGATTAGCAATGACAAACTCCCGCATTCCACAAAAAAACTCGATCTCATAGGTGTTTACGTATAAAGTAATTGTTAAGGGATCTGAAACAAAATCATACATAACATTACAAACGACTGTTTTTCTTGCAGGTTTGTGCTGTATGACTTTTCCTTCCGCCAGTGAAACACTTCCAGTTTTTTGCAAGACAGTTTTCTGGTTAATGTTTCAAAAACACCTAGAACAGCCTTTGAAACGGGAGTGAACGGACGACTGATTGAACGAGAATGATCTTAAATGTTTTTCAGGATCTCCTGAACTGTAGCGCTGTAGTCCATATATGTCAACATGTTGCTATCAGCAGTCTTACAAACATACGCCGGTACATTATTCCTAACCTATTTTTGTTTTTGTCGATGCATTTGTTATTAAGTCTACGTATATTATAAGTAAATTTATTTTTATTTATTATATACTTAAATATGTGGTTATTTTTAATTTTTGTTGACGTGAATGCTTTTTCAATAGACTAAAGTTTTTGAAACTCACATGTTGCCCCATTTTTCGTTACGGTGCAATTTACTAAAATTTCAACCCTCACTAAAGAAGTTACACTTCAAAAGTTTTTGAAATCACCCGAAATATAATATAGGTACTACATTTCTTTCTAAATCTGTCAAATTTTAACTGAATTTCAAGATTTTTTAAATGACTTTCCTACCTGTCGTTCTAATATAATAATTTATTGACTTTTAACACATAAAAACGAGTATTCACGTTAATTCAACATTTCTATCAAACTATGATTCGTAATGATTAATTATATTATTGTGTTCAAACCCAAAGTATTAAAGGTCAAAACAAGTTTTTTTAATAAACAAATTTTTGCTGATGTCAATCGTCTGTCAGTGGCATTTGTGCGTGAGTGTAATCTGGTAAATATACAGATTTTGAGACATAGCTACATAAAAGTTATAAAAAAAGTGAAAGGTAACATGAAAAATTGTAATGAATAAACTAAAATAGAAAATCACGTAAAGGAAAGATTACTGTGGTAACAAATACTTGACAAATACAGTAAAGAATGAAAGAATAAACAAGAAGAAACAAAGCAAACATCAATTTTAAGTCAGAAAGATGAATCGAAGAAAATACGTCTGTGCCGGAAATGTTTTTGGTTTGTGTATCCTATTAAAATACGGAAACATCGCTACAGAATAAGAAATCAGCACTGTTTTTTTTTAAATTTTATATAAAAGAAAGCGTGCACCGTGTCTTCATCGAAACAATTACAAAAAGGTTTAATCATTTTAACAATTACTGTAACCGTTGTCGCTAATTACGAGAATATTTACAAATTATCTTTGTTAAAAGTTTCTCTCTCGCATTAAGAAATTGTGTAAATAAACGTCGGGATTATAAAATTCATTAGAAATCTATGTTTAAAGACCAAATCAGTATAGTATTGACATCAAAACTATAAAATGTAGCGCAGATTCAGTGCACGTGCTTATAGGACATTGAGAAAGTAATGTTTCAAACTATTAATCAGAATAGTTCTATTTATATTTAAATAATACAAAATTTTCTAATACAAATTATTGAGATATTTGAAGCACACAAAACGAAAAAATGAATAAAAGATTTTGTTGTCGACGGGTGTAAGACACGCAGTCTGGCACGGTTCTCTTTTGACACACTTATTACATTCTTCGAATATTTTTGGGTACTCTTGATTTCCGTGTTGATCCATCAAGAATAAATAAATATAATTTTAATACATTTTTATTTTTAATAGATAATTGACGTTTCTAATCATTGCAACAGATCAACTTTAGTGATTGACAATAAAGGTTATATTTAGTTACAAATTAGATGACTATTTTTTAATTAAAAATGCGGAAGTATTTTTTAAAGTTATCTAACAACAAATAGAATTTATATACCTATACAGAGCGAGTATGTAACTTAGAATAAACTGTAAATACTTTTCTTTTTTCGAAAACATGTTCAGATTACCATTTTCGGTCGCAGTCTTTTTGTAGAAGAAAAAATTATACAGTGTGTTCTAAACTAGATATATGATCTAATGTTCAATCAACGTTTATGGAGGGATAAACCGACCAAATTGTCTTTATTGCAAAGACGATAATCCAGGTTGGATGAAGCAAGGTCACACTCAACACTCAAAGAAAGTCAATGTTTGAGCAAGTAATGTCATCAATCATTAGAAATATTCAAAACAGGTTTGAAATGCGATTAGTGTATTGCCAAATAGTGTATGTACAACCTTTTGAGCATTTATTGAAGAAAAATTGTTAAGTAGAATAAATTTAAACATTTTTCGAAATTATCTTGGAAACGGCAAGCAATAAAAATTGTAAATTTAGTAATTTGATTGTTTTTTAAAAATAGTCATAAAAAAACAGGGTTGCCATTTAAAAAAATCATCGCTGACGTCATATTTCTAGTTTAGAACACACTGTATCATTTTCACTTCTATAAAAAAGACCGCAACTGGAAAAGTTACAATGTGATCGAACATTTTTTTGAAAAAAAAAGTATTTGATTTACACAATTCATTTCAAGTTACAGACTTGCACTGTATATATACGACGTTCGATTTTGGATATTAAAAAGTAATGTTAAATGGAAAACGAACTAAAGCAACAAACAGTTTATAACATCAGCCCAAACATCTTAATTTTGTTTCTTTGTCTATATATCATATTACATAATAAAATAGAGTGCACACTGCACATGTTTAGAAAATTTAAAAATTTAAAGAATTCTTGGTATTACTTGCTACCATTTTATTGCCCGAAATCTATACTTTCTTACTACAAAAAAAATTTGTTAAGTTTTGTAAAAAAGTGTGTTACGTTTTCTATTTGTGCACTCTGCAGATTTTCTTTTAATAATTATTTTGATAATGATTAACTAATTAAGAAAAATAGTACAATCTCGATTACGTGAACATAATAAAACTAATGCTGTTCAGATTATCGAACTGTTTACGTTAGAGAGGGTAATTAAATTATACCGTTGGATTCATCAGATGACAAGAAAAATTTAGAATCAGTAACCTAAAGTACATTTTTATTTAGTAAATACACGAACACATAGTAAAACAATGTTTTATACAAAATTTGAAGTTCTTTTAGTCTGGTTTTGTTTTTGGTTAATCTTTAAGATCACTATTTTTTCATAAACTTTTTTGATACTGCAAATATCAGATATATCAGGTGTATTTTTTTTGTCCCATTCTAAAGACACCTTCAGCGCTCTAACAGTTTCAAGGTGTGGGATTTTCTGTGGCCTCTGCAGCTTCAGTGACAAATCACGTTTTCTATAGGGTTTATACAACCACACCATGTCGTCAGGTTGAAGCCCACCATTTTGTGCCTTTACGTCATATCTGGTGATCATTCTGCAGTTCTCCGAAGGTATTTTACTTATTCTTCAAGTCGCGAACAATGGCTGTAGTCCGCCGGACATGGTCTTCTGGTCAAGGAATCAGCGTTTTGATGACTGCTTCCGGCACGGTGTTCTGTGTCATAGTCATACTCTTGGAGTTTTTCAATCCATCTTGTTACTTGTCCTTTTGGGTTACGGAATTGCAATAGACATTTTAAAGCGGCGTGGTCCGTTCTCAGTAAACATTTTCGTCCATACAAATATCTGTTCTGTGGACTTGACGACTGTTAATAGCTCTTCCCTAGTCACGCAATAATTTCTTTCTGGTCTGGAAAAAAACCTTGCTAAAATAGGCGATAACTTTTTCTTGTCCATCTTGAACCTGCAAAAAAACCGCTCCTATGATCAGATTGCTTGCGTCAGTATCCAGAACAAATTTTACATTTTCTCTTGGATAACTTAAAATCGGCGAAGTGACTAAGACCTGTTTTAGTTGATGAGAAGTATTTTCACAGTCTCTATTTCATCTAAATTCTGCTCTTTGGTCAATTTCGTCAAAGGTTTGGCAATATTGGCAAATCCGGGTCTTTAATAGGTGCACAACCGAAAGAAACTTCGGACTTGATGGTTGTCGATTGGTCTTGGCCATGCTTGCACTGCTCGGATTTTGTTTGGGTCAGCCTTTACTCCATCTCTAGATACGACGTGGCCAAGGTATTGCACTTCCTTCTTAAATATGTGGCATTTCTTTGGACTCAGTTTGAGATTTACCACACGTAGGCGGTGTTTTTCAAACGACCTTCTAACCACAATCACGTCGTTCAAGTTAACCAAGCACGTCTTCCAAAAGAGTCCGCGCAAGATGGTCTCCATCAAACGCTCGAACGTTGCAGGAGCGTTACACTGGCCAAAGGGCATCACAGTGAACTGCCACGAACCAGGTCCAATTGTAAAAGCTGTTTTTCATGATCCTTGAGTTCCAATTCTACCTGCCAGTAACCACTCTTTAAATCTAACCTTGAAAACTACTGGGATCCTGTCTAACGTATCGTCAATTCTGGGTAAAGGGTAGCTGTCCTTTTTGGTCACGTCGTTTAGCTGTTTGTAATGTACGCAAAACCTCGATGATCCATCTTGCTTCTTTCCGAGTACCACTGGGAACACCCATGAGCTATATGAAAGTTCAATCACACATTTTCTTTCCATATCCGTAATTATTTGTTCGGCTTCTTTTCTTTTTGCCAAAGGAAGTCGGCGTGGATGTTGTCGTATTGGTCCAACACATCTTAATACTGTTGGATCAACACTTTGATTTTAGCCAGCTGGTCTTGGCTGAGGTTTTGGCATTTGCACGTAAGAATGTCCAATAGATGTTGTGGGCATTTCTTCGGCGACGTATTTTTGTTAGACTTCAAGCATCTCACAATTTTAAATACTGGCGCGCATTGGACTGCCACGCTCCATTTTTTCAACTTTACTGGATCTGAGTTGATATTTAAGATCCTTACTGGAATTGTGTTTTTCAATCATATTAAAGTTCTGACAACGCCCTCCATTGGTTTAATCGCGCGAATGTAGCTTCCCAGAGATTTCCATCCAGGCGTGCCATCACCACACTTTCAGTCTTCGCAAGCCGAGTCACGTCTTCACTCAATAAGACTCGCACGGCTGCCTTCTCTTACGAATAAAAAGGAATATCTTCTTTGTCGATCTTCAGGACTTTGTTCTTCATATCCAAATGGAACCCATACTTCTTTATAACGTCCATTCCCAGGATGACTTCTTCCGTGATGTCGACTACCAGTACTTGATGGCCGAATACTCCATTTCTTAAACCAATGGTTACTTTGACTTGTCCGTGAGTAGGTATTTCTTTGCCTGTTGCCGTTCGAAGTAGTATTGTTACTGGTGATGTTTTCTCATCTTCCCGTAATATGTCCGGACGAATGATGGTCTTTGACGCTTCCGTGTCAACCAGTAACTGAACAATTTTTTCATGGATCTTGCCATTGAGATAAATGCTATGAAATTGCTTCCTAGGCGATGCCATGGCTCATTGAGGTTGACATTCGCTCCATTTGGTCGACCTGTTCTAGTTTTATGGACGCTCTGCTGGTATTCTTTTTGGCTTAATGCGAGAGTATTTGTGCAGCACAACGGAGCTTATGACTGCCTCGGTGCGACTCCTGTTTCGCCGCCTCAAACTCCAAAGCATGGGTTAAGGCGTCATCTAAGGTCTTTTCTCGAGATAACCGAAGAATCTGCTGCGTTTCGCTGTCTCGGAGACCGTCTACAAAAATTTTAGTAGCCAACTGCTTCAAGAAGTTATCTGGTGTTGTAGGATACACAAGTCGTGTCAATCTGGTGTGTCAGCTTCAAACTCTAGAACACTTTCGGCAGTTTTCTGAACCCGACTTTTAATTTGAGCTTGGTACACTTGTTGATGAATATCTCCATATCTCATAGCATGTTACTTTCCTGCTTGTTTTAAAATATTAGTTGTAAATATTTGCTCAAAATCATTAAACGTTACAAAAGGAACTGATTTTAGTTCTTAAATCGAAACCATTCCATCAATAATATATGAATTTATATCTGGAACTTCATGAAATAAAAACTAGAGTCAACTCGTATGAGAGAATGTTGGATAAATCAATTTCTTGAAAACGTGCGGCGCAAATTATTTTTCAGATCCAATTACCACTTTTTTTTAAAGGCCGGTTTTTTTCGTGTCCTTAATAGACAGAATTTAACCCTTTTGACCGAACGCCAGTCTATTTTCCGAGAAATTTATACTAGGCGGTACTTCAAGGGAAAAGCTTAGCTTGATCAGAGATATTTTCAACTTTAAGTAATGATAACTTAAAAAGTAAACATCGTATAGTGCTGCGGTTTTTTCAAAAAATTTCCCAAAGCCGTAGCTTTGATTGATACGCAGATAATATGGCAAGATTATTTAAAACAAAAAAGTTTCTCGCGCACTGAAAAAAGTGCTGCAAAAAAGTAAGTGTGTAAGTTTCTTCCCAATTTGCTAAAAAACTATGCTTTTAGAGAAATTTGCTACGTTTTCTCCACCGAATAAAAAAAGTTTGTGTAATTATTTCGATTAGTTCTTTTGATATTGCGAGTTATGTGTAAAAAAGGAAAAAACTTGTAAATTTACACATTTTTCGATAAAAAAAATCGTAAATAGCTATTTTGGATGGGCAATAATGTATCTAATGATGTCATAAAGGTTTTATTTGGTTACATCTAATAATATATTGTTTAAACGTTTTTCAACCTATTTTGCTGCATGAATCGTACCATTTTTATTCTTTGCACTGAATGGCTTCTTCAAGTATCTACCCGAATTACTGTTTTTTTTAATTCAAATCTGAAACGGGTAGAGGTTGGAAAATTTAATTTCTTCTAAAAAGGCCGACGTTTTACACAAATACATTTGAATTTTCGTATTATACGATTCAGTGAAAAACTAATTTGTTATTATTTACCATTCATTAAATAAATAACATAAGTTAAATAACATATAGACAAATTAAAACATTGTTTTCTGAGTATTTGTTTGAATATAGGTATATATACGCATATAAGTTTCACTAATTTCTTACGAGTGTTCGCTTTCAAATTACAACAAACGTAAAGCGTAACAAATTCACGGAAGTAAAAATTAATGTAATCAGGTAAAGTCACTGGGATAATGATATTCTACACAAAAGGAACTCTTTTACTATCAATTTCAAATCAATGATTACAAGCGAAACTATTTACAGCATTTATTAGCATTTGTTAAGACTTGACCCAATTAAATGTTTTATTAATAATAGATAACAAATGTTAACCCAAATCTTGATTGCATTAGGTGGATTATGACCTGATCTGTGACTTTATAACTACATTGAGTTCACTACGCATCGAAAATATAGGAGAAATTCGTTTGGTAAATAAATGAATATTTAATCAAATTAATAAATAGTATTTGATTTGAGTTTTTCTTTAGGTTTTATTAGATAATTTTTAATACCAATATGGAAAACAATCATCAAATTCTAAAAGTTAACCATTTATTGTTATGTTTATTAGTTATTATTATTTGCTATAAATTAATTCAATTTGAATGTTTGTTTAGAATTATTTTATGTGTAATAACTATTTATTATTAAATTTTGCATTGTCTAGTACAACCACTTTTAGGTTTTATAGAGACGTTCCGTGTTACGATAATATGATTTGCATCAGGGTTCTATTTATTAAATAAGACTCATTAGTCATTGGCAACAACAAAATAGTGAGTAACATGAATGAAATATGATGAGATGGCTCATAGTATAAATTTACTATACATGAATAATAATAAGTAAGTGGATATATAGATAGAAACGTTGAAAGCTGATTTTATAGCTGCGTAATTCAAATAAGTTTTGAATAAATCTCAGCTTTTAACGTTTTAATCTCTATAGACATTTACATACTATTATTCATGCATAGTAAATTTATACGATGAGATGGCTCTGCTCTGCTCGCAATTTATCAATATAAAACTGTAGGACTGTCAATGCATTTGTGGAAGTACAGCAGTGTTCTCCCACTGCTCAAGAGCTCCAAAAGGGCAAATCGGCCGTCCAGTGGTTAACTCTGGCGGCATTTTCACATTTGCATTGACATTTTTATCTAATGTCGTTTTAGTTCGCGGTTTATTTAAAACTTATTTGAATTATGCGGGTATAAAATCAGCTTTTAACGTTTTCACATCTACAGCCATTTACATAAAATAAACTATGGTAAACAACATTAAGTGTATATTAATAACATTAATTGAAGCATCAACAACTTAAATAAAAGACTAAAAAGTAGCTACAGCTTTACATTTTATAAAGAAAAAATGAACGTTAAAATAAGTAATAGTAATTTATGTCACTCGTGTCGAAAGTGAAGCTTTCGACGAGGGTTACATACCTGTTAGGGGTTTCTCCTTCGCGCGTAGCAAACAGGCGAGGACTCTCGGTCGGGCGCGGACGGTTGATCCATGCGCGGAGGAATACGGGGTGAGATAACAACGGCGGTTGTTAACCATTCTTGGACGTGTTGCGATGTTGTGTTTTTCTGGCTGCATATAATAAAGTTATTATAATTGAAAAGTGTTTCAAATAACAATTCAGAAGTGGGATTTAACTACGTGCTTAAAAAGGTGTTTTATAATCGGCCATTTACAGGTAACTTCAATGGGCGAAACACGGCGTTGTAATTGTGCAATAATTAAAATTATAATAGTGATTGTTGTGTATTGCCGATATTAACAGCGATTATACTGTAAGTAATTGTCTAATTAAATCAGGCTTCGGACCGTTGGACCTTCTCAAACAAATAACGGCGAATTTATTATTGCAGTATTGCATGAATTAGTGAATAGATGACTAAGCCGCATTGAATAATAAATAAAGCACGCCCTTGTACAAATTTTAAAAGTGGAGTTGCATGCGATTTTTAGTATCAGTAAACTAAATGCATGTTAATTTAGCTAATTTAATGGTGCACTTATAATTTTGTTACCAGCGGCATGTTGATTAAGGTACCTAGCCGTACTTACAGTAAGGCAAATATCTAGGCGTAACGACAATCAGAACCGTGTAAATAGTTACTTAATTTATATTTTTTCTGTTGATTAGAAAAATGGCGGAGCAATACGTAGAGGAAGAACTCATCATTCACGAGTATGGTGACGTGGTGTTGAGAGACATGATTGATAGTCCCCGGCGAGAAGAGGCTAGTCCTCGGCGTCGACGGCGTCACGGCGAAGGCTCACCATGGCGGGCATTCCAGATGGAGTTAGACCCATGCAGCAACCGGCGAGGGTTATTTCTATCGGCGGATGTAGTGGACCCTTTTGATCCGGAGAATCCGGACTGTAATGTGGAACGGTGGTTCTGCAAAATTGATCAATTGGGTGACATACACGGCTGGTCCGAATATCAGCGTAGTACGATATTGCAGGCGATACTGGCAGGAACTGCCAAAACTTGGCACCAACGTCTTGACAATTATGACGTGTGGTCTTGGCGGAGGATGTCGTCTGCGAACCGCGTATTAGTGTTTTGGTAAAGGTAAAAGTACTTGATGGCAAACCTGGGGAGTATGTTAAGTACCAAAATGGTACTCCGACGAGCGTCTTTCCATGGCGATGCCGGCGTACGTCCTGATGTCCCGATCTGATGTGTATCAACAGGCGGATGAGAAGCAAGAAAAGGTGAATATATGTAAAAGTAATCGTAGTCAATGCATCCTTGATTTGACATATGTGAATGTAGGCAAAGTATCCGATGAATGCAAGAAGCAGTTGTTTACATTGTTACAAAATAGGGCACAGTGTTTTTCTCAAGGCGACGATGATTTAGGCTCTACCAGTCTGGGCAAGATGGAGATTAAAATAACCACTGATACTCCAATATACTACCGGCCTTATAGGTTGTTATTGTCGGAGCGTCAAGTAGTCCGTGAAAAGCTTTAATCGCTTTTGAAAGCAGGCGTTATACGGGAAAGCCAGTCGGCGTATGCTAGTCCCATCGTATTGGTGGCGAAAAAGTCGGGCGAATTGCGGCTGTGTGTTGATTTTAGGACGTTAAATGCTATAACTCTCAAAGACAGGTATCTACTACCATTAATATCAGGTCAAATAGATCGGTTGGCAAATAAGAGGTATTTTAGTATTTTAGATCTAGTTCAAGGGTATCATCAGGTGCCGATGCATACAAATTCAGTGCTTTTATGACTCCTGATGGTCAATACGAGTATCTTCGAGTTCCTTTTGGTCTCGCAAACTCTTCAGCTGTTTTTCAGCGCATCATAAATAAAATGCTATGGAACCTTAGGTATGATCAGGTGTTGGCGTATATGGATGATCTTCTAATGCCTTCTGGCGGTGAACAGCAAGGGTTGGAGTTGTTAGACACAGTGTTGGAACTTATTTTTAGGGCGGGTGCAAAGCTGAAACTAGATAAATGCACCTTCCTTATGGATCGAGTGGAGTACCTGGGACACAAGATATGTGCAAAGGGCATTCGTCCTGGGCGGCTAAAGGTGCAAGCGGTAGATAAGTTTCCTGTTCCTACTAATGTTCAGGCAGTTTGTTGGCCTTGCCTCTTATTTTAGGAAGTTTGTTATGAATTTTTCAGTGCTGGCGAGGCCTCTTACGGATCTTACTAAGAAAGGCGTTGAGTGGACCCGGGGTCATGAACAGCAGAAAGCGTGTGAAACGTTGAAAGGTTGTTTGTGCAAGAGACCGGTGTTGTTCTTATATGGCAGCAAGGCGGAAACAGAATTACATACCGACGCGAATAAATGGGGCCTGGGCAGTATCTTGATGCAGAAGGGCGATGGAGAGGGGTCATTACTGCAACTTGTCGAGTACTTCAGTTGAATAATTACGGCGATCGAACAGGTGTACCATAGTTATGAACTGGAGACCTTAGCTGTTGTAGAATCCATAAGACGCTTTCAAGTTTACTTGTTAGGCGTACGATTTAAGGTTGTTACAGATTGCGTGACGATAAGAGCAACCCTTTTTAAACGGGATTTAGTGCTTCGTATTGTTAGGTGGTGATTAACTATTCAGGAGTTTGTCTTTGAGGTGGAATATAGGGCCTGCGGGCGCATGCAACACGTGGATGCGTTGAGTAGGAACCCCTACGCCGAGGCAATAGTGGGTACTATCGTTAACGTAGTGTTGATGGAGGATGACGATTGGTTTCTCACGGTGCAGCTGCAGGATCTAAAAGTACAGGTCACAATGGCGGCATTAATGTCTGGTCAAGCTGATCCTGAAGTCAAAGCGAACTAAAAGATAAAGGGGCGGCGCTTATATCGAACTACTCTGAACGGCGACAAGTTATATGTGCCTGCGATGGCTCGGTTTGGTATGCTACGGAAACATCATGATGATGCCGGGCATCCAGGTTACGAACGGTGTTTGGCGCTATTACAGGAGACTTTTTGGTTCCCTAGGATGAGACGATTTGTGAGTAAATATGTTAAATCGTGCTTGAGGTGAGGTGCGAAAGGTGACTATGGGCGGAGTGAAGGTTATCTACATCCAATAGAATGGCGACCGATACCCTACGATACGGTGCATATTGACCATTTGGGTCCCTTTGTGAAAAGCGCAAGGGGAAACTCGTACATCCTCGTGGTGATCGACGGATTTACGAAATTTGTGGTTGCCAAGCCAACCAGAACTTTAAGATCGATTGAGGCGATTAACAAGCTGAAGGAGGTATTCAGTGACTTTGGGTATACTCGGCGGGTGATAAGCGACAGAGGACTGGTATTCACTAGTAAGGCGTTTGTCGACTTTTTGGCGACGCATGGCGTGCGTCACGTCTTGAATGCTATTGCAACATCTCGGGCAAATGGTCAGGTGGAACGATCAAATCGCACGATTATACAGGCTCTGGCGACAAGCGTAGAGACAGAGGGTCGGTGGGACGAGGGGTTGCCCGACGTTGTCTGGGGCCTGAATAATACAGTCAACGCAAGTACGCTTTTCTCTGCTGTTCATCTGATGTTCTCTCATAGTCACGGTATGATAGCCGATTTGGCCAACGGTAGGCTTGCAAGCAATACTGGTGTGAACAACGGTGAATGTTCGGCGTGCAGGGCAATTGCCGCAGAGGTGGCGGATACTGTCATGATGGATGGCGATACTTTAACTGGCCCGACAGTAATCTCTGCATCTCAGGTGGTGGCGCAGGGTGACGATCTTGATGCTATTGTTGAGGAGGCGATGTGCGGAAATATACAGAGGGCTGCAAGGCGTATGAAGGTACAGTACGATAAGAAGCGTAAACGTGCTACTCATTTCAAGGTAGGGGATTAATGAGGACATTAAACTGTTTCAGAATGGCTGAATATTAGAGGTTTCTTCTTCGCGCGTAGCGAACAGGCGAGGACGGTGGATCCAGGCGCGGAGGAATACGGGGCAAGATAACAACGGCGGTTGTTAACCATTCTTGGGCGTGGTGCGATCTTGTGTTTTTCTGGCTGAGTATAATAAAGTTATTATAATTGAAAAGTGTTTCAATTAACATACCTTACTTTTTGTTCTGTTTTTTTTTCAGAATTATATCTATTTTCTAATTTAAAAAGAATAATATTGAGAAGATTTCAAATTTAATGTTGGTATTTATTACCAGCAAAATCTGTTAACTATGGCAATTAGTTTAAAATGTTAGGTTAGTTTATATTACTGTGCGTAGCATACCCAATAACAAATACTAGCAACTCTCAAATATATAATACTCTAGTAGGTATATTAATTAATTAATTTAATTAATCAAATTTTTAAATGTATTTATTTCATACTAATATATTATAAAAAAATAAACCCTTAGTAACTATAAAAATAAATATGTTCATAATTTCCTAAAGGAGTTATACTAAGCGGTTATAAATCCTTAGCTCTCTCGCATCTATTTACAAAAATAAACCGACAATTGTCAAATTTTCCACTAAAATTAAAGAATTTTTCGTTGAACTGTTGTCACTTTCATCTGGCATACCAGCCAATATTCTTGCAGTTTCATTTTTTAATTCTATGCTGTCGGACAAATACCTTATTGCTTCTGTTGAACTTCGTCATCCACCATGTCTCTTCAATGTTATCATATTTGCTCCTGCATTGACAAAGGCAGTCCCAGAAGTCCTCCACAGAGAATGTCCAGTGAAAACTTCTGGATCTGGCATACTTAAAAAACTAGCAATTTTGATTGGCAATAAGATAAAAACATCCAACGGACGCAAAGACATACATATATACTTCCTCACCAGACACAATGCAGAGAACTTGTTTTCTTTCAAAATTGTAAATTTTTTACGTATATCGCTTTTAGTTTCCGGGATGTCTACAATAACCAAGCCCCTATCTGCAATATGATTAATTTTCATATTCAAAATTTCTTGACCTCTACAGCTTCTACAACGAATAATCAAACCCACCTGTACAATAGAGCAATAAATGTGCAATCGTTACAATTAATCCATTACCTTATATAATAAATTTTTTTCATCAAAAGCATTCTTTAAAATTTTGACGTCAGTCATCTCGACTGAACACTTTAGACTTTTTTGGCTCATAGCCTTTACCTTTTCGTTTTTGAAACGCTTCCAGTTCATGAAATTTACTCCCATCTGTATTATTATAAATTGTTATAATTAGTTTTAACATTGACCACTTAGTCCACAGGGAATTAGAACTGTGCGATTCAGACAGTACTTATACTAAAACGTGGAAGAATAAATACATACCATGTTTTGAAAGGAAGCCAACATTATAGTTTCACTTATATTTTTTTTTTCACTACGGTGAACTTTCAGCCACTGCTAGAATTTGTCGTATTCCTTTTTATACTTTGGTTGGTTTGGACTTTGTCGGTAGTAGTGCGATACGAGCTTTATCAGCCTTTTGCAAAAAATCGCCAGAAATCTCACTTCTCTCTAGGTTTTCATTCATTTTCACAAATCAATAAATTTGATAAATTCATATTTACAAACTTGTCAGTTGATAGATCCATGATGATCATGCTTACTTAATTATAAAACGTTTGTTTTGAAAACCAACAAAATTTGGTTTTTATATTTCATTTAGTATGAAATCAAATTATTTATCTATCACGTGAGTTATTAGGTGTTAATAATTTCGGGTGTGATTTAGGGCTTAACAATTCGTCGTGATTAATGTCCCTCGGGATTGCAATCTGGTGCCCTTGGTAATTAACATCCTGATAATTCCCTTGATACATAAATAATTACTAGACACATATTTCTATTTGAATAATAATTGACTTTTGAAAACATAGGCTTACGTAGATTCCAGTTTATCACTTTGCGCTTTAAGAGTTTTTTGTCATCACTTAACTCCACTAGCGAACAAATAACAATAAGCGTCGAAAGTGAAACATAACATAACAAGTGAATGAGTTATGCTATGCAACTTTTGACGAAAATGGCGTACATTATTTTTTGTCTTGCTTTTTGGAAAATTCCTGAGAAATATAAAAAAAACACATTGAAAACATCACAAATATAATGTTGGTAATACAATTATAACTAAGTGAATCTGTGAAGTTCAAAATTCGAATGTTTTTCGTAGTACCATTAAATTTATGAAATTTTTAAAGCGTTTTTTTAAAAATTTTAATTAAATTTTTAAACCTTTTTTTTAACCAGGCACACACTTCTATTTAGGTAATAATCGACTTTCAGAACAAAGTTTTTACGGTTTCCTACTTTACAACTCTAGAGTTTTCGTCATTACTTAACTACACTAACAAACGGATGTTAGTGTTTTCAATACGGACAGCACGAAAATATGTGTTTGTTGCATCAGAAAATTGTTAGCTAATACCCAATTCATTCTTCTTTGGGTCGATAATTAGGACGTGCACAGATGCCGAAATCAAATAACCAAATCTTAATAGTTAAATGGAGTTAGCTCATATATAATCCTCCACATGTAGGAAACTATGAAGTTGTTGGTTAGATAGTAAATATTGCAACAGCAAATTTCAAAAAATGTATTTGAATTATACCTGGCGTAATATTCCTAACTGTATTACGCAAGTGCAAAAATTTGTTTATATAATTGCAAAAACCATCATTAAAGACCAGTGGACAGCTGTTTTCTTCTATTTGGACTCATTAGCACTGGAATACTCTAATGCAGTTTTCATAACTAAGTATATAAAAAAAAATACTGTAGTTTTATCCCATTCAATCCATTAATAAATCTGAGGCTGAGGCTACGTACGAGTTAATCCACATGTAGCAAACTGTAAAGTTGTTAGTTAGAAAGTAAATATTACAACTGCGAATTTCAAATAATGTATTCGAATTATACGCGGTATAATATCCCTAACTGTACTACTCAAATTTTATATTTCACTTGGTTGTAATTTACTCATAACGCTTAGGATACAAAATATGTAAACATACACATAACAACCAGGGCGTTATGAGGGGACGTTATGAATTTAGAGGGCATTATAAATTCATAAAGTCCTCTCATAATGCTCTCCTTCAAAAATTAATGTATATTTTCACATTTTTGTTTAGATTTTGATGGTAACAAGATTTCTATTCCTTCTTGTACATTTTTGCAATATATTTGAGGAATTCTTTCAGATTCATTTGATTATAAAATCAATTTGACAAATAAATAAATAAATGTCAAAGTTTTAGACATGAAACTTTCACCATAAAACATATTAAAATATTATTTTCTAAATAAATAATACACTATTTACCCTAAAAATATTTTAAAATGTCAAAGTATTGATTGTTCTAAACTACTGGATACACTTGTACTAAAAACTTAAATGATTGTTCACTCTTACTTTGAATTTTATATAAAATGAAAAATAAAATCTTGTATGCACCACTGGCATTACCGGATGATTACACCCATCGAGCAACAAACATACTTCGGGCCAGAGGCTCTCGGGCGGCATTAAGTTGCTCTACGAGCGATATCATTGTAATAACGCCCTTGATGCATAAATAGCTATTAGATAATTACAGAAACCACCATTAGAGATCAGTGGACAGCTGTTTGGTCCTAATTGGACTTTTCAGGACTGAAATACTTTAATATAGGTTCTACAACTATATGGATTTCAGATTCAGATTTCGTACATGTTAATTTACTATTTCGATTATTTACAATTTATATAACTTAATCCTAAGTAGTAACAAAGTTTGCTTAAATAACCCCGTTGGATCGGCGCACGAAATCTTCGGGATGTCGAGTTCTTGATGGAGCCGGTCTTTTCGGACAAACCAAGAGGTGTTTGTTATCATTCTGAAAATTTTATTTTGGAAGATTTGGATCCTGGTGGTGTGACTTTTGGCAGCGTAAAACCATACTTGCGCTGCGTGTCATGGATGGGTGGATGATCGTCTTATAGATGAGTAACTTGTTATCGATGTTGAGCCGGATGTTGCGGCACAATATCGGGAATAACTTTACCAGTAGGCTATTAGAAGAGGCGAGCTTCTGGGTGATGTGGGATTTTCATAACAAAGTCTTGTCTAGAGTGTGGCCGAGATATTTGGTTTCGTCCACCTAGGGGAGGTCGTTACCTTTGATGTAAAGGCGGCCTGTAGGTGCGATGTTCCTTCGGTGGAAGAGAACCACAGTGCTTTTCGTAGGATTAAAGATTTCTCTCGGCTTGACCGGGTGAGCGGGATGTTGCCAAAACGGCGGCATCGTCGGTGTAGAAGGTGTACGTGAGTACGTCGATTTTCGGGACGTCCGCGGTGAAGTTGTTATATAGAAGTAGAGATAGCGTAGATCCTTGAGGAACGCCAGTTTCTATGTGACGTGGAATGGATTTGGCGATGCAAAGTTTGATCGTAAACGATCGTCGATTCAGGAAGGAGCCGATGAGTTGGACCATGGCAACATTGATACCTAGACGGTGCATCTTGTAGAGCAGACCGCGATGCCAGACCTTCTGAAGCGCCCTTTTGATGTTAAGGAAAATGCCGCCGGTGACGGTGGTTGAAACCGTCGGTGATCTGCTCCACGACGCGGAGGGCTTGTTGGACAGTGGAGTGTTTTTTGCGAAACTGTTCTTGGGTGATGATTTGGTTGGTGTCGACCTGTTTCTGTAATCTGTAATTACCAAGCGTCGGAAGTAAGCTGATTGGACGGTAGTTTTGGGGAATGACGTGGTCTTTTCCGGGATTAGGAATTATTATAACGTCCGCGGTTTTCTATTGATGTGGAAAGTGTTGTGCAAGCGTTGAAAATCGCGGTTAAGGTGGCTGGCTATACCTGCTGTCGTTCCCGGGAGCTTTATGCGGTTTGAGATTTTTTATTTCAGTTTCAATTTCTTTGGGAGAAATGTGCCTGATGAGCTCGTTTGTGGGGGTGGATAGAATTCGTGCGACGAACGTCTGCCTTTTGGATGGTTTGCTCTGAACTAGAGTTCGAGCGTGTCGGCGAAAGCTTTGGGTTTGTCTAGAGCCGTGTAGACCAGACTTCAGGAGCCGTAAATGGCGGGCATGGAAGGCTTGTTCCTGTTTTTAAGCATGTTGGTCATTTCCCAGACGATGTGGTCTTGAGAATTTAGTGACTGAAATTTGTCATTGAAAAGTAGATTACGATATTGTTTGATCTGAATTCGAATGACGGTTTGAGCTGCGTTAAGAGCTCTTTTGTCGTTTGGGTGACGGATTCGTTGCCATCTGCGTCTTAGACGGTTTTTCTCGGTAATCTGGTCACAAATGTGAAGGGGAAGTTGGAGTGGATGGGACTTGGTTTTATTTATAGTTTATGTAGCTTTTGAGATGCATCTTTTGACAAGATCTGTAAAACTGCCAACCGGGGCTTAAAGTTGAGCCTTGTTATCAATGAGTTGTGTGATAAGTTTACTGGTATTGAATTGGAAAGATGGCCACATGCTGATGTTCATTTCAAACTGGAGGTTATCGTTTTCTGCTTGATCGCCGAGTTGTAGAAGCACAGGCTCGTGGTAGGAACTAAAGTCGGAAACGGTAGTTAAATCATGAAGTTGGTGATGTCATTGAAAATGGCTATGTCGATGACGCCGGGAAGTCCGTTGTGGGGATGGATGGTAGGTTTGTAGAATCCATCTACGTCGAAATTTTGGACGCTGGTGGGTCTTGCAGAAGTCGACTATTGCGGTTCGATTTCCTGTTGTGTCAGTCTGGATGTTTCGCGTTAAGATCTACTGCGAGAATTGTGGGGATCCTAGCGTTAAGAATCGCGTCTAAATCTGCGGGTATGACCTCTTTGGTAAGTGCGATGTGGGCAATGCAGAGAACGATGTCTCCGTTGGCTGCTGTGTTAATGACAATTTGGGTTACTTCTAGATTCTGAACTACAACTTGTGCTTCGATTGGTATTGTATTTTGTATAATTGCGAATGTTTGGATTGTCGCAGTTCCAAAGATGGATTTCGGAAACAAGAGCGACGTCAATGTTGCAGCGGTGAAGAAATTCCTGAAACTCAAGTTTTTTCTTAAAGAGTACAACTATATAAAACAAATTGTCATAGTTTTATTCCATTCGGGTGTTAAATTCATTAATAAATCTGAGGCTAAACGCCATCTCGTAGAAACGGAGCTATGTACGAGTTAATGGAATACATTTTTTAAAACTCGCGGCTGTAATAATTACTATCTAATTAACAAGTTCATAGTTTGTTAGTTTCTTACATGTGGATTAATTCGTATGTAGCTCCGTTTCTACGAGATGGCGTTTAGCCTCAAATTCATTAATGAATTTAACACCCGAACGGGATAAAACTATGGCAATTTATTTCATAGATTATACTTTAAATCCTAACAGCGGATAGATAAACACTGAATTTTTTGTGAGGTACCTAGACATTTCATCAAATTTACTCACCCGTCCAAGAAAATCTCATTTTACTGATAGTTGACAATCATTCCTCGCATTGCTCTTTGGAAGCCATAAAATATGATCGACCTCTACATAAAACTAAGAAAAAGAAAGAACAGGCATCTATACTAACCGCGACTTTAACAAAGAAGAACTAGAACAGAAAGAAAGAGGAAAAAATAGCAATAATGTTAAGAACCGCCTTATGTACTAACCGTTATTCTTTCTCTTTGATTCTCTTTGTGGTTCGCTTCTAGGGCGGTTGGATGGGCACCGTAGGGTGGTCTCTTTTTTCGTTCTTCTACGGAGAGAAGAACGAATCAAGCATTTACATCGGTTGGCTGGGCAGTAGGGTAAGGTAACTCGGGGTCGGCAGAATACCAGAAGACCAGGCAGAATAATTTTCGGGGGCCGTAACGGCGGACTTCATGAAGCTTGGCGGAGGTGACCTGTTCTTCTTAACCGGCGCATAGGATGTTGTGGTTATACAGTAGGCATCGCTTCTGGCACGTGCTACGTGCTAAAATTTCAAAATGTAATACCCTGTATATTTATTACATTAAAGTTAGAGTTCTACTTTCGACGTCCTCTAACGAGTTTTGTTTTACTTCATTTTTCTGTCAAGACGTTTAACCGTCAACTACTTAAAATCGTGCTTTGTGATTCTAATTTTCTAATATCATCTGCGTATGTAGAATAAATTATGATATAAAACCAAAACGCGTTTTTGTTAGTTTATTCATCACAGGGTAAGCTTTTCCTATTCGTTTTTAGCATTCTTTAGTAATTTTCATGTTAATTTGTTAGCACGACCCGACACGTGTTAGTGCACATGTTTCGGGTTAATATCGACCAAATACCTTCATAGAAAGATTATAATTTTGGAAGGCCTACCTACGTTAGAGCTAAAAACGAAGTCTCGACAACAAATTTTCTCCGATGTACGGTTCCTTATGAGTCAATCGACTGTGATATCAACCTTTAATTTAATGTGTGCAACAGCATTCGATAACCGGTTTTTAAATCTAATTTCTTTTAGCATTAATTAATAGTTTTGTACATTTTTGCTTTCGTGAGTCATTGTGCTGACATGATTTGCTTGTTCATTAACATTCCAGTTCGACTCAACGAGAAAAACGTTTTCTTCGGGCAAGTACTGGATTGTGGGTAAGTCGTGGGTAAGTCTTATTTAACTACATTTGCGTTGTCATAAAGGTCTCTCACGAAGTTTTGCTTGTTAGTCTACCTTACGTAATTACAATAATTGTTTCAATACCATTTAGGTATTTTCATTAATTATTTTTGTATGTCGCATGCTGTGAATCATAGATATTTGTCATTATTAATTTAATTTTCTTTGCTATTAACACCCTATGTGTAAACCTATATATCGTGTGTTGCCGATATTTCCGGCACTTATTGATCGAATAATTTACGATAAAGTTCTTGTGCTGATTGTTAGTAATCGACAAGATTAAATTAAGGTTGTACATATTTATCTTAATTTTGCTAAAGACAAAAGCATTTCATGGCTAGGATGTGATGAAGCGTACTTATAAGCCCCCATCCAAGGACTGGATAAGGTGTCGATTGTGCGAATCGTGGTGGCATAAAGCCTGCATTGCTTACGAAAAGCATGACTCTCTTAAATGTGACATTTGTGTATAGCGTCCCAAGATGTTCGTTTTGTCCCTTAGGTGGTGCAACATGCCGAAAATGCACACAAATAATAATTGTTTTGTGCCGTTTTTGGGGTTTTTTTAAATTTTAATTTTTGTAGATAATAGTTGAAATATGTACCTATCTTTAATAATATACTCTTTTATTTAAAATAAAACTGTTGTGTTATTTTTTCCCCACGTTCCCCTACGTTTACTAAACAATTGACTAAACGCACACTTTGCCTCTTTTTTAAATCTATTTTACTTAAGCATAATATAGTTCTATTAATTCAAATTTAGCAATTACTTTAGTTTCTCATAATAATAATTTACTGATTTTTTCAAATTACAATATGGACATAATACAAACATTTTTTCTAATCCTTTGATTCTTCAGTGGTGGAATCTTCCAGCATTGTTGTCTTGCTCGACGATTGATTTAAAATTTGCAATTGCTTTTATAATTCATATATGTTATTTGTTTAGAATAATGTACAATAAAATGGAATTAAGGAAACAAAGCTCAAATGATTTGTTTATTATTAAGCTTTATTGTGTGTCACTGTATATACGTCAAATTTTGTGCGTACTTTTATACAATTTAAATTTAAAAATAGCGCTTTTTACATCTATTCGCTTATTGGTGCATCTAAAGATATGCGCGAAGTAGCAGTGTTTCAGTGTTTCTCAGTTTGCATTGTATTGGACGGCCATTGTTAGTAGCTAGTCTATTTTAAGAGTATTTTGGTGACATTACGATATTAAACTAAATTTAAAAAGGTAAGAATCTGTAGAATTAACGTTAAACTAAATGAGCGAAACTTAATTTTGTCGAAATAGCGCAATAATTAAAAATTACCGGTGTTGTAGATGCCCAACATTAAACTCCAATCATCAGATGGGGAGACATTCGAAATTGATGTTGAAATAGCGAAATGTTCCGTGACAATAAAAACCATGTTAGAGGATCTTGGTATGGACGACGATGAGGAAGAAGTCGTGCCTTTGCCCAACGTTAACTCTGCCATTTTAAAGAAAGTAATTCAATGGGCTACTTACCATAAAGATGATCCACCACCACCAGAAGACGATGAAAACAAAGAGAAACGTACTGACGACATCTCATCTTGGGATGCCGATTTCCTAAAAGTCGATCAGGGAACTCTTTTCGAATTAATCTTAGCCGCTAACTATCTCGACATTAAGGGTCTTTTAGATGTAACTTGCAAAACTGTCGCTAACATGATCAAAGGCAAAACACCCGAGGAGATTCGTAAAACTTTTAATATCAAAAATGATTTCACTGCATCCGAAGAAGAGCAGGTGCGTAAGGAGAATGAGTGGTGCGAAGAAAAGTAAATTTATTCTATTCTTGTATATCTTTGTTTTATGTAATTAAATGTAAAAATTAAAAATTCGTTAAGCTTAAATTACAAATACTTATTAAACAGGTTTCAAATGTATTTTTTTGTTGTTTGTAATGGTTAAGATGATCTTAGGTGTCGATTACTCATACTTTCTTTTTACAAATTAAGCATTGCTGTATTAGACTGTTAGATATTCTTTCTTGTAATAAATTATTTATAATTCCTTACAAATGTTTTTAAGTCTTATCTATCTAATTTGAGTTATAGTTATTTTTATACCCACACTTGTCATAGATACTATGACTTGTTCCAGTTTTTTTAAGTGACTCCAAAAATCTTAATATACACACATCACCTAAACTTTCTAGCATTCACCATTTCTTTATAAGGATTTTGTGTTTGTTTACTATGATTTTATAAAATCGAATGATTGTGAACTTACTATTTAATGAGGGGAATTTAAGTAATGTGGTTTCTATTACTTTGTTTTAAGGGTTTTCTCACAAAGCTTACCAGGCACTTTTAATGGTATTAGGTTAACTGTTTTCTAAGAATTGCTGTTTATATTTTTATTTATTTAAAACATCAATTTTTCGTCCATTTTTGATAGCACAAGTTTTAATATGTACTTTAATTCAAATGTCGATTCTCAATCTGCTGTAGCATTCATCATAACTAAATTGTTTAATACAATCTACTCGTTACAACTTCGGTGGTCTGAAAAAATGCGTGCGTACTGCGACGTTGATTATGGGATTCAATGTATTGCTTGACTTTTTTTGGGTTTGTATCTGCAATCAGTCTGGATGACTATAAGCGGATCTGTTGTATGCTACATGTATTTTAGGGCAGATTCAATTTCCCACTTCAAGTACAGACTTCCTTTTCAGTCTTGTCACTGCATAGGATTGGTTCAGCAAGTCAGTGGCCAATGGGTTGGGGTGACGTGCGAGACGATCAGTGTTTTTTTGTTTATAAATTTCTATTTCGGCATCTACAGACAGTATGTTCAGGTACTCGTGAATTTCATCATTTCTGGTGAACCATGGAGCGTTCGCTATAGTGCGTAGTATATTGTTTTGTACTCGTTGCAGACAGAGTCTATTACTTTTGCTGGCCGTGCCCCACAGTTGAACACCATAGGTCCATATAGATTTCAGTATCGAGTTGTAGATGAGCAATTTATTATCAACTGATAGCACTGATTTTCTGCCAATGAGCCAGTACAGGTTTTTGAACTTGTGGTTAATTCATCCTTTTTCTTTTTAATATGGGTTCTCCAAGTTAATCTCCTGTTTAGATGGAAAGCCAAGTACACAGTGGAAGTGTGGCAGAACATTGTGACCTAGTTTTACTGGTGGGCAGTCTTCTTTCCTTAGGGTGAATGTGATGTGGCTGGATTTCTTGGTGCTAACAAGAATACGTCATTTTTGTAGCCATTTATTTGTCTCGTCTAGCAAATGCTGTATTTTGTCACTAGTCTTCTGAGGGATGCTGTCGGTTGCCAAATAGGCTGTGTCGTCTGCATAGGTAGCAACAGTGGTCCCATCTGATATAGGGAGATCAAATGTAAATATGTTATACAATATAGGGCCAAGTATTGTACTTTGTGGAACCCCTGCTTCTATTGTGTACAGAGACGATTTAGCCTCCCCATGTTTCACTTGGAATAGTCTATCAGCCAGATAGGATTTAATTATAAGGAAGAATGGATATGGCAGCTTCTCCTTAACCTTGCATAGAAGACCCTTATGCCATACTTTGTCAAAAGCCTGTTTCGCATCTAGAAAGACCGCTGAACAGTATTGTCTTTGTTCAAGGTCCTGTCTTGCCACTTGGTATATGCGGTGTTTGTTCTACGGTGGAGTGAGATTTTCGAAATCCAAATTGGTGTGCTGGAACTATGTCGCAATCATCCATACTTGATCTTAGTCTGGTTGAAATTAGTTTTTTCCATAGCTTAGAGAGTACAGGTGTTAGGCTGATTGGCCTGTAGGAAGAAGTCTCATGAGCAGGTTTTCTTGGCTTGTGGATCATTATTATCTGAGAAACTTTCCAGATGCGTGGGAAATAAAATATTCGGATAATTGCATTGAATAGGCAAGCCAAATGAGATATGCTTTTTATTGGGAGCTCTTTTAGGATTTTTATCTAACGACTTGATTTCCCTTAGAATTTTTTTGGGAGAAGTAGGTGTGATTGGTGAGCCCATTTGCATGTCCCAACCTAATATCTGATCGATATCACTTTCATCAACAAGGCTTTCGTTTGATCTAAATACTGAGGCTAGATGCTTAGCAAATGGCTCCGATTTTTCTGTGCCAGTCCTTGTCCAAGCTGTGGATGATCTTATGGGGGGGAAACATTACTGCGGTTTGCCAGATATTTTGGTAGCTTTCCATAGGGAGTATTCATGTTTACCATAGAGAGCCATCTTTTCTAGCTTTCTTTTTAGGGAAAGATTTGCAGATGTTCTGGGGACTGCTTTTAGTTCTTTTGCAGCTTTCCGGTACTCAATTTTATTATTGGGATGTCTCGATTGTTGCCATGTTCGTCTTAGACGGCGATTCTCTTTGATTTTATTCTTGATTTCCCAAGAATATGAGACACTAGCTGATTTTGGTTTTACATTTGGTGTATTTATCCAGACTGCAACTTGGATCAGGTTAGGTTGGTTATGTATTCACAGAAGTCTTCAAGGTTCTCAGATGTCTTTAATGAACTTTCAGCTCTAAATGTTCTTCATAACTACGGAAACTCTTCCAATCTGTTTTATGATTGTACAAGGGTTCCACTTGCTCTTAGGTATTTGGGGTAGTAGTCACGGTGATTATTACTGGGGTGTGATCAGAGCTACCGTCAAGGTTGGCTTCTAGTGTCGAGTGCAGGTGTCCTAATCCTTCAGTAACAAAGAAATCAAGCAAATCAGGAAGTTTCTTGGAATCGGATGGCCAGTAGGTTCCCTTGTTGCTAACGGTTGTAGGTGTAGGTAGATACGACTTAAAGTTGTATTTATCGCCTGGTTTCTGCACCTTCTATTGCTAGACGTTCTCAAACATATTTTATTGATTTGGTCCAATACAGACGAGCTCCTTATTTCTACACCCAACGAGGCTTTCATCATTAGGTTATTTCACGCGAATTAATTTTGTGGCTACTTAGTGGAAGCTGAGTTGGGGTAAGTTGTTAGATATTCTGTATTGGGGGTTTAATTTAATTTTTTTCCTAATTGTCTATAGCGGATTTCCGTACCCACCACACGTTCTCCGTTACCAGTGAAGATAACGAACACGTCACGTCACTATAACTCAACTACTCACACCATCAAGGGGTTGGAAACCTTCCAAATTGTATTTCTTTTGAGAGGAGCTGCTACCATAAATTATTACGTTAAGTCGAAGGCAAACACTGCGCATTTGCTACCTCAAATGATTGTATGCTTTGAAAACTAAATTTAATTGTGCTAGCCATATGTACGTTTTGTGTTAGATTTAATATTACTGTAAGTATTTCTAATTTTACGATTTGTACTTCGATGGTCATGTCGATTGTTGACCGTACGTGCATGTTAGGTTAACACAATTAATAAAATCATTTTGTGCTTCACAAAGTTGTATGCAGTGCGCGTTGAGTCTCTAAGGCTTAAACTGTTTTTGTTATATACTTTTGCGATTTTAAATTTGCGAATATAAATTAATTCCTTCTTCGTATGTAAAAGTTAGGCCGACAAGGTCAGTTTATTGTACGGCATGTTGCCCAGTATAGGGCGCAATTTAGAATTGGTTCGACCCATGTATTAACGTTTGGAAAATTTATATTTATGTACCTTCTTCGTCCTCTTTGGAATTATTGGCTGTGAAAACAAATATACATTCTGTGTTATTACTTCTGTCGTGTCATTTGTTTTTTTTCCAGCTACGAGTAAAGTTAGACGATATCTCCCTAACTTAATCTTTCATCGTCCTGGCGTCTTTTTTAAATTCAATTTATAATTTAGCATTACAAAGCCTGCGACTCCCTCTCCGGGAAAACTGTTTTAGCCGTTGCTTTTGTGGTTACTTGAAAACCAGTGTAACAAAGTTGGCCGCCCAACTTTAGGGGCCTGATTTTCTCGTAACAAGACGACTATCGTTTGGATTATGCAAGTATGATGCTGTTCGTTGATAACTTGAAAAACCCTATTTGACTTTGGGCCATTTTGTTATAGCAACCATTGACAGACGCTGATAACAAGTTTTTTGTAGTTCATTATTGGCGACTTATTAGTATATGTGTATATAATATCGAGATATGAATAAGAAATGTTTTATTAAAAGGTATATAGAAAGAAACAATTTTGTACAAAGCTATAACTACGTTAACTAACTAAAAACACTTCCCGCGTCACACTACTAAAACCCTGAACTGACTTAACTAAAAGTCGCTGGTTTTTTACACACTAAATAGCGCTTGCCAATGCATTCTGTTTAGTTTAATTTTATTCAGCACTACCCCCTAAACTAAACCTTTAAAAACAAATTTCCGGTTATACGCAGACTCCAATTGTTGGAACACATATTCTTAAAAATGTTCTGGTTTAAGGGTTTAGTGAACATGTCTCTAAGTGATCTTCGGAACGAACGTATTCTACTTCTAAAGTACCATTTTGATAAAGTTCACGCAGAAAATAGTCCCAGGAACGTTCGTTTTATGTCCAACGGACCTGTTTAGGATGTCTTTAATAGGACGTTCTCAGGATGTCGATGAAGAACGTAGGATGGGATGTCCTATGCGGGAAAACAAATGCAAACTTAGTGCGCGTGTCCACTTTCCTTCTTATTCTCTGGTGCCTACTCAACACCCGTACGCTCCTTTGGTATATCAAAGTGGTACACTCTGTTTGCACTCTGTTTTTGTTATTGTTGAAGTTCTGACTACTTTATTTATCTGTTCTTTATTTTATTATCTAACGTTTTTTGGGTGTTTTAGTGCATAAACAAATTTATTTGGTAAGTTTTTGGTACCTGGTATTTATTTATAATGTATAGAAATCATCATTTATAATCATAGTTTGAATTACTAAAAATTAATAAAAATTTATCGAAATTAAATGATCACAATTATTAATAATGGTGATTTATAACCCCATCTCGCGCGCATACCTATGCGGTGAATTGAAAATATTTATTTTATTAAAAAAAAATTTTTTTTACTCAAAATATTATTTAAAAAATGTTTTCTTTGTATTAAAGGTTTAAAAGCGTGACGTTATCTCACGACTTTTATCGTCGCGATTCACAATAAGTCATCCAAAAATTCACCCACTACCTGTCAACATGACCGATAAGGCATAAAATCGGTAATCTAACTAAGAAACTATAACGTTATTGCGTTCTTGGTAACATTATTTCATAGTTATGATTAGTGTGCGTATTTTTCGTATTGTATTACTATTTCCTCAATAAATAGTTAGGTAGTTAAAAATACGTCTAGAAATAATTTTGTTTTTACCACATTCCTCTGATGAAATGTAAATGCGAAACGTATAAAAATTCTTAATGAATTTGCAAAACTGACGCGTTTACAATTTTTTTTTTTAAAAAACGATTTAAACAATTTTTAACTGGTTATAATCAATCATCTCTTATGATTTAATCAATAATAGAGTCGCCAAAAAGATCAATCAATAATTCTACAAAAGAAGTATCACTTTATCCATTCTTTAATTTAGAAAAATGTAAATTCTGATTACACAGAAATATCAAAATAAGTTTTTTGTATTAACTTTTTTATCGACTCTACATGACGATTACCATCTCTTATGTAGTTGCATTGTTTCAGGCGCCACTTAAAAAAATCGGGAAGAAAGTATAAAAAACTCGCTAAGGAGGGCCAAAAAACGTCGGGATCGAGAAGAAAAAAAAGAAATAAACTAAATTTATTTTAATTGAATATAATTAGGATTATTATTTAAAAATATAGTTTTATGTAATGATAATTTGTATTTTATTTGATAAAGTTATTTTTATTCATTACGTCAAGTCGCAGAGGAGTACGTTAAGTCTCCTTACTGAATAGAAAAAACCACAAAGTAGATGTACTTTAACTGGAAATGGTAGTTTTCTTGATAAAAATATAATATACATATACAGTAGTAATTACGAGAGCTCGAGTAACTCATTGCTTAAAAGCGTATAAATTAAACAACAGAAAACGTATCTCGCCTAACACACCTTGCATTGAAAGTATCGATCGACGTATTAGTTGCTATTTCTTTTCTAAATTCTTGTTTTTTACTTAACTGAGTCACACTCGAGCCACAGAGTACAATCTGTGCTCGAGCTCTCGTACTTCCTGTATACCTATGCTATATACTATATATAAATATTTCTCTAATTCAATATGTAGAAAAGGGGAGGGATGACTACCTCCTACACATTCTACAGTCATCTAAAAGGGACGTCCCGTTGCGGATGGGCTAAGATGTCTTATAAGGACATCGTAGGGATGCACACACTTGCGACAAAAGAACGTCCCATGAATGTCCCTAGGACGCACACAGAACCAAGATGGGATGACTTTGGGACATTCAGTGATCCGCACCATCATGTCCTCAGGACGTCCTTGGGACATCCTTGTGTTTGTTGGGAACGCACTTCAATGTGCTTGGAACGATGTGAAACTCAGGATTCTTTACTAGTTTAATAGCACTCGCGTTATCAACGAACAATACAGGCACATATTTCTTTTCACTAATCTCAAATCGTTTTAACCACACTAATTCCATCTCACCTTCACTAGCAGCGACGAATTCTGTTTCGGTAGTGGATAATGCAATTGCTTTTGTAACTGAGAAGTCCATGTCACAGCTGTTCCCACAAATCCATTTGTTAACCGTCTAGTTTTGATGTACCCAGCAAAATCGGCATCTGAGTACGCACATAATGGTACTTGAAAATACGCTTAACACAGATCCAATCAAAAGATGTGGGCCCAACCATTGATACAGCAACTTTCGAAACTACGTAGGCAATATCGGGGCAAGTAGCACAAGCCAATTACATAAGTGATCTTACTGCGGACTGAAACGGAACGGAACTATCGAGAGCACGGTTGGATGTACTATCTGGTTGTCCATTAACAAAAGGTGTCTTTGTTGGTTTGGATTCGATCATGTCAAAATGTTGCAATAATTTCTTAATGTAAGTTTTCTATTAAACGAACAATCCTGATTGTCGTTGTTCAATTTCCATATCTAAAAATGAATCCAAAGAACCTACTGTTATCTTAAATTCTACTACGAGTAATTTCAAATACGAGTTGACTGCATCTTTATTGAACCCGCGAAGAGACCATCGCCGACGTAAATTGCTACCAATAATTTCTCTGTTTGATTCTGCCTAATGTAAATGATTACATAAAAGAGTGAAATTTGTTGTTCCAACACCGAAGAGATTATTTCAGACCGTATCAAGATTTATTCAAACGACAAACACGACATGAACCATTATCGAAACCTTCCGGTTGTGTCATGTAAATCTCTGCATCTATGTTTCTATACAAGAACGCTGTTTTTACGTCAAATTGGCTAAGCACTAATTTTTCTTCGGCTGCGACTGCGATTAAGGTACGAATCGCATCGTATCGAGCAACCGGACTGAAAGTCTCATCGTAGTCGACTCCTGCACGTTGAAATATCCATTGAATAACCAAACGAGCACAATAGCGATCTATCGAACCATCAGGTTTGTATTTCACACGAAGCACCCAACGGTTATCTATAACGCGCTTGCAGTTCGGTAAAGATACCAAATCCCAATAAGTTTCATTTTCTTCAAAAGTGTGTCCGCATTCAAATTCAATCAAATCGTCCGTTGCGCATAATTTTTCCTGGCGAAAATCTTGTTGCGCTATTTAATTATGCGATTTTGAGACGGTACCCACATTTTGTAACCATCCTTGTCGTTTACATAACCGATGAAGTCCCAAAAAATTTTCAGCTTTCCGGTGCGGTTAATTAAAAACGGAGCAGTGTCACATGCATGAGCCCAAAACGATTTCGGTAATTTACTGATCGAAAGTATTGAACGCGCTAGTTCAACTACCTACGTGTCGGTTTGATTGTTCCGCGGCGGTGTTTTGTTCCGGCGTATAAGGATACGTTAAACGAAATTCGATACCGCGACCACGCAATTTTTTTTAACACTTTTTTACAATCAAATTCACGACCACCGTCGGAACGAAAAACTATAACTTTGTGACCAGCGGTGTGACATTGATTTAAAAATTATGGAGCGCCGTTTTAGTTTTTAACATGTATCAACGTAGGGCAAACATAATAATCTATTTAATATATTTTGGTCTTATTTAATGACGAATGCTATAAGTTTTAAATTATGGTACATTATTCGTAACATTATGATATTTATAACTATTTCATTATTAATAAAGGATAATTATAATTAAAAAATAAGTTAGTAATGATTTTAATTTGTATTTTCATGAATGATAAGAAAAAGTACATATTAATATCATTCATGATATTATTAATGTATGATATTTTAAATGGCCGAATTACTTATATCATTCATGATATTTATTACTATTATTATTTTTTTCAGTTTACATTTGACAACCTTGTGCATAGTGTTTTGATGATCAGCTGATGTATTGTGCACAAAATTTACCTAAAACATTGTACGGTGTTGTCACTTGTACGTTTCTTTGATATTGATAATAATAATAATAAATATCATGAATGATAAAGATAATTCAATAAGTAAAAATGACTTATATTTAACTTTGACAAACATTAATACAACTTTTAACTTCTTTTTAGATCATTAAATTGTTTATTGACATGATTCATGTTAAAATTTACTTGGGCATTTATAATTCTATTAATTTTTTATATCATTCACGTTATAAATAATTCGATATTATAATATTAAAATGGCTTTCAATAACGTTAATGTTTTGTTTAAATGGACTATTTAAATTAACATTAATTTTAAGGATCATTCAAGTTTATCGTTGGTATATTTATGTTAAAAATAAGACTAGGACATATAAAGGGATGTCTTTGAAAAAGATCATTTAATGAGAACTTTCATGTTATTTGAATGTACTTTTGTATATAAAATAATGAATTACTTATAACATGAATGATATAAAAAATGCACGAAATTTTGATTGGTGAAGTAAATTCTAACATGAATCATATTATTAAATAATTTTAGGATCTAAGATGGAATTAAAAGTACTGTTGGTGTTTGTCAAAGTTAAATATAAGTCATTTTTACTTACTGAATTACCTTTAACATTCATGATATTTATTATTATTATTATCAATATCAAAGAAACGTACAACTGACAACACCGTACAATGTTTTAGGTAAAGACCTTATCAGTGATGACGTCAAAATTGTCTGGGAAATTTAAAATTTTGGACAACTCACATTTTGACGTCGAGAAATTGACCCTTAACGCTACGTTGTTAAGGTTTATAATAAAAAGGTTTAAGTTTGCTTCATATTTGTGGAGTTATTATAACGAAATGAGTGGCGAGGGGTCTTGAAATGTTAACCACGAAGCTTCTATTTGTGTGTTAGAAAGAAATTTCAATGTAAAAAGACACACAATTCTTTTAATTTCGTATTTACGGTAAGGATGCAAACCACAAAAATTCAACTTAGTGACGCCATACGTCGCTAATGTACTAAAAACTACTACTATTAATCTAATCAATTAGTATAAATAATTAACAATGAAACGAATACTAATAAAAGGTAAAGGCTTAGGAAATACGATCATGAACACAGGCAACACAGGAATGAGAGCAAGTTGAGAATTAAGTAATATTGGAGGTTATGTAGTCCAGAAAGCACTGCAAATACAAAATCATAACAAAGCGACGTATGGCGTAACTAAGTTGAATTTTTGTGGTTTGCATCCTTACCGTAAATACGAAATTAAAAGAATTGTGTGTCTTTTTACATTGAAATTTCTTTCTAACACACAAATAGAAGCTTCGTGGTTAACATTTCAAGACCCCTCGCCACTCATTTCGTTATAATAACTCCACAAATATGAAGCAAACTTAAACCTTTTTATTATAAACCTTAACAACGTAGCGTTAAGGGTCAATTTCTCGACGTCAAAATGTGAGTTGTTCAAAATTTTAAATTTCCCAGACAATTTTGACGTCAAACTAATGGGGTCTATACAGCTGATCATCAAAACACTATGCACAGTGTTGTCAAATGTAAACTGAAAAAAATAATAATAGTAATAAATATCATGAATGATATAAGTAATTCGGCCATTTAAAATATCATACATTAATAATATCATGAATGATATTAATATGTACTTTTTCTTATCATTCATGAAAATACAAATCAAAACCATTACTAACTTATTTTTTAATTATAATTATCCTTTATTAATAATGAAATAGTTATAAATATCATAATGTTACGAATAATGTACCATAATTTAAAACTTATAGCATTCGTCAGTAAATAAGACCAAAATATATTAAATAGATTATTATGTTTGCCCTACGTTGATACATGTTAAAAACTAAAACGGCGCTCCATAAAAAATGTTTTCAAATTTTCAACCACTTCTGACAAGTTTCATAAAGTATATACGAACAAACCGCGAATAATCGTCTTTGCAAACTACATAACGAAAACCATTCATGGAGTCAGTCTACGTAAGACCGTTTAATTAACTCACCTCTTGTGAACGATTTTCAGCAGCACGAAACGGTTTTCGGTGTGATTTTCCGAGAATACATCCATCACAGAACAAAGAGGTATCGGAACATTTGACGTTTATGCCGAAACGAGAAAGCACATTGCGTACGTGTCTTTTATCTTGATGTACTAGTCGCTCGTGCCATCCTTGTAGTAATTGTTCAGAAGTTGCTAAATTAACTTCTACATTGGAATTCAGATGCCGAACTCGCATATTCATTATGTACATTCTACCGATGAGTTGTCATGTTTTTAACGATTTTTCCGTCGCGTCGAATGTTGACGCCATCACTAATGAAAACAACATCATTACCATGCTCAGTCGCTTGATGAACGGAGAAAAGTTAGTGACGAGCATCTGGAATGCACCAAACGTCATTTAATGAAGCGGGCGACCATTTGTTGTTTATTTTATATTCGAGCAGAAATTTATTTCCTGCTATCTGAACGCGTTGTGGTATTGAAAATTTTTCAAACCTAGCAAACTGTTGTTTATTTTCAGATATGTGATGTGTACTACCGGAGTCCGATATCCAAGAATCAGCATAATTTACGTCTCCATTGACTACCAGACCGGTGGCAAGAAATGTTCCTGGTTTGTTTAAACTTCTTCCGTTGCGATTCGTTTTTGGCAGTTTGCAATAAGATGTCCTACTTTTTTGCAATATAAACACGAACGAGTTTTCTGCTTATTCTTTGGTTTGTTTATAATATTTTGATGACCTACATTCGTTTTGTTTTACGTGTAATTTAGATTTTGCATAGAGAGCGCTGATTGTCTGCGAGTTTCCGTGTGTTGTCAGCGAACGCAAATTCTCAATAAGCAGTTTTGTGGTTTGTTCAGCTTCCGGAACACGATACCAAGTTGACCGATAATAAATGCGATGATGCAGCAGCGATAAGGGCGGCCTTGCATTCGGATCGAACAGATTTGATAATCGTGAAGTGTGTTTTGTAACAGAAGTGACGTCATCTGTCGTAGTCTCGAAAAAGGAATCGAAGAGTGTACAAGCGTTGCAGCGAGGATTGCTTGAAAACTGAAATTATGGTATCCCAAATTTCTTTCGCGTCAGTTTTTTTTCGGTCATGGATAGCGAGTTCTTCATCTCGAGCTGTACCTATTATACGGGCCGCACCAAAGGCCGCACGAGCCTTGGCACGAGCATTATTACGTTGCCAATGACAATGTGCGTCAGGCGGTTCTACATCTTTTGTAGGTGACGTTGGACACACGCGTGTACCGTCAACAATCGAAAATAGGCACGTCAATTTACTTGGACCCCCCACCAACAGAAAAAGGAATCAGACTTTTTGAAAGATTAGTGCTAATTATGTGCTAATTTGTTACCATATTCAAAATTTTGTTGCTCAAGAAGAACATCAGTAAATCAGAAATGAAGTGGGTGGGGCCAGTTTAACGTAAAACTGCCCCCCCTTCAAAAAAACTTATTGCGTACAAAAAACGAACTAATGTTAGGCGGAAATTTGTTGCTGTAAAATAAGTTATGTATTCTTTTACATATGAAAATGATGTAAAAGACTAACAGCATACATGATTTAAACTTTATTAAAAAAGGATAGTAAAACAAAAGTACTTATTACAACACAAAACATTTTAATAAAATCTAAATTAAAACTATTAGACATACACTCTACCCACTCCTCTAAAATAACCACGATGCGTTCGCCGCCCTGGCGCAAGTTGGCCTCTACCTCTTGTTCAAATAATTATTACTGTTACGAATTTATTATTATTACTAATTTATTTAAACGGCTAAAAATATGTTTTACTTATACTAGAAATATGTACACTTTTAAATTAACGGAACTAATTATATCTCATAATGCTTAATAAAAACACTTACACTATAATTTATATCACTTACAAGAAGATAAGATAAAGTCCGCGAATAACTTCACACACTTGTTTACACTAAACTCACGTACTTCGTCGATTTATTTATAACACGCGATAACGACTTATTTATTTAGACTCGAGTAATCTTCTTAACACTGCAGACTTCGTATTACGGAAGTAACTGACTTACGATTTGTTTCGTCGGTATATATACACATTTGGAAATCCTTCTCGAGTGTTCCCTATCTTTCGGTACATCTTCTAGAAGATGGATAACAGCTTCTAGAAGGCTCTTGAATTTGCAAATAACTTCTCGAACGTTTTATTACGTACAATTGTTCTTCTCACTATAATCAACAGTAAGTTATACATGATCAAAATTGTTGATAATTATAAACAATAAAAAACAACGGAGAATCGATGAGCTTTCCGTAGTTTTTTATTGTTTATAGTTAGCAACAAATTCGATTATGTCAGTCATTTATGACTGTTGATTATACTGCAAAGAACAATTGTATGTAGTAACAATTTAAGCAACAAATTGTTTATGCAAAATAAAATATGAAAAGACCCGTGTGAGAGCACATCGGTTCTCCTTCGTTTTTTATTGTTTATAGTTAGCAACAAGTTCGATTATATATAAATTATTGTTAAATCTAGTGCGAAAAACAATTGTATGTAAGAATTATGTGAGCAAGATGTAAATTCAAATATCAATAAAGATAATGGGGCTAATTTGCCTCAGTTAGGCGAACGCATCGTGGATAGAGGGTACCTACGTTTGGAAGCCGCACGTCCACGTCGACAGCGGTGAAACTCCTTCAGAGCTTTATATTAGCGGTCGCCGGTACCGTCAATGTTTCAGTTGCTTCAACCAACACCGTCTAAGCGACCACAGGCACTACGCCAGCAGTCGAGCCTCGTACCCATCGCCTTCGTGTCTCGTGCCCGCTAGGTAGACCCTCCAAACAAACCACTCTACCCACTCGTCTACGCCGTCATTGCATTGTGTACATACATTTGATTTGTAAATAATAACATGTATGTATATATTAGCTTGTAAATAAAAAAACCGCCAAAAAAGCACGCTAAAAGTTGTGACCTGCGACAAACAATAAACGGAAGTATCAACGGAAATAGACAACAAAAACAAAAAATGCGGGAGTAAAAGCAAGAGATTCCGTAGGTACAGCGCATACACCATTCTGGCCAGATGACCCAGAACTGTGGTTCGCGCAAATCCAGAACCCATTCCAACTAACTGGCATCACAACAGATGGAACGAAGTATGGATACCTAGCAGGCAGCCTAGCAGCCCGGTATGCAAGTAAAGTACGAGACATCCTCACGGCACCACCAAGAGCAAATAAATACCAAAAAATCAAAACCGAGTTAATACGAAAAGTCAGCATCACATAGAAGCAGAAAACTAAACTTGTAGAGTCAGAGGAGTTGGGAGATCGTAAACCATCCCAGTTCCTACGACACTTACAGCAACTAACAGGAACAGCAGTTCCAGAAGCACTGTTAAGGTTGATTTGGTCCAGCCGTTTACCACCAAAGGTGCGAGCAATTCTCGCAACACAGAAAGATTCTAACTTCTCAAATGTAGCCGACCTAGCAAACGCAATTGTAAGCACGATAACAAATACACCCCTAGGACCAACAGTCAACACACTAGACGACACAATAAAAAATCTGGTGAGCGAAGTAGCACAACCCTAGTAGCACACAATATATATTAAATATTATTTTTAAATATATTTTAAATGTGAAAAGTGGCAGATTTGTTTTTATTGTATAAATATTTAAATAAATATATATTAAATATTAAAAGAAACATATATTAAATATTAAAAGAAACATATATTAAATATTAAAAGAAATATTTATAAAAGATTTACAATTGTATATGTATAAAATATTTAAAACTGTACTCTACCAAACATTAAAAACGTAAAAAAATATATTTCATACTTTCTCTTGATTATCTAAGAAGCGCCTGAAACAAATAAAACTTTATATTAACACAAACTTGTTGAACATGCTAAAGAAATTTGGTAAAGCGTGATGTTTTAGATCTGACTGACTGAACGTTATGCTTACTCGAAATTGCATTTCATCTTCGAAAAATTAAATTCAAACATGATTACTTAAAAACTCCATATTTTAATACGATTCTAAACAATAATTGTAAATTTAAAAGTACATGAGAAAATAGTGCAATAAAATTTTGGTAAAGTAAAAATCATACTCCGTGGTATTGAAATAAATGTTCAAGAAAACAATTTCGAAACACGAAAACTACTAAACATATTTACATAGTACAGCCAGTTAACAAAATGACTCTTTACATATGAGCATCAATTTGGTTCCTGGCAGACACAAGAGCCGACATGTGCATTTTTTGCCTACTGAGAGAAAAACGTCAAATCTCGCAGTATAAGCTCTGCGTAGTCAACAATGTCGAGATCAACACATACGGATCAGTAGTGAATCTGGATCCTTGATTTTCGGTTACGAAGAAGTTTTTTGTGGAGATTCATCGTAGCAGACAGTGGCGGCTTCTCTATTAGGTCATTTGGTCAAAGACCCTCCGGAAAAATGAATAAGGAAGGTATTTTATTTACTTTAAAGTTACAGAAAACTCGCGTTTAAATCAAATTATCAGAGTTTCAATCTAATGCGTTTAAATTGTGAGTTGAGATACGAAAACTTGCGAATCTACCGGAGGCTCACATTTACGTGTGCCCGCGTGTATAATATTTAAGCCAAATCGTAAATGATATAGTTATTGTAGTTACTAGTGAGGCACGAATAATACAATTTAATGCGAGTTAGAAAATAAAATAAGTAAACGCTAAAATGCTTGCTTGCGGCCTTCACCCCGGAGGTCATTCCGCTTACTCAGTGGTAGTGCAACGCTTACGTGACTTACGTCATTTATCTTTGCAGCACGTGTGTATAAAACACAGATGCTAAAATGCACATTTCTTATCACATATGACAAACTTTACAGTCGATTTTCTTAGTTGATCTATAATATTCATTTGTAATAGACGACTTATCGTTTTTGTTTCATAATGACGGTGGTACAAGACATTAAAAAATTAATAGCTAATATTAGTTTAGACGTTTAGAATTTAAATTTAATGCTCGTCCTCAGCCTTTACTTCAAATTCGTAAGACCAGTAAACATAAAAATAAAGAAGTCCATAGTAATTTTAAAGAATCTATGTATGATTCGTCAGATTGGATTTGTGAATTTGAAGTAAATAATAGATTTTACTGTTTTGTAGGTTTACTGTTTTCACATGATTCATTATGGTGTAAAAATAATGTTACCGATTTATAGCATTTAAAAGAAAAAGTGAAAAAGCACTCGTTATCGGCGAATCACATGAAAAGTTGTATGAATTATGCTACTCTTGGTCGCGTTAATATTCGCTTACAAATACAATTGGACAGCGCTTGCCGAAAGTCAATTAAAAACTACTATGAAAATGTTTGTAAAAATAGGATCATGTATTAAATAAAATAACTGATTGACTTTACCTGCGACAATGGGATTATCATCAATTCAGCGAAATGTACATTCGGAGAAATGCAAACAAAATTCATAGGTTACCAAGGAGAAGGAACGCAACCAATGCCAGAGAAAGTCAGTGCAATACAAGAATTTAAAACACCCAAAACGACCAAACAATTAAAAACAGTCCTGGGACTGATCAGTTACTATCGGCGCTTTATACCAATCGCAGCCACGGCGCAAGCACCACTAAACGACCGTTTAAAAGAAAAACTAGAAGTGGAACAAAGAAGCGCAAACAGCGTTTGAAAAATACAAGCAGCAAATCGCAAAAGCAGCATTGCTCACACACTCGACCGACGCATTAGACACTGCAATTAGCGCAGTAATACAGCAACTGCAGAACAACGTATGGAAACCACTAGCATTTCTGTCACGAAAGCTAGCAAATGCGGAATAAAAATACGCAGTTTACGACAGAGAACTTCCGGCCATATACTCGACAATACGACACTATCAACATCTACGTTCGCTTTCAAACTAAAACCAGAAAAATCTTCACCTCGTTAATTTAGATACCTAGACTACTCAGGCAATTTTCACCGGACATACAACACATATCAGGAAAAGACAACATAGTGACCGCTGCACTGTTAAGGGTAAATCAACTCACGACAGGAATCAGCTTCGACGAAATGGGGAAAGATCAAAAAAACGACAAAGAGCTACAAGACGAATTACGACTAAACAGCTTCAGCTCAAGAAAATACGCATGCCAGGGCGCATGACCGGAAATATATTGTGACACGTCCACAACAAATACAAGATTCTTCGTCACCAAACCATTCAGACGACAGGTTTTTGAGAGCCTACACCAACTATCGCACCCCAGAAGTCAAACTCGTGTCTCAAAGATTCGTATGGCCCAGCATATAAATCGATTGCTGGAAATGAACACAGCAATGCACACATTGTCAAACTTCTAAGGTGACTAGATACAACAAACCGCAGGCATCAAGCTGCCAAGCACCATCAGCAAGATTCAACCATATAGACATCGACTTGGTCGGGCCACTACCGGCGTCAAACGGATGCAGATATATTTTTACATGCACAGACCGTTTCTCACGTTGGCCAAAAGCCATACGGTTACAAAATATCGAAGCCGAAGCCGTAGTACTATTACAAGTAACGACTGACCAGGGAAGGCAATTCAAAGCAAGACTTTGTCAGCAGCCCGAAAACGTCACTGGATTCACGACAGCATATCACCACGCTAGGACACGTTCACGGAGAGAAATATTATACTGAATTTAATCATTACGATTTCATATTTAAAGCATTTGCTTTTTTTCTAAAATTGATCCACGTTCAAATAACATTCAACGTAAATGTACTAAAACTTAAACTAAATTTCTTATTGCAATGCAATTACAGCGACAATCTAATAAAATAGAAGTTTAATTCAAGCGTACATCGGCTTGACTCAAAACCAACAGCCTTTTGCATGATACATATCAATTCCGCATAACCTTTTTTTCCGTGTTCGCATAGTCGGATTTATTTATAGGTTCTACAGCTTGGAAAGAATCAATCACCCCGATCTGGAGTTTTTTATAGCCCGGTCTGAAGTACTCTCACGTCCTACGTCGGAGTTTATTACAGTCCGGACAGGTCGTTATAGCTACGCCAACTCACGACATCTGATGATACATATGGAAGCCGCCCGTCAACGTCGACAGCGACGAAACAACTTCAGAGCTTTCCGTCAGCGATCGTTGGTACCGTCAATGATTACGCCGCTTCCACCGACACCACCTAAGCGACCACAGGCACTACGCCAGCAGTGGAGTCTCGTACTCATCGCCCTCGATTCTCGTGCTCGTTACATCGACCGTCCAAACAAGCCGCTCTACCCGCTTGATCCACGCCGTCATTGCATTATGTATATACGTGCGATTTGTAAATAATAACATGTATATATTATCTTGTAAATAAAAAAAACGCCAAAATAGCTTGGGAAGATAGCATGAAGTCAAGATCATTTGCCTATCAAATTGAAAAGAGCTTCTGAAGTGATTTTAGAAACAATTTAGGAAAATTTAAAGCATAAACTACTCGCTCCGCAAACTGCAGATAGTATTTGGAAACAAAATGCGTATGATTTTTTTAATTATTGAGATTTACCTCACTGCGTTAGTACTATCGATGAAAAACATGTTGTAATACAAATACTTATAATCCTTCAGTAATAATTATATTTATCACATAAATACATAATATGTTTGCAGGCACCTACCAAAATTTCGCGAAGATTTTGGCGCCAATGGAAACCACTATAATTAACGGTAAGAAAAAGCACGATATGCCACAATAAATTTACGATATTCGCACATGTGGACTGCGCTTTATAATTTACTTTGCTTTTATTTATTACATTACGTCTATTTTTTATTTTGTAAAAATCTCTAATTTACTTTATATTATTTTAATTTTGTCTCAATACAATTACTAAAAAACCCAATGTTGTTCTTAGCGACCCGACCTTCCACGGGTCAAGAGCCAACTTTATTTTTTTATTTAAAAATTTTTAGTACAGTTAGATTGGGTGACCCCAGCAAATACTTTGTTTTAAACACTGTTTAAAGATTCTAACCTACAAATCTGTCGTAAACAGCTGAGAAAAATTGTTTGTGCATTGTCATTACGTTTAAAATCCTTATCATAAAATTTTTAGATAGCTTTACAAGTTTTCTATAATTTTGTTCTACAAGTTAAAAAAATGTCATATTTGTTTTGTATAAAAAAGTATTTTTTGCTTATTGAAATTTCAAACATTAAAAACGTACGAATGTAATACATTAACTAAGCAATTTACAAGCAATCCGCCGTGGTGTAGAGTGTCTTCCATTATGCCGAGGGTTTGTGGTTCAAATCCCGTAGCTGCTACTTCTAAAAACTTGTAAAACAACCACCGCCGCTTTAATTAAACACTAATAGTCATTGATGTTCAACGGTATTTTCTAAGAAACACAACAAATGCCATTTAAGAACCAAAATTTATTTGTTTAAAAAAAACATCATTTTATTTTACTTTCCAAAAGTATTTTTTATTCAACACCAACGTGACACGCTCCCAACGAATCGTTAAGACGTTTATTCAACGAATCCAATTAGTTTTGTTGTACACGGACATTTCACATTCTTATAGGGATTATAAAACATTTTTGTCCCAAAATTTAAAGCGTCCACTGGTTTTGAAAAAACAAATTTGTAACATGTAAAAAACGGATTTGTTCTACTAGGGTAATTACTGTTTCTATTTTTTTATGACTTCCTGATTTGCACATTAAGCCTGCACTTTACTAATACTTTCAAAGTACTTTCCATTTAAAATAGCCGGAAGAGGTTCTTCTTTATCATCAACGGTACTTTGACGTTCAGTCGTTTACCATACCACGTACGTGATTCCAACCTTAACGCACATATGTTAGGTTTTGGTTTATTTCACACGACACGGATCACGTTGTCGCCGCGTGTTTGCGTTGCCATGGATTGTCATGTGTTAAGCATACTAATGATACCATGATACTAAAACATTACATACTAAAAACAACGAAAAAAAGTAAAAGCGTTGCAAAATACTGGAAAAAAAATTTTATTTCAAATACAAAATAGAAAAAATCCTTCTTAAATAAGAACATTTGAAATACAAAATACACGTTAAAAATGTATTTAAAATTTGTGTTTTTTGAACTTTGTGATTGATTGATTGATGATTGTGATAGAAGCTGGTATAAACGGGATACCCAACTTATCAATGAAGGTACGTATGCACATTATTTCGCTATTCCGAATCCAATGAGCTATCGCACATATTTTTAGGAGCTATTGTTTTCAAGAATTAACATCTGTTTGAACTTCTGAACAGTGAACTAGACTATAACTTAATCATAAAACAACGCGTGAGAGCTAGTAAGCGTATCAATTATTTTGGGAATAATGCCTAAACATGCGTTTCGCTTTCAAGCATTTAGACAAGTAGGGTAAGTGCTCCAAAAATCGCCCCGGTTCCTTATATCGCCTAGTCCTATATATAGACTATTATGTGCGTTACAGCGAATTTATTCAGTAAAGTTGAGGTCATGTGATCTAAAAACACGCGGCGCTAGTCGCCAGTATTCTTCGAGTGGCAACAGTGCTCATAGTGCTTCTGAAAAATTTGACATTGTAGGTAAGTTATTTTTGCAACCATTAAAATCTGAAAACATCCACGCAAGGCAATTCCAAATATATTTTTTTATGTAAAATATTGAAAATACATTGGGGTTCCTAAATGTGTAATTATTTTTGAAAAACTAGGTTAGGAAAGTTTGTCGCGAAGGCATTTGTTTTTAGTGACGTGTGTTCTTAATACCGCCTACGTACCTGATCCTAATATCGCACATAGGCAATATTAGGAACACAAGATCTTACACTTTTTCTTTTATGTTCTCTTTGTTACAATATTTATTGTGATCTAATGGGGAAAGGTGGAGAAAGAAACACAGAATTGAAGAATAGTATCACTTCACGTAATTAACCAGATGTTATCGCTTACCTTTTTGGCTAGCCTCGCCGCAGGTGGTCGTCGGGTTAAAGAAAATCATAAGATACTCAATTAGTTCCGGTAAGCTGAATGCCCAAGTGCGCCACCTTCTCTCGAACTGTTATCCGCAGAAATTATGGTCTAGGGAAGAGAAAAGGAAAGCCTAGACCCGAAGTCTCCCCAAAAGAAAACATATGTAGTATTCACAATAACCATTTATTAAAAAAATGATTCACCATCTCCTTCCGAACGGAAGAAACACAAACTGCGACGGTTACGCCACTGGTAACTCCTGACAATTATTTATATAACCCCACAGAGAAAAAAATTATTAAGCACAAATATCAATTACAAGTACACATATATAAGTAACAACAAATAGAGTTTGGAAGCCACAGAAGCTAAGATCGCTTACGTAGCTAATAATTACCGCGGCTACGGTAGCGATGATTTAATAGATAAACGCGTTCCCGCTAATTAACGTACCGTCTGGGGGACAGCTTGATCAAGCGTCATAGGACCGGTAAATAATAATAATCAATTTAATATAGAGAGACGGGTAACTCCCAAAATTCTACCTTTGATAAAATTTAATAATTACTGTAAGTGAATGAGAAGTTATCATAAATAATTGTAATGACTTGACCATTACACAGTTAAAGTATTGAATGAATTATTATACAAAAAAATTATGAATTACAATAAAGTTTGACGTTAGGTGATATTAACATTAACTTAAATAAGAAAACAATTATACTCGGCGTCGTCTCCCACTTCCGCAATCATTTATAAATATTTATACGAGGATCAATCTTAGTTGAAATATGTGATAAAATGGCGACACGAACACGATCTTGCGTTTCCTCATGCACGCATCGCGGCCGCTGCTAAACGAAGGCTACAGCGTCCGGTCGAAATAAGGTCGACAGCGAGACTCCCGCGACTCCAATATAAAGGTGTCATAAATACCTCGAGTATCGTAGCAGTTCTCCTTACTTTGTCGAACATCCGAACTGGTTTAGCGCGTTCACCATTTCCCTCAGATTACAGATAAAAGCACACGCAGATATACCTCAGAACGACAGACGAAGACGTCAGAAGCGAAGATCGAGTATCCAGCATCCACTTTAATATCAACCGCAACGTAACAAGGACAGAAAAAGACCCAAAGAAAGAAGCTAAAAATTGTGAAGATTAGTTGGTTGGCCTCCATTACTAACACGTGTAAGAATACTAACCCACTTTATGTGTCTGGCCGTCCACAAGACATCGTGCCGATTTTATTTGCACCGGAGGTTCAATCGGATTTATTTCCAAAAGGCTAAAATAAACGTCGGTGTAGAAGATGTTACCAGATGAAAAGAAATTCCATTTATCTCACCTTTCCGATGTTCCCCCTGTTGTAAACCGATCCACAAACAGCATAAAAATGAATATAATTCGTCGACGACTCACAACTTTCGCGCCTCCGTAGGCGTGATTTCGAACTACGGTTCGAGGCCAAAGATGTTACTGTTAGTTGCCTAACTCTCAGGCGGATTTTGACTCGCAGTAGAAATTTACACGTTACATCTTCTAGAATTCTTTAGAAGTCTATTAAATTGTTGTTTTTTTGTTATAGATCCTGTTATAAGATGTCGGTGAAGGAGAAAAAAAGACAAACTTGGAGCACATCAAGTCTTAAGGGTGCATGTATTGCTGTTCAAAATAAAGAAATGGGAACGCTCAAAGCGTCAAAAACATTTGGAGTGCCCAGATCTACAATTCGAGACTATCTTAAAAAAATGGATAACAAGGAAAATGAAGAGGAAGCGACTATCAAAAGAAAACAACTGGGAAGGAAACCTGTGCTGACCTCTAAATTAGAAAAGGAACTAGTCGAATATTGTATGGAAATGGAGAGGAATTTTTTTGGTTTAACTAGAAATGACGTAAAGCAGATGGCCTTCCAACTTGCTTTAATGAACAATCTTCCACGTCCCTTCTCTAAAACTGCAAATATTGCAGGCCGAAAGTGGTTGAACTTGTTTTTGAAAAGAAATACTTTCCAGTTGACAATCAGAACTCCTCAGTCATTGTCAAGAGCCCGAATATTGGGGTTCACTGAAGACAATGTCAAATGTTTTTTTAATATGCTTAAAGGGAAACTTTAAAGGATCAAGTACAATCCTGTCAGAACTTTTAACGTTGATGAAACTGGCATAACGACAGTACAAAGCAAAAATGTACAAATTATTTACACGAAAGGAAAATCCAGAGTCTACAAAATGTCTTCTGCAGAAAGAGGAAAGCTCAATACTATTGTCACCTGCATGTCTGCTGCTGGTCTCCCCATAATAGTTTTTCCCAGGAAGAAGCAAGACATGAAACTAATGAGGGGAGCTCCTCCAGAAGCTAATTCAGGGTTTCACCCCTCAGGATAGATCCAGAGTGATTTATTTACTAAGTGGATGAAGCATTTTACTTTTTGTGTCAAACCTACACCAGAAGACCTTGTTGTACTGATCCTTGATGGTCATTACTCGCATACAAGGAACTTGGATGTGATAAACTTTGCCAGACAAAATCACATCATAATGGTATGCCTGCCACCTCACAGCACGCATAGAATGCAGCCATTAGATGTTGCTTTTTTTGAAACCATTTAAAACATTCTATAATCAAGAAATCGAAAAATGGCTTTCTAGTAATGAGGGGCGAATTGTGACCCAGTATGAAGTCGCCGAATTGATGGGTAAAGCGTACATTAGAGCAGCAACCATGAGTAATGCTGTTAGTGGTTTTCGTGCCTCTGGTATCTACCCCTTTAATGACTCAATATTTACCGAAGCAGATTTTATTGATGAACGCAACTCAAGCCGTCCGGAATCATTTCAAGTACCGGAAACCAGAGTTGATCCATCAAATAATGATAGCCAATCCCAAGTTGATAATTAGACTGCTCCTCCATTCCAGTTGGACTTCCCATCCGCTTCCTCACCACTCGACTCTTTGGCTCACCGAAGAATATAAAAGCAATTCCAAAAGTGCAACCACCGTCTCGCAAACGAAAGGGTGGAAAAAGCGTGGTGTTGACTAGCTCGCCTTATAAGAAGGAGCTTGAAGACTTTTATAATGCTAAAAGTCAGGAAAATTTTACTCAGGTCTTAACCAGTTGAACTGCACCAAAACCAAAGTCAATTAATTCTACAAAGGTAACAGTTGTAGGATGTAAACGAAAAATTGCAAGTTGATCTGACAGTGAGGATTCTGATGAACCTCCACTGGTGGACACAGATGATGATCTAGATGAGGATCCCAACGGTCCCTCCTCCATGGACGCTACTAGTACTTTTTGTCAAGAGAATTATTCAGATGATTTCAGTGGACAGGATTGGCTTCAGTGCAGTTCGTGCTTCAACTGGAATCACAGATTGTGTGATGCAGCAAGTGGCGAGCGCAATCATTACAAATGCTCGTATTGTCTAAACAACTGAATATGTTTCACATTGTTTAAGAAAAGTTTCATTTTTCCAAAAACATTGTAACTTTTTTCCAAAATTCTTGTCTCCAAAATCCATGCTCTTTCCAAAATTCTTGTTCTCATTTTCGCCTGCTAGGTGATATTAGGAACAAGGGTGGGCTGTATAAGGAACACCTTTGTGTAAAATTCCCTTGGGTATTTTTTTTGAAATGTTACTATTTAATGTAAACTGGAGTTAATTAGAAGTCTTTGAGATCTGCAGTATAATGCAGAATAATTCTCAGTGATATTAATCTAAATTCCAACTTGAAATTTCAAAATAGGAGGTTAATATAGGGTGACTTTGTTACAGTAGGCGATATTTGGGGCACTAATCCTAGAATTGTCATATCCCAATAAACAGAGAAAGTTTGGAAGTGTACAATGCCATTACAGCGATTAAAGGCACAATGCGTTTATGGTTTTTGTAGTGCATAAAAACTACACATTCTGTACGTAAATCCCAGTACTATAAACAACGTTATGGTATAGTGCGTTTTCAATACTGCTTATTCTACGGCGTACACGATACGCATCTGCTACGCATTTTGCCATCACGTCTAAAACATATTTTTATTCGCAGATTATTCGATTTTGTTTGGTTCTCGTCGCCTTCACCGTGAAGTAGCTCGTAGCTCTTCTCCTACCCTTGCTTTTGTCACTTTTGTTTAGCTTTAGCCATAAAATCTTGTATTTATCGTATGCAAACCATTTTGTGCTTTAAAATTTAGAAAAAACGTGTTTGTTTTTTATCATTTAGGATGGATTGAAAAAATAAGTAAAGTATTAAATTGAAATATAACCGATATTATTTCTTAATAATAAATATATAACCTAAAAACTAACACGATTTCGCGCAAACATAATGTGACTTTGGAATTTGTAGTTGATGGGATGTTAGTTTGTGAGTTATCTACAATTTCCCAATTTATTATTCTTATTGCTGAGTTGTATTTAAGTGAAATTTTTTTTTAGATCGATTCAATCTACTTTGTTGGATGAAAAGATGCAGCAAACCAGATATGTTTTAACCAAGTAATTGGTCTGGATCAAGCAAAATAAATTTGTAAAAATATTTTAAATTTAATTTATGGTAAGAGGCTTCAGAGTATTTTATAGTTTATAGGTTAAAGCTTAAAACAATAACTTTATATGTATATTAACGTAATGTGATTTCAAGTGCATTACTGCCAAACTCGACTTTCGTGTTGTATTTTATTTCACGACTATTTACAAAGCAATTCTTTATAATTACTTCAAAAACTTCATAATTTGGTTTAGAAATTGCTAAAAAAGTGCATAAGTTATTTGAGTATCATTACAATGCAATTTTTATTTTACAGTATGAATAAGAAAAAAATCAAATTGTGGTGCAGCTTTACAACACGCAATAAACACTAGGAGTAGTGGGTACGAAAGACGCCAATAAACATAAGCACAGAATGAATGTAAATAGGTTTTTTATGTTTTTTACATTTTTTTTAGTACATATATGGACATTGTATGTTAAGTTTCAAAATTGTTTTATTAATTAAATTAAAAATGATAATACCATTGTATGCATTTAATTTGTGTTAACTTGCTAACATTGCCAATGCTTTTAAAATTGTGCACTATTTATGTGATGGCAAAGTACATATTATATTGCACAGATTTCACTGGCATTCTTCATTTCACTTGTGTTAAAATACGTAACTTGCCGATATTGGTTCGATGCAATTTCTGCATTGGCAAGATTCATCCGGCAATATATCGGCCGGTGTGACACCTGGTTACCGGCAGTGTACTTCATTTTAAGTACATTGCCAGCATTCTGAGTGCCGGCTAAGGAGTACATTGCCAGTACAGACCTATTGATTTGTATTTATTGGGATGTGTTCAAATCAAAATCCACTAAATTTTGGAGAAACTCTGAAAAAATAATAAGTAAATATGGTTGACGTAATCACTATCCAGATACCCCAATCCCCATGTCATCAAAAATAAGCAAAAGCAGACTCCCCGCACCCTTTAGTGCTTACGTAATATTTGAATGGCCCCTGAAGAATAAAAGATACAAAGGTATATTAATTCGTGTACGCTTTACAAACAATCCTTTCAGCACAGTTTTATACGATTTTTTTAATTATTATTTTATTTTTAGAACTTATAAAAAATCAATATTTTAGGATTACATTTGCTTGTTTTTAAATATAAAAACAATAAATAAAAATATAGATTTATATAGTAATTATTGCTTAAATTCAATATATGTATGGATGTTTCGATAACGACATAAACCCGGGCCAAACTAAGCCACTACCGCTTAAACAGGTACACACTTTACTCCTTGTTCCTGCCGAACAAATTGCGGCTCCTATATATGCACCATACACAAAAACGATCCATGTAATTAATAAAACTAAAGCTGATGCTAAGACGAAGTTTCGCGTGTTAGATGGATTTAAACAGCTTTCCAAATTCTCGTCGCCCGGTTCTCTACAAAATTGTCAAATTTACACTTAGGATAAAGCAGTTATTATTCAAAAACAAGTACCTAGACCTAGATGTTTTTCCAGCAGTCTCAGACTCGTAGCTAGAAATACCTTCAATTTGGTGTCGCACTAATTTTATAATGGGACACTTATGATGCAATATTTTAGATAAATAAGGTGGTGTCTGTGTTTCTTCGTCATTACCCTTAGATGAAAATTCCACTTGAATACTCATAAATGTGTTTTAGTTTTGCAAATTACAGCTTCAACATAGAGAAATTGATTGAGCAGAGTCTTACAGTACATAACACTTAATAGTTGTATTTACGAAGTTTACGAGTGAATTACACTTAAATTTTGTTGCAAATATTTATTGTATTTTAACGAAAATAATATAATTGACATTAGAGGATTTGTATGAGTCTATATGACGTTTGTATATTTATTTTTAAAGCTATAGTTACCAAAAGTAAAAAAATCAATATCCGCCTTTGGCGGTTATAAGAAAAGTTTGTTACATGTAATTTTGTGATTATCTTTAGTACTCTAAATAACTAATTGACTTCGCTATTTTACATATAACTTTTTTCTTCTCGTCACTTTGTAGATATGTATAAATAAAAACTCAAATCGGAAATAGTCTATTTAACACAGCCGTAGTAAAAACCAAAATTAATGTTACAATAAGTGAATACCGTTTTCTCACTATCACCTTGGTAAATCAACGTAGCTTTGGCAAAACCACTATTGGTTAATTGGCTTCAAATAAATTGTTAAATTGTATGAATCGTGTATTAAATTGAAATAAAAATGGGTTACAACATACACCGTTTCAAGCAAAACTTAATTCTTAATTATTTGTATAAATACATTTTTAGTTACTACGGTTACAACTCTATGCCACCTATTATGAATTGAATCATCAATACTCTCTTGCAATTCATCATTATTTTAACTAAATTATTACAACATTTAAAAGGCTTCTAAAGTAGGGGAAGTTCGGGCAAAGCGGATAAGTAACATTTGATCATATCTTGTGGTCCTGTAGGTGCACTCAGAAAAATGATTTTATGTACATCTGTTAGCTATATGATATAAGTTCACGATATACTATCCAGGAAACGCTAACCTAATGACACCAGAGAAAAAAAAATCAAAAAATAAGGGTGTGCAAATTTGACGTTGCCCGCTATGTTGTGGGCAAAATGAAATTTTCATGCGGTCAAAACTGAATAGGGGAAGGAGGGGAACAAGCAAACTTTATCTGCTGAAACAAAAATTTCCAATTTATTTAGAACTGCATATGCTTAGTTGCATTGGCCATAGTGTTGCCAACATATATAAAAATTGCAGGCATTCAAATGTATTTACTTTTTACAGAAATGAAAAAAACTTGAACCTTTAGTAAATGGCTGAATGTTCCCCAACACGGGGTACTTTTAGCCAGGTACTGGGGTACATTTGGCCAACGTGTAAAATGACATTATAATTACAGCAAAACAGCAAAATGACCTACATAAGATTTATTCATACAAAAAAAGAAAGCTACAGTAAAATAATAAGAAGAAAATGATCATCTGGTGAAAATTCAAATATGGAAACGTAAACATAACTATTATAATTTATAAAATCATTTGGATTAAATTTGTTAAACTAATTCACTACCAAACTGCCGAAGTTATAACAAAATTGAAAATAAGAAGAGGTCGCAAAGGTGTTGTCAGTTTAGCTAAAATATCATCAGAATCTACACTAATAATGTCTTCTATGTTTGGAAAGTAAAATGTAGTGGATAATCCCTTTCTCCTTAAAAATTTGACCCTATAAGTGGCATCACTAACTGTACTTAAAATTTGCCCTACAAAGTGTATCATGGTGTGTTTAACTGGGAATCTTACAAGTACAAAATCTTCGTTTTTTAGTTTATCACCATCAAAGTCTTTAATACTTTCCAATTCATCGCTAATGTCGTCATCCGAATTATCATTCAGTGAAATGTCTGATTTACTCGATGTCAAATTTATTTCTTGAAGTCTAGGTTTCTTGATGGGAGTTTTTTTTGTATTTTTTGGTGTACTAACCATTTCATTAGAGGTGTATATTTTACGCACAACTTTTTTTATTTTTAAAGATTTTTTGTTCTCTATTTCTTCGAGTCTTTGTTTTTCAGGAGTATCTGTATAAATTCTTGACTTTCCTGGTTCTCTTTTGGTTTTTGTTTCTTTTGGTTTGACTTTTGGATAGGGCCGTACCACTTCTGGAGTTATTTTAATCTTTACATGTTTCTTTAGAGCACTGCAAGAAAGAGTATTTAAAACATTTACATTTTCTTTTAAAACATTGGGTTGTTCAGCATTCATTTCCCCAGTTGACATATTCATATCTGTTTCTTTTACTTTTAAAACTTCTGTAACTTCTTCAGTTGTGGTTTCTTGACTTCCTTCTATTGTGTTTTTCTTCCCACTTGCATTACTCTCCGTCTGAATTTCTTTCGTAGCACATGTATCATTATTTGTGAGAGGTCTATCGGTGACATAACTTGAAGCAAAGTCATCATCGGAAAATGCCAAACGATTTAGTGGCCAAATGCCAGGTTTTTGAAAACTGGTAACTATATTTCTTGCACAAAAAGCTCTTAAGTAGGGAACATTAGTCAAATTTGGTATATTTTTGATTGAAATAGGTTTGCCAGGGTTTGAAGTCAGCCAGTCATTGAATGCAACGCTACAGTAGGATTTGAATGGTCCATAAATTCCAATATCAAGTGGCTGAAGCCGGTGGGTGGTGTGAGGGGGAAAACTTAGGAGACATATTCCATTTTTTTTGCAATATTTAACACAATTGAAGGATACGTGGGATTCGTGATTATCAAGCAAAATCAGAATCAGGTTATCCACACTACAATTTGTTTGTGTCACTATATGTTTTAGAACAGACGGAAATATTTCAGCTGTCATCCATCCAGACTTACTGCCTAATGCTAAACTTGAAACAGGAGCACCTAACATAAAATCATCTAAATTCCTGCGTCTGGGAAAGACGTACACAGGGAGCAATGATTGCCCGGCAGCATTTATGATGCCTACAAACGTTACTAATTCGCCTCTCTCAGCAGAAGCAACTTGTGCAACTTGCTTTTTCCCACATGTTGTAACTACTTTTACTGGTTTCATGACAGTTGTCACGCCGGTCTCATCTAAGTTGAAAATTTTTTCAGGTGGGAATTTATATCGGTCCAAAACAGATTTTGAATTGTCAAAAAAATTGTCCACTTTATGTCTATTGAAAGCAATGCTTCTGCTTAAACTAGTGCTTTCTGGTTTTCGCAATGACAAACATTGATGCCTACACATAAATCCCCTCCTCCACCCATCTTTTGCTGATTTTGTAGCATGCCATTCCGCCGGTATTTTACAGTGCGGTAAAATATTGGCATATTCATATGCTAGCTTTTGGACATCAGTAAAAGTAAGGCCATAGTTTATATCAGAGCATCTTTTGATATATTTCACTAATTCTAACTCCTGGTCATTTGTAAAAACTTGCCTGACTGTGTACTTACTAGAGTACTTTGGAGAATCTTCGTCGATACTATCATTTCCCGAATCGTCTGCTCTTTCTCCATTGTGTGTTAGATAACTTTCTTTGGTGTACTTGCTCAAAATTCGTTTTATCCTACATTGTAAAGTAGTTCTTCGTATTTCATAAATTATTGCTGCTCGTCGTTCTGAATATGTACCATTAAAGACCTTAATAATCGCCTGCTTCATATTCGCCTCATCAATAAGCACTCTATTGGTCTTTAAAACACGTTTTCGTGGCATCTGAAAATAAAATTCGATAAATATAGAATTTGTTTTGTTTAGGGCTACATTCGGCCATCTGCCGAAAGTTCCCCGGTTTTAGTGGCCGATTGTTCACCATGTGGTCATCTGTCAATATAATATATGCAAACTAAACAACATGTTTTGTAGGTTAAAAATGAACGTGAAAAACTTTATTATGATTATCTAATCAGTGCGCATTGATATCAGATCCACGAAATTTCAGTTAATTAATAGTTTAATGGCAATAAGCAAATATAAGAAATACTTACCATAAACTGTAGTTTTTTAAGTTAGTATTTATTTCTTAAGAAACGTTGAACAAACACATCTCAAACTTTACACAAGATGTAGAAAAGTATGTTGGCAGTACGAATTAATAAGAATTGGCGGGGTTTTCAAAAAAATAAAGCAGCGAATTCCAATGGCTGAATGTTCCCCAGGGCCGAATGTTCCCCTCCTTCCCCTACTACGAAATATACCCAAAACACAGTTTATTATTGAAAAAATGTCGGACAAATTCGAAAAAACGTTAAATATTTAAGTAATAAATATTATGGGGTTGCATAGGGACCCAGTTTGGACACATAAAAAAAATCACGCCTCAGTATTTTTGGCTCATTGATCACCAAATGAATGTCTTCTTTCTCGTAAGTCATCATATCATCTTTGTTGGGCCAGCGAAAATATTTTTGGCATTTTTCCATGCATTTTACCGTGACTTCTGTGTTCACGAGGCTTAGGAGAATCCCAGGGAACAGATTTCCTCCATAGTTCACTGCAACTCAGCTCCCTTGCTCCAAATCCGCAAATGTGGGTTTACCTGTGGGGACATTTGAAGACTCGAACTCGAAGCTACACTCATCATTTAAGGGTGGGTCTATCTCACTACTCTCGCTGTCAGTCTCATTCTCGGAAAACAATTGCTTTTTGATTCTTTTGGTCTTCTTCTTTTGTGGTATCTTTGGTTACTTGGCCATTTTGAGCTCTTCCATAAAAGGGGTTTAAGTTGCAACTACTGTGGATCCATGACGTTTCTTTCTTTTTTGCGCGCCATCTTCCTTATCAGAAACGTGAGGAATATGTATTATCTCCTGAGGAGAAACAATCATAGCACCTTCCGGAAATGTTTTTGAAGGTGTTTGTGGTTTTTGTTGTACGGCAGAGGTCTCGTAATCTTGACTTGTCCCAGCAGTGGCCAAACGATTGGTTGTTTCAGCTGCAGCAAAGGAGCTGGCGTTGAAAATTCTTTGAAAGGGATATATGCCCGTTTTTCTGAAGCCGCTAATCGCCGTTTCCATTGTGGATGCCTTCAAGTAGGCTTCCCCAAATAGGGCTGCAATTTCATGAATAGTGACAGTTTTTCCGGGGTGTTCTCGCAGCCACACTCTCACTGCTTGTTGATAAAAGGTGGAAATTGGATCCATAAAAAAGACATCCAGTAGTTGCAACCGGTGTGTGCAATGTGGGGACAGAACAAGAATATCAACGAATTTTGTTTTGGCTATGGTCAGCGTTTCAAGGTTCTTTATATGTGTAGAATGGCCATCTAAAATGAGAAGGATGCGGTCTTCAGCTGTTGGCTTTGCAAATTTCAGAAAATGTTTGAAGCATTCAGTAAAAATATCAGTTTGCATCCAACCTGTTGGGTGGGCAAAAATGTTTGTATTTGGCGGAACTCCATTTTCAAATGTTACATTGTGTCGAATCCTTGGAAATATCAAAGTTGGAGGAATATATTCTCCGGCTGCATTGAAACAAATTTCGGCGGTAACCAACGTGCCTCTCTCTGCTGAGAACAGAACTCCCACCTGCTTTTTCCCCCTTTTCGATATTATTTTGGAAGGCTTATTTGGTACCGTGAAAATTCCTGTCTCATCGCAATTATATATGCGATTTGGGGGGTATCGGTGAGTTTCATATAAAGAATCAAGTAGATCGAAAAACTTGGTAACGTTAACCTCGTTAAAAGCCGAGGCTCTAGCTGCTGAGGCTTTCTCTGGAAGTCGCAGTGATAACTTCGCGTTTCTTTTTAAAAAACCATACACCCAATCTTTTGCTGCTACTTGTTTATCATTATTGAACGGGTGAGGAATGTGGTTCCTGATAGCAAATTGATATGCGAGAGACTTGAGATCTGAGATGGTTATACCAAAAAGTGGCTCTTCCATTTCTAAGATGTATTCGACTAAAACCTTTTCTTGGTCCTCACTAAACACAGAACGAAATCGTCCAAGCTTTTTATCAACACACTGACCAGGTATTTTTAATCTACGGAAGAGTGTCGCAACAGGAATGTTGTGTTGGCGCGTTGCCGCATTATTTGCAATCCCGCGTCTACATGCCGCTAATGCCGCTTCCATACTATTTTTCTCCCATGATTGATAAGTTGTTTTTTTTTATAGTTATACACCATCTTTTATCTGAAAATAAACAAGAGGGCAATAAGCTGCTTGGTCATATTATGCGAGAAAAACAAGCATTCTACTTTGCGGGCAAATTGAAATATTTCACATTGTCCGCAACACGTTTATTTCACTTTGCCCGTCATGCTGCAGCCAATGAGAAACAATTCCACCTGCATATCAAACAGGTGGGTGAATCCGTAAACATATTAAAATGCATGTGAATATATAGAAATACAGCTGACAAATAGGTAGAGAAGAAAAAGCTCACCGTTTTTTTACAGTTCCTTATACAAAACAGTGAAAATATTACACTTTATTAGTCGGAAACACTGAAATTGTATTTTACACAAGAACGACTAAGGCTGAAACCGCCATATTACATTCAGAAGTGACAACCGTAGGAAGCTAAGTTCTCGTTACAGTAAAACTCGAACCCGCCAATGTCAAAACACAATATACCGAAATTTCACTTTCCCCGCCTATTTCACGCTGCCCGACCTACTTAGAATTAAGATGCTTTTTGAGTATTTAGCCCGTTGTTATCAATACAGTCTCTGATAAAATGATGTTTAATGTCTATGAGTTTGGTTCTTTTACATTCATGAGTTGAAGCCATTTTGATACAAGATGCACAACAACAAGAAACACACTTATAGCAAGTATTTCATTCAACAATTGTCCTAAAACAAGCCATATACTCTGACTCTACGCTGAACAAGGACCTTTAGTTTTCCAATAGATAACGTTATTCGACATTTTGATTATAAAGCCTGTTCGTGCCTCAAAGAAATTATTGTAGTTAGAATTTTTATTATAGTATTAGTTATTAGTTAATAAGGATGTTTGTTTGATGATTTGATAAATATATGTAGTATTAGTAGTGTTTGCAAATATAATTTTTATATTAAACCTCGTATTATTAATGCAACGCGTACGAATACGTTTACGAGAAAGTGCGTGTAGTTGTGCAGCAGCTACATAAACTGTGTATTTTCTGCATTTATTAAATCAGAAACTCTTATTATAATATTTTGTCTAGAGCTAAAAAATTAGTTGAAAATGATCAATTCAACGCCTGTTTTTTCGCGGTAATTTTGACGAGTGGATGTCGTTTTTTGATACATTTCAAGCTATGGTCCATAATAACGAAACGATAATTCAAAAATTACACTATTTGAAATCCTCTTTAAAAGGCGAGGCCGCGAACTTATAATCTATAGAAATTTCCGCGGTAAATTATCTCGTTGCATGGGACATGTTAAATAATCGGTATGTCAATAAAAGGCTAATAGTTCAAAAGCACATTAAGTCTATGTTTGACATTCCACGATTTAGCAAGGAATCTCAAACTTGCATACGGTCTATTATTGACACGGTTCAAATTAGATGTAACCACATTAAAGGAATAGGAGATAACGGTTCCTGATAAGGAATATCCCACCTTAGATAACTTAATGCAATTTTTAGAAAGAAAGTGCCAAACTCTAGAAATAATTGGTAAACGAAATGATTCTGTTAACAATAGAGAGCCTCGAAATAAAAGACTCACATTGCACAGGGCTTCAAGAACTAATAGTTGTCAATTCTGCAACAAAGATCACGCTAGTAGTACGTGTGAAGTATTTCTATCATATCCAATAGAAACGCGAATCACCAAAATAAAGGATAAGCGTTTATGCATTCATTTTTTTAAGTCAAATCACACTACGTTTTATTGCAAGGCCAAAAAATGCGCTATGTGTAATAAGAAACATAACTCGCTGTTGCATTTAGAATCAAGTTTAGCGTCGTCTGCTCAAGATACTAGTTCTAAGCAAGTAACTCCTAATTCAGTGCCTAGACCCCATCTGCAAATTTAACAAATACTTCTTAGTGCCTCCATACCAGTAATCATGATCAGGTGCTTTTAGGGCTTCCAATCAAATATGCGCGGCTTATTGTGACGAGTGTAACTAATTCTAATAATGTTGTCGAGCATAAAGTTAACGTAGTTATAGGTTCTTGTTTACATGGCTATCGCGAGGACACGAGCTATTATGTTTTAAACATAATCACTGAAAAAATACCGTTATTGCCAATCAAGGCAGAATATTTATACATTCCTAAAAATATTACTCTTGCAGACCCAAACTTTTACGTCTCTGGAGAAATTGATATACTTCTAGGCGCAGAATTGTTCTGGCATGAACCAGGTTTTCAAAAAACCAAATTAGGATGGGTTATTGGAGGCAAGATTGTGGTCGGAAATGTTCAATCTAGTGTTAGTTGCTACTTTGTCTGTGTTTGATGGTTCCGCTAAGTCAACTAGTGGTAAATCGTTAAGTGAAATTTTAATGGTAGAACCAACTATACAAGAGTCACTTGTTTCTATATTAACGCGATTTAGAACTCATAAATATGTTCTAAATGCCGACATTGCAAAAATGTAAAGGCAAGTTTTAATAAATCCTGAAGAAACTAGGTTTCAGCGCATACTGTGGCGGTTTTTACCATCAGATAAAATTAAAACCTATAAGTTATCTACAGTCACATATGGCTTCATTTTTAGCTATTAGGTGCCTTCAGCAAGCTGCTATAGACAACATCAAAAGGTACCCTTATGTCTTTAGGTTCGTGTATAATCATGCAGGATTTTTATGTTGATGATTTGCTGACAGGTGCTGACATGGTTGATAACGTGAATAAATTCAGGAAAGAAATTGTCAGCATCTTAAGTACTGCGGGTTTCCACTTGCGAAAATGGTCATCGAATATTGCGGATGTTGTAAAATGCATACAGGGTAAAAAAAATTTTCTTCTAGACTTCTACAGAGACGTGTGCTTAAAAATGTTAAGTTTACAGTGGCACACAAAACATGATTTGTTTAAATTTTCCATTCAGCCATTTGTAGATAGTGCTAAAAAATCAAAACGTATTATATTGTCAGCCATCGCGAAGGTTTTTGACCCTAGGATTTTTAATTATGGTCACCATAACAGCAAAAATTCTGTTACAAGAGCTATGGAAATTAAAAATAGATTGGGATAGCAATTATCGTAGATCCAAAGGATCTAAGGTGATAAGCCTAATTCAGTTGAAATTCACGGATTTTGTGATGCAAGCGAAAATGCTTACGGTGCTTGCATTTATATACGCAGCGAGGACAAAAACGGAACCATAGAATCAAACTTAATTTGTTCAAAATCACGAGTGGCCTCTTTAAAGTCAATTAGCATACCGCGGTTAGAACTTTGCCGTGTTATTAGTCGATTTGATGTTAAATTCTTTGAAGTCGTTAAAATTGATTAATTATAAAACCTTTTATTGGACAGACTCTACTATTGTTTTAGCGTGGCTAAATTGTCAGTCTCGAAATTTTAATGTGTTTGTTGCAAATCGTCACATACAGCAGCACACGAATTTTAACCGCGACTGGCATCACGTGCCTGCGCAAGATAATCCTGCGGATTTAGTCTCTCGGGGAATCAAACCTTTAGACATGATTAATAACAGTTTTGGTGGAATGGCCCAAAATGGTTGAGATCAGACAAATATGCTAGACCAACGCTTAATGTAACAAGCATGCTAAAAAAATTGCTCGGCTCGAAGAGAACCGTAGTCTCTCTTACCACTACAGTTATAGCCAATGATTTCGAATATTTATGTTCAAATTATTCGTCTTTGAACAAATTGGTGAGAATAGTTGCCTACTGCCTTCGGTTTTGTGAGAATACAAAGGTTAAAAATGAACAGGATATTATCAAGATTATTCAAAATTTCTTATTGAAATTCAGGCACTAAAGGCGTGCAACCCAATCAGCAAGTCCAGTGGTCGAACTTCTTCGAGTCGGTGGTAGATTAAAAAACGCAATAGGAATTCATTACGACGCTCGTCATCCACTTCTGCCTTGTAAAAATGATTTCACTAATCTTGTTATAAGACAAGAACATTTAAATAATTTTCATGCTGGTAACAGCACTACTTTAGCTTGCGTGCGAACGAATTATTGGTCTTTAAACGCTCGAAACAATGAAAGGAAAATCATAAATGAATGTGTTACATGTTTTAGCGCCAGTCCTAGGGTTTCACAACCACTAATGGGCGACCTTCCCTCAGTACGTGGCAATCGAAAAAGCAAGAAAACGCTTAAGGCGTACGTCGCAATCTTTGTTTGTTTTTCTACACGTGCCGTGCATATAGAAGTTGTATCTGACTTAACAAGTGATGCCTTCATTGCTTCGCTTAAGCGTTTTATTGCGCGAAGGGGAAAATTTCAGATTTGTACTCGAACAACGGAACGAACTTTGTAGGGGCTTGTCAAAAATTCATAAAGGATAAAACCATAACTCAACTGCAGAAGGCTTAGAGAGTCCCATTAATTGGCATTTCATTCCCTCCAACTCGCCTCAATTTGGTGATATTTGGGAGGCTGCCGTGAAATCAGCTAAACATCATTTAAAACGAGTAGCAGGTACAGCTTCACTTTTCGAAGAAATGTGTACATTCATGTGTCAAATTGAGGCTATTTTGAACTCCAGACCACTCACTCCTATAAGCAATGATCCTAATGACTTTGCATTCCTGACTCTTGCTCATTTCTTGATTGGCGGCTCACTGTTGTCACTGAATGAGCCTGATTATCAAAACTTGACTGTCAATCGCTTAGATCGTTGGCAAAGGATTCAACAGGTGACGCAACATTTTTGGCATTGCTAAGTTCTCAAAACAAAGTCAGTGATATTTTTTCGATCACTTGTACTATTGGCAAAATCTGAATCAACATATGATACAATCTGAATATTAGAATTGCTCTCTTTTAAATATTTTGATCTATAATCTTTAGTTGCTTTCAAATAACGTAGCACATGTTTTAAATAATTCCAGCGTTCTTTGGTATAATTATTTTGAAATTGACCAAAATATGTAGTAGCATAACATAAATCAAGTCTTTAGCCAAGCATCACATACATCAAACAACTTAAGAGCTCTTTATAAGGTAAATTCACAACATTATTATTTCTACAGCTAACATTAGATATATCTAAATATTTTGCTAGTGGTATTTCTAATGGTTTACAATAATACATTTTAAATTTACTCAAGATTTTTGTGATTAGAGTTTTCTGCTTAATAAACAGTTCATTTCGTTTCTTTTCAATTTCTAATCTTAAAAACTTGATATTAGTGTTTTTAAATTATGTAATCTTAAATTTATTTGATAATTCTGTTGTTACCTTCAAAATATTGTAACGAATTTTATTATTAAAACTAATTTATTTCAACTACTAAAAATATTTTTACTTATGCTAAAAATATGTACACTTTTAAATTAACCGAACTAATTAAATCGAATAATATTTAATAAAATCACTTACACGAAGATAAGATAAAGTCCGCGGATAGCTTCACGGACTTGTTTACACTAAAGTCACGTACAAGATTATACTCCGTATATTTATCTGCACACACGTGTTAATCACTTATTTATTTCAACTTGAATAATCTTCTTAACAATGCCGTCTTTACATTAGGGGAATAACTGACCTACGATTTGTTTGTTCAGTATTTATACACATTTTGGAAATTCTTCTCGAGTGTTCCATATCTTTCGGTATGGGTTCTAGAGGATGGATAACAACTTCGAGAAGGCTCTTGAATTTGAGAACGTTTCAATATCATTTAAATCTTTAGAAAACATTATTATATCGTCAAAATAAATTATCAAAAAAATAAAATATTTAAAATATAAACATGGATCTTTTGATGATCTCTTAAACTCTAGATTAATCAAAAAACTATGAAACAGAGAGTTCCAACACTTAGGAGCTTGTCTCAAACCATACAATGATTTTACAACTTTACATACACTTCTATCAAGTTTTGTGTAGATTTTTAGGAGAATACATATAAACTGGTTCAACAAGCTTTTGCACCCCTGCATATTCTATTATCATTAAAAAAACATCTAAACGCCATTGTTATCTATAATTCTTATGTAAAGGTGCAATAAAAGCGCTTTATTTCTAAACATCGACAAGCGCGCTGAACATCCAATAAAGCAGGATCATTCTATATTTTTTCTTTATATTTATGACCCCTCAATATAAACTTATTATGAATTATGAAAAACTTACAATTCTAAGTCTTGAGAAATGTTCTATTGATAGCTTAGATGTTTAAGAATGGACACTTATAGCAGACTGTATTAAATTATTGAAGCTACTAGATGTAATGACAGTCAAAATATCTGGGGAGAAATACCCGACAATGTCATGTCCGTTAGTAAGAGGGTTGCAATTCACGATTAAATCATTATACCCTATAACACCGCCATGCTTAATACTGCAAAATAAACAAACAGATACTATTTCCAAAAGGTTGGTAGTTTTTGAAACGAATAAAATTGCGGTCAAAGGCACATTCCTTGATCCAAGGTTAAAGAAAACTGCCTTTGGTCTTGAAGACAATGCCAAAAATGTACATGTTTCGATTAATAAAGAACTAACCCAAATAGTGAACCAGAATAATGCACCAATTGATCCAGTGCCTCAATAAGAATTGAATCAGCAAGCAACCGAGTCAGAAAACTTGTCAGTATAGGCACACTTTGATAATAAAGTGTCAAAAGTTATAACACTAACCACATCATCTGCCAGTGCAATTTGAATAATGAGGCACTATGTAGAAATGTCTCATTTGGCGAGAAGCGAAAATCTTTTGGGATTTTGGGACAAACATAATTTTATACTTCCTAACTATACAAGATGCACTTAAAATATCTAGGATGTTTTGCCACTTCAGACCTGCAAAAAGAGTATTTTTCTAAACAGGTCAGTTAACTAATTTAAGAAGAAATCGGTTATCTCTAAAACATTTAGATAAAATAATATTATTAAGCAGTTATTTTTCTAATCCATTTTAAAAAATCTTTAACAAAAATGAATTATTCCGAATGCATTGTTTCTTGTTTTCAATTTATTTTTTATTTTTGTAAAAATAATACTTAGATTTTGAAATAAAAATTACTTTCTTTATTTCTAAATAATAGTTTTCTGTTTTTACGACTGTACCGATTCCAATATAATTACATAATTCGAATCCGACTCGTCATAAATTTTAGATCTCGAGAGCTAATCGGAATATTTATAAATAATCGGATAATTTTGATTATTTTAAGAATCGGAAAGATTCTGATTTTTGTATTCGAATACTCTCATCACTAATGCGAATCCATTTTTTCAACAATGAATTTAAACCAGTAAAAAATAGGTACACTTTTAAAATTTTTTTAAAAGTTGGTTTAATAAATTGAATCATTGTTTTAGGTGTTTTAATAGCGAATAAACTTCAAGACCTTGCGGAAAATTTAGATCTTGACGAGTACAATATAAATTATGACAATGAAAAGGATTTTATTTTTTCTAACATTGATGAATAAGACAACGACGAGCCATTAGCACGATTGGTTCCTACTTCTTTTAAAAAATGGTTACGAGACAGTTTGCACCTCATAAAAATTTACGTACCGTAAACTACGACGACCAAGTCAAAGATCCTTTTGAATATATTTAAAAAATATATTAGGGACGACTTTTTCAATATGTTGCTATGTTTACAAACACGAGATAAGTGAGTGCAAAGGGACATTTGTAAAACACCTTGACCCCAAAGAGAAGAAAATTGTTTGGGTGTAGCACGTTGATTGGAATATATTCCACGCAGAGCTGGGCAAGTTACTTTGTAAAAGTAGTTAACTACTAACTAAAGTTACTACTTTTTAAAAGTAGTGTAAGTTACTAACTACTAACTACCGTAAATCGAAAAGTAGTTAGGTTACTAACTACTCAACAGTTGTATTCTAAAATATAAGTTTTTTTTCAACTACTTGTAGAAAAAGGAGTTTTAAGACGATTTATGTTATACCACTTTTAGTCATATAAACATAAGTACCTATAGACACTGAATTATTATTACATTAAAGAAGACAAAGTAAATCAATCACGCTTACACGAAAACAGTAAAACAATTTTAACGTAACTACTATTATTCTATTATCATGTATATCTATTTTATTAGAAATTCTCAAAAAAAAATTAATAAAATAAACCTAAACCTAAAAACAGAACTTAAAGTAATAAACGTATTGTGGTATTTAATATTCATTTCCTTTTCATAAAAGTAACTTTTCAAAAACAGCATCAGCCAATGCATTTCTTTTGAGCGAATTTATGAATGAAAAACGAAAATAATCGCTCGACAGCAGCTGATGGTAAAGGTAAAATTGTACTATATCTAATGAACATTTTTTTAATAATAATCTCAAATAGATATATGAATTCTGTTATCTTCCAGGTGTTTTAACAATTCCAGTTCTATTATTCTGCTTTTGTGAGCATGTTCATTCTCAGTATCAGAAGAAATGTGTAACTTTTTAGACAAAGCAGGTTCATCAATATCAAAAAACTTTTGTTGAAGTAATACTTTGTTTACGTTTAGATCAGAGGCATTTAACATTTCGAAACAAATTAGGTTTGCTGCATTTATACAATGTTTTTGAATAATCTTTACATCCATGTTTACTTCTGCGTTACTGTTCATTACTTGAAGGACACGTTTTAACCTGCGAAACTGCAATGCAAGCTGAATAATTGTAGCCATTGTATGTAATTGAAGCCGCTAATAAAGTAGTTGAATTACTAGTAAAGTAGTTAAGCTATTAACAAAGTAGTTTAACTATTTTTGTAGTTAAAATAGGGTAGCTAACTACTTTTTAAATACGATTACACGAAAAAAGTAATTTATTCCAACTACAGTTACATTATTAAATTAAAGTAACTTGAATATATAGAATACAACTATCGTCAACAATAAAGTAGTTAGATTAGTAGCTTAACTACTTTGTAGTTAACTACTGCCCAGCTCTGATTCCACGTATCCGGATCTGTTGGACACGTTCCAATCATCGCCGACAACATAAAGAATTTGAACTTGTGGATGGAAATCTGTAGCTACAGCAGCAATCAAAAGTTTGGATAGATTTTGGAAAGTAAGACATTTTCTTGACAGGACTTATAAAGGCCGCCGCTTAAATGTAAGAACAAACGAAGCATCTATTACTGCCAGATGGTCAAGTTTTAATGAGACAATTTATTCGCGGCAAGTCTAGCCCAATAAGCTTTAAGCATTTTGTAATGACAACTCTGATTGGAATAGCACTTGATTTGTACATGTATGAAAGCAAAAGCTCATTGGCAGCATCTGCCTTTACAGAAACACCAAGCAAAACTCCACAGAGGAAAAATGGTTTTAAATTTAACCGATAATCTTCTTATTGGTGTGTCTGTTTATACACAGTGTTATTTCATTTCTATACCTCTCATCGACGCCCTTTTTAGTCGAACACCTACATTGGAAGGAACAATAATGGCCAGCAAACTGCCAAAAAAATGGTTTGATAACAAACTTTTACATTTTGCATGTTTAATATGTGGCGTAGAATCGGAAGGACTGTAAAAAATGGTCTAAAACTAAAAATAAGCGATTTAAAATAAAACAGCTTGATATTCTTAAAAAGTACAATGCGAAAATGGGCGGTGTAGATCTTTTAGATTTAGTAATCAGCAAGTACGCAATGAGAAGCAAAACAAATAAATGAATAATCGTTTTGTCAACTCTTCAGTAGCTGCTGGTTGGTTGGAACAAAGGGTTGGAATGTCACGAAGATGCAAAAGCTGTTAATCTGTCTAGAAAAGAGACGATAGACTATACTTCGATTTCAAAACGTTTGTTGCGAAAACTCTTGTATTAAAAACAAAGAGATAAACGACGACATGGAAGTTGATTCAAAAAGCGATAATGATTACAGAAACAAAAGACGTAGTGTCTAGCTGATTCCTGACAAACGATGTAGACTTTAACGAAAGGTTGAGTTTGTGAAATTTAAAGAAAAGTCGCAATCAAAAAATTAACTTTTGGTAAATGTAAATAACGTGACATTTTTTATGCTGTAGCCTAGAAACAAATTGTTTCACATAATTTCATCAATTAAACAAATCATAATTGGTCCCCAGCATTTCGTAGATTGTTTTAAAATAGTGTTGCGAATTTATTTATTAAAAACTAATTTATTTAAACGACAAAAACGATGTTTTACTTATACTAGAAATATGTACACTTTTAAACTAACCGAACTAATTAATTTAAATATCTAATGATAAAAACTTACAGTAATTTATATAAAACAATAATATGCTATCACTTACGCGACAATAAGATAAAGCCACTAACTTGTTTGTTTACACTATAAGTCACGTTCACTCGATTCGGTGTACACTGTTATTTATTTAAAACTTCGCACGTGCTAATCACTTATTTATCTTCACTTGAATAATCTTCTTAATACTGCTGCATTCGCGTTACGGCAATAACTGACCTACGAATTGTTCCGTCGGTATATATACACATAAGGAACTCCTTCTGGAGTGTTCCCTATTTTTCGGTATATCTTCTAGAAGATGGATAACAGCTTCTAGAAGGCTCTTGCCTTTGCAAAATAAACAGGATGTATTTTGAGGTGCAAATTAACATAATTTCATCAACATTTACTTTTAAATTTCTTACAAAGCTCGCTGAACCTGAGGAGAATAATAAATCAAGAAAATCATAAAAAAAAACGCTAGCGAAAATTAAAATAAGAAAAATAGGTAATTACGAACTGGAATATTTAGAAGCAATAATAAAAGAAGCTAATGAATATTGAAATAAAAATAATTTTAATAGAAGGCATAGTGAAGATCGTAAACGTACTAAGACTTTGCTGGTTTGAACATATAAAGAGAATTAACGTTAAAGAAGATGTAAATAAGATAACAATGTAGAAACAGAATTAACAGAGGAAGAGAGAGAGCGAAAAGCAAATGGGAAGATCAAAAAAAAAATTGAAAACATGATGGGAAAAGATACAGGACCGAGATATGTGGATAGAGATATAATATGAAAAGTCAGCTCCATACCAAATTTCAAGTTATTAAGACTTTTGGTTCGAGAGTAATCGTGGGTACAACGTTACACACACAGATACACACACACCAAAATTTTTTTTTGTCAAAAAACATTTTTCTGATTCAGATTCTTACAGGAAAATAAAAAAATTAAAAACATTACGATTGTTTTTTATTCACTTTATTAATTTAACTCTGTTTTATTCGAGTGTTATCAAACTGTGATAGTAGTTTGAAACTATTTTTCTAGACCTGGGCGAAGAAAACTTTCTTGTATCACCTCGTAATGTAAATTTTTTTTGCAAGTGTGGTAAAAATTTCCACATATTCCCTCCTGATATTATTTGGTACATTTTTATTTCTACTTAATAATTAAGGTTGTAACTATGGGGTTGAACGTGTGCATATTTATGCATACGTTGATAGTTTACAAATTTGCAAAACCGTAACGCGATGGTGTAAATCGCGATGTGGGAGTTTTCATATTGTATGCTTAAAGAAAGTAATATGTTGCATCAGATTTGTTACTATTAGATCAGCAATTTATTTCTTTAAACAATATTAACGTAGTATTGTTATTATTTTTACTGTTATGTATAAAAATACTAAACCCATCTGTGTAAATCGTTCGGTACTTTATTTTATAATTAAAAATTTAAATTTAGAAAATTATATAATTAGACACAACATTGTTTTATGGTTTGTTCGTACTTCGTTTAAAAACTTTCAATTCAATTATTTAAAATACTAACTTTCAGAATAAAATATAATAATCAAAAGTTGCATGGCATAATGGAAACAATTTTAGGTAATAATAACGACTTTGATTCTATTTTATGTCTTGATTGGTAGACTAAATTTGCATGAAAATAAATGTTTTCGGTTGCAATTATTCTATAAAGCTACAGGAATGTGACAGCAAAAATATTATATATTAGTGAAAGTAAATTTTAATTGGTAACCTAATAATCTCTCAGTCCCTATTTTAGCGTTTTTTAGCTTTAGGGGACAGCGGGGTAATGGCGTCACCTTAAGACGAAATCATTTTTTTGTGACTTAATCTTGAGATGAAAGAAATATGTAAATATGATAACCATTTAAGAACATATTTTTAAACTTAAATTAATTTTCAAAAATTTTTTATTAGCCTTTTTGTGCAATGTGACGGAATTGCCGGAATGGATAAAACTTCTCCATAAAACATGTTCTGAATGTTACTGGACTTTTTTTGGAAACAAAAAATAACTTTGTTCACAACAAAATAATGATAAGATAAATGAAAACATAATCTAAGAACAACCTACTATTCTATTCACAAAAGTCACAAACGTAATTTTTAGCACTGTCTTTTCCACTGCATTGAGAATGAGCCCATTTCGAGCAAAGAGTACAGTGGTACCAAAGCTCAGTACTTCTACACTATCTACAAATTAAACATTTCTTCTCATCAACAAAGACAGTGGGTAGGAAGATATCATCATTTGAATCATCATCACACAGTTTGTCATCATCAAAATCTTCTGAAGATGTTTAATCAAAATCGAATTTTGATATAATAGTTTTCTTGATTCTCTTTGTTCTTTTGTTCTTAGAAAACTCCCCTTCAGATATAACCGTTTTTTTTTGTTTTGTTTCAATGTTTTTGATTTTTTCCAACATTTTTGTTGTTTTCGCAATCTGTAAAATTTCATTTCGCTTTTTACTTCAACTTTGTTTTCTTTAGCATCTTCAAGGATGTCTTTCATTGGTGTCGAAGTCAGAATAATGGAATGTTGGTTTCTATCCTGAAGTTTTTGTTTAGGATCAGTCCTGTTAGCTGACATTGGTAAAATCTCGAGAATGCTTTTTGAAAAATTTACTTTTCCTGACGACGTCTTCTGTTGAAAACTACGATTAATAATCTTAAAAACAGGAATGTCAGCAGGATTTTCATCAGTAGGTGCCTGTTTAGTAGCGGTATCATTGAGTTTTTCAAAATTTGTCTCTTTGTCGTCAAAATTATTTGCTTTACGATTGAATGAGCAGGAGGAAAATCATCTTCACTGAATTTATCTGGTTGAAACGGAAAAATTCCATATTCTCTTTTCAAGGGTAGCAATCCTCAAGTAAGCTTTACTGAATATCGGAGCAATGTCGTATGGAGTGACTTTTTGATGAAAATTTGTTTTCATAAAATGATCGCACCCCTTATTGAAAGCATTCTTCAGAGGCCCGTAGAAAGATACATCTAAGGGTTGAAGTCTGTGCGAGGAATGGGGTGGAAGCAATACAATGTGACTGTGTGTACTACAAAAGTCATAACATTACAAAGAAATGTGGCTTCCGTAATTATCCATTAAAAGAAAGACAGAGCTCTCTTCACTTGACTTAGTAATTCTTTGGAAATGTTTCACCCAATCTAAAAATAATTCTTCGTTGGACCACCGATTGTGTAAACATTTATAAATGACTCCAGGAGGCCCTCCTCGCTGCAACAAAGGTGACATTCGGTATTTGGATATATAAACATTGGGGGTGTATATATTCCTGAAGCGCTCATGGCACACACCACATTTTTCCCCGCTCCCAACTCGTAACACCTCCCACATGCTTCTATCCTCATGGTGCCAGAATTTTTCCAAGTTTTTGATTTGTGGAGATTCCAGTTTTGTCCATATTTTGGATACGGTTCGGTGGAAAGTGATACTTTGTCATCACAGTATCTAAATTTTTATAAAACAAATCAACTTCGTCTTTGTTATATGCTTTGGCTCCGTTAAAACTATTGACTTCCGGTTTCTTTAAACCAATTTTATGTCTGCTATGAAACCCATTTAACCAATCTATCCCGACCAATTTGGTCTATTCGCTAACGTTGTCTTTTATTTCAAGTTTTTCAGCCAAATCGTCTTAGTTCGATTGTAGTGATGACATAAAGTAGTTTTGACAGAAGGACTACATGTTTTGTTAATTGTTATTGTTGCGCTGCAGACAAAAACGCATTTCCAATCTAATGTCGACTTAGTAACATCGTTTGCTTTTAACCTATCCCTTAATGTTGTTCGGGTTTTGCCAAACTCTGGCGCTGCTTTTTTGTGAGACTCCTTTTTGGTGAACTGCTTCAATATTTTGAAGTCTTCCTCCTTCCACATAGCTTTTTTTGTTGGTTTCTTTTGTGATCGAACCATCTGAAAATCACAGAAAAAGGCGTTGTTTACTTTTCATTTCAATAAGAAAATACGGTGCAATACTGTCATGGCCATGGCGGCATTGCCCTGTAGTAAAGTGATGGAATTACCAGTTAGAAACAACATGAAGGATATACCACCACATACTACAAACAATAACCAAACATGTAAAAGCAATCCCACTTAAAAAATTTTTTGGCGGCGGCAAGAGCTGTACTTTTGAGTGTACTGATCTAAGCATTCTCATTCGGAAGCTATGTCTCAGCGTTAGTCAGGTGCGTACATGACTAATATTTTGTGAAAAATACTTTGAGACGGAATTGTCCCGTATGGCGGCATTACCTCGCCCTCCCCTATATGGTAACTTTTGCGTGTATGCAAAATTGACTACGTGATTTTTACGTATATTTCTTGAGTCATTGAACACAGCATACAATAAGTTTTCAATTTGTTACGTTCGAAATTTTTCATTACGAAATACTGTGTATATGAATTCAAATTAGATTCCGGTTTTGACGCCCTCTACCGATCTTTTCTCGTGACTGTCATTTTTACGACAAAATCGCGAAGCTGTCCACTACAGTAACGGGCCGGTGCCGAGAATTTCGAATTGATTCTTAAATTTTTAAGAACATCACGTGTGATGGACACAAATTTATAAGGCGATTGCGAATTTATTACGATTCTTTCGGCACAGGCCGGTTCCCACCACGTTGCCAGCCATTGTGTATTTCAAGCAGTAATAAGGATGCATAAGTACCATTAATGAATAATGCTACCGAGCATATAAGCTGTTGTGAGGGCCTGCTACTTAAATAACATCGAGGTCTCGTCGAACACTGCGTCGTAGATGCTGCTTTGGGAATAGAAGTCGATTGTGTTATCAGCCACCTGTTCTAAATTACTACCTACAGTATTCGATACACGGGTTTTTATATAATACTTAATGATTTATTAATACTAATTTTGTAGCTTACTATTCTTCGTGAGTTGGTGTGTGACACGATTTGCTTTTAAATAATTATTACAGGCCGCTGGCGGGGAAAACGTTTTCTTCGAAGCGGAAACTGGACTTCGGGTGAGTTTATTTACTTAATTTTTATATCGTTGTCACGAAAGTTACTTACAGAATTTTGATCAATATTAACGACCGTAATTATATTTATTGCTTATATACCAATAATGTAACTGTAATCATTCAATTTACTGTATCGCATGCTGTGTGTGTGAAAAATATTTACTTCGACCTTTTCTGTGCTGTTCGTTTCGACCTAACGTCAATGTGTAGTGTGTGTTGCCGCTACTGCGGGCATTCATGTATTAGAACTTCGATATAATCTAGTAAATCTTATGTATTGCGAGATCAAAGTTTTCTACACTTATTAACGAAAATTGTTAGTCATGCTAATATTTAAGGATTGCGCATTTAGCGTATAATTGTCAATTTACTGCGCTACTACATTAAAACTGTGATATTTGTTAATTCTACGTGGAAACCATTCGAGCATCGAGAGGTGCAGAAATTTCATATATTCTTATTAGTATCTAACGTTAATACATTAAAGTGATTATAATTGTTAATCTCTCTGGTTATTTTTCTTTTTCCTGTGATTATCGTTATCTATTAACTAATTTTTGCTACTTGAACATCAGAGTAATAAGGATTACGAACCTCAAATTGAGTTACAAGTTTGGATCGTCTGTCGTGATCGAGGCAGAAGTGTTATCTTGGATCAGATCTGGCGCCCTTAAGCATACTTCCTGTGAACCTCCCCTACCTCCGACTGTGTGAGTTGGCCGTGCAAGGTTTGTAAGACATAAAGCTTGTAACAAATTACCTATTATACCTTTTTAATCTTTTTAGGCTCGTCAATATTGGATTTGACTTTAACGCATTGTTTACGTAGACGTTTCGGTATACAAAGATATTAACTGCACGTCTAAGGCCATTTACTATTTGTGTTAAATTTATGACACATATAAACGGATTTTGTGCTATATCTTATAACTAAAAGCTGTTTGTTTTAATTTACGGTTAACATTTTCTTAGCCTTTGTCAGGCACGTTAACATTGCGTTTGATTTTAACGTATTATTCGCGTTTTAATGAACGTAAAAGACACCGTTTGATAAAACGAAATAATTTGGACATACTATAAACCTTTAATTAAAATCTAATTTTTAAGTTACAAACGGATATTTTACGTACTGGCTCTGATGTATTATAACATAACCAATTGTTTATTTTTTCTTGGGTTTATTAGTATTATGTTCTATGTTAACGTGTTAATGACGTCTTTTATAAAAAAACTTATAACATTCCAGAGCAGTTGTTCTCAAAGTAGTACCTACGAACCCCCAGGGGTTCGGAATTTTTCAAGGAATCCATGGAAAATTGATTTGGGGGTACTTGAACAACGTCAAGGGGTCCGGGCAAGGTTTAATATAAAATTTAAAAAAATCTGTTATATTTTTATTAATATGAAAGTTAAAAGAAATAACAATAAATAAATTATTAACAATTTTTACGTCTTAAATAAAATATAAATATAGACAGGTGCATAAAATACAAGTGATAACAGGCCTTGCGGTGAGTTATGCCTATCTATACAGGTTTATACAGGAACACAATAGAGTTGATACCTACACCAACTAGTTTATAACATGTACTATAAAAAAATCGTGTATTTAAAGAACAATTTAGTTTTGTTCTATACGTGATGTGAAATGCATACAACAAATTTTCCTAGTCTTTGACAAAAAGAAGTATACTTTTTTGTATAAAATTGATGTCTTTTTAATTTAAGTTTATTTAAGCAAAGTTATACTCTTGTTTAAGTTAGTTAAAAAAATTATATATTACAGTTATCAGTACAGTAATCGCTTAACACTTAGTAAGGATTTCTTTTTTATTAAAAACTTAAGAAGGGATTGTAAGTTTTTTACACATATGTGTTTCTAAAGAATATATTATTAATGTTTTTGTAAAAGAAGACATATTGGGTTTTATAATTTAATATAATGCACTCTAAAAATCATAGCTTTATATGAAATTTTATCCTTACATCTCAAATAATTAATTCAAAAGAGCGTTACATTGCAGCACTTTTTTTTAAATTATTATAATTAACAGTCGTTTGTTGCAAATAAAAACGCAGACGATACAGCGATATGGAATATGGCTTTATTTCGTCACCAGGAAATAGTACTTTACCTCCCAAGTAACAATTTTATATTTTATAACGTTTGAGATAACGTTTACAAAACAAAATTTATAAAACACCTTTTGTCCTAAGAACGTAACTAAAACGTTCTTACAGTAGCTATAAATGCAAAATGGACACATATTTATAAAACATATACGTTTTTTAACCTGTTTTATAAAGCTAACAAAACACTGTTATGGGATAGTTATGTAAACGTTATATATCAATTACAAAACAGTTTCATGAATATTTTATTTGGCTCTTTAGTACGATAGTTTTGATGAAGTTACAAAACATTCTTGTAGTGTAGAGCAGCTTCGATAAAATCAAACAGTTATTAAGTACTACTTTACGGAAGTTAATTATTCCTATTATTTACTTAAACTAAAACAAAATGGCTGTTCCATCAAAAATTGCAACGTATAAAAGTATATATTATTTACACGAAATTTAATGAGATAGATCTACAGGGACGTCGTTTTTTGCTACGAAGGAAATTTTACTGTTAATTATGAAGTAGATAGGTCGCAAATTTTAAATGCGCCGCAGGTTTAATGAGTATTTAAAGAAAAATTTAAAAATCAGATAAAAAACAAAATAAATAAATTTCAATTTTATATCATAAAACCACAATAATAGATAGATACCATTTTATGTTCCTCGAGAATGGCGGCCATGTAAATATATGCAAGTACATTTTCAAAATGGTCCGTTTTTAATAGAACATTTTTATTACCAAATTGATGCATATAGAAAACTTATAAAACGTTCAAATTTAATTACCTTAGTTTATGTAAAAGTTAACACGACAGCATCGTATTTTACAAATGTGATTATATTTTGATGAATCTTTAATCGCGTATTTAGTAATAAAAAGTTAATGAAAATGGTCGAGCAGGCGAATCACATATAAAGCAGCGTAACTTAACAATAAGATGCGATCCATTCATTATTAATCCTTCTGAAAGAATTATTTTAGCTTCTTCGACAAACGGTTGTAGATATGCTGGCAAATCAGGTAATTTTCTCTTACGCCAGTATATCCGAAATGTTTTATAACTGTATTTAACACAATAATTTTGCGCTTTAATAGTAGTATTGCTCTATAACTGCTTTTCTCCTATTTATATAACTGAGGCTTTGTGTCCTTTTAATTAACAGTTATATTGCAACGTTTGTTGTCAGTAATCTGATGCAGGAAGCAAAATTGTTATATAATATTACTAATACAACAATTATATAACGTAATCACACGCTTTATTAAGACAGTTGTATAAAACAGTTCTAAAGTGATAAATGATACAGCTACATAGGTATTATAAATCAATTAATATTTGTAAAGGGTGAATCTCTTATAACGAATATTATATAAACGTTTACAAAACACTTTTATACTTATCTCATAAGCAGTTTAATAATACTGTTGCAAGAACGTTCTAAACATCGATTTAAAAAACAATTTTGAATAGATAACAAAATAATCTTCCAGACAACTGTAATAGAACCATTTTACATTTAGAGAGCAACAACATAACTACAATAAAATTGAAAAGTTTTCTAACTTGAGAATTATAAAACCGCTTTGTTACTTGGGCTATGTGTCTTCTATGTAATCAAACGATTGAATGAAATCTTCTAAGCTTAAGGAACATTTAGTAAAAATCCATAGTGACAAAAAATAAGGATTTAACGTTTTTTCAAACAATCAAAGAAAATATTTGCAAACACCGGCATTGCAAGAACTCATAAGGACAACATTTAAGAGAGATGTCGATGGACTGCGTGCTTATAATATTTTTTTAATGATTGCAAAGTCCAGAAAGCCGCATAGTATTGACGAAGAATATCGAGATGTATCCCCCCTCCCTCCCGAAATTTCTGTAAGGACGAAAAAATTTGTCTGTTTGTAACTACGTATTGTTGGAATGTCTTTCAATAAAGAGGAAGGGAAGAGGAGTAGGTGCCGTGCGCGTGCATCGTTGACCTTCACCTGTCACCACCACAACACAGTAGACAGCGTTTGTTCTCGGCGAGTCTCAGCATTTGTTTAAGTTCAATCAGTGAGTTTAGTTTGTTTTGTGAATTGTGATGCATAATTTAATGTTAATATTGTGTGTTTAATTGATTATTGACTATTCTACATCATTATTCTAACTGTTGTAAGTTTTACCGCGGCTTGTGATGAGTAAAAAACAATGTAGTATATTGAATTTTGTCCAAAAGAACAAAGGTTTTAAAAGACCTCACTATCCATTGTTGGAAGAAAACGTAGGGAAAGTTGCGGTTTCTACATTAAGCCCCTTACAAACCAGTCCTGCTACTAGCAGGACTGCTAGTGTCCTAAGGCATCAGTGAGTTTAGTTCTGATGTTATAGATATAGGAAGCTTTTTGAAGAAAAATCTTTCAGACAGTGAAAAACGCACTATTTTAACAAAATGATCATTTTCAACCCTTCGACGCTTGAAATCATATCTGCGCAGTACAACATCTCAAAGTCGTCTCAACGGTCTAGCACATTTATCTATACATCGAGAAATAGAAGTAGTCCTTGATAGAGTTTTGGACATAATGGCTAAGAAACCCAGAAAACTTCTAATCAGTATCTGAAGTAAGGATGTGAATGTGCAGTCGTATGTTTCATATCTAAATATTAAACAGTTTTTGTGAATTTAAAACTTAACTTGTTCTCTTTATTCATTATTGTATAAATGATCTGTGTTTTCTAAATTCTTTCTTTTCAACGACTTTATTATACTTTGTAGTACACTTTGTAGTATCTAGTATATGTATGCTTATGCTCATATGCAACAGTTCAGTGAAACCAAAATATAAATAATTTGTTTATTTAAACGTTTGGTTATTTATTAAACACCATCTCCCCACGAAAATAAGTTCTGACTACTCCACTGACGAAAAGTGAAACGTTATTTACTAAATTTAAAAAAATTTTCGATATAAAAACTATATCGCTGACAAATATCATCTCCGTTGCTACTGACGGTGCTCCGGCAATGGTAGGACGACACCGAGGCTTTCTTTAACAATCTATACCAAATGTATTATCGGTGCATTGTTTCATTTAGGCAAAATACCTTAATGAACGTTTGCATGAATCACTATATTATGTCATTAGAGCTTTTAATTAAATCTAAAAGAATGCCTTAAATGAAAGATTATTTGCTCAACTTTGTTTGAAAAATGATGATGGCTATAATCTTAATAATACTGAAACGTTCGAGAAGTTATTTGCAAAGGCAAGATCCTTCTAGAAGCTGTTATCCAACTTCTAGAAGATATGCCGAAAAATACGGAACACTCCAGAAGGATTTCCTTATGTGTATATATATCGACGGAACAATTCGTAGGTCAGTTATTGCTGGAATGCGAATACAGCAGTGTTAAGAGGATTATTAAAGTGGAAATAAATAAGTCGTTAGCACGCGTGTGTGTACATAAATATACCGAGAATAATCGTGTACGTGATTTTTAGTGTAAACAAGTGTGAAGCTATCCGAGGACCTTATCTTATCTTCTTGTAAGTGATATAAATTATAGTGTAAGTGTTTTTATTAAATATTATTAGATCTTATTAATTCGGATAATTTACAAGTGTATATATTTCTAGAATAAGTAAACATAATTTTCAGTCGTTTAAATAAATTAGTAAATAAATAAATAGATACGTAACAATACAAAGGTACATTGGTTATCTGAAAGTGCATGTTTGGATCACTTCTATTCGCTCTTTGATTCGGTGTTGGAATTCGTACAGAGTAAAAACAATTATTTGCGGCACAGTTTAATTATCTCAAAAAATGACATCACTTATATGACCGATTTATTTCCCAGATTTAACGAAACTAATTTGAAACTACAAGGTGACACATTAAATTTATTCGAAGCTAAACGTCTAACATCTGCGTTTGTTGGAAAACGTTGGCTATACAAACAAAACTTGGGGAAAGGAGAATGTTCTCAGTTTCCAAATCTTTCAAAACTACAAAATATAGATGAAGACTTGCTTGCATTGTCAACGCAAAGTGTTTTATTTATATTTTATTTTTACGTCACTATTTATCATTCAAGACATCAAAGTTAAATTTGTAATTTTTCTATTATGCATTTATGTAGTTTTTTGCGTGGGCAAGTTTGACTCTGGTTTAGCCAAGCAAACTAAGATGTTAGAAAAAAAAGCGAGAAATGAAATAGTTAACTAGCTGTCATTGTAAAATAAAAGTAAGTATATAAGGATTTTGTCATGTATATTCGAGTTGATCGCTCAAACAAGATGAAAGTAAAAGTAATGTTTGTAAGTTATATCCTACTAGTTTAAACTAATTTACAGGTATTTATTAAATATTTCTTGATATAGAAAACTATATATATAATTGTATTTTAAACACAAGTTTACTATTATAATCAGTAATTTCCAATTCGAATTTAATGTGCAATTACGTATTTACTATTTTCGTATAAAAAACCATTAAAAACTGTTAAAATTTGGTAAGTAATTACCAATTGAATATTTTTTAATGGTAAAACACATCAAAAGTTAGAGAACCCAATTAAAATATCGCTTATTGGGAATTCCATATAAAAACCTATTAACACTATTCTACTAAACCTATTGATGTCAATGTATCCTATTGATTCCTATTAAAACTTATTTAATCTTCTAATAACATAAATTTGAGGTAAAAACAATAATAAAATAAATAGATTTTTAAATTTTGTCATGTATAGGTATCTTTTAGTATAAAATTTGTGTAAGAATTAAGTACAGTAAAACCTCTCAATAACAGACAACTACGGGGTAGGATATATTGTCCGTTATAGAGAGGCGTCTGTTAAAGAGAGGGTTGAATTTATTTCCGTAAAACTTTATTTTGGATGAAAATTATTTACACTCATAGATTACATTGGTTTGTTTTCAAAATACTCTATTAGTTTGATTTTTTTTTCTAGCAGTAAAAACATTTGTTTATTCTAAGACAACTTCACTGACTACCGCTTAAAAATGCACTTTACTTGAATAGAAAGAACCAACAGAAAAATAAAATTAAAACAAAATAATTTACGTAATTAAGCAGACATATATTGAAATTTGAAATAAGTAATCCCCGAATAACTAAGAAAATCCCAACCCGGCTTTTAGTGATTGATAGGTCATTAAGATAAGCTTGTATCAGTAAATATTGAAATTATAAACAAGTATTCCTATTCATCTGAATCATTCAAAACCACATTTCTTTAATTTTATTAAAATAATATTTTAAGATTCCGTTATAAAGAGGTAATTCTCAAGGCAGTATGAAAAAATGATTACATTTTAGTGTCCGCGTTCGTTCTATAGAGGGTTTGTTGTTGAGAGGTGTTTGCTATATAGTTTTTTATTAGGAAAATAAGAATTAGTTCGTTAAAGAGAGGTGTTCGTTAATAGAGGTTTTACTGTATTTGTTATACGTAAATTTATCTCAACAAGGCAAGCGTTATTTCCATTTATATTAAAGATCTTAGTTTTTCTTTGAAAGAAACATGGTTTTCTAAACAAATCAAGTTAATAAAAATAGTATTAATTTGTCTACAAATTCTGAAAAATATTCTTTTTATAGAAATCAAAAGTTAATCTGTTTTCAAACAAAAATCTTGTAGTCAAATATTGGCATTCCTTATTTTTTTAATATAATTGTTATTGATTTTTTTGTTCTTTTTAGTAGAATACCAAGCGTGCTTGCTTTGTCATTAATAATTCCACAGCATACTTAAAAGCCAAATACAAATGCAGAAACTTTCGGTATAATCCCTGTAGTTGTTTCTAAAAAAAACTATACGTGTACCAGACTTCATTTTTTACGAATTTGACTGTTATTTGCAAATAATTTTTACAAGCACCTTGTAACTAAAAACATGTTTTAAAAAATTAATTGTGTAGCTTCTTGTAATTATTTAATATTATATAAAACATAATAAATTTATTCCCGAGCAATAAACGTGCATATAAGCAAAAATAAAAAAAAACTGCGTATTCATACAATAAATATTTATAGTAAACAATTAATAATTACTATCTCATTATAACTAATTTCTAATCAACGTGATTTATTGAGACGTCATATTACAAAATTTTAATGTAGGACAACCCTCAGCATTCAGCATTCATCCGAAATGCGCAAGACGCGCAATTTCGTTATAAGAGCGAAAATTACAGTTGAATTTCAGTTTCCGACCGAAAATCACTGAACAGTGATTTTTATTTATTAATTATTTATTTAAAAAAGAAGTACGTATAATCATCGTGAATATACAGAAAAAAAAACTGTTGATTAAGTTGAAAAATAATTTCTGACGCAATATCGGTTAAAAGTTGATAATCGCTAATTAAAAAAACTTGTTTCAGAATTTTATGGAGTACTTTTCAAAAACGGCCGCGTTCATTTCGATTTTAATCGTTATCAGTTTTGTTTCAAATACGTTACAAACTAAGAAAGTGGATTGCAGGTATTTTTGTTTACACTTAGTAATCTAATTTATAATTTGCAAATGTTAGGAAATATGTTTATGCGCCAGTTTGTAGAGGCGTTCAAGCGAGGAGCGCCATTCCAGCTTTTAGGTTTGGATTGTTGCCTTTAGTAAGGTACACAAAACTAATTAAAAATTGAATCGAATTATTTGGATTTTTTACAGGGAGCCAAGAACAAAATCCGCCATTTCCAATCTAGACATCGCGCAATGGAAGAATAAAGATAGGGTAAGTTTGCGTATTTAAATTGCTGTTTATTCGATCTTTATATATGCTAATGCAATTCATGACGTACAAAATTTAATGTATTCATGAATTTAATTTAACACGTATGTTTTTGAGTAAAGCAAAACGCTGTTAACTTTTTTCTTTTCGTATTTCATCTGCATCTTTATGTGTTTTAGGAGGCTTACTATGACTCGCCGATTCAAAAGTATTTTGAAAAATCCCAATCCGGTGACTACGACGACAACGATATTGCGTCCTATTAAATTATATAAAACAGATCAGTATTAAATTGTATTATATTTATATATTTATTTATTGTATATTTATATACTCGTAAAACAAGTACTTTTATACTTGCACAGAAATATTAATAAATAAAAATGCAGGAATAGACAACTTTAACGCTACAAATGTGCTGTCTTGACTAATTTTTTTACCAATTACTCAAAAATATGTAAAATTCATAGTATTAATAAATAATATTAGGTTCATGATATTAGATAACAAGGATTCATATAAATACAATATAATTGGTAACAAGTGAACATATATGATATATATACTGATACTACAATACACGCCGCTTATTGGAATCATAAATGTTATCAGTCGGGTAATTTTATCACTTTATTAAAGAACGGACCGGACGTACATAGAAAAAAGCGTCAGCGTCAACAGTGAATTAAACATAACATTGTTTTTCATTTTTTTCATTGCAACACATTTTGAGGTTTTTAAATGTTGTATTAGAACTTTTATTGACCATTTAAAAATGACGTCACAAACGCACACCATTTTGGCTGTGGGGTAAACACATTTTGACATTCAATGTAAACACAACTGTTTTAATGCATTTTTAAGCGTTTATATTTAAAGTTTGCGGTAAAATGCCAGTGTTTTGTACAGTTGTGGGATGTGGAATGAGATGCTTTCAAGTTTTTATGAGCTTTAACTGGGCACCGATATAAAAACTGTGACTTAGTATTAAATAATTTACCAAGTCCATTATAGTAACTGTGAGAACGGCCTTGATATTTATATTGATGTCATGATTTGTTAGCGTATACGGGTCAACATAGTTAATAACTCGAATCTTTTGTTGGTATCGATTTTGCACGTCTCCAACTAAAGCAGAGTAATAAGCACTTCTTAGTTCTAAAAAGAACTATTTGTAAACAAAAAACGAAATATAGTACTAAAACGAAGATAGTTAAAATGCAAATGGCAAATGTTTGTATGCCCTCATCAAATATGGCGGCCGCTTAAGAATCGCGTGTTCTAAAATAGTCAATTGTTAATCAGATACACTCTATACATATGTATTTACGGCTTTCTAACCAATAAAAAAATATTTATTTTAGTTTATGCCGGATGTTGTTATCATTAGGTTATTGTTATCAAAAACACTAAGTCTCAATGTGATTCTATTAAGTGGCGTATACTGTAGTATAAGCATTGACTTAATCAATGGTATAAGCAAGATTTAAGTAGAATAAGATTGAGTAAATTAGTGGCGGATTCAGCAGGAGACACCCCCTCCTCTCCTAATAGTGATTCTTTGAATTTCGACTTATTAGAAAAGAATTCTGAGCAACTTTTTTTAATTTTATAGGAGTAATATTTATATATCCTTTCATAAATCTTTCCTTTCGTTTTTGTGTTTCTTACGGCCTTATTTTAACGTATTTGAAAAATCCATCCAATTGTTGCAAAAACATTTATGATATGAAACAGATTGATTTAATAACACTCCAATAATATTTACGTTTTGAATTTTAGGAAACGTAAATTGAGCAATTTATCAAAAACGGTTTTTTGAGTTAACTTTTAAAAATTTTAAAAACGTTTTGTGGTAATACACGTGTGCAATTATACGTGTTCAAGATAGATTACAATAACGAAATATTTTTGATGTTTTTAAAACCTTTAACGCCAAGTAGGTGTCTTAACTTCTGCTGAAAGAGGCATCACTGTTACAGTCGAGATATGTTGCTCAGCTGCTGGATCATATATGCCACCAATGCTGGTATTTCCGCGAAAGAAGAAACAACGAGAATTTAAAATTGGTCTTTTTCCAGGGGGCTGGGCTGAGATTAGCTATTCTGGTTGGATGAAATGGTTTCAAGAGTTCATTCGTTTTTCCAAATCGACGAAGGAAAATCCGATCCTATTACTTCTCGACGGGCATGCGTCACACACAAAGAACTTGGCCGTCATAGATCTAGCTCGTGACAGTGGTGTGGTAATATTATGCTTCCCTCCCCACTGCTCGCACAGACTTCAAACATTAGACGTGGTTTTCATGAGACCTCTGAGCTTATACTATGAAGATGAAATAAGGAAATGGCTCCGGTCACACCCAGAAAAAGTGGTACAGCTTTTCGACGTATCTGCACTCTTTGGCCAAGCTTTCTTAAATGCAGCAAATATGAGAACAGCTATTAAAGGCTTAGAAAAATCTGGCCACCTAATTTCAATGTATTCACGGATGAAGACTTTTTACCGGCAGAAACAACAGATATTCCCTTAGAGAACCTTGCTGAGAGAACAACACAAGAAACGCCGACTGCAGCAGCCGCCCCTATTCCGTTCATTGAAACCAAAACACTTCAAATTCACCCGATACCTGTTACTGATAATTTTCCTATCCAGGAAAATCTTTCCGTGTCTACAAGTGACGAGAATCTTGCATCACCAGTGAGCATTCATGTCAGTCCTAAACCTGACTGTTCCTGGATGTCCGATTCTCACAGCCGTATCATTGCTGACATGAATTTTTCAATCGCATCCCCAAAAGATCTCATCCCGTTGCCAAAAGTGGAAACTGGAATGAGAAAAATTAAAAAAAAGCGTGGAAAAGCGGCAATCCTTACTGCCTCACCTTAAAAGACAGAATTGGAAGAATCTACTAAAAAGACACAGAAGATCAAGAAAGCGCAAATAGAAAAAAATAAACAAAGATTGACGTTTGAAGGTACAGAAAACACGCCTGAAAGAATGAAAACTAAGCCAAAGAAACAAAACGGAATCCAAATTAAACCTGAAGAACACTCAAAAGACGTAAAAATAATGGAACAAAAGAAAATTTCAAAAAAGAAAGAAAGAAAAATAATTGAACTGAAGACTAAGCCAAAGAAACAGAAAAGAATGGGAAGGGAATCTGAAGAAAGCTCGGAATATGAAGACGCGATCTGCTTGTATTGCCTTGATTTATACTCAAAGTCCACTGAAGGCTGGTGTTCTTGTAGCATTTGTAAAAAATGGGCTCATTTATCGTGTGCTGGTCTAGATAGTGACGACGATGAGAGTGTTCTCATCTGTGAACTATGCTAATAATCAGTACCCCATCGTGCCCCGGGTGCATCTCCCATTGTACCCCGGGGAAGGGACAGAATGGGAAATTTCCCTTTAGTTTTTCAAACAATAATTTTTCATAGTGATTAGTAATTTAGATAAGTTTAACTTTAGTTTCTTTGTAGAAAAAGAAGTGAATAAACATATAAGTTGTCCTATTCAAACTTTCACAAAACGTGACCAAAGCTCAGCTGCCCCGTTCTGCCCCGAGTTCCCCTACCTCATTTGCATGTCGATTTTCAGTTACATGTATGAATAGATAGCAGATTTTGTTTATCGAAAAACTACGACAGCAAAAAACTTTATTTAAACATTGTTTAGAGATTCTAACCTACAAATCTGTCTTAAACAGCTGAGAAAAATTATTTGTGCGTTACGTTTAAAATGTTTGTCGTAAAATTTTTGGACAACTTTACAAGTTTTCTATAGTTTTGTTCTACAAGTTAAAAAAACGTAGTATTTGTTTAGTATAATTTTTTTTTTATTTATTGAATTTAAAACATTAAAAACGTACGAATGTGATACTTTAACTAAGCTATCTGCCGTGGTGTAGAGTGTCGAACAGTCTCCCATTACACCGAGAGTCCATGGTTCAAATCCCGTAGCTGCTACTTCTAAAACCTTGTCAAACAACCACCGACGCTTTAATTAAAAACTAATAAGTCATTTATGTTCAACGGCATTTTCTAAGAAATAGAACAAATGCCATTCAAGAACCAAAATGTTATTTATTTATTTAAAAAAAAACATTACATTTTACTTTCCATAATTGTTTTTTATTCAACACTAACGTGACATTCTCCCAATGAATTGTTAAGACATTTATTAAACGAATCCAATTCGTTTTGTTGCACGCGTTCACGTTCTTACATTGATTATAAAATATTTTTGTGTCAAAATTTAAAAAGTTCGCTGTTTTCGAAACAAATTTGTAACATTTAAAAACCGGATTTGTTCTAGTAGGGATCTTTCCAAGATTAGGTCGACGGTGCGGTTTATAGCAAAATGTCCTAATTGGTCGTGGTTTTTCTCATGGAAGTTGGAATTACGTACAACTTTCGCATTTCTCCTCGTACTGGCGTAGTATGTAATAACCGTCCGTGTTCCAGCATGTAGTCTTTAACTACAGTAATCTTCTTCTTGCGTTCTTTCTTCAGTTTCTCGTTTCGGTATTTTGATTAGCGTTCTAACTTTACCGTAACCCCGATGTCTCAATTGAATATACTTTTTGTCGCTCATTTGCTGCAAGATTTCAATTCTGAAGTCGTCTTCTTTTTCACCATCATCGGTTTCTTCCGTTGCGTCACTTGACAAAACATTTACGTGCGCCATTCAACTTCCGAGTCGGTGTTTGATTTCACAATCGCATTCAGATAACACGTAGAACTATCTTGCAATTTGTGGGTTCACTGTACGTTGAGCGTTTAAGTGTGTAAGCACTTGACAATCTGTCATTATCTTGAAGTGTAAACCGATTAAATACGGTTGTAGTCAATTTACGCAAAATACAATGGCCATTAACTCCAGTTAGTTGAATGGTATTTTTGTTCCGTTTCTGACGTTTTTTGTCACAAATGGTTTCCATATTAAATTTTGATCCTGTTGCATAAGGATACCCGCCATCAGTGTTTCCCGTAAAAAAGTGAAGCTAGTTTCTTCAGTTTCGCCTCATTTGAATGGAACAACGTTTTCGATAAGGTCAGATAAGGATCGTGCACGTTCTACGTATTTATGTACGAATCTTCTGAATAACTCGTTAATCCTAGATGCCGACGTACCTCGTGCGCGTTCTTCGGTTTTGGATATAGTTTTCTACAGCACTTACCTTTTGTTTTCCTGGTTTCACTGATCCATCCGTAATGATCATTTCCAAAACTTCTATCTCTTCCTGTACAAACGACTTTTTGGTTTCACTATAGCAGACCTTATAAGTCTGTCGCATATCAATTTGCTGTGAAATGTTGTGAAACTTTTCTTTTGTTTATATTTGTTAGTATTTAAGTAAGAATACAATCACATCAATAGAAAAACCGTCACCATTTTTATTGTGTGTAAGTGTAAATGTATGACATCTTCAGCTGCGACATCCAGCATTGTGAAAGCTTCTGTTGGATGCTCAATGTTGCGAGTCGGCAGGTTTACTGGTTCAAACTGAAAAATTACATCTCGAGAACGTATTACATTATCGGATTCAGGATTTTATAAACGATACCAATCATCGTGATCATATCCTATAAGTAAACATTTGATTGCTTTTTTAGCCATTTTCGAATTTGCAAACGTTTGATGTTTTCGACCAGCCACACATGATACGGTGCCTTCGTGTCATCGGATGATGAACAGCTACGATTGAGGATGTAAAAAACTGTTAATAAAAGTTCCGGCCACAGCCACTCTGGTAAGTTCCTGTGAGCATGAAGCATGGCACGCGTCGGTTCAACTGTCATTCGATTCTCTTGCTCTTAACGCCGATCTTTTGTGGAGTATACAGAGTTGCTCAATGCCGTGCTGCTGTGGAATCTACATTAGGATTGTGTTATTAAATTCACCACCACCATCACATCTGAATTGCTGAATGGTATAGAATTATGTTTTCACATCTGCGATGAACTGTGTGAGTTTCTGAGGAACTTCACGTTTTTGTTTAATTAAATAGACGAATCGAAAATAAGAAAGATCGTATTTGCCGTATTACGCATTGTTATATTATTTGAAATTGAACTGGTTGCAAGTCTCAGGTGAAAGCATTTTGGGTAATTTGACAGCAACGGTATTTAGTTTTTTAGAGAAACCAGAGGAAACCACAGCAGGTAGATCTTGGCCTTTAACTAGGTTAACGTAAGTACGTTTTTTAATTTTCTTGATAAATAATTTATATGAAACCAACCGATACCTCTCGAATCGCATCTATAACTGTGACAAAACTGGAATCACTTCGGTTCCAAACAAGCCTTCCAAAATCATATAAAAAAAGAAAGAAACATAGTCCTGAGATAATCCAATTTAAATTGAAACCCTATTAAAAAAAATCGTAATCTGGTGGAAAAAACGATAACTACAAATCGGGTTTACGCATGATCCGTTTTAAGAAGAGGTTGCGCACGCCCAAAGTACAATCAGGATTCATAATATAAAATTTGTGGTAATGTTTGGCTTTCTTTGTGTTTTGTGAAGTTTTATGGGGATGTAACTAAATTAGTTAACGTAAATAGTGATAAAATTAATTAGTTTGTAAACACTTTGTATTAAAACTCCGGCATTATAGAAACACCACAGGTTTTCTTTGTTCAACTGATAGCTGGCTTGCTTCTGTAACTAAAACCCCAGTACCGACTGACAGACGGTCAGTTAACTAACTCTTCTTCTATTTAATATAATGATATTTGTGCACGTGTTTATGTGTGATGTGTTACCATATCTGTGCATTCGTTTAATTGACTTACATTTAGGATGTCTCAATTTTCCGATGTTTATTGCTATCTTTGATTATAAACTGATTGTTTGATAAATATAATTTATGTACTGATATTGCATTTACAGTCAGTTAGAGTACCGGAGAGATTTCTTTGGCTGTTCTTCTCCGTATATTGCTGGTTTCACCAAGCAGGCAAAATTTCTAGTTGAATAAAAACCACGATTTACTTGTGCTGTGTGTACTACACTCTTCCCACATGTTGAGCGTAAGCAGTATATAAGAAACATAATACAACGTAGAAAGAGAGGGGGGGGGTAACTTGACGAGCACAACCCTACTTCTGACTCCAAAGACCTGGTTCGAATTTCAGACAGGACCAGCGCTGGTAAAGCGAGATCTAGTTCTGGAAGGAGAGGAAACATCAGGAAAGATCGAGATCTATTGCTAAGAATAAGCATCCCAACAAACACAAGGATGTCCTGGGGACATGATGTTGCGGATCACTGAATATCCCAAAGTCATCCCATTTTGGTTCTGTGTACGTCCTAGGGACATTCATGGGACGTTCTTTTGTCACTAGTGTGTGCATCCCTACGATGTCCTTATAGGACATCCTTGCGTATCCGCAACGGGACGTCCCTTTTAGATGACTATAGGATATGTACTATATATATATTATATTTTTATCAAGAAAAGTACCATTTCCAGTTAAAGTACATCTACTTTGTGGTTTTTTCTATTGTTTTTTTTATTCAGTAAGGAGACTTAACGTACTCTTCTGCGACTTGACGTAATGAATAAAAATAGCTTTATCAAATAAAATACAAATTATTATTACATAAAACTATATTTTTAAATAATAATCCAAATTATATTCAATTAAAATAAATTTAGATTATTTCATTTTTTTATCGTCTCGATACCGGCGTTCTTTGGCCCTCCTTAGCGAGTTTTTTTATACTTTCTTCCCGATTTTTTTAAGTGGCGCCTGAAACAATGCAACTACATAAGAGATGGTAATCGTCTTGTAGAGTCATGTAGAGTAAAAGTTAATACAAAAAGCTTATTTTGGTATTTCCTTGTAATCAGAATTTACATTTTTCTAAATTAAAGAATTGATAAAGTGATACTTCTTTGGTAGAATTATTGATTGATCTTTTTGACGATTCTATTATTGATTAAATCATAAGAGATGATCGATTATAACCAGTTAAAAATTGTAAAAATCGTTTTTAAAAAAAAATTTGTAAACGCGTCAGTTTTGCAAATTCATTAAGAATTTCTATACGTTTCGCATTTACATTTCATCGGAGGAATGTGGTAAAAACAAAATTATTTCTAGACGCATTTTTAACTACCTAACTAATTATTGTGGAAATAGTAATACAATACGCAAAATACGCACACTAATCATTAGACTGTTTCAAAAAAAATCGACAATTTTTTTTTCTTAGGCACTGTCGCAAATATTATTGGAAATGACGAAAAAAAATACTGTGAAAGTTTCAGCTCTTAATATTCATATTAAGGGGTGCCGCATCGCAAATTTCGATTTCCCATTTAATTAACATGGAAAAACGTTTTGTTTAGGTTTTGGAATTTTGTAACTTAGTAACTGAATTGGTTATCAATAAGACTATAACATATGGTTATAGGAAATTTAATGCTCAACAGATCTTATATTTTATAAATTTTTCGTAAATGTACTCCTTCGAAAGTTATTGAAGGTTGAAGTTAAAGAACCCTCGATAAATTTCATCATTTTTTCAAATTTCCAGCGAAACTATCAACTTTATCGGAAAACGTTATTGAACTTTTTTTGTAGATCATTTAATTTCCTATAAATTATCTATCACGAGTTTTTCGAAATTTTTTACTGTTCGTGAGGGGCATCCATCATTTATAGATAAATTATTAAATTAACATGGAGAAATTATTTTTTTGATTTTTGGGATTTTATATTTCATTATAATTGTAATTCATTCATTTATAAATTTAAATTATTTTAATTATATGACTGCCAATTATTCTTGTTTAATTCTCTAATAATTTTTTTTATATTCAATTTATTTTACATTATTTGAACAAATAATGAAATTTATCGATGGTTCAACTTTAACCTTCAATAACTTTTGAAGTGGTAAATTTACGAAAAATTTATAAGACATAAGATTTGTAGAGCATTAAATTTCCTATAAGAATATGTTATAGTCTTACTGATAACCAATTCAGTTACTAAGTTACAAAATTCCAAAGTCTAAACAAAACTTTTTCCCATGTTAATTAAATGGGAAATCGAAATTTGCAATGCGGCACCCCTTAATATGAATATTAAGAGCTGAAACTTTCACAGTATTTTTTTTTCGTCATTTTCAATGATATTTTCACAGTGCCTAAGGAAAAAAAATTGTCGATTTTTTTGAAACAGTCTACTAATCATAACTATGACTACCAAGAACGCGATAATGTTATAGTTTCTTAGTTAGATTAGCGATTTTGTGCCTTATCGGTCATGTTGACATTTTTGGATGACTTATTGTGAATCGCGACGATAAAAGTCGTGAGATAACGTCACACTTTTAAACCTTTAATACAATGAAAACATTTTTTTAATAAATTTTTGAGTAAAAAAATTTTTTTTTACATAAAATAAACATTTTCAATTCACCGCGCATTGGTACGCGCGCGAGATGGGGTTTTAAATCATCATTATTAATAATTGTGATCTTTTAATTTCAATAAACTTTTATTAATTTTTAGTAATTCAAAATAATAATTATAAATGATGATTTTTATACATTATAAATAAATACAAGGTACCAAAAACTTACCAAATAAATTTGTTTATGCACTAAAACACCCAAAAAACGTTAGATAATAAAAAGTACAGATAAATAAAGTAGTCAGAACACCAACAAAAACAGATATAGAGTGCAAACAGAATGTACCACTTTGATATACCAAAGGAGCGTACGGGTGTTGAGTAGGCACCAGAGAACAAGAAGGAAAGTAGGCACGCGCACTAAGTTTGCATTTGTTTTTTCCCGCATAGGACATCCCATCGTACGTTCTTCATTGACATCCTGAGGACGTCTTATTAAATACATCCTATACAGGTCCGTTTTAAAGCCCGGGATGTAAAGACATCATTTGGACATAAAACGAACGTCCCTGGGACGTCGTGTGCTTATTGGGATGGTAATAGGGATTCGGCTTTCCGACAACAAACGCGTCTTGTGGTTGCCGTACACGGTCTAATACGCTCGCCGCTCGCGGTCTATGTGAGTTGTTTTGCGCCTTAGACCCATAAAACATACAGCAATCTAACGTGGCAGTTTTTCGAGTGCTTCGAAAGCCACTACTATTAGAACCAAAACAGGCAGAGTTAATTGTAATGATAATAGTTCATTTGCAGAATTTTTTAAGAAGTTGTAATTCTTGTGATGTATATACACCTCCCGGCACATTCGATACGGAAGTGGAAGGTCGCCTTATTGAAGGAAGCTGGAGAAGAATAATTGAGAATGGTGAAATAATGCTCCCACTAAGAAATGTACCTCGTAGGTCATGTAAAACTGCTCAAGAAATTCGAGAAGAATTGGTAGAATGTTTTCAAACTCAAGATCAACTTGAATGGCAAAATTATTCGTAAAAAATTAGTTATAATTTCTATATTACAACAAATAATGTAATCTAGTAGGTATTCAATACAAAATTTCAACGTACCGTACTTAATGTTTTCCTGGGGCAATTTTTGTCAAAAAGAAACTCCATACTCTTGTACGCAAACCAGTTACTTTCATAAACTTCATCTGACCCTATTATAAAAATAAAGTTAGGTATATTGCAAAGATAAACAAGGATATTAAAACATACCTTTCCCGGTTTCTACACTTTTTTTTTACTTTAGCCCTTTCACGTCGATAAGAAGAAAGCAAATTAGTAACTTTTTTTTTGCATTCTTCCACTGTTGAACTCAATTCAGCAGCTATTTGAACCCATGCATCATATTTTCTTAGTTTATTATAATATAGTGAATGTTTCGGATTCCAAAGGCATTCATTTTGCCTATATAAACTAATTAACAGTTGGATAGTATCTTCGGTCCACTCCATTGTCGTTAGTAAAGCTAAACTGAACAAACAAATAACAAAATTGTACGTCTTCCCGTCCAGACTTGTTCAACGTCGTCGCGTACCAATCCTTTGATGTTCCGTCAGTTTACCGACAAGTCGTGGATTACGACGTACCTCGAGCTGCAACGCTTATCAGGTTCGCGACGGCGTTCGTTTCTACGTCCAGATTGCGCGCGACTTAGTACGGGACGTGGTACAAATCTGGACGCGGCTTTAGAGTACCTCCACTGTTAAATTCTCTGGAACTTCTTAATCTTGAAGTGACTCACCCTGTAGATTAACGCAAATTGCGTCTAAAACACGTCATAGATTTACAAATAACCAAAACGAATAGGCAGTAGCGTCCGTTTGCAAACAAAGAAACATCGGCGCAACTCTTTTATTATTTTAATAATCTTCAAATTTAAGTGTAAAAAGTTAATTATTACAGTTACATTTTCAACTCGTGTTTAAAATCACACAAATAAAATTATGAAATAAAAAAAATACGACGAATTTAAATTGCATTTCAAGCGTTGTTGAATTCAGTAATAATTTGCGAAAACGTAGTTTAATAATTTCACACAGATTGAATTTGAAATGCATCACACACATACAAAGGTAAAAGCAATTGAATCAACAAAATTAAAATGGCTGTAAGGCGTTGTTTTACCAAAACAAAGAAAATTTTAATACAAAATGTTAAATTACAGTTAATTTTGTGATCATTTACGTTAGATAATCTATTTTTTTTAAATTTACATACCTATAAAATTTTGACAACAAAAAAATTTATTACACGAAATTTCTACTCGACTACCTTCCAAATTTTTTTTTGACCATCAGACTTTCCCTATAATCCCACCGTAAGAGTTCCTCTTAATACAAATCACCTGCATTCTTGTCTTTCTGTCGGATTGCCATACTTATGCAATTTCAAGCATCTTTAATCGGATTTAAATTTCGACTGGATCATCTCAACAAATTATCGCACATTCGTGCTAAGCTGCATATCAAAGTACTGCATGTTTTGACTGTTCATTGTTTCATCACAACTACATTATATATATTAGACGTTTCAATTCAGAGTTAATGTAACAAAATATTTTTGTTTTATTAGCAACATAAAAATTACAAAATATATATACATATACGTAATACTTGTAAAGGAATGCTCAGAAATCTTTGCAGGCATAGTGTAGAAATTTCTTAGTATACTCATACGTAACAAATAATGTAGCTGTCGCAGGAATTGTCCTAATTAGAGTAGGAAAAAGTCCATTATAAAGAGCACTAACACCCTCATTCCTGGCAATACTAATCAGCAAAGATCCTAAATACTCGTTTGAACTATTTACTTGAATTCGTGATTTAGCTACATCGATGGGATAAGTAAGTGTCCAAAATATCATACCACCAACGGCACCTGCTATCATAGTCTTTACAAGACCAATATCTTCTTTGGCTTGATTACCGCTTCTTAATAACTCACGAGTACCTAAACATCAATCTCTCATAAAAAGTTTTTATAACTGACTTGAAAGTAATACCTTCGTATCCACCAAAGAAAAAAAAATACCCAGGCATTTCCCTAACTAAAGTAGGCGTAAAACCTTTAAAAAACCCCGAAATCCCTTCATGCTTTAAAATTTCCTTGACCAGCTTTCCAGGCCCAATTCTACGTACTTCTTTTCCTAAAGCCAATTCTTGTTTATTACGTTCATACATGGCCTGTAATTTACATTTAACTAATTCAGTAGGACAAATTGCAACCGAAGAAAAAAATGCTGCTAAGAACCCGGCTGTAGCATTGCTAAATGTACTCAAATCTTCGACTTTTTTTGCGTGTGTAACATTTTGAATAAATTTTTGACAAAAGCCGTAACACATAAAGAGTACCGAATTTTCAGTTACATTTGAAGCTAATGCAGGTAGAGTTCCTGCATATAATCCCCTAGCTATTCCATCAGTTATTAAAGTTTCTTTGAAGCAATTGACCATACCCTTATATAAGGTAGGAAATGTTTGCATTTTTACTTTAATTGTGTCTAATGGTTGACCTACATACACCAAAGCAATGCCCCCTAAAATTAAGGTTTATGATATGATTAAATTAGGTTTGTATACAAACCCAAAGATCCTGCCGTGAAATCAATAATCCCATCTTTTATATGGGCACTATCTGCAGATATAGAAGAGTGAGCCATGCCTATACGTAGTAGCACTATTCGAAGTCACATGTAAATGTAATAAAGTTATTAATTACTAAATACAAACAAATTATTGTGTAATTGGGTATTCATCGATAGCGTCAATTGAAAATGATAAGAATTACAGATAATTTGAGAAACACAGCCTATATTTTGGTTATTTGTAGACAGGTAACCTTGGTACATTATTCTATAAAATGCTCTGCTTTTTATAAACCGAAGCGTTATAATATGTAGATAATTAAAACACAATGAAAGTGTCTACGCATTACGGTTTATTTCACAATTTTTATTTATTTTACGACAGCATGTTCACGTCAATCACATCCATTTTTTTTAAACATACAGAGTGCTCAAAAATTATGTAGGAGTAGTATGGATATGAGGGATATGAGGATATTTCTTTACAAAACATACAATAAAAGGCCAATATTTTGATAAATTATATTTTAGTGGTAAACAACGTTCGCTATATACCCAATTGTAAACTATGTGTTAACGTAGAATTTGTAGAAAACTCTCAGTATATGCAATAAATTTTGAACGGCACAATGCATATTTTTAAGTAGTTAATTACTTTTTGAAAAAAATCATATGTAAACAATTTCATTTTAAAATTTGCATAAATCATGTTTTTCAGTATTGATGTTTTTAAATTTTTAGTTATATCTGTAAGTTGGCACTACGATATTTTGACATTTTTGTCAGTTCTACGTGGATTATGTGAATGTTATGTGAATAAACATATGATAATATTTGTTATTTTAAAAATTACTTCGGACAGGTAAGAAATTTAATTGAATCAAATAAAAATTGTTGGTTTTATTTTTTAGCAGGTAGTAAAAATGTGGGGGGGCACCGGGCCGGGTCCTGATCCAGGTGGCACCGAGGGTGGAGACCGATCAACAGGTTCCTCTTCAAATCAAGAACTTATAGATCTGAAGGATCAGTTTGAACAACAACAAGTTTTAATAGCCCAGCTTAAAGAAATGCTACGTAAAACTGAACAGAAAACTGTCACTGAAGAAAAAGTCGAAGAATATGCGAACACATTGACACGAATGAGTGCACGAGTTAAAAAAAGTCGAATGAAACGAGCAGAAACTGCAGACGAATCTATAATCGATACTCCCGCCTCGGAGAAAATTATGTTGTTAAGACAACAGTTAGAAGAAAACAAGTATGGTGGGTTTTATTAACTTTTGCTTAAATAATTTACTTATTTATTTTAGATTACGCTTAGCACAACGTGGAAAATTTCAAAAAGGGATCGAGGAGAGTGTTACGCAATTAAAAGCGCAATTTGATGATTCTCAACAATTAATAAGCCAAACGCCTTTAAATTTGTCGTTGACAGATACGAAAAATGAAAATTATAGTATTGAATCTACCTCGGAAGAACTATTTAATCTACTAGTTAATAAAGATCGTAAACTCTCAGAGTTAAACAATAAGATACAAAAATTAGAAGCAAATGTAATTGATTTACAAGAGAACTTGAAAGAGAAAGATTCTGTTATAGATGCAAGGACGAAAGCCATAACTCTTATGACCGAAAGTTTAAGTAGAAAAGGGAAAAATACTCTCGATGCTTTAGATGACACTAAAGAACAAATGCGAAAAATGCAAGAAAATTTCGTTGCATTAGAAATGGAAATGAAAGCGGAAAAACAGGGTCTCTTAAACGAATTAGACAATAAAAATGCATTTATTACAACCTTGCAGGATTCTTATTATGTGTTACAAAATGCTCATATGCAAGCGCAAAGCGAAATTGAAACTTACAAAGCCAAATTAGCAACGTCAACTACTGGAGACACCGAACCTTTAAGTAATCGCATCAATGATTTAGAAAATGAACTTTTACAAAAAAGTGCGGATTTAGATAGTTTAATAAAACAGTTAAAACAAAAAGACAGTGAAATTCAACATTGGCAACAAATGCATTCTTCTTCACAAGAGGATTGTAATAAATTACTAAACGAAATTGGTGCTATGAGAAACAACAGTGACTTAAACAATCAAACTTTAAAAAGTCGTGTAATGGAATTAGAAGAACTTAATTTGGAATTAACTAAATCTTCCTCAGAAGCTATTTCCCCTAGAGATTCTCCTCAACGGAGTAGTAAAAAGGGTAAACGAGGTTCAAAAGGTGTTTCAAAACTAAAAGATAATGTAGAATTGCAAAAATTACTTGATCAAGCTAAAGAAGAATGTGAGCAATACAGAATGAAATTGGTAGAACATGACTTAACTATTCAGGAATTGAATTTGATCATAACGGATTTAAAAAATAAAGAAGAAGAAGTCGTAGAAAAACCTGATGATGTTGTTAAACTCAAAAAGCAATTAGAAGATAGTAACAAAAATATGATTAAAATTAAAGCGCAACACAAAAGTAAAATTAAAGAATTGAATAAAAAGATCGATGAGTTGAAGAATTCGGGCGATGATAAAGAGAAATTTGTAGAGATTCAAAAAGAAAATTCCAAGTTAAGGGAACAAATCGATGGTTTGGTTAAGGAGAATGAAAGATTAATTTCAAATTCTGTGACAGGTAGGCACATTATTATTGCTTTTTATGGTTATAACTAATATTGTTTTTGAATAACTAAAGCCAAGTCACAAAAGATGAAGAATTATCAAATTTACTATTGTTTTTTTGACGAATCGCAGGAATTTGTGTTTTCTCATTAAGTTTAGTTCTTCTTAGAACAGTTTGTTGTCTTAAGAGAAAATCAACGGTTGCATGAAAAAAGTTTTTTAATTTCAGAAGCATAGTTTCTTTTTGAATCACTTGACAATAGTGATGCATTGTGTTTAAAATGACAGTGTGTGTTCATATATATTTATTCAAGGGTTATTTCTCTTTCGTTTTTGTGGTATTGTACTCTATTAGCTTGTTTGACTTTTTGGCACATTTGTGCAGGTCCCGTTGGACATAGACTTGCTGGCGCCCATCAAAGTATTAAAAAAACCACGCTTTTTCCACTCGAGTCGGCCGGAGCCACACTTTTGCCAAAACAGAAGGTTTCATTTTTGGCGCCCAACGTGGGGCTTCTACTGTCTTGATCAGTTAAGTCTTGGCGGAGTTCTATAGAGTCGTCTTTCGATATTGCTTGTATTCGGATATTTGCTGTGAACAAACCATTGGTCAACTATGGCAACACTTAGGTTAACTATCAACTACTTGTCGAAGGAGCAGTTGTGTTATGAATGGGGAAGATATTGGGTGCATGTATCTCGCGAGAGAAGTCAAACCCGGACATTGTTGAGGACTATCCGGCTTATCTATTCACGGATGAAGAAGAACCTGAAGTTATTTTAAAGAAATTGGAAAATGTGAAAACTTTAGTGGATAATTTCGTTTGTAGTGATGCTCGTAAGGTCGAGACGAAATTGTGGTATGTTATGATGAGAGCTAGAAGGATGGGAGAGTTTTCCAGTGCGAGAGCGAATTGTCTTAGGGAAGCGTTGAACATACAGAAGGCTTACCAGAACAAGATGAATTCATTGACAAAAGCTACGGAGGTAGAAGCCTTGGAACTCTTAGTTAATCAGAGCTTGAACCTCTCCACACATACGCCACTTAGCACGTCTTCACTTAGGCAAGAACCATTAGTCGAGTCAACAACGTTGTTTAAAGGCGTGCCGGTGCATAAGTGGGACTTGAAATTGTCAGGTAAACCAGATGGCTCTCTTGGTGCATTTTTGAAAGAGTAGATGAATTGTCAAGCGCACTAGAAGTGTCGAAGGGCAGATTCTGCAATAGATTTTTTTGTGGGACCAGCCTTGATCAATATGTCGGTGTTTGACAAGTTGGGATGAGTTAGTCTCAGTTTTGAAAGAGGAATTACAGCAGCAGCTTCTGGAGGAAATAAAACACATTATGCACAGGGGTCGAATAATATCAATCTTCGAAAAACGGTCGACGTCACTACTGACTGGCCATCAGATGTTAAATTTTATTTTAGAACCAGTGAACCCAGGTTTTCGTATTCATGTTTTAGGTAGCGAAGTCTTAGAATTATTGAATACTGGCGCGTCTCGAACTATTCTAGGTAATGAATACGTTTGAGGTGCAATTCAAGGTTGCCAGTGGAAAATTTTGTCAAGGTATAGGCACGATGTTAGTTCCGGTCAAAGTTCGAGGGAAAGTTAGTTTAATAGAAATGTTAGTTGTTCCTAAGTTTCCCCACACTCTAATTCTTGGAGTAGATTTCTTTAAATCTTTGGGAATAATACCCAATCTAAGAAAGAGTGAATGGTACTTTTCGGAAATCCAACAAGTTTTAGGTATTGGGACAGAAAACAGTAAGCCTACCGTACCTCAGACAGAAATAGAAAAGCTTGCAACCAAATATAAGGACTTAATAGACTACTATTTGGGCTGCACACATCGAGTCCACCATGTCATAAAAACAGCCTCACCGGTTATAAAGCAAAGGTACTATCTTGTTTCACCGGTCGCACAAGATCAAATAAACAAAGAATTGAACGATATGTTAGCCAAAGAAGTAGTTGAACCTTCGTTCGGCGATTGGTCTTAGCCTATTTTGTTGACCAAGAAGAAAGATTCTACTTATAGATTCTGTGCCGATTACAGACGTTTGAACGTTTTCACGGAATGAGACGGTTATCCCCTTCAATATGTAACAGCAACACTGCATACATTTAAGAATGTTAACTTTCTGTCCTCAATTGACATAAAATCTGCTTTTCGGCAAGTACCGATGGAAGAAGAAATATACCGCATATACTGTTCTCGGCAGAGGACTATTGCAATTTACGCGTATGCCGTTTGGCCTCCACAGTTTACCAGCGACCTGGAAACGATTTATGAACATACTTAATGGACCCGATCTAGAACCTAACGTATTAGTTTATTTGGATGATGTGGTTATCGCGACAGCTACCTTCGAGTATCATCTTTGCATACTTAGTAAAGTTTTTGAGCGCTTGATTGAAGCAAGCTGGACTTCGTGTTAGTTGGGAGAAGTGCCAGATATGTAGACCGCAATTTAAATACTTAGGTTATGTTGTTGATGAATCAGGACTTCATGTAGACCCAGAGAGTGGAAGCGATGCTTAGGCCGGAAACACCTAAAGAAATTCGGAGATTAGTTGGAACTTTTTCTTGGTGCCGTCGCTTCATACAAAAATTCGCAGAACTAATCGCACCGATAACAGTATTGTTGAAGAAAGGATCCAAAGTAAAGTGAACATCGAAGCTCTTTAGACTCATCAAAGAGAAATTGGTACGTATTCTAATCGTTTGTGGGCTAGACTACGAATTACCTTTAGAAAATCACACTGATGCTTCTGCAGTGGGATTAGGCGCCATACTTTTATAACCAATTCCACAAGGGGACACGGAAGTCGCATACTTGGGTAGGTCACTGTTATATAGCGAACGAAATTATGCAACCACCGAAAGTGAATGTCTAGCTGTTATTTGGTCATTGGTAGTTACAAATCACTACTCATTGCTTTGGGTTTTGAGGTTTAAAAAACCTACGGGACGCATTGCTCGTTGGGCAGTTAGATTGCAACAATATGATTTTCAAGTGCAGCACCGTAAGGGAACCGACCATGTTTTTCCGGATGCCCTATCGACATCCGTACCTGTCGTGTGTGATGCTCTCGACAAAAACTTTGATTTTAAAAACTCGTCGGATGCGTGGTACCAGAAAATTACGAAGGAATTTAGACATAGAGTCATCTTTGCGGCACGTTATCCGCCCTTAACGGGACGTGCTTGTCTCAGAGATACACGTGGCCGAAGATGGCAGCTGATGTAGCAAAGTATATCGTCAAATGCAAAGTTTGTGCTACTAATAAACGAGTCAATCAGAAACAGGTCAGTTTGGGGCGCAACCAAAATGCACGAGACCTTGAGAAACTATTTCTGTTGATCTGGTTGGTCCCCTACCGAAGTCCACCAAAGGGAACCAGTATGTTTTCGTTCTTACCGATTATTTTACTAGGTACAGCTTATTGTATCCTTTGAGAACGGCGACCACTCAAATAAATTGTTAATATCTTAGGAGATGAAGTCTTTCTAGTTTATGGCGTACCTAGAATTTTGATATGTGATAATGGACCGCAATTTAAATCTAAACTTCTTACCGAGTTAGCTACAGGTTATCGAATCACCATTAGATTCAACGCGCATTACCACCCTCAAGCTAACTCAACCGAAAAACTGAATCGTACCTTAAACACTGTTGAAAGTTTACTCAACCGTCAACCATCGTAAGTGGGACAAGAAGTTGGCTAAATTAGCATGTACCATGAAAACTGCTCGTCATGAAATTACAAAAAGGACGCCTTACTTTGTTAACAGTGGTATAGAAATGGTACTAGATGGGTATGAATTTTTGGGATGTTCAGTCTTAGTGGTTGCACTTTTTTGAGGTAAAACAGGTTAAAACTGGTGCCTCTTTAGAATGGTGTTAAACTTAAAGTTAAAAATTGGAATACATCAATTCTTCTGCTGAATCCAAAACGACCACAGCTGAGATTATTTTTGGATTTTCTCTATTTACTTCAGACAAAAGAGACTTTACAGTTTGCATTAATTCCCAACAAGCTGGATTTTTGTATAGGTTTTAAATACGTCATTACAAATGCTATGTCAAAAGTCTCCATCGATCCCGCTTGTGCGTTGTTTTTTATCCGAGGTCAAAGATCACAAATTTTGTTTTTTGCGTATATCTCTGAAACGGTGAGAGCTACCGGAATAATGAATGAGAGAAAGTTTGTAGATCGTGAAATTCTCTAGGTATCAATACTGTCTTCCCTTCAAAGCACCGTTCTCGAGTTATCGAGATTTCAGACCGTAGGAAAGTCGTATTTTCAATTATATGTACACATTTGCCCACCGCCTCTGAGGTAGTGTACTTGGAGCATTTTTTTAACGTGGTTTCTCCAGTAGGAATACTCCACGATATGTTTCGATCAAGGAAATTTAATGGGACAATATTATATTAATATAATAACAGTTGTAGCAGCAAGAAAAAAAATCTCAGACGTGCTGGCTGTTTTCGCGCATGTTTCACTTTCAGACAGATTCACTGCAAATATAGCAAACTTCTGACATTTTTATAAAATTTTGTCGCAGTTTAAAATGAAAATATCATCTACAAACATGTCTATTCACTACGAAAAACCGTTCCAAACTGACTGGATTTATGTCCTTTGAAAAAAGCAGGTATACGCCGGTTTCTATCTAACCAATAGAATTTCGCAGGTAGATGTTTACTCAAGGCCAATCGAGTATAATGGAATTAGGGACGGACGTTGACTTACTCAGAATCGTACACTTTCCACGTATTTGAGTGCACAAGTTACAAAAATCAATATTGTAACATTTTTTTCTTCAAATGGATGAGACCCGATGATGCATATTACCCATTATATGATATATTTATATTTTCTAGATTTGAAATAGCGATAACTCGAAAACGGAGATTCGTAGGGGGAAAAAAGTATTGATACTTTTTTCCAGAGAATTTTGTAGAACCACAAACTTTCTCTTATCCATTTTTCCGGTAGCTCTCATCGTTTGATGGATATACGCAAAAAACGAAAATTTGTGATCTTTGACCTTGGAAGAAAACAGCGCACAAGCGGGGCTGATGGAAACTTTTGACATAGCATTTATAATGACGTATTCAAGACCTGTACAAAAATCCAGCTTGTTGGGAATTAACCCAAACTCAGCACTTTTTTGCATTTTTTGTCTAGATGAATTTTTCTGGGTGGTTTTTGACATATCTGTTATCTTCGTTTTTTTTCTATCTTTATTTTATTTGGTCTCTTAGTCTTATTTCAAGCTCGTTCTTCTCATAACTCTCTGCGACACACTGAGTTTGTTTGCGTTGTGTATAGTAATAACCAAAGTTGGTCACCCTGTTGATCAGAATGCCCACTCAAAAATAAAGGAAACAATGTCTGTTAATGCTTTTAAAGTTAATTATTTGTTAAGTAGGAGTGTGTGACTGGTGGAAAATCTATTTAATAGTTTCTGGAATTTAGCTAAAATTGAAAAAAAAACTTTAAAAACACATAAATTTAAATATTAGAGTATTATAGTCGCAATTACGAGAGGTGTCTTATGATTCATACTTGACTTAATAGAAATTTAAAATAATATAGTATACGTATTTCACTTATATTTTGCAGTTAAAGGAAGTCGGCAATGCTAATCTCTATAGGTCATTTATAACGCTAGCGTACGCCGATAACTTAAACTGTCAGTTTAATTCAGCAGTAATTTTCATTTAAATTAAGCCTTCATCGAACAGCATACAAAATTGATGGGTTGCTAATGAAAAAAGTATAACTTTATGCTACCCAGCGAAAACTAACCACCCTGTATAAATAAAAATATTTAAAACATACAGCTTTTCAATAGAAGAGTACAGTACTAAACATTTTATGCTGACATTCATACAAAGACGCTAGAAACCAAGGCAGGAGTAATGGCGAACCCTGTATATTTAGAAGTCACATAAAGAGTCTAGAACTTGTCAGATCCAGTTAGTTACAAATGTAGTACCAACATTATATTTGTCATGCTTTCAATGTGGTTTTTTAAATTTTTTTTTAATTTTACAAACTACTGGGCAAGTAATGTACATGTTCGTTATGCTATGCTTCACTTTCGACGCTATTGAAATACTAAACAAATAAACCTAATATAAAATCTTAAACTTTCGCGGTTGTTTTGTTTGTAATTATAAGCGAATTTCGGCTTAGACAGCGTCGTAGTAAAACACCCAGACTTTTTAGGCTTGGTCCTAGTCTCTTTTTGAGAGCCAAAACAAGAAGTAGAACTTGACCTTTGCCGTATTGTTGTTTGTGAACCCAAACAAACTGACGTTTTGCAAGACACTTAGTAACATGTACCACTCTGAAGATGCAAGCTGCAATGTATTGCGAAACGTCAGTTTGTTTGGGTTCACGAACGACAATACGGCAAAGGCCAAGTTTTACTTCTTGTTTTGGCTCTCAAGGAAAGATTAGCACCAAACCAAAAAGTCTGGGTGTTTAACTACGGTGTTTTAGTACATTTTTTCAGCACGTGTTGCATCAATTTAGTACCGTCTCAATTATTTTAGTTTTAACGTCTTGGCTTCTTAAAATCGCCTTCTTGACTCTGGTTTTTTAAAGAAGGTGTTCATACAGTATAATTTTTCATTCATTTACAATTATTTCTGCTCTGTCATTTCTTTTATCCAGTCCGCACTCTGACTTGGTCCATATCCCCATATTTGTGCTTTTTCTAGTCTCTTGTCACTGTGAAATTTTCGTAAAATTGTTCTACTTCTATATCCTCTTGGTCACTAGTTGGTGAATTAGGATAACTTGTATTTTGTATAGTTTATTTTTTAAAGTGGTAGTTTTTCACTAGATAGACATAGTCCTGCAATGTACCGCTTGAGATAATGGAGTTAAGCTTCTAGTTCTGATATTATAGGTTGTCGTGTATAAACTGACGACGCAGTCCGTAACATACTCAAATCATCTGTGGTATTATTGTTTTAAGGTGCGACATTTAAGTTGGGAGGAATTTGGCAGTTAAAACGTAACACTTGCCGAACGTGTTGACGAGTGTTATTTCCAGTCGCCCACTGTGACAACAGACGGTACGAGTTGATTGCGTTATCTGAGTAGTTTCACTTAGGTTAAGCCGCAGGTTAATGCAGTTTATCGGTGGATTGCACTAGGCGCCATCAGTGAGAGCTAGGCACCCTGTGAGGACCAGTTTTTGTTACCAACTTTGCCTCTCTTCTCTTTATCATAAACACATTTTATGTAAATGAACAACGAATAATTCTTATTGAACAAACAATTGTTCGTACACGTAATTAAGCTAATTGAAGGAACGGGAACTACTATGTTTTATAGCGAATTATTCTTGTTCGTGTTGTTTACTGCCTTAACTGAACAATTCGTATTTGTCCGCTAGCATATGTATGGTATTAGACTTTAAAGAACTGTTACTGTTCTTTTTGGTCAATACACACTTGGTTACAATCTTTATAATTTCTTTAGTATGTTCCCCACTTATTCTGCATACGTACAGTCGCCCAAAAACTATTAAACTTAGCTATATTAAGTTACTTATAATTTGTAATAAGTTTGACGAGTTTAGAAGTTTTAGGATAGTTTTTAATGTTAAGGCGGTATTTCATTTCGTATTCTTCTAAATAAAGTTACTGGTAATAACCATAATCTAAAATAAACACATTTGTAACAATAAAGCAAATGTATGCAAAATTGACGTTTATACCAGTTTGTCAAAAACACATTTCAAATAGAAAAGCTTTGTTCCAGATTCGGCTTCGAACGAACGTATTAAGGAATTAGAAGCGCAACTATTTGAACAATCTGAGCTACTCGACACGAAGAACCAATCTTTGGACACGCTGGAAGCTCGTAAGTTTCTACATTTACTTTTTGTAACATTTTCATAATCAGCTTTTTCCTTTATGCGTGTCACAGAGCAAAAGGTACACTCATTACTTAATTTCCTACAAAAAATTTGTATTTTTATTGACCGACGTTTTTATTTTCAGAATTGAAAACGTACAAAACGGAATTATCTTCGTTAAGCGAACGTTTCAACAAACTGTCTCAAGTAGAAAATGATCAAGTTGCTTCTGAAATGACTTCGATTCATTTTGAAGAACAACTTGATAATTTACAATTAGAGAAGAATGCTCTCGAAGAAAGGAACCATATAATTAGTTTAGAAAAAGAATCGCTACTAGAAAAAATTGAAACCGTATTGAAAGAAAAACAAGAGATTACCGTTAAGCTCGAAAACTACATGCAAGAAAATATGGATTTAATAGATAAATTAGAGAAACTAAGTGCGGAAAAGGTTTCTTCGGCCGAAAGTATCGAAATTGTTGAAGGATTAACGCAACAAGAAAAATTAGAGCTTGAGGCGTACCAACAAAGCTTAGAGTTAGTTTCAGGCACTATGACTGATAACATACAAACTCCTGAGTTAAACGAAAGCGTCAATCAGCTTACCGAGGAGACTTGCGATTTGCTGCAAAAAATTGAGTTGTTTACGGAAGAGCGTAGAGAGGTTATGGAAAAAATGGAAGCGCTCGCTGCCGAAAATAATCAACTCAATATGAAACTACAAGAAATTGAAAATAACCGCGATATTTTGTCTGAGACTTATGAACAACTACAAAATGAAAAAGAAGTTATCGAGCAGGAGCGAAATACGTTAAAACTTTTGGAGGTCGAGTTAATGACTGAAATCACTCAACTTAAGAAAGAAAATGAGATACTTAAGATGGAAATGAAACAAGAAGGTGGTTCAACATTCGAAGCGATAATACCGTTAGAAAGCGATGAACAGAGAAATAACGAATTACAGAAACAAATCGACGAGTACCGAAGCCTAATCGAAATTCAAAAAAGCGAGATCAGCGAATTAAAAGTAGAATTATTGTCGCATAAAGATCTTCCTGCTGCCAATCGTGAATTACACGAAAAAATTACAGCATTGCAAAAAGAATACGAAACCATACTCTCTGAAAATGAAAAATTGAGTAAAACCCTTAAAGAGCAAAGCGAAATTGTTCAAGAAAAGCAAGACCTTGAACGAGAGTTAATTGAAGCGAAAAAACGTATTGACGATTTCGGTAACAAATTAGAAGAAAATCTTACTGAGTTAGAAAACTATAAATCAATTATTGAGGATAATAAAGAGGAACTTATTTCCAGTTCGAACATAATCGCAGATTTACAAAATAAAGTGCAAGCAAAACAAAACGAAGTTTCTCATTATCAAAACGAGGTTTCACATTTAAATTCGGTTATAGCTGAACTGAATAGTGCTTTATCCCACTTAGAAAGCGAAAACCAAAAACAGAACGATTACACTAACACGATTGACGTTATGTCTCATCAATTACAAGAGCTCAAAATTTTACTCAACGAAAACATCGATCAAATAGAAACATATCAGGACGAATTACAGCAAAATTCGATCACTATTACAAAATTAAACACACAATTAAAGGAATTGAACAATAAATTATTAAATATGGAACACGAGTTGCAATGCCAAAATGACGAAATACTGAAGTTGGTTAAAGAAAGAGACAACAAAGAACTGATGATTTCTAATTTACAAGCCGAATTGAAAGATAAAGAAGATACTTTCCACAAAATGTGCCAGTCGTTAAACGAAAAATACGTATCGCTCCAACACCAAATCGAAAAAAACGCCGGCTCGTTGGATAAATTATCTAAAGTTGAAGAATTGGAAACTAAAAACAAGGAGCAATTAGAAAAAATGAAAAAAATCGCCGCTAACTTAAAAAAGAAAACTGCAGCTTACGCTGAACTACAAGAGAAATACAACGAAGTTACCAATACCTTACACCAGGAAGAGGCAGCGCGATCTCAGTTGAAACTAACAGTTGAAGAACAAGAATCGAAAATAAAATCGCTTCTGGAACAATTTCAAGACGTGGATGAAGAGTACAAAAGAGCTAGAGAAGAATTGTCATTGAAAACATCTAAATTAAACGCCTTAACTCACGAAATAGCCGATTTGCGTGTAGTTTATGAAGAATTACAGGGTTCTAAACAACAATTTGAAACGCAGCTACACGCATTAAGAACCGAGTCGGAAATGTTAAGCTCGAACGAAAGCAATCGGTTAAATATGGAAATTAACGAGAAGAACGAAATAATCAAAAACTTAAACCAACAATTAGATGATGTCCACTATCACGCGGAAATAAATACAAATGCTTCGCAAGCAAAAATGCAAGCAATGGAAATGATTATTGAGAATCAAGAGGCAGATTTAACGAAATACAAGGATAAGGTCAATAATCTTCAAGAGATTGTTTCGGCAATTGAAGAACGAAGGTTATCTTTAGAGAAGAAAACTGTAGAATTGGGCGAACAGCTTCTTGAAAAATCGAACAGTTACGAAGAAATTTCGGAAGCCGAGGACATGCTGGAACAACGCCTAGCAGCTCTTATGCAACATGACGAGCAAATTGGAAACCGCCTACACGTGTCACTTACAGAAAATCAAGATCTAAACGAACGTAACCAACGCTTACTCGACGAAAACGAACAACTAAAACACCATCTTAGTGCAGCTACTGAAAAAAATTTGGAATTTTCATTTAACTTGGAACAATTAACGCAAATGCAGTATGAAACTACGAAACAGCGTGAAGTTATTACTGACTTGGAAACTCAATTAAGACATATGCACGAAGACTACGAGAAAAAACTCAAAAATAAAACAAACGAAATCGAATCTTTGGAAAGCGAGTTACAGAGTCAGTTGCAACTCTTAGAAGACGAACGCAAGTCTTTACTAGTACAATGCGAACAGTTACAAGATCAACTTAAAGAACACACGGAGCAGGATGTGTTATTAAAAAATGGAATAGAAGAATATAAACAGAAATTAGATCAACAACAAGTTGATTTTGAAGAACACATTCGACAATTTGAAAAATTAAATGAAGAAAACAAACATAACTTAGGAGTTATTGAAGAATGTAGCACTAATTGTGAAAGGTTAAAGAACGAGAACGAAGAATTAAAAAATGTAATTACTTTGATGAATAACGAAGCTCACGAAAATCAGAAATATCGCGTTGACATCGAAGGAAAACTTCGGGAATTAGAACGGTTGAATCTAGAACTTCACGAACATAATTCAAAATTGTCCGAAGAAATACGTGAAAAGTTAATACCACAAGAGGAAATTATACATGAAAACCCACAACCAATATCTACTTTTGTATGGCCAAGTAATACCAACAACGATCCTTTTGATTTTTTTACCAAACCAAAAGTTATTAACGAACCTTTAGTGCAAAGAAACAAAGAACCAGTTCTGGAAACAGTCAATTTAGATAAAGACGATTGTTTGCTAAACAAAATTAAAACTTTAGAATTTTTGTTGTACAACACGGAAAAGGAAAAAGAAGATGTTTTGTCGCAGTGCCAAGAATTAACGAATGAAATTGCTCATCTAATTTATGAAAAGCATTCTGTTTCGGCCGAACCCAAACCGATGGATTATTTTACAAAGGTTGACGATTCCTCTTTATGCAAAAAATGTAAATCGCCCAAAGCTCACCAATCGCAGAGCGATTTAGACTTAGAAATTGTTTCTTCGAAACAGACAGCGATAACTCAAACTGATCTAGAACAACTACAGAAGTTAGAGTTCGAAAAAGTGAAACCTTTTGTAGAAGTACCTAATTTGGGGCAACCGATAGTAGAAGACGTTTGTGAATCAAAAATCGCATATGTCTGTCATCCAGAGATACAACCAATAGTAGAAGATGAAGTTGATCGGCCGAAACAATCAATCAATTTTGAAGCTTTTGGGGAAAACGACGACGGCTGGGGTTGTGGTGCAGATGAAGCAAAATTAGAGGAAGATTACAGACAAAAGATGGGTAGTTCTATGCTCCATCAAAATTTAAACTTCCACGTTGAAGAATTAGACGAAAAAGTTAGATCACTCGAGTTAGAACGTGAAAGACACTTGGAGGAAATTAAACAACTACAAATTAAATCGGGAAAGTTAATTAAGAAACTGAAGGAATTTAAGCTTGCTAATGATAAGTTAAGCGCCGATCTTAGAAGATCTGATTTCGGCGGTCTAGATGATGCTATACAAGATGAATTAAAACAACAAGTCGATCGTTTGGAGAAACGTATTAAAGAGACCAATGTAGAACTACAAAAGGAAAAATCGGAAAAAATGAATTTGTTACAAAAAGTTCAAAATCTTCAAACTACGAATGACAGAATGGCGGAAGCGAAGGAAAAACATGACGTTGATTTTATTGTACTACAGCGACAAAATCGAGAGTTAATGATGAAATTGGAGCAATTTGAGTGGGGTAATGTGGGTTACGATTCTCCGGTTCACGCGAAAGAAGTTAAAACGTTAGAATCAGGTGTCCCTGCGGATGTTCTTGAAAAGAACGTTCGAGAGCTTAACGAAACTATTAAAGAATTGAGTTTAGATAACGAGGAGTTGCTCATGCTGTTGGAGGAACAAAGAACGTTGCGTATCAATGCAGAAAAAAGTAAATCCGCCGAACCGATGATGGAAAATATGAAGACGGAAGCTGAGTACTTACTAGCAGTAGCAGACGTAAACAAATTAAACGATCAGTTAGTGCATGCTTTGGAAGAAAAGAGGAAAGTAGAGGAAGAATTGGTCAATATTGTAAAAGCTAAGGAAGAACTTCAAAGTAATCTTAATCGTTTAATGGAAGAAAAAAATGAGATGGCGCAAATTCAGTTAACGCTACAAAAACAAAACGAAAAGTTAGAATCGCAAGTTTCTTTATCATCGAATGAACTAGAATTGTCTAAACATCAAATTACGGAATTGAGCGAACGCATCAGTCTTTTAGACAAAGATTTGCAAGCCGAAAATGACAGATTAGTTGAGGTTAATACCAGTCTAGTGCAGTTGCAAGAAAACAATAGAAGTTTATTAGAGCAACTACAGTTACGAGATGGTCAGTTGCTTGATATGTCGACTGTTTTAACTGCCAATCAGAATAAAACGTCAGAAATGGAAAACTGGATGCAACAATCTGAAGATTTAGACAACGAAAACAAAAGATTGTCAGAACAGTTGCAATTGAAGAACGCCGAAATTTTAGAAATGTCTGCACGGCTACAGGAAGCTGTTGTTCAAAGGTTAGTGTTTTTTTAAAGTATTTAATTGCTTAGAAATTTTAATTTTTAATGCTCTTGGATTCTGCATCTAATCTTGTCTTTTGTACTGTGGTTAACTATATCTTCTTATTTATTTAAATACTTTCTTGCTTAAGATAAATTATGTGCATATGGTATTAAAATTTTATATAACCCCGAAGACTTTGTTATTCACTGAATCGAAAGTTTTACCAAAATTGACCGCCTCGACTACTATCTTGGTATTTTTGTCAGTATTTGTCTTTGGCCTTTAGTATGAATTGAAGCATCCATTCCTTTTCCAAATAGTTTTAGTACGTTAAAGCCACGTGATGAAATTTTTCTTGCACATTGACCATGAGAGCTTGCTTTCTCTTCTTATTTTTTCCACTCTGAAAAGCCCTCTGTTGAGAACTGATTCAATTCTGTACATTTGGAATCCAATTTACAAACCAAACAGAAGACTCGTCTCGTTGACGGTGAATATAACCGCGCAGTGGCTTCGCGCGGACACGAGATACTGGTAAAGTTGTACTGTAGTTTAAAACTTTAATTTCAGAGCAACATACGAAGCTTCCCTTCAACAGTTGGCCGATGAATGGAACCAAAGAGTAGATCAAAGAGGACTTGACGTAGCCGAAAGTTGGAAACTACATTTAGAAGCGCAAGAAACAGAATTTATGCAGATTCAAAAGCAATTGCGAAAAGAAATCCAAGATTTAGAAGAAAAATGCAACGCGTTAGATAATGAGAACAATGAGTTAAGAAGGAACGTAGACGCCGAAATTAGAAACGAAGTTGATAAAATATCGGCTCTACAACAACAAATAAATAATCGACAAGTTTGCATAAACGAACTATCACAGACGTTACAAGAAACTCAGGCGGCGTTAAGTGACCAACAACAGAAGAACATCAATTACGAAGCGTCTGTTTCTCAGCTGAGTAAAAAAATTGAAGAAAAAGATGCCGAATTATCGCAATTACATGATTTAATTGGTACGTTAAAGTCAGATATTGAAGCGCAGAAAATTTACGTAGTGGAATTAACTCAAAAGTTAGATGCAGCTGATACTTTACAACGGCAACTGGATGAGTATATAAGTATGAACAACAAGCTAAAACAAGAATTAACTGAAATACAACAAAAACATGTTGAGGCGTGTGCACAAATGCAAGATGAACTAAAACAAGAACTAAGTGAAATACAAGAAAAACATGTTGAGGCGTGTGCACAAATACAAGATAATAATGCAACAATCACTCAATTAACTAATAGACTATCCGAAATAGATTCTTTGAGACAATCTGATGTTAACAAAATTAATCATTTGGAAACTCACATTCAAGGTCTTACTTTGGAACTACAAGAAAAAGTTGGTGCTATCGAATTTTTAAATAATCAAATCAATTACTATACGCAACAAAGCTCGGACACAGAACAAAAAGATCTTAAAATTAAGGATCTCACTAACGAGATAACTCGATTGAATGGCATTGTTGAAGAACTAGAAAAAGGATTTTCTGGTGTCACATCCTCCGAACAAATCAAAGACAATAAAATAAGCGAGTTGTTTATTGAAACTAATAACCTTAAGCTGCTTCTCGGTGAAAAAGAAAAGGAGTATAGTTACCAGCTTGAGGCAATCTCGCAAGAGAATTTGCAAAGGCAAAGTGAACTAAAAAGTTCATACGATAAGTTACTTCTTACCAAAGATTACGATTTAGAAATTTTAAGTATTCAAATACAGGAGTTAGCGCAAAATAACGAAGCATTTAACAGTATTCTTAAAGAACGTGATGTCGAATTGAACGAGCTGAAAATATTACTTGATTCAAAAGTAAAAGAGTGCGATGCATTAAATAATAAACTGTATGAGGAAGAAACTCTGCATACGGAAGAAAATAAGCAAGTCGTGGAATTGGGCAAAATCATTGAAGATCAAGTGTTAAAAATTGAGAGTTTGAAACAAGAACTTTTTGGTAAAAGCAAAGATTACGATTCGTTGATTGCGGAGTTGGATTTACGAAAACCATCTTCAGAGCAACGCCAAACTTATCAGGTGCGTAGTTACTTAAATTTTGTTTATGGTCCAATATTTTTTTCTTTTTAATAATGATGTCATTTGTTTAAACCAAAACTGATTTCTTTGCATTAGATCAATAGGCAAGCAGAATCGTCACGAGTGGAGTCAGCGGAAGATGACAATATTATAGAACCAATTACTCATGCCGAATTAGACTTAGCACTATATATGTTGCACCAACGCGACGTCAGGTGCGAGGAGCTAACTGTAGAATTAATGCAACTACTAGAAGAAAGGGACACCCTTCAACTTAAATTATCAAACGCAATTAGGGAAAAAGAAGAATTGAAACGTAAATATTTACCAGATCTAATGTCGGAAAGTATTAGTGAAGAAATGAGTAAATCTACGAACGTAACACCTGTGAAACAAACTGTCACTACTTCTGGTATTGATACAGGCGAATCCAGTGAAGGCGATCTCCTAACTAATAAGTAAGCTTTTTTTCATAGCTTTAAAACATCTAAAATACTGAATTACAGATTATCTGAATTAAAATCTGTGGGATATCAAAAAGACAAAACGCGAGTGGACGAACGAGATCAAAGACGATTATTACAGATGTCGCTTATGCAGCAACACCGTGAAATTGCTTCAATGCTACCACCAGAAGCTGCTGCTAGATTGGTTCAAGAGGCTAGCTACACATTATGTAAGTAGGAATTTTTTTTAAACTTATGATTATAATAAAATTTTTAGCGCGGCAAGTTCAAAGCCCTTCTAAAGTTCTTCTTAATTGGCTATGGGGAAAGAGTACTCCGAAAGTGAATGATATTTAGTTAATCTAATTTTGTTTCTTTTTTTTTTACTTTTGTGGTGCCTATATTATAATTTGTTTCGTGATAAGTTATTCGTGTAAATTGCATTGTTAGACTTTTTGTTGCGTACATGTAAATTTTGTAAAATTTGTACAACTATTAGATAAGCCATAGTTATATAGGTGCAAATATGAAGATACTTTAAGACAGATTGTATACAAGCCAAATATAATTGAGAAATTTTTATGATCTAATAATTCCCAGCTGGAATTAAAATACTTTGAACCTTATTGACGGAGTGTATTACACCGTCGACAAAGTGAAAGGTTTTGCCAATGCCGGTTTATTACGATAACATAGATTTGGACTGGGTTGTAAGCGAAAATCGCTAAGTAGTCGCCAAGGCGACGATCTCGTAGCGCAACTCGGCAAAATCAAGAGGGCGATCAAAAAGATCAACTCAAAATCTACCAGGCAGGCAACAGGGTTCCAAGAACATGTCAAACACCACGATGAATTATAACTTCGGCATTGTCTATCTCGATACAAGTTTTTGAAACATCGAAATCGTAACAAAAATGCTGCAGGAGCCATCAAACGATCTTAAAGAAATGTGCGTATAGTACTGTGACTACAAGGAATTGGTTAGGAAGTTTTACATCTTTGTCAAAATTACATTGTGGAGAGTTGAGAGAAGTAGCGGCGGCGTCAGATTTTTTTAGATTGACACTATTTAGTTTTGAAATAATATAAAAATATAGGTTTAAATTTTTACAAAAGATGTCGGATCCTTTCACAACAAATGGACGAAATTGTAATCGAGCTTGGGTAGAACACTATTCAAGAATTCTTCGTCAATAGACTACAAACTTCTCTCGCTATATACCTCTAGGCAACATTATTAATTAGGATGAAGCAACCTGCAGTGATAATCCAAGAAAGTCGAAAAGGATCAAAACGTTCTAAAAATTATTGATAACTCAAAATCGAATATAGCATAAGTCATGCGATTTCCACCAGAGTAGCTGGAAAGCTTCTACTTCTTTTGTAGTAGATAAAGCTAAACACCGCTACAAGGAATGTTCTGGTTGATTCGAAGCAGTCAATTTCGCCGAGTGATTCAAAGAAATAATTGTTCTGCATTTTTTGCAACAAAGTATAAGGACCTAAATAAAAACAACATAAGGTTTATCTTACCACTCTCAAACACCACACTTCTGTGCCTGGACGATTTCTTTCTTTGGCCAAAATGAAGATTTCTGGCAGACTGCAGATTGACCAGACTAGTACCTTTCTGCAACTGCTTATAAGGTTTTGGAAAATGTCTTGAAATTTGTGATGCAACCCACTCACGTCTGAAAATTGAAACCCGCGAACCAAAAAAAATAGCAACATCTTGCTGTAGCTGTGATCGTCAAGCTATCCCCCCCCCTCCGTTTTTACATTGTATTAAGTTCGTTACACACATGCTTACCCTCAATATGTGGAAAGGCTGTAGTAGGTTAAATAAAACACACAGTAAAAAAATGAATCGTGATTTGTATTTGAATATAATAACTTTCTTCTGTTCGGTAGAACTCGCCGTAGGAGGGGAAGACCAGAGAAGAAACCCCTCCGGTTCTCTAACTGATTGTAAATGCAAGATCATCATTACGTAATTTAGGTTTATCAAGCAAAGCAACTAAATATTGTTGCGTATTTATTTATTAAAAACTAATTTATTTAAAACGACTAAAAATACGTTTACTTAATCTAGAAATATGTACACTTTTTAATTAACCGAACTAATTAAATCTAATAATATTTAATGAAAACACTTACACTAATTTATGTATAACACTATCACTTACAGGAAGATAAGATAACGTCCGCGGATAGCTTCACACTTGTTTACACTAAAAATCACGTACACGATTATTCTCGGTATATTTATGTAAACACACGCGTGCTAAAGACTTATTTATTTCCACTTTAATAATCTTCTTAACACTGCTGTATTCGCAATCCAGCGATTACGTGGGGCTAACCTCTTTAAGAAGGAAGTCCAATACCTTGGCCACGTCGTATCTAGAGATGGAGTAAGGGCTGACCCAGACAAAATCCGAACAGTGCAAGCATGGCCAAGACCGATCGACAAACATCAGGTCCGCAGTTTCCTTGGGTTGTGCACTTATTATAGAAGATTTATACCCAGAATTGACAATACGCTAGACACCCTGTCAGTATCCCAGTGGTTTTCTACGTTAGATTTAAAGAGTGGATACTGGCAGGTAGAATTAGAACCCACGGATCGTGAAAAAACAACTTTTACGATCGGAACTGGTTTGTGGCAGTTCACTGTAATGCCCTTCGGCCTGTGTAACGCTCCTGCAGCGTTTGATGGAGACTATCTTGCGCGGATTGTCTTGGAAGACGTGCTTGGTTTACTTGGACGACGTGATCGTGGTTGGAAGGTCGTTTGAAGAGCACTTGAACAACTTGAAAGGAGTGTTCCCTATTTTTCGGTATATCTTCCAGAAGATGGATAACAGCTTCTAGAAGGCTCTTGCCTTTGCAAATAACTTCTCGAACGTTTCACTGCCCCCTTCTTAGGACTGTTCTGTCCCAGAACAGGAAATTGGATGCGACACCGGTAAAAAGGATCGTGGCGATAGCGGCAGCTTCCTCCATTTCGGCAACTTCCTTGACCATAAAAGTAACAGTCAATGGATTTTTCCTGACCCAATATTCTCCTTGGTTGGTAACTACAGACCAACACTTGAATGCCTGTTCCTCGGAAGACGACCTCCAACATGTTTCGAACTGTCCTCCAATTCAGTTGATCTAAGCCACAACCAACCTTGGGTACTTCCAATTTCTTAACATAATGTTCGCCACAGATCTTTGTATAACGCCTTGACACGTGAGTATTTCTTGGTGACCAGATAGAAAACGAAGCGTCCGTCACCACGTAGTCCTAAAACTTTTCCGACTGCCGGTTGCTGTCTTCGTAATTCATCTAGCTGCCCAAACTTCTGCACGGCTGCAACCCCTTTGGACATGTCAAGATTCTTGCTCACGCAATGTGCGATGGCGTAATCTTTTTGTGTCTGGAACAGGTCTTGTTGTTCCTCGGTGGTAACTCCGAACCTAGCTTTTCCAGAACCTCCGTATAAGTTCATAAACTTCTCGAACTCCATTTCTTCGATTGGATTTCGGGTTCTGCTACTTATTACTCTGGTTCGGACTTGGACTTGCGTATTGTGGTTATCGCCAGTAAACGGGGCTAGACGATCGACGTGGACCACTTTTGGCTTGCCTCTAGGCGACTTTCGGATACGGTATATGACGTCGTTAATGCGCTGCACGACTTCATAGGGGCTCTCCCATTGCCTCTGCAGCTTCAGCGACAAACTACGTCTCCTTTGAGGGTTATACAACCAGACAATATCGCCAGGTTGAAACCCACCATTTTGTGCCTTGACGTCATATCTTGTTTTCATCCTGTCGCTGGCAATTTGTGTGTTTTTACGGACCTCTTCATCTACTTCGTTTAGCCTCTTGGCCAGCTTGCTGACGTAATCTTTTCCAGCGACTTCCTCTTCCGCTCTTCGTCCAAATTTAAGGTCGCATGGCAATCGTATTTCACAACCGAGCATTACACAGGATGGTGTTTGGCCTGTACTTTCGTGAACGGATGATCGGTATGCCATTGGGAAAAGGTGCAAGTACTGATCCCAGTCTCTTTGGTGTTCGGACACTACCTTGACCAAGTACTTGCCCATTGTTCGATTCATCCGTTCAACCATGCCATCAGATTGAGAATGGAGAGGCGTTGTCCTAGTCTTTTTAATTCCTAACAGTCGGCAAACTTCTTGAAACAGTCTAGACTCAAAATTGCGGCCTTGATCGGAGTGTAATTCCAACGGAACTCCAAACCGGCAGAAAAACTCCTTTACTAATACGTCTGCGACTGTAGCTGCTTCCTGATTGGGTATGGCGTAAGCCTCCGTCCATTTCGTGAAATAATCCATCGCCACCAGGATGTATTTATTTCCCGAATCGGATTCTGGGAACGGCCCTGCGATGTCAATCGCTACTCTTTCCAAAGGGCTTCCTACGTTGTATTGCTTCATGGGTGCTTTGCGCTTTCTCGCTGGACCATTTCCTGATGCGCAGACCGTGCAATTACGGCACCATTTCATGACGTCCTCTTTGCAGTTCATCTAGTAGAATCGTTCTCGCACTTTACCCAACGTCTTCTTAATGCCAAAGTGTCCTCCTGATGTCCCATCGTGGAGATGCTTCAACACTTCTGACACCCTGCTCTTCGGCACTACCAACTGTAGTCTGTTTCCCGTGCCCTCGGCACTTTCTAAGGATCGCTTGAGAAGACCGTCTTCTACTATCAAGGAGTCCCACTGCGCCCAGTACGTTTTGATGTTTCTGCCCAAAGCACTCACTTCTTCCCAGGTTGGTCGTCGGCCGCTTTCTTTCCAGTCCAGGAGTAGTCTTATTTTGTAACGTCCCGTTAGAGTTCATTACATTAAAATTCAATTTTACATTCGTTTATTTTCTGCAACTAATATTGCACGTAAATTTATTCAGTTTGGCAACGTCGCGTTGTTTTAACTCTACTTTAGTATTAGCTTAAGCTGCACTTCCGCTTGGTGCCACGCTTGGCGTGCGTGTCGGAGTGATGCGAGTAAGTCACATTTTCTTGATTATGGCGTAAAAACCCATGTAATTTAATTTTTATTCATTCCATCTAATTATTGTGGTTTCGCAATGTTACGCAATACGATTTAGACAAAGGAATTTATTTTGAAGGCCGTTGTTGTAAATGCAGCGGTCTTTTATTTTATTTTGGATTATTTACTGGATCTTTTCTTTTGGTTTTATCTTTTATTCATTGGATTTATACATTGGTTTTTGCTTGCTGGTGTGGTTGGAAATCTACATTCCTTTAGAAGAATTTTATCACTACAACAAAGTATGTGCTAAAGATAGAAGCTATACGATAACGTCATATCATGTGGTGAGTCAACTGGAATTAAGTTACATTTTACAGTCATGCAATTAAATTCAGTTATTAAAACTTTTCACTCATAACAAATTAACCGTTTACTATTTTTGCATTTAATATCAATAATTAATAATTAGATGTAAGATTTTACGCTTTTTATTCATCACCAATTTAAAGGTGGTTGGCGCCCTAATATTTTAGTTTAAATCTTGTTTTATTTCTAATATGTTTAATTCAAATATTGTTCTTTGTTCTCTAATGTAAATAGTATATTAAGTTATAGTTAATAAATTAAAGGAAGTTCACGTCTTTGTAGTTATTTTCACTCAAACCCGCACCCAGAGGTCTATGCTTACGATTGCTGCCGTGGTCAAATAATTATTTTTACTTTTATTATACGTTCTTTATTCGGAATAATTTTTTTATTACAATTTCAGGACCATCTTCTTGTTCGCGACGTAACTGCTCAGGTTCCCACTCATCATCAACCATAGCAGTTCTCCGGAGGCATTCGACTTTTTCTTCCAGTCGCGAACAATGACTGCAGTCCGCCGGACATGGTCTTCTGGACAAGGCATCAGCGTTCCGATGACTGCTTCCGGCACGGTGTTCTGTGTCATAGTCATACTTTTGCAGTCTCTCGATCCATCTTGGCACTTGTCCTTCTGGGTTACGGAATTGCAGAAGCCATTTTAAAGCGGCGTGGTCTGTACTCAATAAATTTTTCGTTCATACAAATACTTGTAGAAATGTTCGATGGACTTAACGACTGCTAACAGCTCCCTCCTAGACACGCAATAATTCCTTTCCGGCCTGGACAAAACCTTGCTAAAATACGCGATAACTTTTTCTTGTCCATCTTGAACCTGCGAAAGGACCGCGCCTATGGCTAGATTGCTTGCGTCGGTATCCAAAACAAACTTTCCATCTCCTCTTGGATAACTCAAAATCGGCGAAGTGACTAGGACCTGTTTTAGTTGATTAAAAGAATTTTCGCAGTCTTCATTCCATCTAAATTCTGCTTTTTCTTCGGTTAATTTTGTTAATGGTTTGGCAATATTGGCAAATCCGGGGACAAATCTTCTATAAGTGCATAACCCAAGGAAACTTCGGGCCTGATGTTTGTCGATTGGTCTTGGCCATGATTGCACTGCTCAGATTTTGTCTGGGTCAGCCCTTACTCCATCTCTAGATACGACGTGGCCAAGGTATTGCACTTCCTTCTTAAATACGTGGCACTTCTTTGAGCTCAGTTTGAGGTTAGCCCCACGTAATCGCTGGACCACTTCCTTCAAGTTGTTCAAGTGTTCTTCAAACGACCTTCCAATCACGATCACGTCGTCCAGGTAAACCAAGCACGTCTTCCAAGACAATCCGCGCAAGATGGTCTCCATTAAACGCTCGAACGTTGCAGGAGCGTTACACAGGCCGAAGGGCATTACAGTGAACTGCCACAAACCAGTTCCGATCGTAAAAGCTGTTTTTTCACGATCCTTGGGTTCTAATTCTACCTGCCAGTATCCACTCTTTAAATCTAACGTAGAAAACCACTGGGATCCTGACAGGGTGTCTAGCGTATCGTCAATTCTGGGTAAAGGGTAGCTGTCCTTTTTGGTCACGTCGTTTAGTTGCCTGTAGTCTACGCAAAACCTCGTTGATCCATCCTTCTTCTTTACCAGTACCACTGGGGATGTCCATGGGCTACTTGAAGGTTCAATCACGTCTTCTCTCTCCATATCCGTAATTATTTGTTCAGCTTTTTGTCTTTTCGCCAAAGGAAGTCTGCGTGGATGTTGTCGTATCGGCCGAGCGTCTCCGGTATTAATTTTAAGTTTCACCACGTTAGTTCTTCCTTTGGAGCCGCTCTCCAGCGCGAACACATCTTGGTACTCTTGGATCAGTACTTTAACTTTAGCCAGCTGGTCTTGACTGAGGTTTTGGCATTTGGTGGTAAGAATATCCAATAGGTGTTGTGGACACTTCTTTGGCGACGTATCTTCGATCGACTTCACGCATCTCACAATTTGTGATACTGGCGTGCATTGGCCTACCATGGTCTTTTTTTTTCAATGTTACAGGATCTGAGTTGATCTTTAAGATCCTTACTGGCATCGTCTTCTTTACTCGTACTAAAGTTCTGCCAACGAGTAGTCCCTTTTCAGCTAACCCGCCCTCCATTGGTTCAATCGCGCGTATGTAGCCTTCCCGGAGATTTCCATCCAGGCGTGCCATCACCACACTTTCCGTCCTTGCAGGCAGAATCACGTCTTTACTCAATAAGACGCACGGCTGCCTTCTCTGACGAATGAAAAGGAATTTCTTCATTGTCGATCTTCAGGTCATCGTTCTTCATATCCAAATGGAACCCATACTTCTTTATCACGTCCATTCCCAGGATAACTTCTTCCGTGATGTCGGCTACCAGTACTTGATGATCGAGTACTCCATTTCCCAAACCAATGGTTACTTTGTCATGTCCGTGAGTAGGTATTTCTTCGCCCGTCGCCGTTCGAAGTCGTACTGTTACTGGTGATGTCTTCTCGTTTTTCAATAAGATGTCAGGACGAATGATGGTCTTCGTCGCTGTCGTGTCAACCAGTAACTGGACGCTTCTTCCATTGATCTTGCCATCGAGATAAATGTTATGCAATTGCTCCCTAGGCGACGCCATTTGAATGGTAATCTCCGGAGCCTGACTAGATGAGATTACTTTTTGTCTCTTTTGCTCGCCTCGTTCCAAATTTTTGAGCGCTCTTCTTGTCCTCTTCTTAGGTTTGGTACGATGCCGTCGTACATGGCCTATTTCGTCGCAGTTCAAAGTTGTCACTCCTCTTTCTCGAAGTATTCGTCGCGCTATTTCTTCGATGCTTTCCAGTGTCTGCGCGGGTACTTCTGCAGCACAGCAGAGTCTATGACCATCTCGTTGCGATGCTTGTTTTGCTGCTTCAAACTCCAAAGCATTCACCAAAGCGTCATCCAACGTCTTCGGTCGAGCTAACCGGAGAGTCTGCTGTGTTTCGCTGTTTCGGAGGCCGTCTACAAACGTTTGAATTGCCAACTGCTCCAAGAAGGTATCTGGTGCTGTAGGATACGCAAGCCGTGTTAATCTACCGATGTCAGCCTCAAACTCTTGAAGACTTTCGGCAGCTTTCTGAATCCGACTTTTAATTTGAGCTTGATAGACTTGTTGAAGATGGGCATCTCCATATCTCATTTCTAAACGCGAAATTAAAAGTTCGTAATTTTCTTGTAGGTGGTCAGGAACAGTTTGCAAGATTCCAAGAGCTTTTCTACGTAAGGACACTATTAAAGACGTCGCTTTCTGCTTGTTGCTCCAACCATTAGCTGTAGCTGCGGCTTCAAACTGCTTGTGGTAGGTTGACCATGTAACTTTACCATCAAAATTCGCAGGTACAACTTTGAACTTGTGAGTAGTTTCTTCCCTATGGTCCATTATTAAATCTTCACTCGTGACGCTTCCTTCACCGTGGCAATTCATTTGGATTATTCTTTCTTCAAGCAGTTTAATTCTGTCTTCTAATTTGTCCTCTATTGCTTCTATTTTCTCATTCACAGATTAGCAAATTTCTTCTTATTTAACATATCTGCTTGGGTTTCCTCTTGAACAATTTTAATTTGGTTTTCTATGCTCGTTCGTATCTCTTCTTTTAGACTTCTAGAATTTTCCTCAATTTTTTGCGAATTTTCGTAAAACTTCTCTTCCATTTTTCTATTCTTGACCATTTTTGATTGATTCCAGAAATTCAAATATTTTTGAATCCATTTTCACTTTTTGCAAACACGTCACCGGCATAAATTTAAATATAACACGAATATAAAGTTTAAATACACTACTTTTTAAAATGCAGTTTTTATATAACACAAAATTTAATAACTATCCACTTATTAATATTAAACCAGTAGTGTACGGAAACGAATTTAATTCATATCGCGAACACGCACTTGTTAAAAGAAAAAGTTTAATAAACACTCTTTTAACGAACTATAGCTATGATTACACTTTATAAATAAACACGCGAACTAAAGTTTTAATTCTTTACGCAAAACAATGTTTTTATTACGGGAGCGATATTAGATTACTTAATGATATTTACTCTAATAAAAATTGCGAACCTCGCACCGTGACACCAATGTTGCGAATTTTATTATTAACTACTAATTTATTTAAACGACTAAAAGTATGTTTTACTTATACTAGAAATATGTACACTTTTAAATTAACCCAACTAATGAAATCTAATAATATTTAATAAAAACACTTACACTATAATTTATATCACTTACAGGAAGATAAGATAAAGTCTGCGGATAGCTTCACACACTTGTTTCCACTAAAAATCACGTACGAGATTATTCTCTGTATATTTATGTAGACACACGCGACTTATTTATTTCAACTTTAATAATCTTCTTAACACTGCTGTATTCGCATTTCGGCAATAACTGACCTACGATTTGTTTCGTCGGTATATATACACATAAAGAAATCCTTCTCGAGTGTTCCCTATTTTTCGGTATATCTTCTAGAAGATGGATAACAGCTTCTAGAAGGCTCTTGCATTTGCAAATAACTAATTCTCGAACGTTTCAATATGATTCGTAAACAGGTACAAGACCCGTTTCAAATATGCTACGGTATCTTGTAGTGTTATTTTTTCTATTATTAATAGCATAAGTATTCTTATACATTTCATGAAGTAAAAATGTTTTATGTAGGTATATACAACACACCATGCACTTCCTAGGCTGTGTTTTATTCGGTTACAACTCTCTTCCTATTATATGCTCTTTTTGCTTACACTTTATAAACAGTCATTTATCTAGGAATTAAAGAAAAATTGAATTGTGCCCGAATGTAGACTTATGATATGTACATTTTAGATTTTAGTGTAAATTAAATGTGTGGCCAAAGTCACTTCAACTAACATGGTAAGTTCAGACAAAAAAGAATTAAAGTAGTACAAATATTTCGAAAATTTTCGGTTTTCTAATGGCTATATATATTCTGCTACTTCTATTTATGAATGTTCTACAAACTCTATCCAAAGAAAAAAAGGATTTCTGACTATATATTTCGAAAAAAATGCGATCATTGAAATTATTGGCCACAGTCCCTTATACATTACTAATACTTAAGAAAAAATATAGATATCTTTACGAGATTCTTCCAATTATTTATTTTTTATTCATATGATTTGCTTTTAAAAAATGTAATAAACTGAATAACCATATGGTCGTGGTCCAATTAACCAGAAGTATTGATGTTCGTTCGTCGTTTTGGATGAATTGACGATCGCCGAAACGTCGCGTATCGTAAAATTGATTTTAGTGCATTTTGAATACTCTTTAAATTTTATTGGGCGGTAATTTTCCATTATATTGGTTTCACAGCATAAAATTAACAATAATCTATGTTTGTTTAGTATATACATTATAAGTATGTATTCAGTACACATTTTTTTTAAACAGGACGTCATGTACTATAAACAAATGCAAGTATTTTCTAAGATTACTAAGAAAGTAGATAATTGATCTTATCAATATTTCACTTTAGATTTAAATTACTTCAAGTATGGTATGTATAACCACTACTTAAGCATTAGATTGTGTCTGAATAACTACAAACATCCTTTGTGTTTGATTAAGCAGCAGCTGCAAAAACATGTCCTTGAACTACATCCAGACAATTGAGGAATTAAACAACCCGACAGTACGTATAAAAAATAAAGAAAATGTGAACAACATCATAGCAAATATCATATCTGCCGGTAAAGACAAACTACAAGTGATTTCTGATTTTGATAGAACATTAACGAAGCAACACGAAAATGGAAAACTGCATATTAGTAGTTTTGGTAAATTATAACCTATATATGTACTTATAATATATAAATGTTATTCTTAGGGCTCTTTTGTAGGTGTCCTTCGATTAGTCAAAAGTATTTACAATGCGCAAAAGGACTAAGTAAAAAATATTATCCTATTGAAGTTGACCCCACGGTTCCACACGATGAAAAAAAGGTTATTATGAAGCAATGGTGGAGTGAAATCAATGAAGTAATAAAGTTAGTACGGACAGTATGATATATATTTGATAAAAATGTTTATAATGTTTCAGAGGAGAGACAGTGTCAAATAAAGAAATTGCCGAAACAACAATTAAGGAAGGACCCGCTTTAAGGTAATTTATTTGTCAAAGTGTTGTAGATCACATTTTTCATAGTTTTGATGGGATATTAAACTTAGGTGAGTGGTATAACTGCTCTGGTGTCGATCTTATATTGAAACATCTATTAGACTGTACAGGGTTGTTAATTTGTATGGAAACTGACAATTATCTTTTATACTAATCTAACTAAAAATGGTAAATACAAAAGTTTTATAGTTTCTAAAAATTTATTACAATAAACAGGTATACAAGGTCAGTCAAAAAGTCACAAGAAACCAAAGTTCGTTTTAATAATGAAACCTTATATAGTATTATACGATATTTAAGTTTATTTCAAAATTCTAAACAAAAATTTTATAGCACGCTACATACCTTAACCACGTAATTACCGTAAAATGAAATATGAAACATTAGTTTTCTTAAGTATCTTATGTACAGTGTGTAGACTTTTACGTTGCGCGCTACCTGCACAAAACCCTGGTAAGGTCAACAATAAAGTATTATCCTTTGAAGTGATTACGAAGGTATTACAGCATTTCTTTAGAAAAATACATACATAAGCAATTACTGCAATCTTTTAAAATCAAGTTCTTATATATTGTCGTATACCTACACAAAAAAATAAATAAAACTGGTGTATAATGTTATACTACTGAAAATATATAAATGATTAATTATTTCTTAAAGGACAAGTTTATTTTGACTTGAATATTACTCGTTTATTTTAAAATTTAAGTTACAGCAATAACAGAGGCGTTACATGCTTGAAAATGTGAAAACGAATACAATAAAGCGATTAGAATGGAATTATAATAAATAGAAGTGTTAATCGTATATATTTTTAAATTCTTAAACAATGAGACCTTCTTTAAGATAATGATAAAACGGAATTTCTAATAAACCAAATATTCAAATTTTAACTAACTTTGTTACAAGAATTCGTTTATTTAAAAAAAAAATATTTTATACAAAATTTTACATAATATTAATAATTAATCCAAATAATTATTATATCCTACATATAAAAAAAACTTAGTATTTGGTCTACAAACCATTCTCATCTACACAGTCTCTTAATCTATTGACTATTTTTTTCAACTCAAATGATAGTTATTCTTAAATACATTAAAGCACATAAACTTTAGTATACAAACAATTTAACTATTAATAAGGCTAAAGAAACCTTACCCTTACTCCAAGTGTGCTTGCAATTTCTGTTGATGATTTTCCAGCATCATGCAAACCAACTGCACGTCCTGAAATTTCCAATGGATGTCCACGATTTTCCATTTTTATTAGAAGTGTGATGCTGCAGTTGTTTTTGAATATTATATACGAAATGTTTTAATCTTTAAAATGATTATAATGCAATTACCTAATTACAATAGAAACAAATGCCAAATAATTCTAATTCTAATCGTTTAACAATCGTATTACACCATTATATAGAATTAATGTATTTTTAGTATTAAATTTGCAACGCTTTAAAAAAGAATTTATTCTTGAGCATTGCGGTAATTGTCGACGTATTATTTTGAAACCATAATAAAACCATTTTTTATGTTTAAATTTTTATTGTAATTACTCAATTGTTACTGTAAATAGAATTTTTGAATAAATAATTAATATTCAAGTCTTTTTTATTTATTACAATTCCATTCTAATCACATTATTTTCTCCGTTTTTAAAGTTTCAAGCAGGTAACGGGTAACGTAACCTCATATACATTACGTAATATTATTATCTGTGGTATTACTGTAACTCAAATTTTGAAATAAATGAGTAATATTTAAGTCAAAATAAAATTGCTCTTTAAGAAATATTTTATAATTGATGTATTTTCAGTAGTACTAATATTATACATGGGTTTTTATTTATTTTTTGAGTAGGTATACGACAATATAAGAACTTGCTTCTTAAAGATTACAGTAATTCTTTATGTATTTTTCTAAAGAAATGTTTTAACACCTTCGTAATTACTTTAAAGGATAATACTTTATTGTCGACCTTACCAGGGTTTTGTGCAGGTAGCGCGTAACGTAAAAGTCTACACACTGTACAAGGTGCTCCAAATGTTCACCGTTTAATCTCTTACAGTAAACAAAATTTTCTATTGCATCTAAGAGGGTGTTTAGAGGAATACTGGATATTTCATGCCTTATTTTTTCTTGCAACATATGACTCCGTAGAAAAAAAGCAAGTGTGGTCATATCGGGAAACCTAGGTGGATCATAAACCACGGTTTCTGGGTCAAGTGCCGTGTGTAATGTTGGTGAGGTGTAGATCATAGGCTACGGTAAAAACGCATAGGCTCCTTTGATGCGCATGCGTAAAAACGAATGCTAAATTTGAATTTGACGTTTCCCACTTTAAATTTAAGAAATTGCAGACGAATGTTTTATCATAAATTTAAATGTACTCTAAATTATAAAAAAAAATCAGTTATATTTTCTCGCCATATATTACTTGATTTAGTCTTACATCAATTGAAAAACGTATTTACTGTATTTCTTTCAGTTATTTAATAATATCATTACTTGATAACACCTGCTTGTAATCTCATATAAGGTAGATCAAAAATGGGACACAATATTTGCATAGATTATGTTTACTATAAAAAAGTTCCTATAAGAAGAACTCACATGAAACTTACGAGAGTTTTTAATAATACATATATTTTATTACAGTTAAGAAATCGTAAAGATACATTTGCAATAAATGCATAAACATTATGGTTATCTTAATTAAATACCCTCTATTTATCTTTTTTTCAAGGAAAATACTCTTGTTTCTCTATTTTTTCTTGGTTATTACTACTTGGTGTCTTTGCTTATCCTCTTTTTTTATTGTTTCTTGAATGTTGTCCATGAATCTATGAAACGCTGGCGTATCTAAGTTAGCCATCCACTCATCAATATACGCTTTTCGAACGATGCTTTGACGTTCCTCATCTATTTGGTCCACCACATGTTCTACCATTTTTGCTTTAATAAATTGAGAAATTTCTTGTTCATGGTTAACGTTAATTTGTGAATTCCTTCCTAAAGATTTAGCAGTATTATCTAAAACGAAGTTAGTGCCCTTTAGTTCCTCATACCAAGCGTACATGCTTACACATGGTATTTCTCACCGTATATTCTGGACAATCGCACTGATAGCAATGAATACATACTTTGCATGCTCAAGAACATAAAATTTTGCATTCACATTTACACACTTGCTTATAATTAAAGAGCTGATACTAAGGCAAGAAAAAGTACCAAAAAAGGTGGCATCAAAGGCATATTAAACCTGCAAAAAGGCAATAAAAAAGTCACAAGTCTCTATTAAAATTTACAGTTTATTTTCTTGTTTAACAATGCTTATTAAGTGCTATTATTTTCCCAAGCACAAATCAAATATTTTTCAATATTTTAACCAAGAAGCTGTTGTCTTTTATCATTTAAAATATTTTTATAGAAGGAAAAAGTTCTTTCGACATCACAAGATGTTAGTGGAACAAATTTTAATGGCGATATTTCTGTTATTGTTAAAGATATTTTCTGTTGATGCTTCATGACCTCCCCTTTTTGAATTTCAGTCAGTTGTTTAAAGAGGTCAAAGGAAGGGTTTCTTGATGTGACGGAATCCAATTTTTAATTAATTTTTTTCCTATAGTCTCTGGACATGCTCTTTAATTGCTCTTATTCTTTCGAATGTAGCGAAAGATTCGGTTATTGCGGTTTCGCTTTTTTCTAGCATCTTTAATTCGTCAGGAATGCCGGAAAAGTGTGTTTTTATAAAAACTACTCCTCTCTTAACAGCTTGGTCATTAAAAGCTTTTTGAGATTTAGCAATTGCTGCAGAGGCCGTCTCGTCAAATAATTCAACCACCTGAAGTAAGACAATTCAATTAATGTTTAAGACAATGTCAGATTATAGTATGGTTTGTACGTCTTTAATTTTTTTCAAAATGTGTGGCATAAAAAATGCAAGCAGATAACCAAGTTCCCCATCTTGTTATGATAGGTTCCGGTGGAAGTTTAACATCTGGAAGTTTTTCTTTATAGGTCCTTACCCGTAATGGTGCTTTCACAAAAACCTGAAACAAGATCCAATAATCAAAAAGAGAATCTAATATGTTAGAGATTTTTACCTTTTTGGTGGCAGAAATTAACTGGTTTACTATTGCAAACTCGTCTCTAATGAATTCACACGCCCTATGTATTCCATGTGCTAGACAAGTTAATTGTTTTAAATTTGGATAAAATATTTCTAATGTCTGAGCGGATTTGATCATATAAGGTGCTGCATCGGTTAAGAATAAGAGAACCTTTTCTTTTTTTACGCCATTGGGATACAGAAGTCCTACAAACATAAAATAATATAATTGTAATTAATAGATTGGATTATTTTAATCAATCATTTAAAATATTATTATTTTTCGAGGAGATTGCGAAAATTGATATCAAGTTTTTTAAGAGGAATTTGAGCTGACATCAATGTTTCGCACAAATCTGGAGCAAAAGTTGTTTTTGATGGGTCAGGTTTATTCTTTTAATCTTCTATAACGTTTTTTAACAATGGTTGTTTCATAGTTTTTAATATTTTTTTAATGTAAACCACTACCCAAGTGTTGTTTTACATGGTACTTTTTAGTAGCACCGATCTAAAATAATTCATATACTAGTAATTAAAAGCATTTAAATTAAGATAATACAAACTTACTAATTTTGAACAAAGTTGACGAAAAAGGTTTTCCCCGTCGGTTGTTAAATTATTGTCCAATTTATTCCACTTGTAATAATTTTCAAATTTTGATTGTTTATTAGGTGGCATTTTTTAAAACTTACTCACAGCACAACAGCAATAGACTATCACGGTGTGACAATGTCACAGATGTTTATAACAAACAAAGAATATTTTAGTCATTAAAGTTTCAGTCATTAAAGGAATCCCACCGGACAGTATTAAAATTATCTATATTTGTTTGCTTTACTTAGGTACTGAATAGACCTATAAAATATGATTCATTCCGAAATTCTTCCGGTTTTGTAAATTTTGTTCTGTTAAACCTGTCATTGTACATAATCCTAGTATAAACTCTTACAATAGTTTTTCTCTATAAGCCGCTTTTGTATTTAATGTTTTCTGGAAACCATTGTTTAACAAAACATGAAAATTTCTGTTGTTATTTATAGGTTCGTGGTAAGACCTTTTGAGCAAAAAATATGAATTATATTATTGTACGTAATTTAAGTAAAATTCTGTAATGCGTTATTGTCATCTACCTATTAAAACACTGTTTACACAACCTTTCCAAAATTTATAAGTAAAAAGGCAATATAAAATAATACTCTTTAAAAAGGCAAAAAAGTTACACAAAAAGGCAAAATAGGCAGGCTTCAGGCATTTACCTGACTGTCCGCTCTTTACTTATAATTAACGATATACAAATGTTCACCCTTTGAAGACTTAACTTGAAATTCTCCAAATACTTTTTCAATAACCTCCACGTTGTTCTTCATTGCTTCTGCTTTTTTATGTGCTTTGATAATAATTCGATCGTGGTAATTATTAGCAGTTGGTCGTTCGATGTCCAAAATCCTCTGTCACATTTTAATGTCAACTAACTCTTCAATTGCGTTAAGTAGTTTATCTATCGTCACTTTAGCTTTCTTATTCAGTTGATTAGTCTTTAGTAAATTATTAAAACTTTCTATGGCCATATTAGTATTAATTCCTGCATTCCTCCTGCAGCAATGAGCGCACATTTAAATTCTTTCGTAATCCTGAAAATAATATCTTAAGACAAATATAAGTAATCATTACTATAAAAAAGTACGCACTTTAAAAGATAAGTTACAAAATCTATTTTATTTGCTTCTTGCAGTTTCTTTAAGTATGTATTTGTTTATTGTACGAATCTCGTCTCATTCAAAATTCTCTTCATCTCATTTTTCATTACGCTTTTTCATATATGGATTCCGGATCTTTTTTTTTCCTTGAAAATTCCAATTCTTCACAACATGCCATGCACACAAAAGTTATAATATTTTTGATCGTCATCGCTCATGAAATAATCTACATTGATGTCCTGCTGAATACTCTCTCTAAGCGCGCCTAAAAACACTTCCTGTAATAATTGATCTACTCGATTTGATAATAGAAAAGCAACAGGGAATCCTGCATTTCTATCGTCCTTAATAAGCATTATTGTCAAATTAATTCTCTTCCTGTTAGTACCGTGTGTACCATCCATGCAAATAATTGATGAATATGTCAAAAGTTTCTGTTCCATTGTAGAGTTCATAAAACCTAATGCAAAATCTCCTTTCTGCAGTATATCATGCACTTCTCCTACAATAAAACCAACACCAATGTGAATACATTACCGCCACCATAATAAATACTCCTTTAAAAAAATGAGGGCGTGTACTAGTGTACACACGTAAGAAGTGAAACTTCTTTATGGCCTTATTTTTCGCAAAATGATCTACATGCAACTTTTCAGAAATTGGTTAAATAAAGTTAAATTAGATAAAGTTTAAACAAAAGGATTTTATTATCATAGACATGAATACAAATAATACAATTATTTCACTTTAACTTTTGCTACTAAGATTATTACAGCATTTCATTAATTGTAATAGAATTATTACTATCATTGTCATCGTTATTATATATTTTTGTAATTAATGGCTTATGGTAACTGAAATATGAAATATATGGTTTACATTCCACGAAATTTAGTGACCGAGTAAAAACTCCATCAATTGTAGTACCAGATCTTGTTGTTGACGTTTGAGAGAAAGTGAAAGTACTCTTCGTCTGAACCAACCGTGGTAGGGGCAAGAAAAAGATGGCGCGTAACGGAAAAATGTGACGCGTAACCGAATAAATGTGACGGTAAATTTTTTTCCAACGCCGATAAAGAAGTTTCACTTCAAAAACTATTATGAAAAACTAAACAATTCAACTAACCAGAGCCTTGTCAACAATTAAAGAAAGCAATAATAATTTAATATGTGTAGCATTTTTAAATATAAACAATTTTACCTTCCTGTTTAAACAAAATAGCAAAATTCTTGCTATTTGCATTCCATTCCTCAACCTTTCCTCTTTCCAATATTGTATTTTCTCGATAGATTCTTCAAGTCATTTCTTTAACAAATGTATGCTTTCGGGTTTTGATAATTCAAACTTTCTTGCATCCATCAAAATTCTATCTGTTGGTCTCCAGACTTCAATTTCTCAACCACAAAGCTCTTTTCTGTTATTGAAAGGTAGTGCCTATCAGGTTATTATCATGACCGACATGGGTTTTCCAAAACTTAACAGTTACTTTTGGATTTGTTTAAACAATATTATTTATAAGCAGGAAAAATAGATATAAACATTGTACTGTTGTTGTTTATTGTAACAATTAGCTTAGATGGACATACTTCTTGAATTTTAATAGTTCCCCCAGACTTCTCCGCTCTCTTAGAATAATTGCTTTTATACTATCTTATTAATAGATGTAAAACATTTGAATAAGTCACCTCTTGTATCACTTCTGTTACATTCATAATGCATCTCTTTGTAAGTCTTAGTATGATGTGCTCTTTGCATTGCATATTTGATCTCTGTTTTTTCCACCCTGCGTACCTGTCTTCTACAAAAGTCAAATGCTAGTTGCTCAACACTTACCTTATGATTTTCTTCAAGATGTTTTCTTAATGTGTCTTTTGTACAGTTACACCATCACACAATGGGCACAAAATATGACTTTGGCGAGAGCTTTCCACGACAACATTGTGAATCCTGTTAATGTATCGGTTTTTTAATTTGCAGCTGTTGAAACTTTTACTACAATTTGGGCAGGTTCCTAACGATTTTTCCATGTTTATGTTCCTAGTCAGTATCTAAACTTTAAAATACTACAAATTATTAGATAGAAAGTTAACAATGGTATCTAAATAACAACTGTATTTCGTTCAAACGAACGAATTTACAAACATTAACATCACAAAAAACTTAAACTGCGTAACAAAAATGTTACAGTTTGAAATAATTCCGATTGTTGTAAATTGAAATTATATTTACTAACTTTACTAAAGAGCTGGACAAAGTAACATATGGGTACTAACAGATGCTACATTTAAGTAATTGTCACTAACACTTTTATTGAGAAATATTATTTTTGGTTGACTCTATTGAATGTCCTCTGCGTTTTATACTGTAGTCTGTAGATCAAAGAATGTTATTCATAAATCCACAAACAAAATTCAAATAGTCTTTTTAGGTACCTATTATGAATTTGATTTGTTGGTATAAATGCACCTTCCTCTACAAAGTTGATACAGATATATGATAAAGCATAGGTTCATACAGGATTTTCACCAAATATCAATAACAATTTGTAATACCCAAAAAATACCCGTAACTAGAGATGCCATACGTCCGGAATTTTCTGTACATGTCCGGTAATTTAGGTCATTATCCGGCATGCAGGGGAAATTCTAAGACGTCCGGAATTGCTACGATTTAGATAAAGAGAAAAAAATAAAATAAAACGATTGTTTTTATTAAAAAAATCTAATGTTACATGCATTCATTATGATCATTTTTCTTATAATTAGTGACTCCGGAAATACTTTTTTCAACACTTCCGAATCTTTAATAATAGTTTTGTTTTCTCACACAACGAAATAAATATTATATTTACAAGAAAGTCCGAAAATTTCTTCAAACATCTGGAATTTACTCAGGAATTTTGATTTTTTGATCTGGTAACCCTACCCGTAACTACATAAAGTCACCTAATTTTCTGGAATTCCACTACAGTTGGCAACATTCGCGTGGACAACAAGCTGCTGTTTCATGCTGTACTTTCCCATGATCGAGTACAACGGTACAACTTGAGTGTGATTGCTGATACTCCCGCTACAATGTTGTTGAGATGCTTTTTCCATGGCAGACACTTATCTAGAACGAGACCTAAATATTTTGCTTTGTATTTAATTAGATACTTTCTTGTGGTTATGCCGTTTTTATGACATGTGGTTGTACTTACAGTTTTAGTTACATGCCAACCCTGTCTACCATGGTGCTTACCCAAATTAGAGAAAACAATTTTTGAACCAAATTAATTTTATTAAAAAATTATATATTTTATTCGTTTAAAAAAAATAAAAAAAATTAAGAAATATTTTTGCGCAAATGCCTGTGCCCACCCAACTAAGAAAACCTGGCGTCGTCGCTGTTTTGTACAAAACCACAGATTAAAAGTAAAAAGGCCTTGTGGTTTCTACGCGATCCACGTGAATTTAGTTTTCACCACTAATTTAGTTTACGAACTTAACTCAATAACCATGAAAACATTTTTACGTTTTTAATGAACAACTTATTTACACATGACAGTACACAATTACAACATAATGCCATCCGACTCAACGGTGGTTAAACGGGAAGTTGTGAAAAATTGGACGTTACTGCTAACATCCCTTCTACCGCTTACTTCTAGCCGCCAATTTCAGCTTTGTTGCTTGTACGCACAGACGACTTCCCTTTCAATGAGCTTCCGCAGATAAGTTGACGATCCGCGGGTCGGAGGAAACCTTATTTGCATAGGAATGGTCTTGATGTTTGGGTGACGATTGAGCGTACGTGTGATCATGAGTTGGGCCTGGTTCTATATCTTCATTCGTTAGAAATGCCGGTTTAAGACGATCCACCGAAATAGTTTCTTTCTTCCCATTTATCATGAGGGTAAATAACTTATCATTTCGAATCATAACATGATATGGGCCGTCATATGTTGGTTGCAAAGATTTACGTACAGCATCGTGGCGAACAAAAACATGGGATGCTGTAGCTCTTTAAAAAAATTTTTTTTTTGTTTGAGTGTGGTTTTGTCGCTTGTGGCCGGATTGTTTTGAAATGCTTTTGCATTCTGGAAACGAAGTCACTGCAAGTCTTGGGTTTGCCTGGGGTAAAAAAATTCACCGGGGAGACGAGGATGTTTCCTAAACACTATTTCTGCTGAGTTGAATTTAGATCTTCGAGTGCTGATCGAATTCCTAGTAGTATCAATGAGAAATATTCGGTCCATGCTGTGTTTTCGTGGCATTTAAGAGCCGTTTTTAATTGTCGATGGAAGCGTTCTATAAGACCATTAGACTGCGGGTGGTACGAAGTTGTTTTTAAGTGTTGCATTCCAGCAATTCTTCCAAAAAGATTCAAATTGTCGAACTCTGTCGGTTGTAATGCAAAGAGGTACGCCGTATCGTGCAATCCATTGCGCTGTAAATTGTTTAGCTATTGTTTCAGCGGTGGTGTTGGTAATTGGAATAGCTTCTGGCCATATTGTAAACCTGTCAACACACGTGAGTACATGGGTGACCGTTTAATGGTGGTAAAGGTCCCACGATGTCTAAATGGGCATGTTCAAACCGTTCGTTGAAAGTTTAAAAGTCTGTAACGCACTTGATACGTGTCGAGACACCTTGCAACGTTGACATTTTATACATTGACGGCATCACGTTTTGCAGTCTTTCTGAAGACCTGGCCACACAAAGCGATCAGCGATGCAGTTGCTCTTGCACTCGGATGCGATAATCCGTGAAAACTCTCAAAAGCGCGTTTTCTTAAATGTGCGATACAAATGGCCTAACTGAACCTGTTGAAGTGTCCCAAAAAACATGCACATTATAATTATCAAAAAATATTTTTTGTAAGCTGAGGGAGCTGTTTCCTTTTAATAGGGACAGCAACTCGGCATCTTTTTCTTGAGATTCTGAAAGTTTGGAATGAGAAACGATTATAGGTTTCTTGTCAATAGCATCCAGTCTTAATAATGCATCTGCAGGTACATCGTTTTCTCCACTTACATGGCGTATATCGGTTGTAAATTGGCTAATAAAATCCAGGTCACGGAACTGCCTTGGGGATGTTTTTTCTGATTTTTGTATAAATGCGAAAATTAGCGGTTTATGATCGGTGTACAGCGTAAACTGTCGGCCTTCTAAGTACTGCCTAAAACGTTTTGTTGCGCTGGAGACAATTTTTTTGAGAAAAACGCAATGGGTTGCCATTTTGTTGTTGTAGAACGGCGCCGATGACCGTATTTGAAGCATCAACCATTAACGATCTAGTAGCGTTAGCTGGAGGATGAGAGAGATCGAAAGCCTCTTCGGTGGTGGCATTCCAAGTAATTGGTTCGTTTTCTTTTTTCGATGTACCTCTTAGTAGCGAACTCAACGGTGCTTGTGTATTAACGGCGTTTGGAATAAAACGTCGGTAAAAATTTACCATACCAAGGAAACGTCTAAGTTGTTTCACCGTGGTAGGTGCGTTAGCATTTAGCACTGCGTCGATCCAATCTTGAGGTGGTTTACAACCAAATGAATTGACTGTGTATCCTAAAAATTGAACTTCGGACTTACCTAAAACACATTTTCCTGGGTTTATTACAATCCCGAAATCCTGTAATCTCTGAAATAATAGTTTCAAATGCGTTAGATGTTGAGTTTCTGTTTCTGATGCGACTAATATATCGTCGATGTAGGCATAACAAAACTCTAATCCTCTGAGGGTTTCATCAATAAAACGCTGAAATGTTTGAGCTGCGTTTTTTAACCCAAAACTCATGAATTGGAATTCGTACAGTCCAAAAGGTGTAGTTATGGCAGTTTTTGGTACGTCTGATGGATTAATCGGTATTTGATGAAAAGCCTTGACAAGATCAATCGTGGAAAAAATTCTTTTACCATATAAAGTTTGCGAGAAGTCCTCGATATGCGGAATTGGGTACTTATCGGCAATTGTGCGAGCGTTTAGTGCACGATAATCACCACATGGACGCCAGTCGGTATTGGTCTTCGGAACTAAGTGAAGAGGCGATGACCAAGCGCTATTTGAAGGTTGGATTATACCTAACGATAACAGATGCTGAAATTCCTTCTAAGCGATGGCAAGGCGTTCTGGAGCTAGCCTCCGAGATGGAGAAGTAACAGGTTGACGTGGCGTTGTTTCGATATGATGACTGACATTATGCTTAGTTGTGCCGGGTTTCCATGATGGATGCGTTAAGGTTGGAAATTCTGTATTCAGATGGTGGAATGGCGAATCTTCTGAAATTGTTTTAATTATACCATCTGATTGCGTTGTCACTCCTCTCGTTGTGAGTTTTGTTGTTGAATCAATCAATAAAGAGTTCTTAAGATCCATTAGCAAACCAAAATACTTGAAAAAATCTAATCCTATAATGGGTTTATCGACGCCTGCAATAAAGAATTGATATATATGTTCACGGCGTAATCCTATATTTCAATTGAAATATCCGTAACGAAGAGGCTACCGGATAAGATCGTGCCTGCAGCCTGCAGCGTTGGTCGCGTTCACTGCGGTGTTTGTTCGTTTTTTGGTACATAATTGAATGGGGCTTGGCACTTAGTTGCGCTTGCTCCGAACCGGTAGTGGTACCAACATTTATCGTACGTTCGGCGACGCGAAGAAGAACGGTTACGAGAATGACCGCGCGATTGCGATCTACCACGTTCTTTCAGATCACGTATAGTTTTTGTTAATTGGTTCATTTGACGTATCAAATTGTCTATATCCGCGTGAATAGAATGGTTATTATCAGAAAAAAACCGTAGATTGTATTACCTTAGAGGCAGCGCTGGTAGAGGGTGCGCGACGGCAGCGATGTGAACAACTTGACCGGTTACTTCTCTGATTTTCTCGGCCATGTCGGATAAATTCTGCAAGGATTGGTCTGGTTGCGTAGGAATTAGTGCGGGCAACCGGTTGGTCCAGATTATTCTCATTAATGTGTCTGGAACGGATTTAGCTGCCAGGCTTTGCAAATGACGCAAAAATTGGGATGGTGTACGGTCACCTATTTTTTTATGCTCTAATAGTTGTTTGATTCTTGTGTTTTGCGAGGTGGACAACCGTTTTATTAATTCCGTCTTTAATTTCTCGTATTTTTCTTTGAGTGGAGGGTTTGATATGATGTCTTCTACTTCGCTAATATATTGATCTCCAGAATTTAGTTAAATCGCTTTGTATTCCCCTTACTTGAAAATGACCTTCGAGTTGTATAAACCAAATGTGTGGTTCCCCGCGCCAAAATGATAGAATGTTGGTGTCCATTCGATCAATCTGTTGGTATTCCTGACATTCCTGTTGTTCAGCTAGGGGAAAGTCATTTTTAATTTCACAGCACATGTCGCTCACAGATGTTATTTTAATATTTATCGAAATATGTACAAAACAAACACCTTACTTGTTACGATTCAGTATTTCCTTGTTAGCGTCTGCAAGTTTACTCCTTGGGATCACCAATGTGGTTTCTATGCGATCAACGTGAATTTAGTTTTCACCACTAATTTAGTTTACGAACTGAACTCAATAACCATGAAAACATTTTTACGTTTTTAATGAACAACTTATTTACACATCACAGTACATTACACAATTACAACATAATACCATCAGACTTGAGTCAATGGAGGTTAAACGCGAAGTAGTGCAAAATTGGACGCTACCGCTAACAACCCTTCTACCGCTTACTTCTAATCGCCAATTTCAGCTTTGTTGCTTGTACGCGTAGAGGTCGCTACAGCTTCATAATACTTCGCTATGTACACCCGCCATGTTTTTTTAATTCTTAGTCCAATTTTTACACAACAGTTGGAAACAGAGAAATGTTATCCCTACTCTCGTTAGAGTAGGCTTAACATTTCTCTGGTTGGGAACCATGAGCGCCACTCGTACGTTCACATAACCATAGGCGTACCAATAAAAGAGAAATGAATCTGGGGATATACAGGAAGTTCGGAACAAGTGCCAATTTTTTTTGCGTACTATAACAAACGTGAAATAGTAGCGTAGGCTTCCACGGACGGAATCTATACTAAGATAAGAATGTCTTCCGGGTTTGGACTGTGTAATTGTTGTTGTAACTGAAGTTGCCAACGTTCCGCCCACTTTCGTAAGGGGCTTCATCACGACATGAGATAAATCTCAAAACTCAAACAATCTAACTAAGAACTTCTCAAAAGTTAGGAACTTCTACGGAGTTTAGAATCTGGCTTGGTTGACAAGTTGATTACCTAACTCGGTAGTGGTTCTTTGTTAGATTTTCGTTTGCTTTTTCAAGTTATCGTTTTCTTTCTTACCTTTTCAGAGTTTAGATTATAACTTGTTTCACAAGTGGATTTGAGAAGTTCTTAGTTAGATTTCGGTTACTTGTTTGAGTTTTGCGATTTATCTCACGTCCTGATGAAGCCCCTTACGAAAGTGGGTAAAACGTTGGCAACTTCGGTTACAACAACAATGACACGGTCCAAACCCGGAAGACATTCTTATCTTAGTATAACGTGAAATAGTTCCGTTACAAAGTGTTTACCTTATCTGTTGTAAATACTTTAGCCTGAGAGGTTATGGAACATGTGCCCTAACCTGGCATCGGAGATTTTGGAGCATCCGCTTTACAACAGTTTATCATCCGAGGTTTTGGAAGATGGACCCAAAGGTCTCAGAGGTTTTGGAACATAGCTAATTGATAACTTAACTTTAACACGTTGACTACAGAGGTTTGGAACATGGACACAATGGTCTCAGAGGGTTAGTTACATTGTTTACTCTTTTGCTAAGACTTCAGAGGAACATAAGTTTTGATGTATAATAAAAACGTCAAATTTTATCGTAGTTGTTTTTGAAAATGTATGATATTGAATTTTACTTCGAATGCTCGGTGGAGCTGGTTCGAGCTAAACCTTTCTTTTCATTTAACTGTAACTTGAAATAACACCACAAACACTATTTACAATTTATTTACAATATTTTACACTGGTTACTAACAATATAATAATCATTTTTGAAATATGAAACTGAAATAACGGTAGCTAACGCTACAACTGTCGAAGCGTACCTACTCGTACAAGGACCGAGGTACGAATGCAATGCCCTTAATGCCTCACAAAAAAACTATCTTAAAACTATGAATGTTTGGCTGCCTATACAACCACCTTAATAATAGAAAAAATATATACACAAACCGGCCACCTTGAAATGCGGTAGCATTCAACATATAACTATTACATTAAAACTTTTATACAAAACAAAAAAAAATGTTTACACTGGTAATGCACACAACTTATTCACTGGCCGTTTGATTATATTACCACTAGGCGTTTTAACTGCACATGAACGTATAACACCATCAGCAGCTTGATGAATTTCTGTAACCCTGCCTAGCAACCAGTTGAGAGGTGGAAGATTGTCTTCTCGAATGAGAACTAAAGTACCAATTTGTATGAGGTTAGGTAAATTTTTGTACCACTTAGTTCGCTGCTGTAGCTCTGGAACCACTTCTCTGCTCCAACGTTGCCAGAAATGTTGCACAAGTTGTTGATTTCGTTGGTAGATAGATAAACGGTTTTGTTTAGTAGTTAAATAATTAGGCTCTGGTATTGCACACAAGGGCTTCCCAATTAAGAAATGACCCGGAGTCAAGGGATTTAAATCTAAAGGATCCGTGGATAGACAGGATAAGGGTCTGGAATTTAGAACACATTCTATTTGGTTTAGAACTGTACAGAAATCTTCATATGTTAAATTTGTGTTACCCAAAACCCTTTTTAAATGTAGCTTTGTAGATTTTACTCCACTTTCCCAAATACCACCCTGATGCGGTGCGTGCGGAGTGATAAATTCCCACTTAATGCTCTGAACATGCAAATGATCTGAAATTTTGTTTTGCGTACTTGGGTTCTGTAAAAATTTATAAAGATCCTGCAGTTGGTTCCTAGCACCTACAAAGTTCTTTGCATTGTCACTAGATATTGTAAAAGGTTTGCCTCGACGTCCAACAAAACGCTTAAGCACCGCAATAAATGAATTTGTAGATAAATCTGTCACGACTTCAAGGTGTACTGCGCGCGTAACCAAGCAAACAAATATGCAGATATAAGCCTTTATTAGTTTGGCTCCTCTCAGCTTTCTATCCCTTAAAAGAATCGGTCCTGCATAATCTAAACCTGTATTATAAAACGCAGGTTGGTTGGGTTCTAACCTTTTGGAGGGTAAATTGCCCATTAAAGGATTGTAGTATAAAGGTTTTGCACGAAAACATTGAATACAATTTCGAATTATTTTCTTTGCAATAGTCTTTCCTGAAATAGGCCAATATTGTTCACGCATACACGCAAGTAGTTGTTGAACACCACAATGTAATAAATCTTTATGAAATCGTTGGAATAATAATTCAGTAAGGGGATGACTTTTAGGCAGTAGCACTGGATGTTTTTTTTTCATATTCGAATCGAGACGTTGCGATGCGACCACCTACTCTGAGAATGTGATTCTCGTCTAAAAATGGATTTAAAGATAAAATGTTGGAAGTGGATTTTAATGGATGTTTACCCATTAAAGCTTGTATTTCTTTAAAATAGCAAGACTGCTGACAAGCTCTTATTAACAAATTAGATGATTGTTGCAATTCTGTAACTGTTAAAGTTCCAAGGTTACGAATATGCGAGGGACCCTTGCAATTTGATATAAATCTCAGCATGTACGCTACAACACGCTGTAGTTTCCCAAAACTTGAAAATTTTTTGTATAAATCGTTTTGCAATAATTCATAGTGTGTCACGGTTAATGTAGTCGCCTTTAACTCTAAAACTTCTGTAGTAGCAGTAGTAAGGTAATCCCTTTTCCATGATTCTTTTGTATCTGATAGAAAATTAGGTCCAGTCCACCACTGAGAATTAGTTAGCATTTCAGCTGTTGAGATTCCCCGAGAAATAATATCTGAAGGATTGTCTTCAGACTTTACATGACGCCAATGATCACCGGGAAAGAGTTCCTGTATGGCAGCAATACGATTGGCTATGAATGTTTTGTATTTGTTGGGTGCGGATTGAATCCAGTTTAAGACTATTGTTGAATCAGACCAAAGAAAGACTGAACTGCAATCGATTGTAAGAGCATTTCTCACCTTATGCATAAGCTGTACTAGTAACACAGCTGCGCATAATTCTAGCCTGGGTATTGTTATAGTGTGTAATGGAGCAACCCTAGATTTAGAACATAGTAGATGTGTTGACACTTGATTGCTGAAGTTTGTACATTTCACATAAATACATGCACCGTAAGCAACAGAGCTGCTATCACAAAACCCGTGTAGCTGTATTGTGCATTTTGGACTCAAAGTTACGCACCGCGGAATTTGTAATAAGTTTATATTAAGTAATTGCGACTTGAAATTAATCCACTGCGACTGAATAGAACATGGAACAGATTCATCCCATGAAAGCTTAAGCTGCCATAGTTTCTGTATGATTATTTTACCTGTAATTAAAATAGGCGACAATAAACCTAGGGGGTCAAAAAACTGAGATATCATTGAAAGTATTGAACGTTTTGTTATCGAAGGACCATTGTTGTGAAGTTGCACATTGTAATAAATGTAATCGGAAACAGAATTCCAAAAAAGGCCTAATGCTTTTGCATTAGAACGTTCACCCAAAGGAACAGTGAAAAATGTGGTTTTCGAGTCACCAGTCTCGTTCATGACGGTTGGACTATTAGACAAAAACTTTCGAATTGGAATGTTTGCTGTATTAAGAATTTCAATTATTTCATTCTTTATTTGCAGGACTTCTTCTACAGTATCACATGTAAAAAGTAAATCGTCCATGTAAAATGAAGTTTTGATGACATTTGTTGCCTTTGGAAACCTGTGTTTATTTTGATCAGCCAGATACTCTAAGCATTTGGTTGCTAAGTAGCTAGCGGATGCAGTGCCATAAGTAACTGTATTTAAATGATATGTATCAAGGGTTTGTTTTGAATTGTCTCGCCACAATATACATTGGAATTTTCTCAAAGACGGGTGTACCTTTATCATACGATACATCTTTTCACAGTCTGCAGTTAGTGCTATTTTACCTTGTCGGAAACGTAACAGTATAGAAAATAAGTCGTCTTGTAAAACAGGACCAACAATTTGAGTTTCGTTAATTGAAATATTTGAATCTGATTTTGCAGTACCATCAAAAACGATACGTATTTTTGTTGTTAATGAATTACCTTGGAATACTGCGTGATGTGGGAGATAAAAATTGGGAATGTCGTTGATTGGCATTTTTTTGTCAAGAGTTGTAATTGTGTAAACGGCGGCGTCTTCTAGACCTGCCACATTACTAGTTATTTTTGTTGCATGACCTAACTGTATATATTCATGAATGAATTTTGAATATTCTTTGTAAAACAGAGGATTCTTTGCAAATTTTTTCTCTAGGCTGTAAAATCTGTCTTGCGCACGCTCTTTGGAATCACCTAACAATGATAGTTTTGAATTTAATGAAATTAAAACTACGAGTGTACCATTTTTATTTCGCGTTACAGTTTCAAGATAGTGTTTCTCGCAAAACTGTTCTTCAAAAGATAATAATGAGAGGGGCTTTTGTGGTTGGATACTTTCAATTTGCCAAAACCTAGTAAGCGTTGAATAGAGTGTTTTATTCGAAATGTTACCTTCTTGCTCCTCAATTTCATTTGTGAGAGCAACGTTGCAAAAGCTGAGTTGAGACTTGACATTTTTCCTTCCAAGATTGCCTGAAATGACCCAACCCAATAAAGTTTTCTGTAAGACGGGCATGTTTCTACCTATTGAAATTTGACCAATGCACATTAGACTGTAAAAATGAGTAGCACCGATAAGAATATCAATGGGACTAGATTTGTTAAAGTTCATATCCGCCAATTTTATGTTTGATGGAATATCAAGCAAAGTATTGTCAAAGCTTCTAATCGGCAAGTTTTGTGTAATTTTGGGAATTACTAAACATGGGAGAGTTGTCTGAAACGCATTTTGTAACGAAGAAACTTTGATTTGCATAGTCTTGTTTAAAATGGACGTGTTTCCATTGATAACAATCACAGAAGTATTTATTGTAGTAGGTTTATAACCTAACTTTCCGCAAAGATCGTTTGTAATAAAACTAACTTGAGATGCAGAATCTAGCAAGCATCTTGCATTTATCCATTTATTTTTCTTTGTGAGGACTCTAATAATTGCTGTAGACAGCAAAACTTCATTGTAACTAGTACATGATAGAGCAGTTTGCTCAGATGAAAGTGAAGAACTCGAAATGGTCACTTCGCCTGAACCTGAAGGACCTGGTTCATCGCCTTGAGAAGTTCTTGACACTGAAGTAATTTCCGAGTTGGAAAAACACAGAAGACTGTTATGAGGTTTATGACAATTCTTGCACTTATGTTTTGAATTGCACTTGTAGTTGCTACTATGCTTCAAACAATTTTGACATATTTTCAATTCATTTGCTTTTTCTAACCGCCTTTGTACTGATAACGACAAGAATGCTGAGCAAGAATAAATAAGATGATTACCCTTACACAAAACACAACTGTAATTTTTTGTAATTGAAAATGACTGTTTTACATTGTGCGCAACATTAGGTTTTGTAAAGTACTTGGAATTTTTAATACTGTGATTTGTGGACGATCTAGTATTAAGGTTGTGATTCTTAAAATTGCTAGGGGATATATCTTCTAAAATCTCACATCTAGATGACAAAAATGAAAGTGATTCATCAACAGATGGTATTTGCTTTAATTTAAATTTACTGTAAGAAGCAGCTGTATTTACATCTACTTTTGATTTGATTATATATTCTAAGACTGCAGCTTTAAATTTATCATCAGAAAGTTTGTAATTATCTAATGCCCTCAAGTGACGGGTTAGATTGTCTTGAAATTTTCTCAAATCAAAGGCTGATTCCTTTGTTAGTTTAGTGTGCTCGAAAATTGATTCTAGATGTGAAAAAATTATGAGTTTTTCATTGTTAAACCTGTCATTCAACATACTTAAGGCTATTTTGTAATTTGCAGCCGTCGCTGTTAAATCGTGAGTGAGTTCTTTTGCGGAACCCCTTAATGAATTCTGTAAGTAGTAGAATTTTTCTACATCTGATAAATTAGAGTTATTATGAATTAACGCTGTAAAAGTTTCATGGAAGCTAGCCCAGTCTGTATAGTGACCTGAAAACGTAGGTATGTTTAGCATCGGAAGCTTAACATTGCAGTTCGATTGAAGTGTTTCTGAACTGTTTAATGAATTACTGGGTGATTGCGAATTACATCTATCTTTGTTTTTTAAAATGAGCGAGGCCTTAGCAATTAATTGAAAATATTCCTCTTCGAACTCTTCGTAACTAGGCAAATTTTCTAATGTTATTGAAAATGAAGACGCTTGTGCTGAAAGTTCTGTATATTCATTTGCTATGGATTTATTTTGATCTAACCGAACCTCTAATGACTGAAATTCTAATTCACTGCAAATTTCTGGATCTATTGAATTAATCATGTTCCGGAATCTGTCCAATTTATTAACTAAAAATTGGAGCTTGGTAATTAAGAGTTTTGTATCTTTCGATTTTGCCATTTTGAAAAATTATTTGAAAATGAATGATTAAAAATGTAATGAAACTAATTGATATATTTTTTATATCAAAGAATTCTGTAATAATGAAAAGAACATTGTAGATAAAATACTGTAAAAATAATGCAACGTTTTTGCATTTATTGAAAATACATACAACTAAAAGGTTTGGGATAACTTGAAATTCATGTTCAGGTAAAAATGTGAACAGTACAGTTCTAAAAATAAAATGTTTCTATTGTAATTAAAGGAAGTGGTTTACCTGGAATATTCAAGGATGCCACCTCTTTGTTCTTTGTTGTGTTGAAGACTTGCTTTCACCATTTTATTAGCACAAATTTTCTTAAATTCTGTATTGTCTTTATTACAACATTGATGTTTTCCATATTAATTTGTAATTAAATCTTGAATCCGACTCGTAAGACCAAATGTTTTTGAAAATGTATGATATTGAATTTTACTTCGAATGCTCGGTGGAGCTGGTTCGAGCTAAACCTTTCTTTTCATTTAACTGTAACTTGAAATAACACCACAAACACTATTTACAATTTATTTACAATAATTTACACTGGTTACTAACACTATGATAATCATTTTTGAAATATGAAACTGAAATAACGGTAGCTAACGCTACAACTGTCGAAGCGTACCTACTCGTACAAGGACCGAGGTACGAATGCAATGCCCTTAATGCCTCACAAAAAAACTATCTTAAAACTATGAATGTTTGGCTGCCTATACAACCACCTTAATAATAGAAAAAATATATACAGTAGTAAACACAATTTATTATGAATTAAACATTGTTTGCTATAAGATCATTTTTTTTGCTATAAATCATATCCCAACAATAATTTAAAAAAAAATATCTTTTAATAATAACGAACTCTAACCATTAGCATAATTTACCTATCAGTAATACCGAAACATTTGACATTATAATAAGCCATATAAACAAAATAAAACGGCACTCCCTTACCTTGATACTCAGTGTTCAACTTTACCAAAAATTGTTCCTGTCTTCTCCTTTTTTTTAATTAAAAACGGGAAATTTATTTATTTCGTCAACTGTGGTATGAACTTCTTCAATCGATCTTTAGACATTATGCTTATAAAACATCTCTTATCTTTGAAGAACGACGCAACTTGATATCGGTCATTTCCAATGATGTCGACAATTTTTTTATCAACAATATTCTTTCCACCAGTACCATATCTCTTATTTTAAACGTTTGAGGCACATCTTTTATCAAATATTTTCTTTATATCTGCTAATACCTTTTTACATCTATTGGTAGCTTTCTTTCTGTTTTCCAATAAATTTCTTTTTTTTTCTAATATCGTCCTATTGGAGCTCTCGACTTGTCCATTGGTTCTAGGCCCAGCAATAGCACATAACACATGTTTTATCAAATACTTTTTACAAAAAGACTTAAATTCTGAACAGTTGAAAGCTTTTCCACGGTCGGTAATAACTCTAACGGGAGCGTGTACCAAGTTGAATTAATTGTTCTAGTTTTTGACAAACAAACTTTGCTGAGGCTACTGCTTCAATCCACTGAAAATTTTGTCAAACTATCGATAATGACTGAAGGCGTTATTTCTGGACGATTTACAAAATAGATCTAAGAGGTTTAAATTTTTTTGTATCGGATGAAGTTCCATTTTTTTAACAGTTAGACGTTTGGATATCATACAAGCAATACACTTTTCTATGTATTTTCTAGTAAAATTCCATATATCAGTAAATCAGTATGTACTCTTAATAGAATTATACGTTCGTTGCCACCCCGGGTGATCATTGTCATCATGGAAAAACTTTACTACTCGCCATCTTACAACTTTTGGGATAAGAATCTTCTCTTCATTGTTGACTTTGCGACAAACTCTGTCATCAATTAAGCTGTAACATTCATCTGCGCAGCCCTTTAGCAATTGTTCTTTTATCAGTCTTACATCGTCATCCTATTGTTGCACAGCAAACACCCAGTCACCAATTTTCAAAGCATTAATTGCTATCGGATTACGACTTAGCGCATCCACGTGCTTCAGCACGATGCTTTACTTCAAAATCAAAGTCTTCTGGGTTAGGCCACCACCTAGCAACTCTGGGTGACAGATCTTTCTTTGTCCTGATTAGTGGTAACACAGTCAGTTATGATAACAAAATGTCTACCATAAAGTAGATGTCTAAATTTTTGCAGACACTCATGTACTACAACTGTCTCTAGTTCAAAACTATGATACCTTGTCTCGGAATCAGTGGTTTGTGTACTGAAGTATCTTACAGGGTTGTTATTGTCATCTCTATGTAACTGCAAGAGCGTCCCGCCAATTCCGCCTTCGCAGCCGTCCGCGTGAATTTTTGTTTCAAATTTTGGATTAAATATTGCTAATGTTGGTGCCGAACTCAGTATATTTTTCAGTTTCTCAACCGCGTCATCTTGTTCTTTGTTCCAATACAATTCAGTCTTCTTCCTTAATAGTCCTGTTAAAGGTTTTACAATGAATTCAAAATCTGGTACATATTTTCGGAAATATGACACCAATCCAATGAATTGCTTTAGTGTATGCACGTTTGTTGGCGTAGGAAAATTCTTCACAGCTTTAAGCTTTGTTGCAATTTGTTTAAATTCACCATTACCATTCTTTGTTCCCAAATACTTTATTTTCCATTTCAAAAACTCGCATTTATTTTTATTTAGAGTAATGTTTGCATTTTCTAGTATGATTAGAACTGTATCTAATTATTCAATTCCATCTATTTCATCTTGAGATACCATTAGAATATCATCAAGATATACTAGTGCGTCATTGTGTCTTCTGTCCCAATATTTTGGAAATTGCCGACTGACCTTTTGCTTTCTTCGCTCAGGAGCAATTGGTGGTAACCTGACCTTAAGTCAAACGTTGTAAATACCGTGTTTCTAAAATATCTTCTATCAATGGGGGAAACGATCTTTTACTGTGATCGAATTGAGTTTACGGTAAATAACAACCATCCTGTGATCTCCATTTTTCTTTTTTACCAAAATGATTGGTGAAGCATATTCTGAATCCGATTCTTCAATAATATTCTTCGATAAAAGGTCTGGTATAATTCCTCACGCAATTTTGGACATTTCACTGGAATATGACCTTTTTGTCCACAATGGGAACATTTTTTTTGGTCGCATTAGTTAGATTTTAGAAACGGGTTATTTAACAAAATGATTGTAGTGTCAATAATTAATAATTAGCTCATCATTCAACTTTACTATGGATATGAATCTCACTTCTGAAATGTTTGATGATAAATATTAGCTACATTTTGTTTTGAAAGTAATATAGAACAATACGCTTTATTTTGTACGAAATTAAAAGTTAAAAGTGAATAGGCCTCATAATACTTCGCCATGTGCACCAGTCATGTTTTTTTCTTATTGGTCAAATTTTCACGCAACAGTTGGGAACTATGAGCGCCACTCATACCGCGGTACACATAACCATAGGCGTAGACAACAAAAGAGAAATGAAGAATCCATGATATGGTAACAAAATACTATTGTTTTTGATTGTATTCTGCCATGGACAATCATTTAAGCAGTCTTTACACAATTTTTTCAGGCCCACGACTCCACAATTGTCTTGAAAGATCTTTTTGCAGTTCTTAACAAGTACAATTTTTGTGAAAAACGTTTGTTAATAGTAACAACCAGAAAAAGAACCTCTGCAAAAAGTAATTTTATCTATTATTTTGTTATATTTAAAATGCATCTCTAAACTATCTACAGCACTAGATTAAATTTAAGAATTGCGTGTGCAAATTCCTTCCGTATTTGTACTAAGCAAAAATGCATTTTTTAGGGATGGTACTGTGAAATTATTTGACGACTTAAATAAAGCCAACATTCCTGTTCTCGTATTCTCGGCAGGACTAGGAGACTCAGTATTAACAATTCTAAAACATTGTAATATTCTACATTCAAATGTTAAAGTAAGTACGAGTATATTCATTTGTGTAAATACAAATACCACTCTTAGGTGTTCTCTAACTTTTTGTACTACAATGAAGATGGCGTTATTCAAGGATTTAAAAACTACCCATTAATTCACGTATTGAATAAAAACGAATTTGCTATAAAAGATGTGAAATATCTTAATTTTATTAAGGAGCGAAGTAATGTACTACTCATGGGAGACTCTCCAGGTGATAGCGGAATGGCCGATGGAGTACATCATGCTGAAAACATTTTAAAAATTGGGTTCCTATACGACAATGTTTGTGATTTTAAACATTTTAAACGACGTGCATACAATAATCGTTCTTTTTAGCTCGAAGAAAATTTGTCGACTTTTATGGATGCGTTTGACATTGTTCTGGTAGATGATCAAACTATGGAAATACCTCAAGCTATTCTAAATAAGCTTTTCTAAGAATCTATTAAAATATAACGGAATTATTTACATTGGCAACTTACAGACTTTTGATATTACATTTTTTAAGTAGTTCTCAAAAACAGGAATACGGCAGCTATGCCTTAAGAATCTATTTTAATTAATTTGTTGAGTAGTTCTATTATACAAAAGTTTAGTTTTTTAGGAACAAAGTGAATTATATTGTAATATAAGTCAAATAAAGCTAGCAACTTAAAAATTTTGTTTCATTTGTGAGGTAACCCGCTCACGTTTGAAAACTAAAACCCGCGAACAAAAAAAGTAGAGACATCTCGCTGTTGTATTTAATTCATTGTAGGTTAAATAAAACGCACGAAAAGTAAATCGTGGTTTTTGTTCAAGTAGAAATTTCCTCTGTTCGATGGAACCCGCAGTAGGAACGAAGAACCAGCAAAGAAACCCTTCCGGTCTTCTAACTGAATGAAAATGCAAGATAATTACTCATTTAGATTTATTAAGCAACCAGTTTGTAATATCAATAAACATTGGAAAGTTAGAACATCCCCAAAAGTAAGTCAATTAAAGTTAACTGATGGCCTGCCAGTGGATACTGAGGTTCTAGTTACGGAAACAACCCAGCTAAAGTTGAAGTGTCTGTACAAACAAACGTGGGAAAAATACACATATCACACAGACCATTATATATGAAAAAAGTGTAGGTACATTATCATGGAAAGAACCTACCGCGACTGTAATACATAAAAGCAGGGACTGCAGGGTCTCCATAGTATGAGAACTACCTACGACCTCACGGTAATTGTCCATCACAGTAAATAAAACAGTAGAATACATACACTGGTGTTTTTCCTGTTATCAAACCCATTAAAATCACCATCAATAAATAATATTACGATCGAAAAGATGTTCTAGCTTTGACCAACTTTTATATCAAATTATAAAGTTATTATGCACAATTTAGAATTCAAATCGGAGATTAACATAAATAACTTAATAGATTAACGCAAATTGATTTAAAAACAAGTCCAGAGTATACAAATGACAAAACAAATAAGACAAAGAAATTTAAGTAGCGTCCTGTTACAAGCAAAGAAACATCTACATACAGCCTCTTGCAATTTTGATAATTTTCAAATTTAAATATAAAATGGTTAATTATTACAGTTAAATGTACGACGCTTAATGTTACACGTATATGAAATTACGAAATGAAGATACGACGAATTTAAATTACATTTCAAGCATGCCTTTAAGATATGTTGATTCACTAATTTTAAGTTTTCATTAACAATTGGTAAAAACGGGTTAATAATTCCACATAAATTCATTTTGAAATGTATCATACACATTAAAAACAATTGAATCGACATAATTGAAATGGCCGCCAATGCATTTGTTTTACTACAACAAAAAGAACGTGGTGTTTCTATAACGCTGGAATTTTTATACAAAGTGTTTACAAATTTTATTTCATTTTATTGGCGCCCTTGTGGCTTTGATGTTCCACCCTTAATGTGCGTAACACCCTCTTAAAACGGATCATGCATAAACGGATTCGTAATTATCGTTCTTTCAATCAGATGACGATGCTTACGTAATTTTGCGCGTCTTTAGTTAGATTTAAATTTAAACTGGATCATCTCACATTTCAAACGTATTTATAGATTTTAAATAAACGTAGTGTTTTGTTTGCCTAATGCAACAGTTGCACTTAAAAATGTTACGGCGTCTAGAAAATTCTTGATATAATTTTTAAAATGTTTTAATGTTGGCGATAGATGTGTTTTAGTTGTTTGCTATCAAATGCTTAAATACGTGTTTGGTTTCTATTTAAATTTGATTGCTGTTAATGGGACTTCTTTGCTTAGAAGAATACCGTAAAATGGGGTGGATAGAAACAAGTTGGTACTTTAACAAGTGTATAGATTCCACAAAAATTTATTTACAAAGAATGTAAATATATCGAAAGTATAGTCTTAGTGGGTAGATTGCGTAAATCATTTTATTTAGCTGTAGTCCAACCCAGGTCCGTATAAAAAACTACCTTGATTCAATTCACCCGTGATGAGGCATGAAAACAAACAGATAGCGACGCTAATAACACTGAAAACGTCTTTTACTTAGAAGTTTTAACTTAAAAGAGGTCGTAAAATACTAAATATCAGCTTTTATTAAAAACTAAAGGGGGTTATAAAGAACAGAAACTTTTTCTTATTTAGTAGGAAACCAACTAACTCGCTTAAAAACTGTGTCTAAAAATATAGGTGTTATGATATTGGCTTGGGTAAATATTTTAAGAATTGTATGGTGGATTGCAAATCTTAAAAGTTGTCTTTTACTTTTATTCTTATCTTTACTATTCAAGTCCTTAACTGGAAACAATTTTCCGATTATTTGGTCGGAAGAAAAAAGGGATAAATCTGGAATATCAGGAAAAGTATACAAGAATCCAGAATTCGATTTGGTATTCTTGCTTCGTAGGAATGTTGCTTCTATGTCTTCTAGATTTTTATCGATGTGTGTAATGTTTTCTATAACAACCACCACATGGACACTTCAATATCTTATTTTCCTACTAGATAAACGTCATTGAAAAATGTCCCATGCTGTAAAACTCCATGCTTTTTTACTCTCTCGGTACAATCCCCATTTAGCTTTTCATCTCCGATTCATCTTCTTCAACTTTGTCTTTACTTTTGCATTCTTCCTGATAACATTTGGTAATACTTCTTCTTCCCCAAAACTTCACTGTCATTAGAGTCGGATAAATCGGCACTATTTACACTTTTTCCTGCAGGAGTGGAAATCTTTTTGCGTCTCTTCCTTTCAACGGTTTCGCCATCCCAGTATCGCATGCTCTTTAATATATTCACCACAGAATCATTGACAGCATCTGCTGGATCATCATCATCGTGTAGCTGTTCTTTTGGTAACCTCGTGAAGAGCACGATCTCTTTCTCTTCTACATTTTCTGAAACCCGATTGTATATTTTTAATTTAATTCGGCTCAATTTCGTTCATCAGTTGCTTCAGTAGGTGGGGAAACATATTCTTGGGTATGCTCGTACTCTTCTGGCCGTCGCCCATTTTCCACGTTTCCATAACTCTTCTCCAAGTCGTCTTCAGTGGTCTCAAGAAAGCTATATCAAGTGGCTGTCTCATATGTGTAGAGTTAGGCGGTAGATAAATGAAGGAAATATTGCAGTCACGACAAAATGGAAAGTAAGGTTATCTCCGATTAAAAAAATTTTCCCAGGAAGGTTTTTGCAGGCGGGTATTCCAATCTTTTCGACCCAGTCTTCAAAAGAGCTAGACGACCAAACTACCCACTTGTACTTCTGTTGTACCGTACTCCTTCCAAGCCTCCAATGGTCGAAGATGTATATATATTGTGAGCTTTATAAACAACATAGGGGGGGGGGCAATCATTTTTCAGCTGCTGTGGCTGCAAACATAATTAAAGTTGCACTTTTGCTATAGTTGCAGATTCTCTCTAGATAGAGACAATCCCGCTTAGAAATTACTCGTTTACGACCAGGGCCATCACTAAGGTTGGTTTTATCAAAATTGATTATATGCGTAGCTGGAACATCTCGTAATTCTGCTGTTATGTTATTGAAATACACATTTAATTCTCCTCTGGAAACATTGCCTTGCGATTGTTTAATGTTTTGACACAGTCTGGTCTTTAGTCTATCTTGATGGCGTTTCATAAAACTGTATTCAAAATTTTCCTCTACTGCCAAGATAATTTTTGACCACCTTCTTCAGATCATAGTGGTCTAAGGGGTAGACCCATTCGCTACATGTTATTAGCTGAGTTACAATTAGTGCTTCTTCTGGCGCACGTCGATACAAAACGAAATAGTGGATTCCGTACCTTTCTGCAGCCTGCCTATAAAAGAGTTGTCTCCGTTCAATGGATTCAAGCGCCCTGGAGGAGTTGCTCTTGATCAGGTTTTTTGTATCGTTTGCTCCTGGGATCTCTCTTGGCATCATTCTGTATATAAAAGAAAGTTTACTATGGGCGAATAGAAACATGTCAATTGCACTTTTTTTGATTAATGCTCGTTATTTTAAAAACAAGAAAAACAACCAAAAAACACAAAATATAGTTATCTATATTATGATGCGTGGTATTTTTACCACAGGATGGCGTGCCAAAAACATTTTAAACAAAGCAAACTCTCGAAAATTACAATAAATCAAAGATTTGATGTTCTTACCATCCGAGTTCTTCTCTTAGATTACAATAAAGTTTACTGGACAAAAATTGTTGGGGAAAATCATTGATACCTAAACAATTGAATTGACAGTGTAGCCAACGTTTCAGAAGCGTGTGTACCCATAGATATGTGTACCCATGAAACATGTTGACAAACTTAAAAACACTAAATTTATACGGCTGAACTTCGTAAGAAGTAAAAATACTGCAGCTTGTAGAATTTACAATAACTTTGACCACTTTTGTTTCTATCCACTCCGTTTTACGGTATACCATTGGAGTTTTACGAACGAATTTCAGCTAAAACAGCCGTGAGTCGAATGCATGTGCCACGACAGACCCAGAGATTTAAACATATCACAATTTTAAATTTCAAACATAAGTAATGATACTTTTTCAGTCTTATCTTTGTACAGTACAGTTCTATATAATTTGTAAGAAATCGCTTTTCTACTGAATTGAAATTGAAAATCTTTCATTGACGCAAAGCTGATCCGCATTTCTTGTATATATTTCGTGAAAAAACAATGACATTGGTGTTGTTGCAAGAATGCTTTGTATTATAGGAATTTTTATCTGCAAATGTTTTCTACCTATACGATGTTTTTGGAAGATCTATTTGGATCCGTTCCTTAAGTCATCTTTCGATCTGAATAAAGTACATACTTATTTATTTATCACAAAAATAGGTGTTATTTCGATAATATAATATAATCAAAAGTTAAGTTCATTTTATTAGTTAAATTTTTTACCGTTATAATACTGGAATAATCTTAATTAGTTTAATCTTGTTTACGTCCGGATTAAATAAGCACGCAACTAACGTTTCTTTAATTTGAGTAATGCTATTTATACTTGGTCCAATTTCCGTAATAATTAGAAATTGCTCTCAATGTAGAAATAAGGACTTTTACTGAATCAATTGTAGTACGTTTATCTATCTATTCGTTGTCCTATTGGATTACGGATAAAATTTGTTGGAAGAAATGACAACAGCAATACAAAGAAGCAATTTTACAATTACAATCTATAAAACTAATTTTTCAAAAACGTTCCAAAAAAATAGAAATCAATTTTTTAAAGTTATCGGTTTAGGTAAAACAGACCCTCAATAATTTCAAATTCAATTGACAAAACATTGGGTTTTTCTTGAGAAATTTGGTTCACAGACAAATCTGACAATTTAATTGTCTTCATCTACGTTAAGTACACGACAACGACAAGCATATTTATAATTGTACATTTCGTCGATTTTCCACAAAATAGGTGTAGGTGCTATTCTACTGGTTTGTATTTAATTTCTGCGTTATCTGTCGCGTATTCTTCTTCTATCGTATGTTCCACTGTTTTAGACGTTCTGCAACTTCAGCTGTGGTTCAAACCTTTCCGAACTAAGCTTATTGTTTTAGTCTTTTCGTCACTGTTCTAGGCTCTATAAATGTTTAGACGAACCCGGCCTTGATTGTTTTGTTTCTATATTTTCGCAATTGTTTACTCTTAGGTCAGTTTTATTACCAACTTTGTATAAAAGTTTATTCCGCTGCTGTTTATTTCTATAGGTATTAATCGAAATTCATCTTCTGGAGATTTATTACGGTCTACTGGCAAAAGTCTTACCGTTTTAAACCACTTTTAATATTTTCTCTTTTAAAAATTTTGCCAACTTGTTTTTATTTAGTTTTCTTGTCCATATATATTTTTCTTTTCATATGAAATTGATGTTTTTTTCCAAGCTGTTTTAGCTAGGCTGAAAACACGCGTAGTTACGTCTTATGGATTGCCGCTAACGTCCGGTGAACGTCCTTTCCACGTACATAGACAACAATATAACGATCGTTTGTTATGTAGATATAACGTGCGTGAACTACATGAAATGTCTTTTGTGCTATGTCGAAAGAATATCGAAACATCTTTCAAAGAACAACCAGCAGATGTGCCTATGTTTGTGACAAAAGGAAATCTGTAGGATGTTTCCGGTTTAATAGTGGACAACTACTGGATGAACTAATTATGATTAACGTACACCTTGTGGACATTTATGGAATTGTCCTTGTACTATGTGGGCTGTAGTCACCAAACCACCCTTTTAACGAACATAGATTAGAACATGTTAAAGAACTATAGAGTTTTTCCATTCATCCATTTGTATACACTGGATAAGTGTTTTTGTTGAGGTCTATCTAACCTACACTACGCAAGTTAAAAAACAATTAAAGACGCAAAAGTGTACCATTAGATGCGAGGCAGGCCTAAACACTAGTAGGATTTTTCCAAGGACTTTCGCTTTCTAATTGCTTGTATCCTAAATGGGCCGTTATCAACATCGCTTGTATTAGCATTGAAGACAAAGGCAACTTTATCCATTTCATAAAAATTCGAAATGCTTTAGTTTTTCTGGTGTTTTTTGCTTACTGTATAGTACTAGTCTAAGCTGGTCCAACCTTTATGCAAAAATGTTTGAAACAATTTTTTTGAATATATGCTCCAATTTGTTGAGAAAGAATTGTAAGCAAAATGTAGTTAATATGCGCATGTTCAGTAACACAAATATATGAAGTCGTAATATAACTGTATTCATTTAGTTAATCTTGTAATATATCTTATCAGCACAAATTATAGTGTTTCAACCACTGACAACCTACTTAATAAAGTTTAATACAATTAAATCTTTTAACTCCCCTTTATTACCAGAATATCTTATTTGTTTTCCAGTTTACATATCTATTAAACATTCCATTCTTTCTTTCTCAGGATTTAAACTGTAGGACGTTTCGATTTTCACAAAGTGCTTCCTTATATATTATATTTGATTATATTTTGGTAAAAGTCGCCGATAAGTACAATTTTAGTTCAACAAACACAAGAACGTTCGTACGGCGTTCATAGTATACGTACCTTCAGACATCCCGATGACGTCCATTTGTCACAACTTAAGACCCTCAACAAACTTTGTATTAAACTAGGAATACTGCTAATATTTATTAATAGTTACTATTTAAAATAACATTAATTGTTTACTGTAGTCTTATTAATGTCGTAATAATGTACTGATAGAAACGTTCGTAGTATCTAATTGACGAATGACATTCTAACTTAATAATTTTCTTTTTTATTATTGGTAATCGAGTATGTAATAAAAACAATTGCGAATTCTGACAAACAAATATTAAAAGCTCTATTATAAAAGTCAAGCAAACAGTGTGTTTTTACAATTTAGTAATTCATTAAATTTTTTAAGAAGAATTGGTCGATATGATTTATGTGCTTCAACCAAGTGACAAAAACTGTCTGTTGGTCAAAGACTTTAACAAAAGCGGTTTCCCAGAAGAAGGCTATGGAATTTAATTAAAATTTTAATAGAATGTATTGACCGAACGATAAATGTGGCGTACAAGAAAAAAGTTACAACAAAACAGTCTTTAAACGAAGAAAATAAATTTAATGTACTTTTAACTTTTACTGGGAATCGCCATGTAAGTGGTACAAACTTATCGCAACAATTAGATATTAGCGGATCTACTACACGGAAGATTCTTCTTTCAAAAACTGAATTTATTAGTTTGTCAGAATTTGCAATTGTTTTCATAACATACTAGATCACAAACAAATAATCTAATATTAATAGTGTGATGTATTTTAAAATTAAAACCCGCGAACCAAAGAAAATAGCGACTGTGATCGTCAAGCTACCCTCTTCTACCTTGAATTAAGTTCGTTATACTTATACACTGGTTACTTTCCATATGTCAGTATATACTGGAGTCCTAGTTACGGAAGTAACCCAGCTATTAGTTGAATGATCGAGACAAATAAAAAAGAAACAAAAGTACACATATACAAGATGTTTGCTCCTCACGGTAAATAAAATATTAGATTACTTTTTACAAGGCAATTCATACACTAGTGGTTTCCCTGTTATCAAACCTATTAGAATCATCATCAATAGGTAAATATGACGATCAAAAGGATGTTCTAACTTTGACCAACTTTTATGTCATCAAATTATAAAAGAAAAAAAAAACTAACTAAGTATGCATAATTCAAAATTGAAGTCATAGTAGATTAGCATGAATAACTTGAAAATATAATTTAAATAGATTAACGCAAATTGATTCTAAAACACGTTATAGGTATATAAATGATAAAACAAATAGACAAAGAAGTTTTAGCTTTTAATAATCAAATTTGTAGTATAGTTTAAGATTTATTATACATACGACAACGCCGCATGAGCTGTGACAAGAACCACAGATAGCACACACGACGTTGCACATTGTTGTACATGTAACATGGCCGGCAGTGCCGTAAATAAAATATAAAATAAATCTAAGTTTATCTAATCCCATCCAACAATTATCATACTACAGAACATGGTGTCAAGTGTGTTAAATTTGAAAAATTAAATTAAAAATTAAATCACGATGGAAGTTAGACAACCACCGTACTTGGAAATAAATAATGCTGACAACAAATCAAGCACATGGAAACGATGGATAAGTAAATTCGAAATTTATATAAATACGTTAACATTACTAAATAAAATTGAAGATAAGGATTTGCCAGCTTTACAATTAAATTTGTTTATGAATTGTGTAGGAGATGAAGGGATTGACATAATTAACGAATTAACTGTGGAACAGAAGAAAGATTATGGTACAATTATTACTGCTTTTAATGATAAATTTAAAATTAAATCCAATTTAACCATGGAAACATTTAAGTTCAATGGTATTACACAAAGTGAAGGTCAAACAATTGATGACTTTCTTAACGAAATTCGGAAGCAAGCTATATTGTGCGAATTTAAGTGTAACTCGTGCCAAGCATCTTATATGGATCGTATGATTAAAGAGCGCTTAATTATTGGTGTTCACGATAAATTATTACAACGAAAGTTAATTAGAGATGATAATACTGATGTCAAGAAAATTATTGAATTCTGTAAAGCAATAGAAATTAGTGACAAATATTCCAAAGCGTTAAATCCGGAAGTTACAATTAACAGAGTGAAAATTATTAATAATTGCACCAAATGCCTACTAACACATGAAATAAATAAGTGTCCAGCCTTCGACAAAGTATGCATTAGTTGTGGAAGAAGAAATCATTTTGCTAAAGCGTGTCCTATTCAAAGAAATAACAGGGAACAAAACCGACAATATAATAAATATGGATATGATCAAAATAAATATGGTCATTCAAGTCGACAATTAACACGAGGCAGAGGAAAATTCGAAAATGGAAATGCAGATCGAGTGGCTCCAATACAAAACAGAAGAAAAGAAATACAATGTGATAATTTATTAACTGAAGAAGAAGCCGAGCAGGAAGAAGAATTTGTAGAAGAATTGCAAATAAACCAAATCAAAGAGGAACAGAAATTAACAAAAGGATGGTATAAAGAGATTCAAATTAAAAGTAAGTCGTTTCAAATCAAAATTGACACAGGAGCAGATGTTAGCGTATTACCAAAATCAGTATTTGATCAATTAAACTATAATGATGAATTACAAATTATTCCTACAAATGCAACGCTGATTTCCTATGGCAATTTTAGATTAAAACCGTTAGGCATTGTAAATTTGGAGTGTAGATGTAATAAAATAAGAAAAATAATTTCTTTTATAGTAATTGACTGTAAAAAATCGCAACCCTTGTTAGGATTGAATGAATGTATAGAATTTAAAATTATAAAAAGAGTAGATCAAGTTGAAATGAAATGTTTGTTAAAGGATGATGTTTTTAGAGAATTTAAAACTGTTTTTGAAAATGTAGGTCAAATACCAGGTGAAGTTAATATCAAACTTAAAGATAATTATGTACCCATAATACAATATGAACGAAAAGTACCATTGGCATTGCATGATAATTTAAAAACCACTTTAGATAGTCTTGAAAAGAAACAAATTATTAGTAAAGTAAATTATCCTACGGAATGGGTACATAACCTGTTATTAGTTGAAAAACCAAATAAAACTTTGCGGCTATGTTTAGATCCTAAACCACTCAATCAGTACATTTGTCGAGAACATTATTTAATACCAACATGTGAAACAATTATAAGTAAACTAAGTGGGAAAACAGTATTTACAGTCATTGACATGACTGAAGGGTTTTGGCAGTTAAAATTAAACCAGAGTAGTTCAGATTTATGCGTCTTTAGTACCCCCTTCGGAAGGTATAAATTCTTAAGAATGCCTTTTGGATTGTCATGTGCCCCAGAAATTTTTCAGAGTAAATTGTATCAAATATTTGGTGATATTCCAGGCGTCGACATTTACTATGATGATATAATAGTTTCAGCTAAAGATGAAAATGAACATGATAAAATTATTAGAGAATTATTTACTAAGGCTAAGGATAATAATATTAAATTTAATTTTGCAAAATTACAATATAAAATGCATAAAGTTAAATTCTTAGGTCAAATAATATCAAAAGATGGAATAACACCTGATTTAAAAAACATTGAAGCAATAAAAGCTATCGAATCACCAAAAAACAGAATTGAATTATTGCGAATATTAGGAATGTTAAAATTCTTTTCGAAATTTATACCCAATTTATCAAGCCTTACAGACAATATGCGAAATTTAACAAGAAATGGTGTAGAATTTATTTGGAGTAGCGAACACGAAGTAGAATTGATTAAACTTAAACAAATTATTACAACTGAACCAGTATTAAAAATTTTTGATCCAAACAAACAAATTGTAATTCAATGTGATAGCTCAAGTAAGGGCATGGGCGCTTGTTTGCTACAAGATGGGCATCCAGTTTATTTTGCATCGCGATCGCTCACGGAAGCCGAAGTCAGATATGCGCAAATAGAAAAGGAACTTTTGGCGATAGTATTCTCATGTAAAAAAATGCATTATTATGTATATGGCAAAGAAATAATCATTCAAACAGATCACAAACCTTTGGTTTCTATATTTAAAAAAGATATAGGTAAAGTGTCTTCAAGATTACAAAGAATGCTGTTAAAACTTTTAAAATATAATTTAAAAATTACCTATGTACGTGGGAAAGAAATGTTTGTTGCGGATACTTTATCTCGTGCTTATCTAGTTGAAAATGCAATTGAAGATCCCGAAATGGAATATGTGGTACATTCCCTAGCAGATAAAATTCCATTTAGTAAAGAAAAAAAACTTATATTACAAAAAGAAACATTAGAGGATAATTGTTTAAAGAAAGTTGTAAAGTACTTAAAATCTGAATGGCCTGATAAACGTTTATTGGATAATAAACTAAGGTACTACTATAATATAAAAGATAAATTAAAAGTATCTCAGGGTATTTTATTTGTGGATTGCAAAGTAGTGATTCCTTTTTCATTAAGATTAGAAATGCTTAAAAGAGTGCACGAAGGTCATTTCGGTATTACCAAATGCAAGTTGAGGGCAAGGCAATGTTTAATTTGGCCGAATATTAATAGTGATATAGAGAATTTTGTTAATTCTTGTTATACGTGTCAGAAATTTCAACCATCTAATCAAAAAGAACAAATTGTTAACCATCCACAACCTAATCGACCGTGGAAATATTTGTTTACTGATATTTTAGAGTACAATAAACAAAACTTTATAGTATTAGTTGACTCATTCTCGAAATGGATTGAGGCAAAACAAATAAAAAATAAAAATGCTAGTGATGTCATACAGTTTTTAAGTGATTTAATGACTAAATTTGGCTCACCCGAAATTTTGTATGCCGATAATAACCCATTCAATAGTAAAGAGCTTAGAGAGTTCGCTGAAAAATTTAATTTTAGGCTAGAATTTTCAAGTCCGTATCATCACAAGTCAAATGGTCCTGCGGAAAAAACGGTTAAGATAGTAAAAGACATTTTAAAGAAAAACAATGATGTTAAAAATCTAAATTACTATATAAGAGAGTATAACAATAGCCCACTCTCAATCGGTTATTCACCAGCTCAACTTTTGTTAAATAGGAGTTTAAAAACAAATCTTCCTATACATGATAGTAATTTTACACCAAAATTGCATAATAAAAATATTATGAAACAATTAGAACAACAACAAACTAAACAAAATTATTATTATAATAAACAAGCAAAAAACTTACCGCCTTTGGAAAATAATGAAAATATTTTAATTCAAACAAAATCAGAATGGGTAAAAGGAAAAGTAATAAGGAAGTACAATAATAGATCTTACATAGTAATGAATGAGCAAGGTAACCAATACAGACGTAATAGAGTATTTTTAAGAAAAACTAGAGTTAAAGTTGATATTAATCCTAATTATGATTTAGTATATGACGATTATGATTTAACAAATGTTAACAATAATCCACCTGTAACTAATAATGAGAATGCAAATAATTCTAGTTGTAGTGAAAGTAGTAGACCTAAAAGAAATGTAAAGCAACCTGCTTATTTATCCGATTACATATAGTTTCAGTTATTTGTATTTAACATGTAAGTAGTTTTAAGTTTTATTTGTTTTTGTCAAGGGAAGCGTGTAGTATAGTTTAAGATTTATTATACATACGACAACGCCGCATGAGCTGTGACAAGAACCACAGATAGCACACACGACGTTGCACATTGTTGTACATGTAACATGGCCGGCAGTGCCGTAAATAAAATATAAAATAAATCTAAGTTTATCTAATCCCATCCAACAATTATCATACTACAGAACAAAATTTAAGTATAAAATGATTAATTATTACAGTTAAACTTACGACGCTTAGTGTTGTCTCTAAAACTACACATAAATGATATTATAAAATAAAGAAAATACTACGAATCTAAATTACATTTGAAACATTCCTTTAAGACATATCGATTTAGTAATTTTAAGTTTTAATTAATAAATTGTAAATTGTTTAATAATTCTACATAAATTTATTTTGAAATGTATCATACATACACATGCAAATAAAAAAAAAACAATTGAATCGACAAAATTGAAATGGCCGCCAATGCATTTGTTTTAGGTACCAAAACAAACAAGACGTGGTGTCTTTAAACGCTGGAATTTTAAGTGTTTACAAATTTTAGTTAATTTTATCAATTGAGTTAACTAATACCTTCCTCAATCAGCAAGGAAACGTTTTTTTTTCATATTTTAAAAACGTTACAACGTTTTAAAATAGTTGAGATAAAAGATGTTTTTCAAAAAAATATTTTTGCTGCGTCTTAAAAATATTTAATTTCAACATTGATATTGAAATATTTTAAAAATGTTTTCTAAAACATGTTTTAGTAACATAAAAAACGTTTTTACTTAATTAGAAATTATACTTTTGCTTGCTTTCGACTATACACTTTTTTCGTTTATATATTTTATCAAAAACACAATTATATAAAATTTTGTTACATATTATTAATAAAACATATTAAACCTTTTCGTTTTTCTAAAAACTTTCTTGCAAATTTGAATTAAGCAGTCTCTGCGTGATCAAAACATGGCAATTGTGTTAACCTTGCATATTATAATTGCATTAAATATTAAGCTTCAACAAATCAACAATTTCCATAGTATTACTCGCTATGCTGTGTAACGTATTGTTAGTGTATCGCGTTCTAGTGAAATTCAAATAGATACTTTTGGTATATGACAGCATTTATTATGATGGTCAGTTTTTCGTTGCAAGAAGATTTTGCTGAAGCGTAATATTATTTGTTACAGCAATGGTACACTAAAACATTCATTCTATGTATACTTTATGATTTCCATTCTTTGTGTTGTTTTAAGGTTATTAAATTGTTGCAGTTCGCCAAATGGGAGATTTGAAGATGCACAATAACCAATTAATCTTAGTATGTAATTTTTTCTAATATGGATACTGCATTACTTTGTGTGCACAAGATTTTAAAATCTTGGATTGTTAGTTGTTCTGGTTTTCGTTTCTACACAAAGAGGTAGATGCATAATGTTTGTTTTGCTTATGTCAATGTCTTACCTTTTGTTATAGAGCACCAAATGCGTTTGCAGCCACCTTAAATTGAAGTATTTTGAATATAAAAAGATTGCATTGTCTATCTTTCGTAAGAATTTTAAGGTTGCTTCTATAATAATAAATATAATAATAAGTTATACTTAGTTTGATTGCAAAATTCTGTCATCATTGGTTAGTATAAATAAAACTAACAACCAAATATGTCAGTATTTTAAAATTAAATTACGTATAACTAAACTTACATTTATACCATGATTGTAGAACCGATCCTTAATTATATTGCAATATTAAAAAAAAACGTTGATTATACTTTTTTTATACAATAATGTAACATTTGTAAAATATTATAAATATAATACATATGTTTTTTAAACATCATTAGAATTTTTTGCAACGTAATTCTGGCCATTAAGACGTTTTTGGAATGTTTTTAAAAATGTAAATATATCTTTTGTAAAACGTTGAAAATCACATTTTAAAAATGTTTCCTTGTTGATTGAAAAATTACGTGAACAGTACATACCCATAACATTTCACAAAAGACAAACAAAACCAAACATTACACAAATTTTGTATTACCAATGCTGATTGTACTGCGTATCAGAATCCTTCGACGTTCCATCTGTAGCGTGCGCAACCCTCTCTTAAAAATGGATCATGCGCATTTTTGTAGTTATCCTTTTTTCCGCCAGATGACGATACTTACGTAATTTTGCGGGTCTTTAATTGAATTTGAATTTAAACTGTATTATCTCGATAACCGTCGATTTGTGTACTTTTGTCAATAAAATAAAATATCTTTAAAACCATTCCCTTTGAGATAGTTGCATGCTATATCATTTCAATAGAAAATTTAATTTTTTGCAAGATGTCGAATTCCAGATTAGGTCGGTTTATTAAGAAAATCTAGTTTTGGAACTTTGAAGTTCTGCATATTTGACCTTTAATACAAAACACACAAATAGTGCTAAATCTCATACCAAAATATTATTTTGATTCAAGATTTTGTTTCTCAAAAGCATGTCATTCTTTTGAAGTTATAAATTTAGAAGAAAAATTTAAACTGCTTATAATTTCGTAAAGACTAAATTAAAGTGCCTATAACCTTATATCATTGTAAATTAGGCCTCAAGAGAATTCCAAAAACTTATATTTATATGCAAGTCGTTCCATTAAAAAAATGTTGTTGTCCTGATATTATGGATTACCCTGTCTCTGTAAGAATTTTTTTTATATTTTGTATAATAAGAAAGCTATTATAGTTTATCACACAATTGACGCACCCTGTATGTATTTACATGACATCTTACCATCGTTTATTTTCGCATTAACTCGTATCAACGACGACACATTATTTGTACCGGTATATTTAAATACAACTAAATTACAGACTTACAAATAGTGTTAACACAAATATTAATAAATAATACGTCATACGAGATTGTTTTAATTAAAACTTTAGTAGTAGATTATTTCTCTATTTCGACATGAGAATTAGCGATTCTTACACTAAAATCCGTGTAAGAATAAGCAAATTCTTACACGAATTTTAGTAATGTTAGTTTTTTCAAAGTTGGTATCTCTGCATCGTAAGTTGACGTTACATGAAAAAGAAATCAAAATTATTGGAATTGAACAATTGAAATTCCAATTTTGACGCCAAAATAAAATAAACACGTTTTATTAATTCAAATTTATTTACTTATAAAGGTAAAAAGAGATAATTTCGTATGATTTTAGGTTAACACATAAATTTCAATATGTCAAAGTGTAAGTGTTGCCAATTCAATAAAATAATAAAGTTTACGGATGTTGTTTGAAAGTTAAGGTTATACGGAAAATATTAAAATTGAATCGAAATAGAGAAAATAATATAAAACACACGTCATAGAATACGTTTCAATCACTCGACCGTTTCGTAAACACGCCGCTGCGCGGCTCGTGTATGAAACCCGGTCTCGTGCTTGAAGCGCGTTCATTCTGTAACTTGTGTTTTAATATACTATTCTCTATTTCGACATGAGAATTTGCGATTCTTACACTAAAATCTGTGTAAGAATAAGCAAATTCTTACACGCGAATTTTAGTAATGTTAGTTTTTTCAAAGTTGGTATCTCTGCATCGTAAGTTGACGTTACATGAAAAAGAAATCAAAATTATTGGAATTTAACAATTGAGATTCAAATTTTGATGCCAAGATAAAATAAACACGTTTTATTAATTCAAATTTATTTACTTATAAAAGTATAAAGAGATAATTTCGTATGATTTTAGGTTAACACATTAATTTCAATGTGTCAAAGTGTAAGTGTTGCCAATTCACTAAAATAATAAAGTTTCCCAATGTTGTTTTAAAATTAAAATTATACGAAAAATATTAATTATTGTATCAAAATAGAGAAAATAGTATAAAACACACGTCATAGAATACGTTTCAATCACTCTACCGCTTCATAAACTCGCCGCTGCGCGGCTCGTGTATGAAACCCGGTCTCGTGATTGAAGCGCGTTCATTCTGTAACTTGTGTTTTAATATACTATTCTCTATTTCGACATGAGAATTTGCGATTCTTACACTAGAATCCATGTAAGAATAAGCAAATTCTTACACGAATTCTAGTAATGTTAGTTTTTTCAAAGTTGGTATCTTTGCATCGTAAGTTGATGTTACATAAAAAAGAAATCAAAATTATTGGACCTTAACAATTGAAATTCAAATTTTGATGCCAAGATAAAATAAAAATGTCCTATTAATTCAAAGTTATTTACTTATAAAGGTATAAAGAGATCATTTTGTATGAGATTTTAGGTTAACACATAAACTTCAATATGTCAAAGTGTAAGTGCTGCCAATTCAAAAAAATACAAAATGTTGTTTTAAAATTAAACAGAAAATATTAAATATTGTATCGAAATAAAGAAAATAGTATAAAGCACACGTCATAGAATACTTTTCAAGCACGTTCATTCTGTAACTTGTGTTTTAATATACTATTCTCTATTTCCACATAAGAACTAGCGATTCTTACAATAAAATCTGTATAAGAATAAGTAAATTCTTACACGAATTTTAGTAATGTCATTTTTTTCAAAGTTGGTATCTGCATGGTAAGTTGACGTTATATGAAAAAGAAATCAAAATTACTGTAAGTTAACCCAGTAAACACACGACGTCCCAGGAACGTTCGTTTTATGTCCAAATGATGTCATTACATCCCGGGTTTTAAAACGGTCCTCTTTAGGATGTCTTTAATAGGACGTCCTCAGGATGTCAATGAAGAACGTACGATGGGATGTCCTATGCGGGAAATCAAATGAAAACTTAGTGCGCGTGCCCACTTTCCTTCTTGTTCTGTGGTGCCTACTCAACACCCGTACGCTCCTTTGGTATATCAAAGTGGTACACTCTGTTTGCACTGTTACCACTTTGTATTTGTTTGTGTTCTGACTACTTTATTTATCTGTTCTTTATTTTATTATCTAACGTTTTTTGGGTGTTTTAGTACATAAACAAATTTATTTGGTAAGTTTTTGGTACCTTGTATTTATTTATAATGTATAAAAATCATCATTTATAATTCTTATTTTAAATCACTAAAAATTAATAAAAAGTTTATCGAAATTAAAAGATCACAATTATTAATAATGGTGATTTAAAACCCTATCTCGCGCGCATAGCTATGCGGTGAATTGAAAATATTTATTTTATGCAAAAAAGAACTTTTTTGCTCAAAAAATTATTTAAAAAATGTTTTCTTTGTATTAAAGGTTTAAAAGCGTGACTTTTATCGTCGTTATTCACAATAAGTCATCCAAAAATTCACCCACTACCTGTCAACATGACCGATAAGGCACAAAATTGCTTATCTAACTAAGAAACTATAACGTTATCGCGTTCTTGGTAACATTAGTTCATAGTTATGATTAGTGTGCGGATTTCTCGTATTGTATTACTATTTCTACAATAATTAGTTAGGTAGTTAAAAATACGTCTAGAAATAATTTTGTTTTTACCACATTCCTCTGATGAAATATAAATGCGAAACGTATAAAAATTCTTAATGAATTTGCAAAACTGACGTGTTTACAAATTTTTTTTAAAAACGATTTAAACAAATTTAAACTGGTTACAATCGATCATCTCTTATGATTTAATCAATAATAGAATCGTGAATAAAATCAATCAATAATTCTACAAAATAACCAGAAGTATCAATTTATTAATTCTTTAATTTAGAAAAATGTAAATTCTGATTACATTATAGAAATACCAAAATAAGTTTTTTGTATTAACTTTTTTATGGACTCTACATGACTATTACGATCTCTTATGTAGTTGCATTGTTTCAGGCGCCACTTAAAAAAATCGGGAAGAAAGTATAAAAAACTCGCTAAGGAGGGCCAAAGAACGCCGGGATCGAGAAGATAAAAAAATGAAATAATTTAAATTTATTTTAATTGAATATAATTACGATTATTATTTAAAAATATAGTTTTATGTAATGATAATTTGTGTTTTATTTGATAAAGTCATTTTTATTCATTACGTCAAGTCGCAGAGGAGTACGTTAACTTGTTACGGTAAGAATTATGGGTAACTAAATTTAAATGGAGCGATGGCCGCAGTAGCTCGGTTCTTGTAGGCAAAATGGGGTGGGTTAGAAATTGTGAGCAGAATATTTAAATCAAAGATGTCGTGGTAGATAAAATTAGTCAAATAGTTATTAGAAATTGTTAGAAATGGGCGCCACACAATTTGTTTAGTTACGGTCCTGTTAAGTAAATTGTAAAAGTTTAACAGGGCTCTAGTAGTAGCGAAGGGTTGCTGAAAAGAAAAAAAAACGGGGGAGGTTAAGCAATAAATAGCAATCAGTAAATTTGATGTAAATATAATGAATTTAGAATAAATAGCAATTTACAAAATAATCAATAAAATATTCAATTTTGAATTAAGCAAACAAAATATGCGTGAAGTTGAGTAAAACAATCGATAATGGATTTCAAATATTACAAAAATACAGGATCTAAATTACCTTGTGTTAAAACAAAAGTAGTAAAACTAATTTAATTACGTTAGGTTCGCAAAACAAACAAAAAAAAATTTAATTTGGGGCAGCGATCGTTATTCGACAAGACAGTAATTACAAATTTGAAATACAAAAAAAAAATCTTACCTTATTACTTCGCTGATTAAACTCCGTGCACGATATTTCCAGTCGAAGTTTCCTTAAATAAAATATTTAAAACAAACAATTGGCCGTCGGCAAGTAACAGCCGAGAATTAGAGTTAGGTTCAAGTTTACTATCTCTTAGATCAAGGGATGCGTGATCAAATTTATGTAGGTTAATAGGTCAGTTACAATTACGTTATAAGTCAACAAAAAAAAATTCAAGGTAAATCAGATAACAACTTCTTATAGAAACAAAGAGAAATTAAATTAAGTAAATCAAGCCAAAGTTTAAATAACAAAAGTCAATTTTAATAGCAAAAAAAAATGTAAAATTTTAAAGTATAAAGAAAAGTTCTTTAATTTCTAAAGTTGATTAAGCAAGTAGGATAATTTTGATTAAAAGTTCAATGTAGAAAATCAAATCTTTGAGATTTGCACAAATATGAATTAATTCACAATAAAACGAAGGTTAACGGTTGGTTTTTTTCACTTAGTCAGTTGCTGCAATCGAAGTTGACTTCTCAGCGTAGCGTTAGTAGAGTTTACAGATGAACGGAGTATTTTGGTAGTTGAAGGAACTTTCACACGTGGAGTAAACAATCCGTTGGAGGAAACTTTCATATGAATTAGAACAATTTCGTCGGAAGAAAAACCGCTATAAAGAGGAAGGGAGAGAAGCAAAGTCAGATTAACTAAATAAAGCAAAAACTAAGTACTTTACCTGGGTATAATAATCCAGCGTTAAGAAAACTAAGTACACTTTTAAAATTTAAAGTAACTTATAGCCGTAAATATACGATTTTTAGTAATTTTAGGAAAGAAACAGGTTCCGTAGATATACTAAAAGTTAGGAAGGTTTCAACGTAATATCCGGTAAAATCACCGTGTTTAAGTAAACGTTAGTACTTCCAAGGTACAGTAAATTTTTGAAGTGATCTCAACAAGAGTTTGTCAGGAACTGATTAAAGAAGGAAACGAAGTACCTAAGGTTATAATGACCTCAGAAGATAACAAAATAAATTCGTCAGCAAACTCGTGAGAACGCTCGAGTAACTGATGATAGTCTAAACAAAAATATTTATAAGGACTTGTAGAAAAGCAGCATTTAATCACGTATTAAGCGAAAATAATACGCTCTTAATTACTCATAAATTACAAATTATCGACTTTAAAATGTAACATAATAAAGCGTGAGATTAGTAACAACAGCAAATTCCCACACGTATAACTAAAATAATTGAAACAGTACCGGATTTAGGAAAATTTGCTCAGGGCGTAACAAAGTCTCCTTACTGAATAAAAAAAACAATAGAAAAAAACGACAAAGTAGATGTAGTTTAACTGGAAATAGTACTTTTCTTGATAAAGATATAATATACATACATATATAGTAGTAATTGCGAGAGCTCGAGTAGGTAACTCATTGCTTAAAAGCTTATAATTTTAACAACAGAAAACGTATCTCGCCCAACACACGTTGCATTGAAAGTATCGATCGACATATTAGTTGCTATTTCTTTTCTCAATTTTTGTTTTTTATTTAACTGAGTCACACTCGAGCCACAGAGTACAATCTGTGCTCGAGCTCTCATAATTACTATATACCTATGCTATATACTATATATAAATATTTTTCCAATTCAATATGTATGAAAGGGGAGGGATGACTACCTCCTACACATCCTACAGTCATCTAAAAGGGACGTCACGTTGCGGATGCGCTAAGATGTCCTATAAAGACATCGTAGGGATGCACACACTTGTGACAAAAGAACGTCCCATAAATGTCCCTAGGACGTACACAGAACCAAAATGGGACGACTTTGGGACATTCAGTGATCCGCAACATGCAATGGTTCGCGCGTTTGTCCCACGTTTGGGTGCTAACTTGCAATGGTGCACTCTTGGGTGTCAATTTAATATGTTTCGCTTTTGTACGCTAATTGTATATGCCCGTTTTGACTTATATCTTCCTTGCTGGCTCAGCAAGAACCCTTTCTCTACAAGACTACTGAGGAATAGTACACCAAATCAAACACACCGTAATATAAACGCATTTAATACTCAAATGAAATAAAAGCACATACTTTATCAATAAACTTAACGACTAACCTTAACTACAGCTTTTTGTTGTTGGGCGCCACCTTCCTAAGGGGTGATTTCTCTCTTCGCTAGCTCTTCGTGGTTGTGTAGATTCTCTTATTTTATATCTTTGCGGCTAGGCTACGATTTTGGAAAATCGTACTACGCTTCGAATGCTGCTGGCGGGTGATCACGTACAAATCACGTGTGTTTGGCCTCCTGGCGTTGCTTTAACACGTGCTCACTTCTTTATCTGCTTATAGCACAATTTCTAATGTTTCACCTCTTCTGTTTTAGGTTAAACACTGATTTGGAGGTTCTATGGAACCTAATACGCTTTTTAATTGCGTATTAACGCTTAAAATGTGGCTCCTTTCGGTAACACCACACAAACCCCGAGACGTTCTTGGGACATCTTTGTGTTTGTTGGGAACAATTGAAATTCAAATGTTGATGCCAAGATAAAATAAAGATGTCCTATTAACCAAAGTTATTTACTTTTGAAGGTATAAAGAGATCATTTCATATGAGATTTGAGGTTAACAAATAAACTTCAATATATGTCAAAGTGTAAGTGTTGCCAATTCAACAAAATATAAAACTTTTCCAATGTTGTTTCAAAATTAAAATTATATAGAAAATATTAAAATTGACTCAAAATAGAGAAAATAGTAAACACAGGTTGTAGAATACGTTTCAATCACTCTACCGCTTCATAAACTCGCCGCTGCGCGGCTGATGTATAAGACCCGGTCTCGTGATTGAAGCGCGTTCATTCTGTAACTTGTGTTTTAATCTTTTTAATATACTATTCTTAATATTTGATTTCTCTGTTATACCTAATTAAAAGAAATTATTATTATTACAACAAAAAATGTTCTAGAACTAGTGATGTTTATGTCATATTTCGATAGGTTATAACATGCGTTCTCCAAAGAGACGGTACAAACACGTCATCTATTGATCACTTGAATAATATGACTAAAAATCACTATATTTGAGCGTGAGCTTATTGTTAACTGGATTGTCGGTATGCAATATGGCGAAATTTATTATGTTATGGGAAGTCGTGAATGAATATGAATCGATCTTACTACTGTTATATGTATATGCGTTGGTTAAATGAATGAAAAACATATCTTTATTAATACCACATACTTGAATTACATTTTATTTATATAAGTACTTGTATTTCCTTTGTTCGTGCGCTAACGTCTACTTCTTGCGTTTTCTGTGTTAGGCACGCTTCATATGAATGTTTATATATTACAACTACTTGAACTGAAAGTACTAAAGTTACCGATGCTGAAGCAATTGATGCAATTTTTTTTATTAAACGAATCGTTGAAGTAATTCAAAATTAACTCCACTGGGATGAACACTAAATTTGAACGAATCGGAATGACTTGATTCATGAAAGTGAACGATCAATCGAAACGCTGATATAGACAACTGATTGGTTTTCAAAATGTGTGCAAAGTCTTATGTCAGAAGTTTTTGACAAAGAATCATCTCATAATAACTACGTTTATTTCGACGGTTCGTTCCGGATAGAAACTCAAGCATGTGCTCAAGCGGCTTGAATTATATTAATCCTTAATCTAGTGTTTCTATCGAGAAGGATTAAGACGAGAAATACTTAAACCTCACTTTTTTGTATTAGTTTACTAGTATAATTCACTTTTGATTTGTGGTTTATTTAGGTAGTATTTACTATTGGTAAAAGTTTATTATTAGTTAGCTATGGTGAAAAAACGGAACAGAAGTATCTAGAGTGAAAATGAAACCATATTTTCTTGATTTATTAAAAGAAAAAAATACTAAAGATTGATGGAAACCGTTTTATTTTTATTTAATTTCATTTTGATTTAAAAAAAACAAACAAAAAAAGTAGTATCTAACTAACAATTTCCCCAACTGATTATAACATATTTATGACAGGTCAAAATGACAGTTAAAGACAAGTGAAGTTAGGAATACAAATTGGATCCCGATTAAAAGTAGATTAAGCGTTTATTTCGTAAAGTTGAAGTGGTTTACCTTAAGTCAATCTACCAAATTGTTGGGATTGGATTAATTTTTCGAGCGCCTGAGCGCTTTATCCCAAGTGTTTATTTCGAGGATTTAAGTAGGATTTACCAAGCCGCTTGAGTTTCTATCCGGATCGAATCGTCGAAATAAACGTAGTAAATGACAATGGGCGTAGGACGAAATAAGATATGTCGAATAATTAATAAATATTACTATTATATTAGATGAAAATGACCCTTAATAAAAAAAGTCAAAGATAATCAGATCAAAATTAATAGATCGTTTATATATTATATATATATATGTGCATGTAATATGGATGGTTCTAATGTTCAATTTATGATTTAAAAACTTGACACGATCTCGATAATGCGTCATTTAATTATTAGTCGGATATTAAGGTCTTCATTTTGCATACAATCTTGTGATTATATAAGGCACATTCTTATTGCGAATTAAAAACGTTTTAATGCTTCACATTATTAATAAAGAAGCACTAACTGGTTACGCATACAATATAATTGTCTATTTCGAGATCATTAGCAAATATTTGCATCGGGATCATTTAATTTAATTGGTAATCTAGATAAGGAGAGTAAAGTGCTGCTTTTAACATAAATGGAACTTTATGGAATCAAATCAGAAAGTTAAAGTGCAGAAAAGGACGAATGATCGACGCAGGACAGAACGGGCTTCGGGAATTTTTACGCGCTGGTTTTAATAATTCCGGTGTAAGTTTGTGTTGTTGTTTTTCGTCGTTTTTGACTGTTAATTGACGTGATAACGTTAGTTTGGGTTTAAGCGACTGTTTGCTAAATGCCCAGTATGAGAAATAATCTAAAAAAATTATCTTTATTAAAGATAAGTGGCGAGGTTGTTAATGTTTATCCATTAAATATATAATGTAGAATGTTTGAATATTTGTCTGAAGCCACTCCTGCCTATAGGTGTTTTTTCTCAGCTGAGCAGAGGTTTAAGAAGGGTCTGACCTCTCATTTGTCAATCAAAACAAGGCGGAATTGGCAATTTTGCCCGCCGCGTATTATGTTTTCGTATTTATTCGTTCGTCCACTTTTTCGTTTAAATCCTTTGGTCGCAAAACAGTTTATGCATTAATCGGTGTTTACAAAAGTGCTTCAATGTTCGATGTTTTTAAACCAAGTAACAAAATGTTGTCACCGTCTTACATCGACACTCACATTTTCCATCATAAATTATACAAAAGAAAAGGTAAGTTAAATTAGTTCGATTCATGCATTCACTTCTTATCTTTGAAATTTTGTTACAGCATCTTTAAATAGAATGATAAGGAAACAGACGATGTGTACTTAGCACATCTACCCACTCCTCTCTAACTGTTCAAATTTTTTTATCAAACAAAAATGTCACATGAAAAACGTTCGTCGTCGGTTAGTTTTACCAAGTCTGATTTGGATCGACAAAACGACGAAGAAAGCATTCAATTATCGCTGGGTCCCAGCATTACAACGTATTTATCTCAAGTATCGCAAGCTTCTGGCTGTTGGGGAAAGTTTTTACCTATACCTTTCGAACGAGCCGCAAGTAAATCTTGGTGGGATCCCACTTTCGATTCCGAAGTACTCGAAGAACAATATAAAAAAAGTGCTGCTCCAAATAATAAATTAAAATTCAGGTTAGTTGTATGTACTTTCGCTTAGATAACTATTCTTCATAATTTTTTTATTTCTATCTGTCGAAAGTTAAGAATTTGTGATTTGGGGAGTATGCTAATTTTCATACAGTGGTGTAACACCGGTTGCCAATGCTTACATTTTTGAGTTTTTCATGTAGTGCTAGGGCTCATACAAATTGGATTCTAATTAACTATTTAAATGATACTTCTGGTAAAATGACCAGCAGTAAACGTCTACAATTTAGTAAAATTCAATTTTTGGGTGCTTTGTCATTGTCTTCGTAAAAAGGTATACTCAGATCCCTAACGTATACAAAGTGACAATGATTCACCTGTGTTATAGGTTTTTACATATGCACAACATGACGTGTTCTTTTTAATGTTGTATAATTTCATGCTAGGACCAGTTTGTAAAATGATTATCGCGCAAATTTTTATGTATTTCGAATAAACTCAATATTTGAGATATAACTCCAATTGTTTTTTTTTAAGGGACATAGTGATTCCACATCAAATCCCAACCACCATCTCACAGCCTTATTTAAATTATTGTTTTATCCAGTATCATAATACAATATGACTGTATAAACAAAAACTTGAATTAGTGAATCATTATAATAATAATAATAATATTAAATTGCTTTGTCATTATTTTTAACAAACCTTCTATTATGAAAGCTCTTAAACATTCCTTTATATAACTACAATGTCTTATAATTGGCTTAGGGTAGTTATGCAATAAAAACAATTGATATATGCACGAAAAACACTAAATAAGGGTCATTCCATATCAACTCAACACAGTGATTTTACCTGACCATTTCAATAAAATTTGGTATACTGGTACATATGGACTAAGAAAAATACCAAATTTCAACTTGATGTCTCAACTGGTTTCAAAATTATGCCCGGTTAAAGTTTTCAAAAAACGCTCAAAATCAACCCGTTTGTGAAACTTTAAACTGCTCTAGCACCTCTCAGATTTTTCAGCATTTTTTATGCCCTTTCCAAAACTGTATAATACTACAGGGGTAAAGATAGTTTTGCTCAAAAATTTTAGCTAGGTGAAATTCAAGATTAATATACACATGAAGTTTGGTAAAAAAGATTAATGTGTTGTAACTGGGTTAACATACTATTTAAACACTTCATTGTTAATATAATGCACTGCTAAAAACACTATTAAGATTAAGAAAACATAAGTTCCAATAAATAAAGTCTTTGTAGGGGAGGTCGGGGTATTAGCGCAGGTAAAATTTTTAACGCCTGTAAATTAAAGAATTTTTTAAATAAAAATTTGAGTTTTATTGCGATCTGTTACTGACTTTATATATTTGTTATGCTTCAAACGCAAAACTTCGCTACGATTTTTCTTTTTTCTTTATAAATATTTTTTTTTAAATAGTCACTTGCGCTTATACCCCTACGTATCGGGGTAATGGCGCAGCACAGTAACGCTAATGCCCCAGTAAAATATTATTTAATCAGTCAAAAATGAACAAAACCTAACTAATTAAAATAATTATTGACTTAATTGCCGATAAAAAAAGAAAATATAGTAATGATTAATTCACGGCCAAATTGGCAAAGGACACACCAAAGGATAAAAACGACTGTTGCCGTTTTGTTTTACCGTGTAGTATGGGGTCCGGTAAAATCATTTTAATGTCAGTCTTCTTGATAAGAGACATATCTAAGTTGACGGGCAAAACAAAATGCTTTTCAAATTTTTCACTTTTTCTAAAAAAGATATTTCGTATTCTTCATTTTAGTCGTATTTTTTCCACATAGTAAATTTTTCGTTCTTTGGTATTAAATTCTACCAAAACATAATCATGTTTCTTGGGAACGCCATCCAATTCATTAAACTGGAAATCACACTCACTCTCATCATCTGAAGATGAGATAACTATTTCTTCATCAGATGTATCATCTTCAGTAGTTTTAATTTTTTTACGATGACGTTTTACAGTATTCGTCTTAATTTTGTTAGAGAGGTTTCTCTTAACTGACTTCACTGCTGCTGTTTTGATTAATTTTTCGTGTTTTTGAACTAATTCTTCCCTAAATGGCGTCGAACTTAAAATTTCATAATGTTTTTTTCTTATATTTCTTTTAATAGCTTCTGCCTTATTTGTGGGATAGGTAAAAATATCACTGTGATCTATTACTGGAACGTCATGAATTGTCTGCATCGTCTCAGTAGCTTTAAATGACGTGCTGGTGGAATGAGGTGAGGCGTTGTTTCTTTTTCTCGCATTGCAGCCTCAATCTGTTGATTTGGTTTAAAGGAAAGTGCTTTCGCTGCCACAAAATCCTCTTCAGAGAAGACGCTAGGTTGATAAGGAAAAATACCAGAGGCTTTGAACCCATTAACTCCTCTATCAACAGTTGCAATTTTTTGGTAAGCTGTGCCGAATAACTCGGCAATTTCATACACAGTAATTCTTTTGCCAGCATTGGATTTCATCCAGTATGCACACTGATTACTAAATTCAGTCTTCAAAGGCTCAAAAAATACTCTGTCTAAAGGTTGTGTTTTATGAGAGGTATGAGGGGGTAAAGAAAGCATATCTATGCCATGTTGTCTAGCCAAGTCATATACTGGAAGACAAATGTGGCTCTCATGATTATTTAAAATGAGGCATACCATATGGTCCTTAGACGGTCTTACTGTGTCTATGAAATGTTGTATCCATTTTGTAAAGACTTCAGAGTTGCTCCAACCATTTGAGCTAGCGAAGCCTTTTGCACCGGGAGGAGCATTTTTCATAAGGCGGTCGTTCATGTTTTTTTCTAGGAAACACGATGAAAGGTGGCACATAATTGCCAGAAGCACTGAAACAACAAATAACTGTGATGGTATCTCCTCTTTCTGCACTGGTGATTTTGCCTATTTACTTAACACCTTTTGGCGCCAATATTTTTAAATGTTTATGTACAGTCTGTAAACCGTTTTCATCGACATTATAAAAGTCACTGGCAGAGTTATTCTTTTTCTTATACAAAAGGGAAAGATTCTTGAAAAATCTGCTAATTTTTGCCTTGTTAAAGTCAACAACTCTACTCAAACTCGTAGCTTCAGGTGTCCTTAATGATATTTCAGGATGTTTTTTCTTAAAATTCCAGTAAAAATCCCAATCTGCTATTTTTTCATTGTTTTTGTTCTTCATTCGATGCTCAACACCTAATTTTAATACTGAGGCCAAAATATCTTTGTGAGAGTTTTAAACAATATTCTGCTAGCTGGTTTTCTTGCTCTCGAGTAAAAGTTGGTTTTCTGCCTACCACCTTTGGAATCACAGGGGTATTAGTAGAATTTCGGCATCTTTCTTTAACATGGTCTTTGATCGTTGTGTACGGAATCCCATATTCTTTATGGGCTTGATTCACATTTAATTTCTTTGAGTTGACATCTCTTACAGCTTTTTCGAGGTCTGCTAAGTCCCACTGACTTCTTACTTTTTTTCTTGTGCATTCATGGCAACTGCAACAAAAAGAAAAAATGTAAAATTATTTTAAAATATTGGGGCAATAGCGCATATGCGCTAATACCCCACGCGATAGCTGCGCTATTTCCCCGTTGACGCCATTTTTTTCAAAATCCGGTAACTACAATCCGATACAAAATTATGACAAAAAAGCAGGTTGGTTCTACAGTACAAGACACAGATTTAATTGTAATTACGATTGCACTGACTTTAGAAGGGTACTTACCACTAAATTTCAAATACAAATATCACATAGGAAAAACTTTTTTCACGTAATTTCACAAAAAAAATATTCTACTTTGAACACACGTGTTGGCACTGACAATTGGTAATGCACTGATCCGTGTTTCATTAAACCTCTTCTTGGGAAACCAAGCGGTGTTGCCAAGAGTTACAGATGTCTGGAAAATTAAATATGCGCTATTTCCCAGACTGCGCTAATACCCCGACCTCCCCTACATAACAGAAAAAAATTGCACAATGATTATCTTGCATGCTTTTTTTTATATCTCTTCAGAAAGTTTTACTAAAGTCAGTGAAGGTTTTGATGGTTTTTTGTAATTCTTCATTTGACAATATATAAGTTCGTCCGGTTGGAGTTACTGGATTAACTTTACTTGTCACATGTGTCACAGGAAGCCAAAAAATATCTTGTCTTCTGGGCATGGACCAGCTGGGTTTAAAAATGAAACCTTTACTTCATCATTGACTTCTTCTTTTTCAAGCACATAGGCCAGCCACAAGTTGTCGTCATAGATGATAGTCACATATCCACTGACTTTTGTTAAACTTAAACGATCCTGAATCGTTGTAACTGTTTCAATTTTGAATTCAGTGGATCCTGAGAAAACTTTTACTTTCATGTTGCTGTTACTAGAAGGGATAGGAATGAATGCATGTGCCGAGTGCCTTTTATGGCCACAGATTTTTTTCAGCTGATTTTTTAAGTGCTCTTCAATTTCAATGTATTCCTGTTGTGTGACGTAAACGAAATTACCCACAAAAATATTTTGCATCGTCCACTCGTACAGGTGGAATGGTGTATTTGGTCTGGGCCTTTGCAAGCTGGCTCTGGCGGCTAATCTCTTCACAGTTCCTCCAACACCATCACAGGCACTTCTCCCATGGGCGGTGGCTGAAAAATGCCGCTCGGCGTCAATTTTAAAGTCTTCTGAATGAAAACTTAGATTGGTGACGTTTTTCCGGTTCTTATATTGTGCGGCGGACCCATCAGAAAAGTAATATATTTTTGATATACTGAATTGAATTGAATTTTATTCAGTAAGAATATGTACATATACATTTTTCCTGCGTGAGGGAAAACACCCTCGTATGCAACTGAATCAAAAATTTGAAGATAAAATATAAAGTATATAATAGTAAAAAATAACAACTTCTACAATATAGAAGTAAAATATAAAAATAATAACAAAATTAATTTTTCTATAGTTTTGTCACATTTATGACATGACTTTTTTTTTCTTATAAAATTCATTATTTATTATTTATTGTTCTGTTTTTAGCACTTCTTCGATGTATGTGCTTTTTATCCACTTCACTATTTCACATGTTATTTTTTTTTCACTGTCTTTGTAGTTTATCAGTTTTGTTCGTAGTTCTGTGTTCATGCTGTTTATTAGTCTTATTCCAATGAATTCGTATGCTCTTTGGCCAATTGCTTTTTTCTTCAAGGAAATCTTTATGAGGCGCAGGTCTGTCTGTCTTGAGGATCTTATACCCTGCTTGTGGTTTTCATTTTGTATTCTTGCCTTTGATAGGATGATTATTGCTTGGAGTCCGAATGTTTCTTGGATGTTTAACTGTTTAGTTTCACTAAATAATAGTTCAGCCGGATAACTCAAGTAGATCACTTTAAGTACTCTTTGGTCTTATTTGCGCTTCCCCAGACTAGTATTCCATACCTTAAGCACGAATAAAAAAGTGCATGGTATATGGATGTTTCAATTAATTTTTGAGGAACAATATTTTTTAGTTTTTTGAATATGTACGGCACGTATCTCAGTTTTCTGCACATCCAGTTTATATGATGATCCCATCGAAGGTGGCAATCAATAATAACACCCAGGTATTTAGCGTGTGTTCATATTTTCTTTTGCTTTTCTTCTTGGTGGTATCTGAAGGTTATGTTTTTCTATATTGGTATTGATGTTATCTGTGATCCAAAAAGTATAGTTTCTGTCTTCTCGAGATTCACTGTTAATGAGTTGTTTGAAAACCGTTGGTATACTCTGGGCATTTCGTTTATGACTAGTTTTTTTAGATCATCCCAAGTCGTTGATTCGAAGATTATGGATGTATCATCAGCAAATGAGAATATTTTTCCTGTTATTGGAAGCTCGTATAAGTCATTTATATACAGAATGAATAAGAGTGGACCTATGACTGTGCCTTGAGGGACACCATATTCCATAATTTCAATGTCGCTTTGTTCACTTTGTGTCAAATAGCTTTTCAGTAGTGATAGAGCTAGTTCTCTAATACCCATCAATTCAAGTTTTTTGAGTAGTATTTTGTGGTCTAATGTATCGAAAGCTTTTGCCAGGTCTACAAAGATTGAGAGCGTGGGTGTTTTGTTGTCAGTGTTTTCATAGATTCTTTTTGTAAACTCTGTTAAGGCCTCTTCTGTTGATTTTCCTTGTCTGAATCTAAATTGGTTGTAATGTATTGTGCTCGTTGACGAATTGCATGATTCTTCTATATAAACATTTTTTCACTATTTTTGCTATGTTTGATATTAGGGATATCGCTCAATAGTTTCTCACGTAGTCTTTTTTGCCTGATTTGAAAATAGGTTTTATTATGGCTTTGTTATATGTTCTTGGGAATATTCCTGTGCCAAAAACTGTATTTATGATGTGTGTTAATGGTTCTGTAATCCAAAGTGCGATCGTCTTGAGACATTTTGAGGTTAGGTTATCATGTTGTGGACTTTTTCCATCTTTCATTTTTATTATTTCTTTATAGACTTCGTTTTCGTTTACCGGATGTAAATAGAATGTGTCAATAGGTCTTGTTATTCTATGTTTTTTTTGTTTTTTGGTTTTTATTTCGTTAGCTAGATTTTTACCTATGTTGGTGAAGAAATTATTGAAGTAGTTGGCTCGTTCTGGAATATTAGATGTTTTTGTTCCATCTTCTGTACACAATTCCGCGTTTTCGTTCTTTTTGTTGCTTTTTCTTTGTATTAAATCATTAACCACGTCCCAAATGTTTTTTTGGTCCGTTGTTTTGTTTTGGAGTTTTTTATTGAAATATTAATATCTTCATTTTTATTTTTTCTGTTTGTTCTTTTCTGTTTTCCAGGTCAGTAGGATTTTTTGTTTTGCATGCGATTTCATATAGTTTATCCCTTTTGTGTATGAGGTTCACTATTTTCGTCATGATCCAAGGTTGTTTGTTTCTTGTGCTGATTTTCTATTTCTGTTTGGCTTTCTGTAATAGCTTCTTGGATGGTTCTAGTCAGAAAGTTTGCGCAGAAATCTGTATCTTACTGAGGTAGATATCAGTTAGGTTCTTTTGAGCCATAATATTTTTTAGTTTATTATAATTTGTGATCATTATTTTATCAGTCTCGCTTTGATCTCTCCTTCTGCTGTTTGTTGACAGCTTAACTGCTATTGGAAAGTGATCCGTTATATTGGTTTCTGTAACAGTGGTAATCCAATTTTCGGTCGTTCTATTTGTCCTAACGAAACAGTGATCGATACAGGTTGAGCTATTTTCAGTAATTCTAGTGTGGAGTTTTATGGTTCAAATATACCCATAAGCTACTAGTACATTCAAGTAAATATTTGAGACTATTGTGTCTTCAGAGATGTCTATGTTTAGGTTTTCAATGAGAATTTTCTCGGTATTGGAGTTATCATTTTTTTTGCTTAAAAAATTTTCTAGCTCGTCGACCTAATTCTGTATTTTTACAGTTGGCGACTTGTAGATTGAGAATATCTCATATTCTACATTATTTTTCTTTATTTTGTTTGTGTTTATTACCACTGGGACAATAAACTCGATGAGGTGCTCGTTAAGTAGGTTGTTCTTGACATACGTCAGGACTCCATCATTTTGGTTTAATGCTCCTTTATTATAATGTAGGGGAGAGGCTTCGTGAAAGGGACATTTAAAAAATAATGGTAATACTGAAGTTTGGTTCTGAATAATTTTTAGATTACCAGAAACACAGATGTATTAGGTGCTATCTAAAGCAGAATTAATTTAATTGTGTTGCATTTTAAAAAGTTACACTTGAATATTCAACATTCTGTAATTGTCCTTTTCAATGTACTTAGGTGTACTAAAAGGGACACATCAATTCTTGAAAGGGACAATAATAAAAATTAAATTTTAACATTTATTAACATTTCAATTGTAGTAATAATTAAAAAAAAATGAGGAATTTATAACAATCCGCTAAAGTTAGACAAGTCAGTAGAAAATGAATAAAATGTTTGTGCTCGTTTGCTTCCTTGGCATTGATTTGGATTTGGCAATTTTAAAACAATGTCTTTTTTGTTTACATCGGCTATATCGTCCTTTTCAGGAAAAGTAAAATTATTTGTTTTGCAAGATTTTTTCATGAACTTTACTTGATAGTCACTGCCAGAGAGCTCACTGAGTATCACACCGACAGCATGGTTAAATGAATGCTTCTTCAATTGAAACTTGACGACAATGTAATTCCCTACATTTATGCTGATTTGATCGAAATCTATCTCGCTGTCACTAGCATCCATCCACGTTTCACTAGCATCACTATCGGCATAACTCACAGAAGATTCGTCGCTGCTGCTTTCTTCAAAAATCTTCCTTTTTACTCTTTTTAATTGTTTTGGAGATGGTTGTGGTTTATTCTGTCGGTTTAGTTGGTTCTCTTTTAGGGCTTCTATTTCGGGTGTTGTTGTCATTATTTTTGAGGAACCACGTTTTCTGCCTCTTCTCGACTGCTGTCGTGGGGCAGCTTTGGGAAAAGGTCGCACCATATCAGGTGTGAGAACATTTGTCTCAGTATTGTCATGGGGGTTCTTACTTTTATTATTGATTCCTTGTTTATTAGGGAATTCGTCAGCTTCGTCTACGTGCGAACTTGTTGATAAGGGACGATCCGTAACATAAGAACTTAGGAAATCAGCATCCGTGAAATTATTTGAATTAAATGGATGGATTCCTGTTTTATTAAATCCTGATACAATTGTCTCAATCGTAAACGCTTTTTCATAAGCAATTTTTGCAAATTGTGGCACAGTATGAATTGAAACAGTCTGTCCCGGATTACTTGTCATCCAATCATGCATAACTCTTTTATAAAAACTTTTGAATGGCCCGTACACCGTTACATCAAGCGGTTGCAATCGGTGACTACAATGTGGAGGGAACGTTAAGATTATGACTCCATTTTCTTTTGCACGTAAAATTACTTCCAAGCTAATATGTGTCTCATGATTATCCATGAGCAGTAAAACTGGAGTTTCCTGGGAAGGTTTTACACGCTCTATGAAATACTAAAATGCTCGCAAACAATTTTCATTTGTCATCCATCCAGTTTTGTAAGCCAGACCTAGACTTCCAACAGGCCCGTTTGTCAACATAAAAGGCTTGTAGTGAACCCGAGGAAATATAAAAACAGGCGACAGAGAATTTCCTGTGGCAGATATAATACCAAGCATCGTTACTAGCTGTCCACGTTCCGCAGAAGTAACTTGTCCCACCTGTTTCATACCAGTTTCAGCCAGCACCTTTACACGATCGCAAACTGTTAGAAGCCCTGTTACGTCCAGATTGTATATACGGTCTGCCGTAATTTGATATTTATCCGATGCAATTTTGAAGTTGTTGTAAAATGTAGCAACTGTAGTTTTATTAAAACTACTTGCTCGAGCCAAACTAGTTTTCTCTGGACGTCTAAGTGATAGCTCCGAGTGTCGCTTCATAAAACCTTTATACCATTGTATACCACTTAGTTGATTTTCAACCCAGTTACCGAGAATGTCCTTTTTAAGTAGTTTAGCATAGTCAGAAGCAAGTCTACAAAGTTGCTGACGTGTTAAACCAAAACACATTTTCGCAGACAATTTAACATATTTCACAATTTGGAGTCTTCCATAGAGAAAATTCTCCTATTTCCAACATTTGGTTCGTAAACGAAAGGAGCATCTGTATTTTTACATTTTTGTACAATACGAGCTAACATAGATTTAGCTATTCCATATGCGTTAGCCACAGAACGAATTGATGATCCTTGTGTCACAACATCCTTTACAGCATTTTGAATTTCCTCTGGTGACTTTCGAATCCTTTCCATTATTCTATAAGGAAGCAAGAAATATTTTATTTCACATCACAAGCACAACAAAATACATAAAATTATTGAAAGGGACATGTCCCTTTCAATAATTTTCCACATGTCCCTTTCATAGTTCCAATGCAATTTTGTAGAAAATAATTCATAACTTTAATTCTAACCAACAAATTGTAAATTACTTTATACTCACCAATATACATAAGAACAGGCACCCAAAACCACTTTCACAACAAAAATACAAGCAAACGAATTCTTTGAATGTTGATTTATTCATTAATTGAATAATATACTTTCACGCACAATTTTTAACAAACGACAATAACTCACAAACAATAACAGTTAGAATAGCGCTAAAATAAATGAACATTTAGTACTACCAGACTACTCTATTGGCAGCGGAAGGAGAATATTGGTAAAGTAGTTATCCATAAATTTTAACTGTCCCTTTCAAGAACCGTCCCTTTCATGAAGCCTCTCCCCTACTGAGTAGCCTGGGATTTTAAATAAGTTTTCATCAATTTTTCTCGTTTCAGAGCATACATTTACGTCTGGTATCTCTTCTAGTTCTTTGTTAACGATTAGTAGTTCTTCGTAGTGTTTTTTTATACTTCAGATGTTCAGGTGTATAACTATTAATCCATCGTTCCCTTTTTTGAGTAATTTTTTGCATTCTGCCAAGTTTTCAGTTCTGAGAGTGTTAAAGTCTTTATAAATTTCTATTGGGGAATTGAATTTTTTATTCAATTATTTTTCCCATCGGGAAGTCTGTTTTCGAGATGATATATCACTTTATTTTTTTATACTTCAGATGTTCAGGTGTATAACTATTAATCCATCGTTCCCTTTTTTGAGTAATTTTTTGCATTCTGTCAAGTTTTCAGTTCTGAGAGTGTTAAAGTTTTCATAAATTTCAATTGGGGAATTGAATTTTTTATTCAATTATTTTTCCCATCGGGAAGTCTGTTTTCTAGATGATATATCTCTTTCTTTCTTTATAGGATTCGCAAGTTTTTTCATCATATGCATAATCTGAGATATTTCTTGCGGTTTTGTATCTATCGTTTGCGTTTTTGCAGTTTATACATATTTTTTTATTTTTTTCTGTGCATTTTTCTGATAAATGGTAATTTGGAATTTTCAGCATCTTGTGTTGAGCTGGTTATATACTCTACACACTTGTAAGCCTATGTATATTTTTTTCTTTGGCATTAGTTCCGCGTATATCCGCGGGGAGGTTTGCATGTACTCCTGTGTATGTATTTTTGGTCTGCACATGTTTTATGTATGTGATAACGTCTCCAAATTTCTCTTTCATTAATTCAATCAGTTTCTTTTGAAAACAATACACCGCTATAGTATTGTGCTCCAGAATCTCAGAAATGATAACAAAGCTTACATGTTTTGTTTTCCCTCTCTTTTATAGTAGATCACAAATGGATGTACTGTTGCTTGTCCATTGTTCCAGTGGTAGCTTTGTGCTTCATCTTGAAGGGTTACACAGTGCTTTAGCAATATAATGTTTATATGTATGCAGTTCGCCACTTGTCATTGAGCTAATTTTGCGTTTTCTAACATTTTGATAGGCTGTGCAGACGCATACAGAATGGGTACCGCTAGAACCTGCCAGCACACAGTTTTTCGGCCTTAGTTCTGCAAACTTTGAAAATTCTATTTTTTATGTAGGATGGTTGTCTTTAAAAGACCTAAATGCCTCCATTAAATTGCATGAAACTAGTCTTTCTGACAGTGTTCCAGTCTCGGTCTTAACAGAAACACAACCTTTTTTACCAGGTAAAACTCGGCTGATTTCATCACTCTCGTAGAATGATCGCACTGCTGTTACTACTTTCAGTGGCAGGAAGTTAGTTTTTTCATTGCAGATTTGAACACATATTTAAACTTTAATTTTTTTTAATGGGTTTTTAGTCTCTTGGATGTCATTATTATTCTAATCGGTTTGGTTCTTAATATTCCTCGCAACTAAGCTCTAAGCTTGTTGTGTCTACTTCCATAAATAAATAGATTTCAGTCATACTTACGGGCTTGTTTGCTATTGCTTTCGGTTCTGTGTACTTAGCCCCAAAGTGTGAATACACAGCGTCTACAAGAGCTGGGCATTCGCATAGTATGGGAAGAGGTGTTTCCTCTTCTTCTCTACACATTCTACATTCAGGATTGTCTTTAACTTCTATATTATTGACATGTCTCATTGCAGTGTTCTGTGAAGAGTTCGACAACCTATCTTAGTTGGTTTTAACCTAACTTTAGTTGATTTTTTAGTTCTCTTTCTGGATGGTCCCGAGATAAACATGCTCGACTGTTTTAGTCCAGGCGCTGCCAACCACTGTAAGGTATGTTTTTGTCTTAATAAGTTTCTAATCTCTTTCTGGTGGTTTTATATGCTAGACCACAGCTTGGCTTAGGCCTTATTATTTTTATTGTAGAGTAACTCTTTTCTGCTCAGCTAGACGGACTAGCGAGTTTACACAATCTCTAACTGAGCATACTGTTACTGAGTCTAAAGCACTTAGTGCTGCTTGACTATCGGTAACGATTCCTCTTGATTTGATAGGATTTCCTAATAATTTCTTGAGCACAAGCGGATATTGCAATAATTTCTGCTTGGAATACGGTTGCTGGACAGCCCAGGTTTAAGCTAAAGTTACACCCTGATCTACTGCTAGCGATTTCCGCTTCAGTACTTTGTGCAGTTATGGAACCATCTGTATCCCAAATGATTGCTTGCTGCTTTCTAGGTTTGTTGTCTTTCTACCTCCTTTATCTTTGTTTCTATAATTTTTTTGTGGAAGTGGATAGATTTTAACCGAAACGCTGCTTGTATAACTTCTGATACTACCACTAAATGTAGAGGTTAAAATCTAGCAAAGTTTCTATTGCTGCAGTGGGCGTCGTTGAAATTGCCCCTTGAATTCCTAGACACGCAAATCTCTGTAACTTGCCGGTCTTGTTATGGATTCTCTGCTTTTGGATTTATGCCACTAAATTAGGGATCCATATGTGACTGTGGAAACCATTACCCTACAGTATATCCAAAGAATCATTTCCGGTTTTAGTCCCAGACAAATTCCTATAGGCCCAAATTACTCGAGTAGCTTTGTTGAATGTTTTCTCTAAGTGAGCGTTAAATGTTAATGCAGTATCTAAAGTGAGTTCCAAATATTTAATTAATAATAATTCTCCCACAATTAAAGTTTTTTCAAATCATGAAGTTTGGTTCTCCTTGTAAAGGCTGCTATAAAGTGTGTTTAGCATTAAGTCTACAGTATCCTCTCCGCATAAAGGATAACCTCCCTGTGGTTTTTGGGATGACCCTAGTTACCTCTGGTTATGTTTCTAGAGTTTAGCATATTCTGATGTTTTTTCAATATCCTCACAGTGTTTTTTCCAAGATTTTTTTTGAGCTTTTCTAAAAGCGTAGCTATATTTTTTACGTGAAGTTTTGTATTTTTTTCATCTTAGTCCTTTTGGTTTGGTTGAATAGCTCACGAATTTGTTCCCTTAGAAAGCAAAGTTCTGGATTTCACCAAAAGGTCTTTCGGGTGATTTTCTTTACTTTTAACGGGCAACTATTTTCGTAAGCGCCTATGATAGATCCTTTGATGATATTATTTGTCAGTTCGAAGTGTTGACGGAGTCCCTGCTTAAGTATATCCCTAAAGAGATCCCAGTTGCAGGTTTTTGGATTTCTGTACGTCTTTACTTCTCCCTGTCGCAATTTAAATTGTATGTACATATGATCGTTGAGTAATGGTTGAGTAACACATGCAAATCTCTTACTTCACTGCACACGCGTGGTGTGCCGATCGTAATGTAGATTACTTCCTTTTTTATCTCTTTGACAAAGGTACGCTCGCTTTCTACGATTTTCTAGTTTATTACTAATAATAAGTTCTAAAAGTGCTTCGCCTCTTCTGTTGTTTCCAGTGCTTTGTATTTTGTTTTGATTGCAGAATCGCGCCAATTCCACAACTTCTCGTGTCGGTGGTCGTTCTCGGTAATCATGTGGAACATATGCCGAAGCCAGTATAAGCTTTTGTACCTTGCCTTCTACGTTTGTATTTGTCTTGACTTCTATTAGATCTCTCGTGTTGAGTTCCGACATCGATAGTAAGTAGTTACCATTATTTGCTAGGATGTAAGCACTTGGGTGGTCACCACCCATACTTAGTCCTCTGAAAGTCTCTCTATAAATCCTATTAGGACAATATCGACATTGTGCATTCTTACATAGTTCTGTAGGGCAGCTGAAGCTACTTTAGAGTAATGTAGGTTTATCTGTATTTGCCTTACAGCTGGGATGTCTCTCTTGTCGACGTCGTGGGATTGATTCGCCCCTACTTCTCTTTCACTTTTGCTTCCTCTTTGTTTTTCCCTCCCAGGCGTCTGAATAAGAATCGGGAAAGGTTTAAGTAAGGTTTGCAGTGGATACACTGTATTTTTTCCCATGCGTTTTCATTCATGAGAATAATGTTGTTCTTTCGGTTCTTCCTTCTTATCGATGACACTCCAGGTTTCTATTAAAAGCTCTGGATTTTGAACCTTTAGGCACTTTAGTACTTTCTCGCTTCCACGATGGGTATTTACCGTTTCTGTTTTTGATTCGTACTCTGAAAATGTAGAATAATATTAAGATACTAATAATAATTAAGTATTGTACCAGTATTACTTTAGCACTCTTTTTCATAGTTTTTCTTCAATAGCCTGAAGAGAGATAGTTCTTTTTCTGATGCATTCCAGATTTCATCTTAGATGCTTTTGAAGGTCCATTTCCAGTTCCAATTAATTTATAAAATATTTCAGTTTCTTTGCATTTATTGGGTACTGTTCTATTTTACGAGCTTCTCTATTGACTAAGGGAACAGATACGGTTTGGGTATCTCATGGGCTAAGTCCATATTTCCTTAAGCCATTAATAATGACTCCAGGTTCTATGAGACTTATTGCTTCTTCTCTTGTCTCGTATGATTTATTCTCTACTCAGTAAGTCTATTTTTCCACAATAATTTAAGCATTTGAAACACGGCCACATATAATGAATGTAATAGATGGGCAGCGTAATGAGTTCTATGTCATTGAATGGTCATCTAAAAAGAATAAGATCGACAGTTCGATGTTTTGTCTTAAGATTCATGGGTTCAATATTTGCCATGTATTCAAAAAATAATAGCCCACTTTGGGTTAATCGACTCCGTGATATGATGTGGTATTTTCTTATATCCATATATAATCAGAGGGGCGGTTTGGCTGGCAGCATTTAAAGTCATGAGAATACTAATGTTCTCTTTTTTATCTTTTTTGTCATTTGAAAAGTGTATCAGGACCTGATGCACATGTAGTTGGGTAGGCTTAGCCCCGCTCTTCAGTCTTTCCTTCTAGTTCAGTTGTGCAGTTAAGCCTTAGACGCAGTGCTTGCACCGCTACTTCATGAGCGCCATGTAGCAAATTTTTAGATTTAGATAAATTTTTCTTTTTAAGTACAAGTTGCATCTTCAAGTTTCCGTCTTTTACCCTTTCCTTTGTTTTGGCACCTTCCAGGCCTGGTTCGTTTAGTAGATGCGCCGCCGTTGACCTACACAAACGCGATACTGTCTTCTCGCAACATAAAACTGAAACCGATCACTAGAAAGGTGTATCAATATTCGTGTTTGAAGCCGAGAGAAAGCAATTATTATACAAAACAAACTGATGGATGGTTTAATATAGAACGGTTGTCTTTGTTTATAAATTATGCAAAAATACAGTATACACCCACAAGAATTTTTAATTCTCATGGAGTCTTAACGCGAATAATTACAAGTAAAATTTTGTTGATAATCATTCAATTCGTTGTAATCACTCCTTGCTAATGATTAACTTGTTTGCGTATTGAAAGGACAGTGATCCTTTATTTATTCGTGTCTTATCTGATCATTGTCATTTACTCATTCATCGCTCATCCTCAATTAGTTGCATGAAGTTATTTATATTTCTAATATGGCAATGATTATCTAGTAAGAACAATAAAACGTATTGTATTGTAAAGCTGCTAAAAATTATGTAAAAAAATCTTTTAAAAGCGCATTAATGTTGTAAAATATGCAATTACTTGTTTTAAAATCGGAAGCCTAATTATAATGTTAGTAGGGCCCCACTGATTCTTTAGTTTAAAAAAAAGGACAATGTCACTGATTGGTCTATAAAATAGAAGATTTTTTTCTTGCAAAACACTCTTGGTGCATTTTATTTCATCAGGAAAATCGTTATTGATGATCATATAATGATTTTAGTACGCAAATGTTTTTACCACTTATACCGATGTTATAAATAGTGATGCAACGGTTTTCGATTTTACGATTGCGGTTAACATAAAAAATGAATGTTATTGAACAAAGATTATTATTTCAAATAACATAAAATAATAGAGATAAATAGAGAATTCCGTTTACATAGAATGAATCACTAAATTTAACCAAAAGACAATGTAAGTTTGAAAACGTAAATACTAATGTTGTATAACAAGTAAAAAAAAAAGGTTTAACAGACAGGAAAACAAAGAATTGATTAAGAAATGATTATTTACTACAATAGTCAAAATTTATAGCGTTTAGATATTTTCACAGTATAAAAAACTGTTTTATGAATGTGGCATATTGGGTGTCATAAAATATTCGTCAATTTCCTTTTCGAATGAATTGCTTATCAGTATCAAATATATGTGAATTAACAAAAGTTTTTATCATTGTTTATTAATTGTTCACATATGCTCCAAATTCCGGCACTAGTGGATGACTGGAACATGACAAATTGACAATGCTTCATTTTCGCATAATAAAAAAGTTCGTTTATTCTCACAACAGTATTTTGAAGTAGATTTGCATTTATTTTTGTCGACGTCGTCAAGTTGCTCATTTAATTTTAACTTTAGGCGCTGGAATATAAAATTCACAGTTTAGTTTTCCGATTATTATCTTTCCAAACTTTTAAAAAGAATATTTGCGAAATAAATTGCATCAGTTACTGTAACATCGCCTATACTTAATACATTTGTTACGTCCTCAAATCATGATAAGTATAACCTATTGCTGCATGTTTAAATCACAACGAATATTAAGTAATCCCAACAATTTTTCTTGCAATACTGCAGAAGAAGTCATGGAATAATTACGAATATCTGGAATATTCTCAATGGGTTTTTTAGTTTCATCTTTTCCATAATTAGCAATTATCGGAAATTTGCTCTCAAAAGGTTTTACGGCTACGGTTAATCGTACGAGAACATTAATAGCGATTTTAATCGTAATTGTAATTTTTCCATGGCTAATTACAAATTTTTGTCTATAAAATCATATCGAGTCAACGAAGAGGCCAAAACATTATGCGTCGTTTGAATCGATTTTAGTTAGTTATTAAAATATTTAACGCAAACAAGGTTTTTTGCCATCTCTTATGTTTTCTGAAACCTGGCTGGCACTCACGAAGACGAAGATAACTTTCTAACAAACTTATACAGGGATCGTCATTACTCCTACCTCGGTTTCTAGTGCCTTTGTATAAATGTCAGCATAAAATGTTTAGTACTGTACTCATTTCTATTGAAAAGCTGCATGTTTTAAAAATACTTTTGTTTATACAGTGTGTTTAGTTTTCGCTGGGCAGCATAAAGTTACACTTTTTTAAATAACATTACATTATGTTGTTGATGAAGGCTTAATTTAGATGAAAAATACTTTAAAATTGATTGCGGCGTTGCCATTTTAGAGCAATCCGAAAGAAATTGGCCGTTTCAGTAGAATTCTCGCTTTCACAAAGGTTTTCGAATCCCATTACAATATCGGTCTCATTGTGAGCATTATTTCTTATTGCAGGAACTTTTTCGGGATTAGTGAATCGCTAGTTTTTACAGGTATCAAGCACTTCGATCTTACTTGTCATCCCCAATTAGTTGTTTTCAGATGCGTTTTACTTAACCAAAGGTAGAAAACTCGTAAAGCTGCTCCTTCTGTCGGCGATAAAGTCTCCAGAGATAATTTTAGTTTTAACTTTAGCTTTGTTAAAATGTAGATATCGTAAGTCATGCAACGAGTAGGATTTCGATTTTTCCATTAATTTCTTCTGTATCTTTCAGTTTTCTATCATGACTCGCATTTTCGTCATAGAAAACCGAACCAATTGAAGAAGTGTTTCGATTTGATTTTCAGATGAAAACGCTTATCAATTTACTCTTACCGAGTTTAAAAAAACACGAAGTCATGTCACATCCACAACGAGAATGCATAAACACCACAATATTCTGCAAACTACCGTATTTAAAACTACATATTTCTTTTATACAATTGGTGTTCGTCTTTACCTTCCTTGCGGAAGTAAATATTCTTCTTGTTTGTCGTCAGTTGAGGGAAAATTACAAGTAAATCAATATCAATGTAATTACAGTTGTTTCAGTATCAATACGAAAATTTTCAATAGCCGTAACTATAATCAATTGATCCGCATCTTCAGGAGCGATTTTTGTTCTAAATCCAGCTGTATTTAATGACAGACTTATCATATCAATTATTCAGGACTTGTTTCTCTAGTTACTGAGAAGTTCTTTTTGATTTACTACAATTGTATTTTCATCAAATTCCATTATTTTTCGTTTTCCTTCGAGAACGCTCTACGGATTTCGTTGATAATGTTTCGTCGTCGGGATAACCGTCGAACACGATGAAGCAAATAAAATTATAAACCTAAGTTTTCTGAAGTATTTTGACTTGGATGTTTTTCTTCAATTTGAAGATAAAAAATATGTAGAAATTCCTTATAGGACAGTCGTGTGCTGACCACACCAGTTTTTGTTACTATGCAATTTTCGAGCAGATCTGAATGCGACAGGTATGGTCCGATTTCAATTTACAAAAACGATTTCGAAAGTAAAATTTTCATACTTCAAAACGTTCATCGTGGTTTTGCTGAAAAATATGTTAGAAATGAAGCATCACGAGAAACGGCTGAGTGTATATAACAGTACACAATTTTATAATACATTTTTCTTTTTCGAAGCCATTGGAGTTCGTATCATCGAAATTTTCGTCGACATTGGCCGTTTCAGTAGAAAAGCTGTTCTTAGTGTAATGTTTACTTGCATATATGAAACATAATTACTGATGATACTCTTTATTTTTGTATTATTTTGCCATGCCAATTTATGCAAGAAAAAACCGCCATCGACAACGTATGTAATGCTACCAGATGTTGAAATTTGTTTGGTGCCAAATGAACTAATTTACTCATGATTTTTTAGGATAAATGGTGTAATTATTTAATACAATTTACAGGCAAGCTTTCGAATTTGTGCTAAGTTCTTAATTAATTTAATTTATCTTAAATTGTTAATAATTAAATTAATTAATTAATTTAATTTATCTTGCCAAACGAAGAATTTAACTTAAGTCCGAAGGCTTGCTTGTAAATTGTATTGTAACGAATTTTAAATCTAATTTACCTATAACGAAATATTTACATGTTTATAACTACACGAACTAATTAAATCTAACGATATTTAAGAAAAACACTTACACTAATTTATATATTACAATCACTCGAAAAATAATGTCCGCGGATATCATCTGTTTATCTAAAACTGACACTTGTTTACATTAAAGACACGTACGTTTGAACGCCGTTATATTTATCTTAACCACGCGTTAATCACTTATTTATTTAAACATATTCTTAACACTTTCGACTTCGAATAACTGACCTATGATTCGTTTGAACCGCTTTTATACGTTTCCGCTATCTTTTCGAGAATATTCTACATCTTTTGGTAAACGTTCTGGAAGTTGACAAAAAGTTCGTGAACATTTTCGAAGCCGACAACAACTTTGCGAACGTTGCGAAGTAATAACATTCTGCTGAACTTTCATTGTTTATTATTCATTTCAAAATAATAAACAATGAAAGTTCAGCAGAATGTTATTACTTCGCGTCAAGCAACATTGTTTAATACATTCAAACAAACTTTGCGAACGTTTCAGTATTAAATGAATACATCATTTACCCTAAAAAAACATTAATAAGTTTTATGGTGAAACTTTTATGTCTAAAACTAATTTACTGCTTCTTTTGTACGTTGCATCTGTAAATATTTTATTTGAAATATCTACCATCAGAGCTTTCCCAATTTCAAATGATGGATGACAGTTTACAATGTTCAAATTGCCGATCATTCCGGAATAAATTCCTACAATCTTGTCTATACTGGGAAATGGATTGACATAGTGAAGAAATGCTGTAATTTTGACAAATTTTCTGCGTCTTTTGAAATTCGGATGACACGGTTGTCGATATGTTCTGAATTAGCGAATGTCATATTACAAAATAATTCAATTGACTTTATTACTTCTAGGACAGCAGCTTTTGACAATACCCATTTCCCAATTACAGCTTTCGTTAATCCTCTGCCAGAAGCCTTATCGTATTATAGCCTTGTTTTTCTCTCCTACTTTCCCAAGGCTATCATTCAAATGTTCATCTCACTATCTGTTAATTCGATTTTCCGATAGACCATATCGGCAAGCATAGCTTGCACCAAGTGGCCTCTCACAGATCTAGAAAAAGAGTGCCCAGTCAATGCTTTGTTAGCCAATAATTTAGCAAAAATAGTGCACAAAGCTTGTTTGAGACCACTACCAGTCATGATTTCACCAATAGATCCAGGGAATGACATTGCCATGTGGAAATCTTTTAAACGCGGAATAACAGTCAGTGTGTACATCGCTCTGCGGATCTACTGACGCCACGATCTCACTGGTTATCGTAAACAACGGCAAATCCACAGTAACAAAACAATGCTTTTGGTTATTTGTATCTGCTATTAGTGCGGTTAAAATGGTCATGTGTTCACTTGGCGGTGCTTTTATAAAAGATAATGCAATTATTTTGGAAGTTTGGAAATTTGTATTTTGGGCATGGTTATTGTTCATAAACCCATGGCAGTTAGGCGTTTTTTTTTGGTGCAGTATGTTTTCCGTAGAAATATATAAAATCAATTAATCCATCCGTTTCCTAATTCCAATTACGTACCATAAAGCTATCTAATTTGATTGGCTTATTATTTTTGTAATCAGTCAACGGAAGAAAACGATACGTGCCACTGATATCTTTTGAAAATGTCCTTGATAAACAGGGAATATCGCTATTGAATTCGACAGAAGCTGAAGGCGTAACACACATTATACCACCCATGCAGTGGAAACTATTTTTTCTACCAATAGTAGCAGTCTGATGGTCAGCATTGTCATACACAAATTGCAGATACGTGTCGGAAAAGAAATTGAAATTTCCTGAATCATTTACAATCGAACTCTCAAATCTTACAGTTTCACTATAAGACGCACACAAACCAATATTATGCAAGGAGTCGATAAGTCCTCTTGCAGAATATTTCGTATTGAAACGTTCAAGAAATTACTTGCAAACGCAAGAGCCTTCTAGAATGCTGTTATCTATTTTCTAGAAGTTATAGCGAAAAGTGACGAACGATCGAGAAGGATTTCCGTATGTCTTTATATAGCGACGAGACAGATCGTAGGTCAGTTATTGCTGGAATGTGAATGCATGCAGTATTAAGAAGATTATCAAGTTGAAATAAATACGTATCGTTAGCACGCGTGTGAGATAAACCTACGGAGAATAATCGTGTATATGATTATTAGTGTAAACAAGTGTGAAATCCGAGGACGTTATCTTATCTTAAGTGATATTTTTATACAACGGTCATACATAAATTATAGTGTAAGTGTTTTCATTAAATATTATTAGAGTTAATTAGTTCGGTTAATTTAAAAGTGTACATATTTCTATAATAAGTAAACGTAGTTTTAGTCGTTTTAAATAAATTAGTAAATAATAAATAAAGAACGTAACAGTATGCATTATGCTTGAAAGGCCCAATCAAATAGGTGATACAAACGATCTCAGTCTCATAGACGACATTCATGCGCTGCTGTTATTACCTTATTATCCTACTTTTCCCAAGATTGTTCTTTGGGAGAATTTTTGTGGGTTTTTATGAGAATTTCGAGGAAGAGCCTAAGTGTTTCCGGTATATCTTTTGTGGCGTTAATTAAAAATTCAACCGGCGAGTTGTAATTTGTATTGGTAAATTGTATCGCTCGAATATCTTATAAAATAATATGACTGGTTACGCTCACTATACCTAGCTTTCGTCGATTCATTTTCCAATAGTACTTACGATTGAAACACAAGAAGCGATCGTTATGAACTACTATTTCGTCCACGAAATGTTTTTTCAATTGATGTTCAATCTGGTCAAGTCAAGGTAACTTAATTTCTCCATGTTTGCTTGTATATTCTTGTAAAATATTTTTCAAAGAAAACTGACATTCTTCACTATTTTCTAATATGGAATGAAAGTCAATAGATCTGACATGTCTTCGCTGATCAGTCGTCCCGTAATATTGCATGGACGATACGTGTAAAAAGTACCCAAACATTTAGAATGGTAATAAACCTCATTTTCAGTATGAAAATCATCGTTTTTATCTTTCATGCCACGCAAGCGCGATGCGATAATCTTGTTGACATCATTTTCTTCATTTAGCATTCAACTGCATTATTATGTTCTCAATAGTATCTTTTTTTATGTGTGTATTTTACTTTTTGAAGCATAAAAGCAATTGGAACAAAAGAAACAATTCATCAAGAAATCAAATTTACGTTCTTTTTTTCGGCGCGTTCTGTTCTGTTGCCACGTTTTCTTAGATACCTTTAGAGCCAATTTTATATTGGCCTCTCTAGTGTACATTTTTTGACACGATTGGTGTACCGTGAATTGCATCAATTTCCTTAATTTTAATTCTTATCTTTACGTTTTATACTAGCGCTTGTAAGAGACGCGATAACTCTTTCCTTCACGATGCACGATTTCGAGTTTTCAATACTTTCATCATCTTCCGCATTGAGTACATCTTTAAAAAAATATAAACAAGCACAAACGCATACACGTATTCATTTTTTCCCAAATACATTTACTTATCTGTAGATGTAGACGCTTGAGCAATATCAAGCTCTTCAGTACATTCCATAGTTTGTTTCGATGGTTATATAATCATTATCTACAAACATTGAGAAATTACTTTCGTGTTCAAAATGCCGATGCTTTAGAATGTCAATTTGTCACACAAGAACTGAAAATGCAATACAAATTCTGGATTCTGAATTCAGTATAATACAATCGCAAATTAACCTTCTTTGACAGTTGCATGACTTGTTCGACAAGCACTTGGAATACTCACGTAAAATTGAACTTAAATAAAGAAGATACAACTGCAAAATCACAGACCAAACTGAATGTTTGGACAGAAAACGTAGGCTATAATACTATTTACAGCAGCTCTGAAATCTGCCTGGCAACTAACCCAAGCTTGAAAAATCAGGTCATTTCCTCCTTTGAATTTCAAGGCCAAACAAAACGACAGCTGTGTCGCTACGCCCAGTACAATAAAGAGGTAGAAAGTAGGGATAAGAACCGCCGGAGTATAGAGCAGATTCTCCGAATTTCGGCATCCTATATACAAGTTCAAATACCTACGAACATTTCATTTGACTATTGAAACGTTCGCGAAGTTATTGTCAACTTCGAGAACGTTCACGAACTTATTGTCAACTTCCAGAACGTTTACCAAAGGATGTAGAAAATTCCCGAGAAGATAACAAAAATATATAAAAACGAGTTAAAGGAATGTTTGAAGTCGGAAGTATTAAGAAGACTGTTTAAATAAATATAACGAAGTTCAAGCGTACGTGCCTTTAATGTAAACAAGTATCAGTTTTTGTAATAGCGAAGGCTTCCACGGCCGAAATCTATACTAAGATAAGAATGTTTTCCGGGTTCCAATAACTTTAATAGCGATCATAGTTTCGAGCTATCCCCTTTTTGGTTCCCGGTTTTGCGATTTATTTAACGCCCTGATGGAGCCCCTTACGAAAGTGGGCGAAACGTTGGCAACTTCGGTTACAAAAACAATGACACGGTCTAAACCCGGAAGACATTCTTATCTTAGTATAGATTCCGGCCGTGGAAGCTTTTGCTATTACATTAACAATCTCTACTGGGAGAATATTTCTTTTAAAACCTTCGTATTTTCCAAACTTCTTCACAAACTCGTCAAACTTTTGTGCAATTTAACCTTTCTTAGCGGCTGTCGTGACCACAATATCATTCCTGCATTCCTCAGAGTCAAGTTCCACATTCAGACACGTTCTTCTAAAAACATCCTACACCGTGCTAGTCTAGCGTTGATACGCGAACGAATTAACCAAACTAGGCGAGAGTTAGACACCATTTTGAAACAACTCTTTTATCTTCATCTTGAGTTGGCCAACACGGTATCCCCGGATGATTGAAAACTCTTGGACAACATTACTTACCAGCAGTCTGATACCACTCTACGACTTAACACTGAAGGTCATCTCAAAAAGTTTCAATTATTGGAATCCAAGAATCGTAAAGTTTCATCCACTACTAACTCCTTAAACACGGTTGTCAATTTATTTAGTTTGGGCCTCACCTCAGAACAGGAATCGGTGCTCTCTAAGGGTTTGAATTTTGCGGTTGCACCCAAACGTATTCCTAAAGAAGATATTTTATGTGCTGTTGAGTCTTCTATAAGACATCTTCCTCGCCACATCTCAGATCCCATTCGTATTAACACTGGCAAAATCCTTGAATTATCCAAAATTCCTAAATCCAACATTTCTAAGTCGGAAGAGTCAGCTCTAAAAAGTCTTCGTAAGAACTCTGATATTATTGTTCTTCCAGCCGACAAAGGCAACGCTACTGTAGTTTTGAACCAAATTGGTTATGTTACGAAAATCAATTTTATTTAGTCTGAGGAAACTTACGCTCTTCTAACTCACAACCCTACTTCAAGGATTGAACGTGAGGTCAGCCAAATCATCAAATTTTCTAATCTACCTCCTGAAACTAAACGTCGACTTACCCCATCAGATTCTAAACCACCTCGTCTATACGGACTTCCTAAAATTCACAAACAAGGTATTCCTTTCGACCTATCGTCAGTACTATCCAATCTCCTAGCTACAAGCTAGCCAAGTTTTTGTCCAACATTCTTTGCGAGTTTATAGGTAAAATCTCTTCTCACATCCTCAACTCTCAGCATTTTATTCAACGTCTAGAAACTATAAAACTTGAACCCCAAGATCTTCTCGTGAGCTTTGATGTTACTTCACTTTTTACTAAAGTTCTATCCTCTACTTACTTCCAATTTGATAACAAGTTTTACGACAGGTTTCTGGTGCTGCTATGGGTTCTCCTCTTATCACCTGTTGTAGCTAACATTTTTATGGAATCTTTTGAAACGGTTGCTTTGGAATCATCAATATTAAAACCTAAAGTGTGGTTTAGGTATGTTGACGACACGTTTATTGTTTGGTCTCATGGTCATCTTGAATTGTCTAAGTTTTTTTATCATCTTAACAATCAACACTTAGATATCAAATTTACTATGGAAATCGAAAGTAATGGTTCTCTTCCATTTCTTGACGTTCTTGTGACTTGTAATCCCGACGGACTTTTGTTATTGAATCTTTGGTTAATCGTACCTTTTCTATTTGCCAACCTGAGAATCTAGACTCGGAACTCCGTCATCTTACTAGAATCTTAGTGAACAATGGTTATGTGAAGCGAGATATTCATATAGTTATTAATCGTCGTCTACATCCACGTACTCGATTACCTAAGGACATTTCTACTCCCGAATCCAATCCGAAACTAGTCTTTTTACCCTACATTCACAAGGTTACAGATCAAATAGGGAAACTTCTTTGTAAGAATGGTATTAAACCTATATTCAACTCGACAGCCAAAATCTCTCAGATTCTTCCTTCTCCCAAAGACAAATTTCCTACACTTTTATCTCACGGTGTATACTAAACTCCTTGTTCATGTGGTTTAGTCTACATTGGTGAAACCGGAAGGTATATTTCCAAGTCTGCGGTTGCTGAACATCATTTTACTACAGGTCACAAGATAGATTTTGATAATGTTTCGTTGATTGCCAAATCTCCATTCTTTTTGAACAGGAAATTCCGAGAAAGCATAGAAATCATCAAACACCTCAATAACTTCAATCGCGATCATGGTTTCGAGCTATCCCCTCTTTGGTTCCCGGTCATTAGTCATTTATCGAAAACACGCCCCTTATCAACCGTAACCCAATCAGAGTCGAGCTTAACCATCCGTGACGATCCTTTTCCTTTAAATACGGAGACTATTTCTTCTGAAGTCACTTCTACGGAGTTTAGAATCTGGCTTGGTTCACAAGTTAATTACCTAACTCGGTAGTGGTTCTTTTTTAGATTTTCGTTTGCTTTATCAAGTTATGGTTTTTTTTCTTACCTTTTCACTGATAACCTAACTTTTGAGAAGTCCTTAGTTAGATTTCGCTTGCTTGTTTGAGTTTTGCGATTTATCTCACGCCCTGATGAAGCGCCTTACGAAAGTGGGCGACGTTGGCAACTTCCGTTACAACAACAATGACACGGTCCAAACCCGGAAGACATTCTTATCTTAGGAAAGTATCAGTTTTAGATAAACAGTTATCTGCAGACATTATTTTTCAAGTAATAGTAATATATAAATTAATGTAAGTGTTATTCTTAATTATCGTTAGATTTAATTAGTTACGTGAATATGCATTTATCTAACGAAACGCTTGTACCTGTTCCCCAATTTAAAAAAAATGCATTACAATACAAAGAGATGTAATTTAAAAGATATTGAACTCCGATATTCTTATTTGTTGCTGCTGAGATATTCAAATGAAAAGATCATGAAATACGCGCGGCGCAACAGATATTACTATATCTATGCTTCTCTTTGCCTGCTGCTCTCCCCCACTCTTCAACTACTACCGCGCGCTCGGTGATTTCTCGTGATGTTCAGATTCATTTCTAACATATTTCTCATCTTTTTAATACAAAATCAAGATCAACGTTACAACTCAAAAAATAACCGAGTTACGAGTTTTTGAAAAAAACTGCACTTTGGTCGGTTTTTCCCAATTTTCTCTTAAATAAACGGTCCGATCGGGTCGTTCGCCCTCTCATTATCTTCGCGTTTTAATTCTCTACAATTTCTCTCTTGACTTCATCATGATTACCCTGATAGTTTTAATTTCATAAGCATAGAAAACCGATTTTTTACATAAAATTGTTAATAACAAAGTTATAAATAATCGAGTCGAGTGAAAAACAACTCACTATATCATATGAAAATATTCTCCAAACAATGGCGCAGTTGGTGTTGGTTTTCTTCGAACACTTTTTACATGAAAAAAATTCTGTAGCTTGGCCTACGTATAGTTCAAGGCCGGATAAATAGTTTGACTTACCAGAACACGGTGATCTTGTGCGGATTTTGAGTTTTTTCTTTTTTGTATACATAAAGAGTGTCTCTTCAGTTTCTATCTATTTACGAACACTTATCGTTCTGCTCTCATTGAAAACACCAATATTCGTTCGTTAGTGTAGATACGTAATGGCGAAAAAAACTCGTGAGTTGCAAGATACTAAATCGAAATCTACGTAAAATTAAGCTTTCAAAGTCAATTACGATTTAAGTAGAAGTGTGTGCCCGGTGGAAAATCTGTTTAAAACTTAGTGAAACTTAATTAAAATCGCAAAAAAACCGCTGAAAAAATTGTATAAATTTATTATGTTTAGAAGTTGGTACTATGTAAAACATTTAATTCTCGAACTTGACAGCATCAGTTAGTTATAAATATAGTACCAACAGTATATTTGTGATGTTTTCAATGTGGTTTTCTTTTAAATTTTCCCAAAAATGGTCAGAACAAAAAATGTCTCTCGCCGAGTTTCATAGCATAACTCACTCCCATACAGCACTTGGCTGCGGTCGCATTCATTCACGTTCGTGACGCTTTGCTTTACTTTCGACGGTTCTTACATGAATTACTGTTAGGATTTCTGGATTTTCCAGAATTATTGTTATCATCTTTATAGCGTATTCTGTCAGCATATTTCATACTCATTAAGTTCGTGACAACATTACAGTTTGTAAAGATGAAGTAGATATATTTTGAACATTTGAATAATTTTGTTCCAGAATACACCTAGTACCCTTTATAATTATTTTAAGAAAGTAATATCCACTTTATGGCATTAATTTCTGAACTGATTAGCACAATTGGCCAGTTCTATTCTTAATTTTTCTCTTTTGTCTTTGTCTTAAATTTAACGTTAAGCTTTTAATAAATACTTTATATTTCTTATTATGCTCTTTTGTTTATAATTGAAATATATAGCATAGCTTATTTTTAAAATGCTATTTGTAAACTATAGTAAAGTATAAGGTTAATGATTAATCATTTCTTGTTTGAAAATTTTATAAATGAAATTTAATACTGTTTACTTATTACATGTCGGTTGGTTATGCTGTGTTTTCTCATAGGGTAGCATATCGATTAACCCAATTAGTTCAATTATAGGAAGTTGATTAGTTAGAAATAAAAGTAGGGTAAAGTTTTATCAAATTATGTTTCTAAATTGCTACAGACTGTAATCAGAAACATGAACATAAAATTTCCGCGTAAAAGTGACATTTAGTAATACACATTTATTTGTTTCAGATACGCAATATGGTACATACTCGTCGTTTCTTCGTCTTGGTTCTTTTATTTTCTTCTAACGGGTTTGTTAAATTCGACGGATTTTTGGCCAATTATCTGCGCCATACTCGCTGTCGTAGCATTAACCGCAATAATAGTATTATTTATAACTTATCGTGGATTTTTCAACGCATTTATGCTCTTCATATCGATTGGTATTGTTATAATACTCTGTGCGTTAAGTTTAACCTTTCTTATGATTTTACCGATGAAATTTACCCCTTCTCTAAGCAAACCAGTGATAAATATGAGCCCTGTGGGACATTTTTCAATCTGTATCGAAATTTTATTACTAATATACACCATAATGCCGTTACGACTATATATATGCATTACAATTGGAATTGTATACTCAATACTATTCGAGATACTTACTTGGCTAATGAGCGATGGAGATTACGAAGTCATTGCAATAATTGGACGGATATTAGTACAATTTTGTATACATTTAATAGGTTTACACATTCTCGTTATGACTAACGTTCGTATGCGAAATACTTTTATGAAAGTCGGACAAAGTCTTCTAGTGGGACAACAATTAAAATCTGAAAAGAATCTCAAAGAGAGTATGCTGCACTCGCTTATGCCCCCGCAAGTAGCACAGTGGTTAATGGGCGAGGATGAGCATTTTGCAAAGACTGGAAAAGAAGGGAGGAATTCGAATGAAGCCGGCGACATGCAGACGACTTTGTTTCGACCGTTTAACATGAATCGAATGGCAAATGTTAGCATTCTCTTTGCGGATATTGTCGGTTTTACAAAAATTTCTAGTAACAAAACTGCGGAAGAACTAGTTGACGTACTAAATCAATTATTTCAAAAATTTGATATAATATGTAAACAAAATTGTTGCGAAAAAATTGCTACTCTTGGCGACTGTTATTATTGTGTTTCTGGGTGCCCGCAACCAAGAGATGATCATGCTAAGTGTTGTGTCGAAATGGGTCTTGGTATGATTCAAGTGATTAAACAGTTCGACGAGGAACATAATCAAGGTGTTAATATGCGTGTTGGTATACATACCGGAACTGTGCTCTGTGGGATCGTGGGTACTAAACGATTTAAATTTGATGTATGGAGCAACGACGTCACACTTGCTAATCGGATGGAATCTTCAGGAAAGCCCGGCATGGTTCATATCTCTGAAAGTACCTACCAGTTTTTGCAAGATATGTATGTGATCGAAGACGGACAATCTGAATTTGGTAAGCTAATTATTGTCTATACGAATCACAATATCCCATTATAAACTTAAGGATTAGTTTTGATATGACAGTTTTGCTGCTTCTGTTCATTACACGTAATTTTTTTGTGATGTCACTGAGAATTTTGCATATTACAACACCGCACTAGTCATCATCATCATATATACAAATCATGCAAGTAATCGTTAATTTTGTCAACTCTAGTAATGCATTAGACTACTTTTGTAAAAGCTTTATTAATTTCAAACATTGGTGAAAATTTCCCAAAAATGACTACAAATTCTAATATAATATAGTTCAGTAGTAAGTACAGATATCTATTTTCTTAAACCGATTACAACACGTTTACAGTTATTCACAATTATCACAATATGCTGCAATAATTTATGGCATTAAACTCCACGATTATGCATTTTTCTTTAGAGTAAAATTAAGTTTAGCAAATTCTTTTTCTGAAGGTGCACATTCTAGTTAAGAATTGTATATCGATTTTCTTGGTATATTTATTTAAGAAATTGCTACATCAAATTAAGTAAATTTTATAATGTACACTCAACTAAACAAAAAAACGGGACACCTTGGTTAGTTCGATTGAAATAGTTAGCGGTGTAAACTACCTATAGGCTTGTTAGCGAATGCGATCGGCAATCATTTGCGGGCGTTTGCGATGCTATTCAAGAAATTCAAATTAGACAAGTAATAAAGATTGACAATACCAGAAGGTGAAATCGTTTATCCGCAAAAACTAAAAAATTAATATATCCTTATTTTTCAATTATTTGGAACAGTGAACTGCATTTTATTTAAATACGAAATATTTTCGTGTGTAAATAAAAGTTCCGTGTCTTACAATCATGACATCAACGTTTACAACCCAAACTCAATTAACTGCGTTCAGACCCTTGAAGATGTTCTCTGACCGCACATCTTCCTGTTTATAAAATAATAAACTTACGTAGTTCTTCAGACATGCAGGCTTGGATGTATTTCTTTTAGACCTACTTGTAGCTTCTGTTTACTTCTGAGTTACTTTAACACCGTATATAATAGTATCGGCACTGTTTTCTCTGGGAACACCAGAAATTGTATTTTCCCTTTGTGCGGCATCACTGGCACAAAATTCGTTGTTTACTACAGGTTCGGTATTTCAGTGTACATTTGTGATTGGGCTGTCTGGTTGAATATTCGACAATATTTGTTCTTCAACATAATATGGTGCTTGGACCAAATGCCAGCGATTACCTCTAAACACTCCACGGTCTGTTTTAATCAGATACCAACGTGGTTCTTTACATACTTTATGAATTATTCCACATCTCTGTGTTTGCTGGTGCACATCTTTTGACCTATGTTTCTTATATCTTAGTTTTTCCCAAAAATGAAGCAATGTCACCATTAGAATTAAGGTTACTGGATATGGAATAGGTAAATGACTTTTTATTTTTCTCGTCATAAAAAGTTCTACGGTACTGAATCCAGACTTTATATGCTAGAAGGGCTAGATAATTTTCTTCGTTTTATTAGCAAGTGTTCTTTCTACACAACCGTTAGACTGCGAAATAAAGACTGCTTGAGGTATGAGTCAAGTTACTACTTATTTGCTAATTTTTTAAAGTCGCTTTAAGAAAGTGAACCATTGACTGCTTTAACTATTTTAAGAATCCCGTAACGCCAAAAGAATTGTTTTTATTTTGAAATAATGCAATGTTCATTTATGTTCGATAATTTGAAGATACCACTTTTAAGTTCATTAAATCCATTCCTATTTTTCGCCATGGCCTATCCGAAATAGGTTCCTTTTGAAAAGCCTTATTTATGTTTGTTGTTTTTTCTATGCAGTTTGGACAGTTTCTTATCATGTTCTTAATTTGCTTGAAAAGGCTTATCTGTCAAATATATGTTTTGGCGCGTTCTAGACATTTCACAGTACCCTGGTGGCTCGAGAGGATGTACTCCAAGCACTGCAAATGCAACGAGCTTTTTGAAAATAAGTTTTCTGATAAGCCGAGATCATACCTGTATTGGTAATACTGCATATAATACAGAAATCGTGGTTTTTATTTTATTTATTCTTTTAATTTCTGGATTACATGATCTTTCGCGTGTTCAAGAATAATTTTTTTCATAATAAAGTAAGCTTTAACTTCTGAAGCCAACTCTTCACAAGGGGGAGTTGAGTTTTTCTACGGACTGGGATAATAAGATTTTTCTCTGGAGTATATTCTACTTTATAATTGTATCTCATTAAAGGCGTTCTAAACCGTTGAATCAAAGTGTTAGATTATCTACATTTTTTTATTGCAATATCTGCAACAGAGGCTTATGGTATGTTTCAATACTTACTTCTGCAATACCCGTTATGTAATCACAAACTTTTTCCGCCGCTCAAGTTAGCTCTAAAGCTTTTTTTTTCTATTTGTACACACCGGAACTCGGTTGGAGTTAATAGCCTATAAGTAAAAGCCACAATTTTTTGGACCCTTGCTCATTAATTTGGTTCAGTACTGGGGAGTCCTAGATAACTATTATTCTAAGTTTGGCGAATTTAAAAGGTTTTCTTTAATCAATTTGAAGGAACGATCCTGCAATACTCCCGCACGAATTTATAAGTAAGTGCTTCTAAAATTTGCGCTTTGTTATAAATGAATTTCCCACCATAATTAATCATTCTCAATAAACGTAACAGTTCGGTCTTGTTTGTAGGTGCAAGAAACTTGGAGGTTGCATCTATTCTAATACCCGACGCTGATATCACGTACCTTAAGTATTTCACTTGTCAAAACGCATTTAGACTTATTTACGCCCTCTGCATGAATTTGTTTTAAAACTTCATTCAACATTTCGTTATGACTTTCCATTGTGGAAGTATGAACTAAAACGTCATCTATATGTGTTACTACACCATGAATATTTTCACACGATATACCAAAACGAAGAAGAATAAAATATAACAAATGGCGTTATAAAGGTAGTCAATAGTTGACTCGGCCAGCTAATTTTATATGGTAAAACCGGGCCGTCGTTTGCGTATGCTCTACTTAAGGAAGTGGAAAATGTGATCGTAGTACAGTTTTATTCAATTGGATGCTACCCATTCTGTACCAGAATTTATGGGTTCAATGATTTGAGTAAACCACTTAAGTCAGATTTTAATTCAGTGGTAAAGGAGTACTTCTAGGTACCGATTGTATGAACGGTTTTATCTGAGGATCCGTTTTAGTTGACATTGAGTTTTTGAATTCCCGAATACTTTTCTTGAATACTACAGTTAATTTAGAACAAGAGCCATAATCTGATTCCCTTGCCGGACATTGTTCTCGAGTATGGAAATGTAATTCATAAAATTCACAGTTCTTTAGCACCCTTTTACGTTGCGTTGAATGCCAGCCTGCAGAACTTGAGTGTGCTGAGGCCATTGTTATTTATTTACGTTAATATTTGAAAAATTTAAGGTATAATTATATTTTTGTACAGTGAATTTGTCACAATATTTTTCTGAGCGCAAAATGTGACTTTGTGCCATCTGTAACTCAGTTCGCATTGCTGCTGTGATCGCCTAATCAAGAGTTACATTAGTTTATTTCTATAAACGTTCGCTTACCTTGATACGATCCGCGACAATGCTGTTCCGAATCTTTTTTAAGTTGTTCTTAGTTACAATATTTTGCCAATGCGCGAAGCGATGTAATAAAACTGTCAAACAGTTTTTCCATCTTTTTGTAATTTTGAATTGAATTTGAATCTTTCGAAGCTTATGTTACGACGTGGAATAAAATGCTTGTCGAAATTGTAACACATTAATTGCGAACGTTGAGAAACAAAAAGAAAATTAATTGTTGGACTCACCTGCTTTGGCTAGCTTAGTATCGGAGATGGTCGTAGGTTGAGATGGTAGCACCCTAAGTAAAGTGGAGAATCGGTGCCCTGCGCTACCTTTCCTTGCGAGTAGAGAAGATTAGGTTTGGGGTAAGGGAAACGGCCCTCAAATTTGCGATGAAAATATTACTACGATTTATTCTGACTATTGATGCATCAAAGCAAGAAACAAGAAGGAGACAAAGTATCACAGTGAAATCCAAATCATAAAATACAGATATAACTATTATTAAAATATTATTGTAGCTTGGGAAGTAATAAATAGCCCTACAGTGAAATGCGAGAAAACACAAAAGTTTACTCGTTACAAATAGCTAGTAAATGAGTTACTTAAATGCGTTTATTCTTATTATTCCAATCTGGGTAGATGACGTCTTCTACGATGGTGGCGTATGAAATGGATTTAATAACCACGCTACTAACAGAACGTACTAAAACTACTTACGGATCTTATTACAGAATTTAACGCAATTTCGCAATTATGTACTAAGTTACAAAGAGACAGACAGTAATATTTATTGATATTTCGTTGTTATGAGCGCACTAAGCAAAACAATTGACATTAAATGGTTTATGCACAGTGTAATAAGACAATTATTAATAAGCGAGAAACCCTGTGTTACTAGCGGAACACCGTGTTTATGGATTACGTTCGCATGAATCTAGGGTTAAATATTGCAGGGTAATACCTTGAGTTAGAGGTGAAAATATGATAATGTACTCGAGGTAGGAATTCAATCCTTGTTCTCGACAAAATACCAAATCGATATCATCAGTAGGACGGTCAGTAGTACCTTTTATGTGTCTTTAGAGAAGCTTAAACATGAGTTAATGAGAACAATGGGCAAACGACAAAAAGTTGAAATTTGATCCTTAACATGACTGTGCCTGGAAAGTTGTATACCCGTCAGTTGGAAATATACCCAAAATGAAATTTAAATCGTTATATAATGATCGATGACATATTGATATGATAAATTTTTAATTTGAAACTGCATTAGTATTTCCTCAGCTTCCTCTTTTTTATTTATAGCACCTGACACTGACATAAACCGCTGATGAAAGTGTTTTTTCATTGCCGCCAGTTAGCTGGAATTGTAAAATTAAACTTGTCTGGCGGGGCTACATTTGTCAAGTTTGAGAATACTTGAACATGAGCGTCGCTTTATTCGTATTCATATAATCCTTTATTTTTAACATAATCGTACAACCATGACATCAACGTTTACAACCTAGTACCGATTGCGTTGTCAGATGTCCCGCTGCCACGATTGACTGCGTTCAAGTCCCTTGGAGGTGTTCGCTGACCGCACACCTGTATGCCTCAAACTTAAATGATGCGCGCAAAGAAAGTGAACATGGAGAGAATTTATATGCAATGATTTTATGAAAAAATACCCCCAAATGAAAATCACGACTTTCCTTTATGTTTACCCATTATGCTAATTTAAAAATATGTAATATTGCAATATGCAGTAAATACGGTCATTATTAATTAAAATTTTATTCTGGGATATCAGTTTTAACATTATTGGCGATGAGAGAATTCTGGAATATTTTAAACTGCATGAAAACCGTGAATTGGTTCTTCGATAGGACACTATTCAAAACTTGTTTTGAATTACTCAAAAGACAAATTATACATCTACAGGAGATGGTATTGTTTGCTAAACTAAGGAACTTTTTAAGATCTGTGGACAATATATGAGGATGCGAAAGTAGAACCGTGTTCACTCTGGCTTAACTTGGTTCATACGATCACATTTTGAATCATGATTTTGTTACTATGTTCGTTTCACGCAAAGGAAACGTTGAGATGGACAAATTGAACAGGATACATAGGTGACGGAAAGTCTGGCACTTACACTTACATATGTGATCTTTGACTCTGTTGGCATTGCAGGCGACAAAACATTCGTTTTATACTTATGGATAGACTAGTGGAAGTTCTGTTTTTCTAACGCATCAAATCTAAAAAAAAGTTCTCTCGCAAGGCTACGTCTTCTTTCTGTTACATTTCTTACCTGTTTGGCAGAAAGATTATAGAGAACGTCGAGGAGACAGATTCTGGGAAGGGCTTTGCTTTATCTAACAACACGACTGGTCTTATTCGGGAAGTTTGTTAGTCTTTTTATGCTTGAGCATTGTGTTAACACGGTTTAGTTTTAAAGGTAAGAAATTTGGATTGTTGGGCACAGGAGAGATGAATTTTGCGATGAGGAAGGAAATGCACTAAGTACACATTTTTAATATATTTTCATACTACAGTGAAACTTGCTAAAATGGAAACCGAAGTTTACGTTTTGTCCAGTTTTATTATTTTCTTTAAAAATACATAGGTAATAGCTTATGGCAGATACATAGATCGTGAAAAACAAATGTTGTGCAGTTTTTAAATACATATTTTCTTTATTTATTTATTAGTTTTGATTGTTTTGCTACATCAATAATCAGCAGTTTATAACTGAAATGAGATGTATATACGCGTATCTATTGGTTAGTCGAACCGGTGTCCCAACTCTTTGAATTTTTTAAGCTTCTATATGATACGTTGTCGCATTCAAAGCTTATCTCATTTTCCCTTATGTGCAGCCGTTCTCCCTAAAGTGTAACCAAAATATTTCAAACAAATACGTCGCTAAAAAAGTTTTGTTGTTAACTTTAACGATGTAGTTAATTATGCGATGATGTCGTTAAGTGTCGTCATTGGTCGTCAAGTACAAAATCAATTGTTTTGCTAACGACATTGTCAAATCAATAGTTACAATTTAGGTAACAAGAGCGTCTGCTAACAACACGGTAAACTTTGCTTTTTAAAAAGTCTAAACCATGATACCATCACCTACAATTTCTTGCCTGTACTGTAGGGGTACGAAAAACACTAAATTCTCTATTTCTCCCAACATGTTATGTTTTCATAAGGTTTTTGTTTCTTGTACTATATAATGATCCATTAGACATATAAAGAACGACCCACAATGTTTCTAATTTCTTGCTGTTAGACGTGGTAACATTTTTAAAACAGGCCTGCAACTGCCCACGCAGGTGAACAGTGGGACATGGCGGTCAGCACTGAGACAGTAAGTTTTAGTGTCTTTCTCAAAGAAAGATGCAAATATGACAAAGCGATTCGTGTATTTGTTAAATTCAGTAACATCAACATAATTTAGTGACTTACACCAAGCTCAAAAATTCTGGATATTGTAGTTTAAAGCAATAGCAACCTCTACGGATTTCTGATTGTGGCAAAATGTTTCTTACTTTTCTTATTTTAACAGTTGCCCCATCCTTCACCACGGGAAAAAACATATTGTCTCTTAGACTTTTTCAAGAAGTTAACCACTCCCTCATCTTCCTTCAGTTCTACTACTTGTCCTGCGCAGAAGAGCTTGTTCTTCTTGCCTTCAAAGTCCACTAAAATCCATGGGTGAAACATTGGAGTAGGATCTGCGTCGAAGGAATCCTCCTCGTCTGGATCCTCTCTAATTCAGAACCTGAACCTAGCAGATCAGAGAGTTAATCATTGTTATCATATTTTCCTTCATCGAACACAACCTCCTTTTCTTCCATAGATGTTTCTAAGTCCGGATCAACAAAGAGTTCTTTCTTGGCCCTTTTTTTCGCCTCTTTCTTCACTTTTCCTTTTTAAATTCTTTTTTACAGATTCTTTCGAGTTTCCTTACGCTGGGTTTTCGTTTCATAAACCTTTGGATAATCTCAAAGTTCCTCAGGAGAAAGAACACACCACGTTCCAGACGGGTTTGGCGCTGGTGTGATGAGTTGGATTTCGGCATTGTCATTATTTGTGGCTGCGGTTAGTTCTCGAGCTTCCTCTTTGATGGAGATTTGGATTGGCGGAAGTCGATCTGTCACGGATGATTCTATAAAGTCGGCATCTGTGAACATGTTCTCATTTAAAGGGTAAATCTCTGTCCCAGAAAATACAGACTTTATATTCTTTGGAGTGAATGCTGCGTCAAATACTGTGTTTGCTAGTCCAGCAACTTGATAAATTGTTAAGGGTATTCTTGGATGATTCAGCAACCATACGTCACAAGCAGCGTTATATACTACTTTAAACGAGGAGAAGACCGCTTTGTCCAGCGGTTGCAGCGTATGGCTATAGTGAGGTGTTAGTGTCACAATGGCGACAAATCCTACGAGCGCTTTCTCCACTACTTGAATTGAAACTTGAGTTTCCAGATTGTAAATATCAATAAGAAAAGATTCTCATTGGAGCTGTGTGAAATGATCCAACACTTGCGGAAATAACTCTGAAGACAACCAGTCATTCTCAGTGGCTAAGTTTAAAGTTCCAGGAGGCGCCCTGACAACATATGCGGCTTGAAATACTTGCTTAATGTCCTTTTCATCAACAACTTTCTTCGGGTTTTGCACAGTTGTTATCCCAGTTTCATCCAGGTTGTATATATATCCTTGAGAAATTGTTTTTCACTACGCCTTTGAAATTTTCGAAAAACATCGAGACATTGTGTTTATTAAAGTAAGTCATGCTGCATGCTTCTTCGGTTGGCGGATGGATAATTGATTTCTTTTCAGAAAAGGTCGAAGCCAGTCTTTCCCTGTTGCTTTTGAGGTTCTCTATGAATCTAGAACATTATTATTTGCAATTGCTAGTTGGAAAGCCATATCTTTGACTAATTTTGAAGTTAGACCGTATGCCATCCTCGCACAACATATATTCCGTCAATGATACTTTTTATGTTTTGGAGAACACACGATTAATCCAATAATTCGGCTCCATTCGAGTATCATCTCGGCTAGACGTTCTTTGTTTTGGCAACATTTCGTTGTAATGTGGATTTGAAGATTTGAAATTTGACCGCAGCTTTCTGAATTAACCCGTCTTTGGAAAGAAAAGTAACAGCTTTCTTCATTTGCTTTGCCGTAAAATTGGCGATTTTCCTATCCTTTAGTGGCATCTGAAATTACGGCAGAATTAGGGCAAAATTCAATAAATATCCAGTCGGACAATAGTATGGTACACAGTGGGACGTCCCGCTATGTACTGGAATGGTATGTCCCACTTTGGACTAAGCGCATGGTACCAAGATTATTTGAAAAATAACCATAAATGATTCTTGGTAAAATTATGATAACTGCAAATTTATCTTGATAAATAGCAGAATCTCGATGTAACTTTTACAGGTGTGAAAATGATAAATGGTTATAACGACCGCTGTGTTCTTAAGATTTTCATTGTGAATATCACCATCGGCTACGATCGGAAGAACCGAATAAAGCAGGTTCTGATTTACCAATGTAAAAACTGCGGGAAATTTTAAAGATGTGTACTACTATCTTTTATGCAACCAAAAAGTACCTAATTACTTTTTCCAAGCAATATTGCCAACTATAACTCCTTTAAAAGTTACCTACTATTTTCTATTTTTATTCATTTAGTATACAATAATGGCATCCAATGCAAATGAAGATTAATAGTTTAGATAAAATACAAAGCAATAAGTAGTTTTCAAAATAGATAATGGTGTTTAAATCGTTCATTTATTCTTTGTCACAATGTTATCTAATCTTGTAAATATTTGGGCGAGCTTTTAATATTCTTCAATAAAGAAATTTGTTTTTTAATTTCCTACCGCTACATCAAATACCATATTTTTTGAGTATACAATTATCTTGTAAATTATGTATAAAGTGCGGTCGTCTAGTTGAAAAATCATTTTTAATTTGTATTAAAACACTTAAAGTTTATACTGGGATTGTTTGTTGTATTTATAGAAACGTTTACGATTAACTGTTTTTTTACAGGATTAAAGACATATTTTATTTTGGGACGGAAATATGATAAACCTACTTATACGAGCAATTTAAAAGTAGAGAAAACTTTATCGAACGCACAACCTCAAAGTCCTTCGTTGATCGTTTCACCGCCAACCACACCACCGGATCCTTCTGAAATACGTCCGAGAGTATTGTCTTGTGATAACGCTACTCTTCAACCTAAAGCTGATGTGATTCCAAATCCGAATATGCTTTCGCCGGATGTGTGCAAAATAAAATCAAATAGTTTGCCTAGTATACTAGACGAGCAAGAAATGGAGCACGATAAAGATTCTGGCGAAGGCAGTGAAGCGGTAAAAACCCCCACGTCTACAGCAAGCTCTGGCCGATATTCTGTTAAAGTGAAGAATTGGAAAATTCCCAGTTTTTTAAGAAAAACCGATTCGAGTAAAACTAGTAATGAGACGAGCGATACCCAGAATTCGAGTAGCGTTGTGGAACCTCTTATTGGTACTAGCGGGTATCAACAAGTGCCGACCATTATCGAGACACAAGATCCGGCGCCGTCGCAAGACGCAAAAAGCAAACACAAAGACTCTATCAGTATTTCAAGTGTCGCAAACCATGAAAGACAAAACAGTATTTATTCGGACGAACCTAGAAATAGTATCGATGTTAAGTCATACATTAGTCAATCTAGGAGTGACATTGGACAATACGATTACACAACAAATGACTTAACGCAATTTATTAGATCTGGTAGTTATCGCTCGCAATATGGACAATCTCCCAACGAACACTCAGTTCTAAATCGATCTGGTAGTAATCGATCTAAAAGAGGTCGTTCTCCAAACTTTGATATTGTGCCCGTCGAGAGAAGTAGGAGTGCAACCGTTGCAGTTGCAACGTTGGACAGGCCTAAAAGATCTTTAGACGTGCCTCATCGTTTATCTTCAATTTTTATCGATGACCAACTTAGTTTGGCGTATTCTGTGAATAGTCGTAAAGACTCGGGGATAAAAAGCAACAGTCGGAGAAGCAGTATACAAGTAAGTTATAGATATAATTTTATTTTACGCTATGTTTTAATTTCGTATAGATTGAAAATCAACTCCCGTTTACTGATAATTCCCAGCAACGAGCTTCAGATTATTTCACATCTAGTCAGTCTTCTATTACAACACCACAACCTGCTAATGCGACAGTTACATCTGGAGCGTTCTTTGAAAAGTTTGGTGCAAGTATACAAAATTTACGTAAGCAGTCCGATCTTCAATTAATTAAATGTGTTCAAAAAAATTCAGAATCCGAACGTTCGTACTTTATAGAACCATCGTTATCTAAATTAACGTTATTCTTTGAAGACACAAACATGGAGCAACAATATCGAGAAAATGTGCACACGGTTCAAGATCACGAAAACATTGCTACTTTGGCCAATTCTCGTTTTAACACATACTTCGATGTTTTCGTTTCCGCAGTTGTTTTCCTCGTTGTTTCGATGTGTTTATTCTTGTTTTATAAATTAACCATATGGTGGTTAATCGTTTTTGTTATATTGTGCTTAATTCAAATAAGCGCTATTGGTTTATGTTTTCAGAAGTTTATTGACTTCACCGAAAAGGTATTTTCGTTTTGTTCGCGTTGGTACCGTTGGAACGCTTTTGGTGGAATTATAGTAAGTGTGCCGATTATTGCAGTTTTATGCAGTTTTGTTTGTGCTCTTGTTTTTACTACTTCGAGAATGTCAGATTATTTATATAGTTATTTATTGTTTGTAGGTATAGTGCATTTTTGTAATTTTACTCAGTTAAATTGTTGGATGAAGAATTTCTTAGCTACGTGCTTTGGCATTCTCTTCATATGCTTAATATTAAGTGGGATTTGTCCGTGCAATTACCAAAACATTAGTGATAACTTAAGTTTACCGTTAGTTGTAAGTAATTATTCGCTGTACAATAGTACTGAAATGTCGAATGCAACGGTGCTGCCAAAACTACAATCCACTTATTTATACGATTACGAAATTCTCATTGACGTTTTATTGTTGCTAGTATTAGTGTGGCTTTTGAACCGCGAATTCGAAA